>JAHVAK010000003.1:6680808-7309029 GCA_019845155.1 Luehdorfia chinensis | reverse complement strand
GATTTGGACAGTTCAATGCGCCTAAACTTCACACGCCGCGTCGAAGATAAAAATCTTTAATTGTTACCATTGGCGTCCCATATACTCGTAGGTAGGATTAAACTTCGCTCTCTGACTGTCTCGTATTTTGACGCAAACAGTCTTAAGACGCAGTTAGTTGAACTCGAGAATTTCCTTCGTGATCATGACATCGACGTTTTACTAGTACAAGAGACTTTCTTAAAACCTAGTATTTATTTATTTATTTATTTAAGTAGACACACCGACAGTGAACATATCGAAAATAGACCATACAGTACATTATCTTGACATGTGCGTATATAATAGCCGTGTTCAACATTCAATAATACGTGACTAATAAATACTTCAAAAATGTACAAAATTAACGACAAAAAATAGAAATGGCTTTACAAATTATATATATATATATAATATGTAGTCTAGTATGCATATATAATTTCTGTGATGTAATCGCTGTTAGCCTTTTGGCTTTTACAGCTTCATCGGATGCTGTGCTCGCGGGCCCGGGGCTCGCGTGCCAGGTTTGAATTCACCCAAACATAAATACATAAATATTACTCCTACAAAAACATCGAAATTCGGACCGTTGCGTTCGCTGCGTGCTTGCGCTACTGTGATTATCTCCAAAAAATTATTATTTTAAGTCATTTAATGACCGTCCGAGGGAGGCTGCGGGCCTCCGTTCGGACTGTCGACTTGTGTGTCGGTAACTCTGGGCGGTGAGAGCCGCCCTGGAACACGGGTGTCTGGTGTAAGCGGTGTGATTTTCGACAGCTCTCTACGGCGGTCGCGCGACGTTGTGCGTGTTAAGTTAAAGCTATTGACTGCGTGTACAGTGTTGCTTGGATCATGGCTGACCGTATCGTGGTCAGGTGGTGCTGAGACGTGAGACGTTTCGCGGGCGACGTTTGCGTTCGGTCGCGTTTTTGTTGGATCGGTAATTCGCTGCTTTAACCACCAGCGGGTTTGGATGAACCGCGGCTTTTTCGAAAAACCGCCGAGTCTAGTATGCGCGATCCTAAGATAGCCAATTACAAATGCATCCGTAATGACAGAGCTAACGCGAAGGGCGGCACTCTGATTTACTATAAAAAGTCCTTGCACTGTATCACGCTCGATACCCCAGACTTAATTAACATAGAAGCTTCCGCGTACAGGTTAGCCAATGTTCGGCCACAGGCCGCTTTGTACTAGCATCAGTATACCTCTCGCCATCCAGACAAATATTAGAATCAGATTTAAAATCTCTACTAGATTTAGGTCGTTCTGTTATACTTGCCGGAGACTTGAACAGCAAGCACGGAACTTGGAATTCCAACGTTAATAACACGAACGGTAATAAACTGTACTTAGTGGAGAGCTTTTACGTAAACGTTATAGCTCCCGAAACACCAACCAGATACCGACGCGATTACATCAGCTGCCGGATATTCTAGACGTAGCTATAATTAAGGACGTGAACGTAGCAATAGAGTCGATAGTTACACTACACGAATTTGAATCGGACCACCGTCCGGCGTTTGTAAGCTGGGCCAGCCAAATGGTGAGGTCACTCAGACCAAAACCATTGTGAACTGGCGTACCCTCGGAGTTAAACTCGATTCTACGAGCTCTCAGCACATAGATGAAATTCCTAATACTATCGACTCGCCAGAGGAAGCCTGCCGAGCGATAAACTCTCTAACGACTCATCTCAAAACAGCCGTCGTAGAATCCTCCCGGACGGTTCCGGTGTCGAGCGATCGACGCTGTAATCTGCCGGCGGACCTCCGACCCCTAATTAGAGAAAATAACCGCGAGGCTAAATCGAACGATAGATACGGAACAAACGCAAACAGACTCAGACTACGCCTCCTACAAAGGGATGTTAAGGAGCGCTTATCTGAGTATAGACAAGACAGCTGGGACACTAAGCTTGGATAAATCGAGCCGTCGCACACTGCCTACTGGCAGTTGGCACGATCTCTCAAAGTAGAGCCGGTCTCACCTCACCTTTAGATCTAACGATAACTCGCTCGCCTTCGACGACAGCGAAAAAGCCGAATGCCCCGCAGACAGTCTAGAGAGCCAATGCACTCCGTCTCTCGCACCTGTGGATCCCGACCACCTGCAGCAGGTGGCCGCGGAACTCGAATGTAGGGCTGCCATACCACCAGTGGGCGAACCACTATTTCCAGTGACTCTCGACGAAGTCACTAAGATAATTAAAAATAATAAAAACCGATCCGCGCCCGGCCTCGACGGCATAAACAACAGGGTGATGAAAGCTCTAACTACGCCGCTATTGTGTCTGTAAGTTAGTATTTTTAACGCGCTCCTCTCCAGCTGCTCCTTCCCGGACGCCGAAACCTAACAAGCTTAGGAATATACCGTATAATTATCGCCCGATAAGTCTCCTCAACTCGATGTCTAAGATTTATGAGCGAATTATACTCAGTCGAATAAAAGACTATGTCCTTACTAACAATATTTTTCCAGACGAGCAGTTCGGCTTTCGCCCCGAACACTCGTGTACTCATCAAGTGCACCGCTTAACGGAGCAGATTTTAGAGAATTTAAACGACCGCCCTAAGCCTGTAGGCATAGGGGCCTTATTTTTCGATGTCGCAAAGGCATTTCACAAAGTCTGGCGCGACGGCTTGTATTACAAGTTTTATGCGATGTTCACGAGTCTCTCCGGCACTTTAGTGTGCTCGTGACTCGTGAACATCGTACGAACTTTCTTGTCTAACCGCCTATGTCGCTTCCGGGCGCCCGGATATATGGCCCGGAAATATATGTATTTCGCGTTTCGGTATCTAGTTTGAACGACACGATATGAATGATGATAACATCCCACGTACTCACGTTAATATTTAAATTTTGAAGCGCATTTAAACAATCAGAAGTAGTATTGATAAGTTCTTTTAATGCCGTAGCTGACTCTGAATGCATACGTTTCTGACCAAACAACCTTGGCAAAATACAATTACTAAGGTACTTTTTATTGCTGAATCGTTTTACTAACAGAGTCAAGCATTGACTATAGTTAGCATCAGTTATGGGTGTGTGTTTTATTAATTGTTCGGCTTCCCTGATAAGATGACTTTTAAGATAATGCAACTTTTGTACATTATCTAGTGCGTCATTCTTATGAACTAAGGATGTAAAACGATCATGGGAGGTCGTCCATTCGGAATATTTTCCAGAGAACGTAGAAATAGAGATCTTAGACAATTTAACAAAAGAACTAGATGACTTAGACTGACTACTAGACGAGTCCCGGCCATGTTGCATTGACTCTTTTGCTACGTTAATCTTATTGAGCAATGATTTCATTAAACTTTTGTATGTAATATAAGTATCTTCGGTACTATCATAAATTTCAACTACCTTCTGCCCGATATCTTCTAATGTGAAACGCTCATAAAGCTTAGCATTGGTATCAGTAAACAAAACCCAATCCTTTTCTAATAACTCCTGTTTAGTTTCTATATATTCTTTAGTTAATCTATCTTTAGGGCTCTTTTTAAAGTTAACTAATCCTTTATTTATTACGTTTTGTAGGGTTTTTAAAACATTAATTGATCCCTCCATGATTTACAATAAACAAAAAATAAAACAAAAACGACTATATTAATAAAAATTTAAATGTATAAAAATATATGTAAACCTCTCAGTAACTTTATAAAATAAGATGAAGTTCAAAAACTAATTAAACCAAATGAAAAACAACTTCAAAACTAGTTCTAAATGTGATCGAAATTAAAGTGGAAACTATAAAAATATTAGTGTTAAATTTTGGAACTATAAATAATTATAAGTCCAATGACCTAAAATTTTCTAAGTCCTATAAAATTGTTCAAAATTTGACAAGTGTTTTTAAACACATACAATCTGGCGTAAATCGGGCATAGGTTCCCCGTACCTCCGTTATT
The DNA here is from genome assembly GCA_019845155.1 of Luehdorfia chinensis. Taxonomy (NCBI): domain Eukaryota; kingdom Metazoa; phylum Arthropoda; class Insecta; order Lepidoptera; family Papilionidae; genus Luehdorfia; species Luehdorfia chinensis. Next base: position 7,305,091 of record JAHVAK010000003.1, on the reverse strand, counting down.
TACGAAATTATTCTAAGTCCTTAACTTACATCGCTACACTTTTCTCGGGGTTTACCTCTATTCTCCATTTCCGGAACCATTCGCCTAGGCGATCGGCTGCGGCTTGGAGTTGAATCGTTATGCGGCCCTTGTGCTTGTCGGAATAGTACAGGGCCGTGTCATCTGCGAAAAGCGCAAGATTGACTTTCGGATCTTTAGGAATATCGCTAGTGTACAGCGAGAAAAGAAGTGGGGAGAGGCAGGAGCCCTGAGGGACACCCGCTCGGAGAGGGCGGCTTGAGGAGCGCGTTCCCTCTACCCGGAAGCGAAATAGGCGGTTAGACAAGAAGGCTCGTATGATGTTCACGAGTCTGTCTGGCATTTTAGTGTGATACAACTTGTAATACAAGCCGTCGTGCCAGACTTTGTCAAATGCTTTTGCGACATCGAAAAATAAGGCCCCTGTGCCTACAGGCTTAGGGCGGTAGTCTAAATTCTCTAAAATGTGCTCCGTTAAGCGGTGCACTTGATGAGTACACGAGTGTTCGGGGCGAAAGCCGAACTGCTCGTCTGGAAGAATATTATTTGTAAGGACATAGTCTTTTAATCGACTGAGTATAATATATGCCGTCGAGGCCAGGCGCGGATCGGTTTTTAAGATTTTGGACTATCTTAGCGACTTCGTCGAGAGTCACTGGAGGTAGTGGTTCGCCCACGGGTGGTATTGCAGCCCTGCGTTCGAGTTCCGCGGCCACCTACTGCAGGTGGTCGGCATCCGCAGGCGCGAGAGATGGCGTGCATTGGCTCTCTAAACTGTCTGCGAGGCATTCGGCTTTTTCGCAGTCGTCGAAGGCGAGCGAGTTGTCGTTAGATCTAATGAGTGGCGGCATGGGTGAGACCGGCTCTGCTTTGAGAGATCGTGCCAGCTGGCAGTAGGCAGTGTGCGACGGCTCGATTTCTCCATGCATAGTGTCCCAGCTGTCTTGATTGTACTCAGATAAGCGCTCTTTAACATCCCTTTGTAGGAGGCGCAGTCTGAGTCTATTTTCGTCTGTCCTATATCTATCGTGCGCTTCAGTCGCATAGTTCTTTTCTCTGATCAGGCGTCGGATGTCCGCCGGTAGGTTACAGCGTCGATCGCTCGACACCGTAACGGTCCGGGAGGATTCTCCGACGGCTGTTTTGAGATGATTCTAAAAGGATTTTATCGCTCGGCAGGCTACCTCTGGCGAGTCGATAGTATTAGGAATTTCGTCTAAGTGCAGAGAGCTCGTAGCCTCGAGTTTGACTCCAAGGATACGCCAGTCCACAATGGTTTTGGTCTGAGTGACCTCACCATTTGGCTGGCCCAGCTTAAAAATGACCGGACGGTGGTCCGACTCAAGTTCGTGAAGCGTAACTATAGAGTCTATTGCTAAGTTCACGTCCTTAATTATAGCTGAGGCTGCGGGGCCTCGGGGGTACTACTTGTGATTGTTTTTTTCGCTTTTCTCGCGACGACGGTAAAGCCGTCGTCATTCCTGGCTTCCTCGCAATCCATATCGGATCCCGAGTCCGAAAGGGCCGCGGACCCAACAACAGATTGCGATTCCCGGAAGGAAGGCGCAGGTGCGTTAGACGATGTATTTGAGTGTTTATTGCACTCATTGACGTCGGGTTTATTACCCGCAGGTGCATTTGTCGCACACAAAGCCGACACGGTCGGCGTGGCGATTTTATTGCCGGCTATTAAGCCGCTAATTGACTCGCACACAGGTGCGGATGAGTCACCGTGCGCAGGTGCAAGTGAGGCGGGTTCTAAAGCCGGCGATGACGGGCCTTCGGTGTCGAACGAGGCCGTGTGGCTCCTCTACTGTACCGAGTCGGATACGAGGCAATTCGATCGGAACTGAGCCCATATCTCGGGGTGCGCGGCACGCAAAAACTCCGCGAGTTGTATGAATTCCGACGCGGGATTGCGGAAAGTCGCCATTTCGACGGTTCGAGTGGCGGTGTGTAACACAAAAGAAAATTTCTCCTTACGTTAGCAGGGAGGTGTGTACTACAAATATTTCACCTACAGCCTTGCGCTTTAGGTGCGAGAGGGTGTGTACCTGGCTGTTGCCTAGCGCAACAAGCGGACACAAAATACAATAGCCGCCTCTGAGGCGAAAATGTGTGTGTAATATCTACTCACGGTTTACCCAGCAAGGCGTACGCACACCACGAAACACGACACTTCTACTTCGAGGGAGACGATCAGTGAAGGCACGAATGAAGAAAACCAAACACACCGCTGCGGGAGCGGGTGTTGGCCACTATCAATGACGATGACAACTTGCTACTACAGACTGCGGTCCGTAAATTATGCGGGCTGTCAGCTTGGTTAGCATAGAGCGCTGTCGGTTGACGTCCGTTCTGCGCCAGAGCGCAGGAGCAGAAACGCGAAAGCAGTGGGAATTAAGCGTCTGTAATAACGATTGCATCAACATCGACGACGACAACATTTGAACAATTTAACAGTTCACATGTTCCTAGAACGCGAACAATGTTGGCTACGAGTTCATCAAATATACGATGTGAATACTGCTCAGAATCACACAAACTCTGCTGCTGCAAAGATTTTGCGAAACGATCTTGTGAGGACCGACGCGAGTTTGTTGCCAAAAATAAAATCTGTTTTAATTGTTTAGGCAGTAATCACACAGTATATAATTGCAAGAAGCTTTCCACTTGTAGACTTTGTCAAAAGCGTCATCATTCTTTACTACATCCGACAGGAGAGTTTAATAATATACGACAAGACACTTCAACCAAGCCCGCTATCGATAGTACTGGTGCTACAAACAGCATTGATCCGATAGTGTCATGCTTGTCTACAGGTAAGGTAACCAAACCCAGACAGGTTTTATTAGCCACCGCGCTAATAAAGACTGTGTCAAATACAGGGCAATATCAAACAGTCAGAGCCTTGCTTGACCAAGGTTCACAGGCTTGTTTTATTACAGAGGCCACTGTCCAGTTACTCCGCTTGAAAAAGATCCCAATTCAATGACTCGTTTCGGGACTGGGACATAATAGTTCAACCATTGTAAAACACATGGTACATCTAACAGTTTTATCACGATTAAATCCTGATTTCAAACTGAAATTGAATGCTTACGTGTTGGGTAACATAACTTCATACTTACCTGAGCGAAGCATAAGTACAAATACCTTCGATTGGATAGGTATTCACTATCAATCTCTAGCAGATCCAGGGTTCAACAAACCCAACAGGATAGATGTTCTGGTGGGTGTCGATGCTTACAACAGCATCATTCAGGAAGGGATATTGAAGAGTCCTTCTGGTACTCTGATCGCACAGAACACAACATTGGGTTGGGTCCTGTCCGGTGCTATTATTCCTGTAAGCAGTGCGAGAACAAATAACTTTACAACGATGCATGTACAGATAAAAGAAGACGACATGTTAAAGAAATTTTGGGAAATAGAAGAGGAAACCAGTTCAAAGACATTTCTTACACCAGAAGAGAAAAGATGTGAAGAGTTCTATAGTGCGACTACGGAAAGAGATTACAATGGTAAGTACATAGTCAAGTTACCATTTCGAGACGAAGATCCTCCTTGAAGTCCGGAAGATCACGTACAATAGCAGAAATAAGATTTAAAGCTTTGGAAAGAAGATTAGAAAGAAACAAAGAGTTAAAAGAAAAATATATTGAAGTGATCAACGAGTATTTACAATTAGGACATATGAGACAGGTTACGAAGGATAACAGAATCAAGGAGGAGGCCGTTTATTTACCTCACCATGCCGTTATAAGGAACGATAAAACTACAACAAAAGTTTGTGTTGTATTAATGCGTCTGAAAAGAACAGCGAAGGAGTATCATTGAATGATACGTTGATGGTTGGACCGACACTGCAGGCTGATTTAAGACACACTGTATTAAGATGGAGAGTACATTCAATAGGACTAGTGGCGGACATCATTAAATTGTACCGTCAGATTAAAATTGCTGAAGAGGATGCAATGTATCAACGGATTCTTTGGCGCGACAGCCCTGATAAAGATATTAAGGATTACGAGCTGGTAACCGTGACGTTCGGAACAGCTTCTGCAACATATCAAGCGGTCAGAACGCTACATCACGTCGCTTATGATGAAGGTGAGAATTTCCCGCTAGCTGCAGATAAAGTATTAAGTTGCTTCTATATGGATGATGTAATGACAGGATGTGACAGCGTAGATGAAGGTATAGAAATATATAGGCAATTGAAAGGATTATTAGGAAAGGGTGGTTTTACATTACAGAAATGGAACAGTAATAATAAAAAAATGTTGGAAAGGATTTGGTTAATGGAAAGGGAAGAATTTAAAGGACAAATAGGACAAATAAAGCATACAAATATAAAAGACAACGCAAGAGAAGAAAAAGAAGCAATAGCAATTAAACTAGATAATACTATAAAAATTCTTGGACTGACCTGGAACCGCAACGAAGACACCTTCCAATACACCGTGAATCTCGCGCCGCTGACTGCACCTGTAACTAAAAGGTCAATAATATCAGATATAGCTCGACTGTTCGACCCATTAGGCTGGTTAGCGCCTAGTGTGGTCGTGGCTAAGGTCTTCATCCAAAAATTATGGCTTGCATGTGTAGGATGGGATGATGAGCTGAGTAATGAATTAGTAAAAGAGTGGGGTACTTGCCGTGAAGAGCTGTTACTACTTACCAATATACAGATACCTCGTTGGCTTGGCACAAGGTCACACGATGATCTTGAGCTGCATGGATTTAGTGACGCTTCCAAAACAGCATACTCAGCCGTAGTGTACCTGAGGATAATTGATGCAAATGGCAAAGTTCAGGTCGCGTTGTTGGTTGCAAAAACCAGAGTAGCTCCCGTCAAACAACTAAGTATTCCTCGCTTAGAGTTGTGTGGGGCAATACTGTTGTCGAAGCTTTTGGTAGAAACAGCAGAGGTGTTAAACATATCCAAGGACAAGATTAGAGCATGGACCAATTCCGCGGTGGTGTTGGCTTGGTTAAATAGCCATCCAAGTAGGTGGAAGACGTTTGTGGGTAATCGAACCGCCGAAATATTGACGAAAATGAAGACGTCGCAATGGTTTCATATTTCGACGAAGGAAAACCCTGCAGACTGCGCCTCGAGAGGCATGTTACCAAGTTTATTTATCAATAACACTTTGTGGTTTTCGGGACCATCATTTCTGAAGGAGAAAGTAATAAATTATAAAAGGCCAAAGGAATTGATTACAGATTTAGAGGAATCGATAAAAGTGCATTCTACAACTGTAATTCCACGATTTTTAAGAAAGGACACTAGAAAACAGGGCAATATAAAATATTTACAAGGGACAGAACTAAAGGAAGCATTAGAATGTTGTATAAAGAAAACACAAAGAGAGCTATTTACAACAGAATATTTACAATTAAAGGACAAAGGCTATGTACAATCTATGTCGAGCAAACTAAAATCACTCAGTCCCTACCTTGACGACAAGGGCATAATAAGAGTCCGAGGTAGAATCAAGAAGTCACAGTTAGATGATCAGATAAAACACCCAATAGTTCTACCCAATTCTAGCCATCTGACTAATTTGATTGTAGCCGACGCACATTTAAAAACTCTGCATGGAGGTCCACAGTTGATGACAAATTACCTGAGGACAGCCTCCTGGATTATTGGAGTCAGAAATCGGGTCAAACACCATGTTCGCAAATGTGTAACATGTGCTAGACAAAGGGCAAGCACCAAGACTCAACTGATGGGGTCTCTCTGTTCGCTGTACTCCAGCTAGACCGTATTTACATAGCGGAGTAGACTATGCAGGACCTATAAATATTAGGACGACGAAAGGTCGCAGCCACCGTTCGTACAAGGGCTACATATTGTAACTATTCAACTTTCACGTTGATAAATTAATTTCGTGACCAGAAAATCGACTTAATCTTTTTCAAGATCAATTTCTAAAGGTTATTTCATTCTAGGCCATTTGAATAATATATGTTAATAAATTGTGATCGTCATAGGTAGGACCCTTTTATTTACGTTGTGTTTATTTTTAGTAACTTGTTCTTCTAGGTGTATCATGGAAAAATGTTTATTCACTAGAGAAGCTGCAAGTCCAAGACAGTGTACTAATACTAATTAATTACTATTCCCTATACTCTTGTAAAGGGTTCACAATATTTAATATCTATTGCAAAGAGATTTGTATTCCGCACCTGTATAAGATAAGATTAACTTTAAATTATTAATAACCCACTACAAGCTATCGCTCCCCCAACATTTTTATTTAAAAAAATGTGGGGAAGGCACACGGCTCCAACTCCCGCCGTGTGCGGTGAGCGCCTTCCAATCCATGCGCTCCCCCCGACACAGGACAAGAAGTCGGGAACAAGGACCGTAGTCCACAGCAACACTGGCGAACCAGCAAAAAGAGGGCTTGGCCTCTTGCTAGTGCGTAAGCACAAACTTAGACCGAAGTCTCGCATGTCAATGCGTGTTTACATCATACAAGTATACAGCTAAGTCCAGTCTTCGTGGATGTACGTCGCATGGATTTGGCACACGTCGAGCAGTTATGAGCACTCGGCCCAATAAACTAGTAAAGCCTTCCATACGCGCCATCACTTCCCCAGACCGCTGCAACTGCAGATGAATGTCGAGTATGTGGCATCAACATCCAATACAAGGTCAGCACGGCAATTTGCCGCAGAGCACGTCGTGAGTCCACTGCTCACTTCAAGGGTATGGGGTCCCACGTTGTGCAGCTTTCGGCTGCAGCCTTGAGAGTCTCCTCCCGCCAGCTACCATCCGCATGAAGTAGACGCATTAGCTCCACCAACCATTGTAATGATGTATTTTGCCATTATTTATCATTTATAATTATCATTCAGCCATCAGGCAATCAGCATTCTATTATATTCGTCAAATGGGTTTGTGTAATTGACGTTGAGTATTATGTATTTCGATCAAGTTTGTCTCACCCACTACCAAGTTTCCAGTTATCATTCATTTGTGGGAATTTACTGAGAGCTTTATTTAATATTGTTGTTATTCAACACATGGAGGGCAGACAGTCTGCAGTCTCGTTATAGAGAGACCCGACTTGGACAAAGCTAAAGAAAATGTGAGTCAAACCAAGTGCAAGACGCAACCATTATATTAACGACATCTAAGCAACTGTCACTAGGACGCATTGTCACAGGTGCAACAAGCATCATTACGACCATCGCTCAGACATACGCCAACACAAGGGCCTCTATACAGTCTTAGCAAACATCTACACTTCTGCAAAAAACCTCCGTCAACCCGAATCATAAGTTGTATTGAATCAGATGCGACTCATTCATATAACCGTCACTAAAAACACAATACCACAATAGCAGTAAGTATTATTGTGACTATCACATAGATGGTGCCTCCTCACAACACCCCTATATGATAATTATCGACTTTGGCAAAAGTTGTTTAACTAAAAAATTTACCAACGTGTCATAGTAGCAAGCCACTAAGACGCCGGTGTATGAACCATGTATCATAGAACTAATACTCTAAGACATGGGGCGAAAGAGTAAGCTCCAGCACCGAAATGCTAAAAGCCACACCCTCTCTTATGTGATTGTATGAAAGTCTAATGAATTCTCTATCTTAATAATTTTAAGTTCCAACTCATTTTTATAATATCATATCTTACAAGAGACCTTCAATGATAGACCATTTTATCATATACTTTACTTACATAGGATCTTTGTATGGAACATTAGCACTATGCAACTTGATACTATAGAGAGTCAGTGCTCGACCTCACACACGTCTATGTTGAGCTGTTGGTATGCCCCTCCGCACGGTACTCGCGTCTCGGACTTAATAGTATGGTGTTAGCTATACACGAACACATTCTAGTTTTAAGATAGGATTTATAATTGGCATTACATGAACACTTCCTTATTATGAATAACTATATAGAGTATTTTCCATACAAATGAAGTTAATTTTATATTGTAATATTTTTAATTAACTTCTATAGTACTTCGAGAGATAAGGTCTCTTGGATATATTTTATATGTTTTAAAGTAATTTTTAGGCACTGATCTATGTAATATTATGCCAAGAAAAATTAAATTGAAAATAATGAAATTTCACTATTGGGATTGGTCCTCATATATATTTTCCCAACTTTTTTGGACCACCATTTTTTTTTTTTTATAATTTTTAACGTAAAAGTACGTAATTAGAGATAGTATATCGTTACAATATGTTTATTCGTATGTATGTCCACACGAGCTCTACACTTAGAGGTTGTCACTGACATGAGCACGGAGACATTTTTAGCTGCCTTTAGACGATTTGTGTCTCGGCGAGGTCACTGTGCGAAGTTATGGAGTGACAATGGTACAACGTTTGTAGGTGCATCTCGAGAGCTGCAACAATTGGCTTCTATTCAGTCTTCACTAGCTGAACACCTTGAAGCAAATAGTACCGAATGGCATTTCATCTCCCCCCCCCCCCCCCCATTGTCCCAATTTTGGAGGACTTTGGGAAGCGGGCGTGAAATCTACGAAGTTCCACCTGAAACGGGTCATTGGCGCGGCTACGCTCACCTACGAGGAAATGACCACGCTTCTGAATCAGGTGGAGGCGTGTTTGAACTCGCGGCCAATGAGCGTTATTGATGTTACTGATCCTGGTGAACCGTTACCTTTAACGCCTGGACATTTTCTTATCGGTGAACCATTAGTAAATGTACCGGAGGACAGCTACGAAAATTCAAATGTAAATTGCTTGACTCGGTGGCAATTTATTCAACGGATGGTGCAATCGTTTTGGAGACGCTGGTCCCAAAAACATTTCTCAAACCTTATGAACAGGTACAAATGGACCTCCCGCGTTCCAGAACCAAAAATAAGAGACATTGTTTTAATTAAGGAAGACGATTTGCCACCAAGTCGTTGGTTGTTAGGTCGCGTAGTAGAGAAACACCCCGGGAATGATGATATCACCCGTGTAGTCACATTACGCACTAAGTCATCTATGATTAAAAGACCAATCTCGAAATTATGTGTTTTACCAGTCGCAGGACAATGAATTGTTAATTTGTACGTTTAAAATCTATATTATCATTTTTGTTTATTTTTATATTTTATTGTTGTTACATTTTAAGTTTTTGATTAATTTTTTTTTACATTGTTTACTAACTCTTTTTTTTGTTTATGTTTTTTACATTCATTCATTTGTTTGAGAAAATTTAGTTTTTTTATTGTTAATTACAAAGTTCAAATCGACCTGATTTGAATCGTGTATTGTTAAGGTCAAACTTTAGTTTTAAGTTTTATAAAACTCTAGACGGACATTCCGTCAGTAATGTCCTTGGTGGGCGGTATGTTTACGACTCACAGTAATGTACAGTTGAATCAAAATATGGTTCAATAATTTTGTGTTACTTTATTTACTCACTACTAGAGGGCGTCAGGGCCCGTTTAGAACGCGGTATGATTTGACTCAAATGCATGTAATAAGGTCATTGACCTTTAAGTTCAAATATAGACCTAATCTATAACCAGCTATAGATCAGTACAAAGTTGTGGTTTTATTTAACACCCCTTCAAGTGTACACATTTAGTTCATAAAACATTAGTACATTAACAAAGAGCGTTGATCAACCATATGAAAGCAGCCTACGGCGGTAGCACAAGTGGTATAAGTAACTTCATTAACCAGCCACTAACAAGCCGAGGCCTTCTTAACCAGCTACGAGCATAAGTTAGGACTAATATCTGAACAATAGTATTAGAAATAACCACTATAATACTTCTACATGCCGTATATTCAGCCTGTGTGTTACTTGCGATGAAACTTTTACACAAGCATAACATGACTAACCCAAAGTAAAACAAATCCAAAGTGCATAATTTTCACTTGCTGAAGCATCCATTAATTTACATGGCATATGATACTAATGTCATCATCATCACCATCATTTCAGTCCACTGCAAAACATAGACCTCCCCATAGATTGCGACAAAAGTTCGTAGCTCTCATTTTAGAGGGATTTTGCCATAGTTGCCACGCTTTGCAGGCGGTTGGCAACCGCAGAATATTTATTCAGACATTTTTCATTTTTAAAATATTTTGTAGACAGCTTAAAGAATCGATGAGAATCATTTGCTGTGTATATAGACACAGCAAGTGCATTTTCTTTCACAATATAGAATTTAATGTGTTAATATTTAATCCATTAATCCTGCCAATTTTGTAATGATAATGTATCTTACATCCAAAAAACAAGTTTACACTTGAAGAATATTAAACAGAGTAGTTTTTGCTAATATAATACCTGTTAGGTACATATTCTTTTAATATATCAATTTCCTTAGAGCAATAAAATTGACTTTTCCTTTAGGTGAATTGTCATCGTATAAAAATATTATAAAATAATATGTAACTAAAGAAAACGTAAAGAAAAAACCTATGAATGTCCTTTAATTTAGAAGATACCTGGTGGTAGGATTCCTATGCAAGAATCCGTCTAGTGGTACCAACACCACCCCAGGGTCATTATTCTGCCGTGAAACAGTAGTGTGGAAATATTACTATGTTTCGGGTTGAAGGGCACTAAGAGCTAGTGTAATCACTTGGCATATGAGACTAATGAACTGATGTCTCAGGGTGACGGGTGCTTTGTGGTGTTATATATAAATGTTCTGAATGACACAACATTTGATGTTGAACTTATGATAAGGTGAACGTTTTGCTCGTTTCGTCGCTTTAAACAATAAAAAAGAATATTAGTAATATTATATTATTATAATATTCCTGCCTTCGAAATATTTTTATGACTCAGGCTTATAATCGTCGTTCGATGTTTTCCGTAAACGCCAAGCACGTGGTAAAATATTATTTACCGTTAGAAAGGTTAATTTTAGTTGTGACGTCACCGATGTCGAACCCAAGTCTCGCTTACTTCGAAATTTAAGGCAAGCTCAGGACTGAGCTGATTCTTAATATATCTTATTTATAAGTATTGACGTTAATACTTATTCACAGATAAAAGACGCCGTTACTTATTGTTCAAACTAAATCAAATTCTATTGTTATATTTTTTTCACATTTCGGGGTCGATGAAAGCTGAGACTAGGGACTACACTTCGTTGAACCCATCGTATTTTTACCTGCGAAATATTAAATAACGTGCCTTTTCGTTCAGTTGTTGCTCGAATTTTGTTAGAGATAGTGTACATATAGTTATAATTTCGTCATGTCCCAAAGGCTTTGGCTGCTTGTTGAGTGGGTGGACGAAAGAAATGTCTTCTCACATTATGGCGTGGTGAATGCAGATTCTCTTGTTACTAACGAAAGTGACCTGCATACTGGGAAGCTGGTATTCATCAGGAACAAACATGGCAATGGCGCCCGCCGAGCTCAGATCTTACGGATATCAGGTTAGTTGTTCTTGTGACAACTTTTTTTATTTGAAAGCTGTAAGCCACGTGTCGAAAATTTTAAGTCCTTTCTTTTTTTTCATGACATGTACTCGTATAAACCCACGTATGACGTGTTTGTGCAATTTGTACTGTCGTCAACTGTCAATAATTGCGCCATTTTTAAATCTGTACATTAGATTCTTTACGAGAATGTCTTAAAAAGAATATTATATCTTAATGCTTAACGCTTACAACGCAATATTCGTCGATGAAGGACCGGTGAAGACCGGTGTGACCTGTTCAAAGAGGCCACTGATCATCAAGTGTTCACCAAGTTTGTCCGCCGTTTAACAAAAAAAATATGGCGGCAATAAGTATTATGTTACTCTATAACATTGACACCTATATGTAGAGTTTAAGATGAAGATGTCGACCCTCAATTTTAGTATTAAACTAGCTGATGCTCGCGACTTCGTCCGCGTGGATGTAGGTTTTTTAAATATCCCGTGGGAACTATTTGAATTTAAGGACCAAGTATCTAAGACCCGATTTCACCGATCGCTTTGGAAACCAAGTTTAATAAAACCACGTTTTACTTAACTGAGTTCAAATGTATCATTAGATATCAGTTTTTTACTAACCGATTTTACCGACTCCATTTTGATCGCGTTAAGAAAAACGAAGTTTACATGAAATATCGTCACAATCTAAAACAAAAAGACGATTTATTTCGTATTTTGCGACATCAAACAGCATGTTTTATGCATAGGTTACATAGGTATGCAAACAATAAATAAAACAATAAAAATATTTTTTGTGTTTACATAGTTGTGCAGTTGACAGTGACAGCTCTCTAAACGCGTTTAGATAGCTGAACGTCGAAAATTGGGCGTTCAGAATTTGAACCGCGTTTAGCGTTGACTGCGTTCATTTGATGTTGATGAAATACAAACTGTAGAATTGAACTCAGTTAAACGCTTAAACTTTGTTTTTCTTGAACTAATCGCGTTTAGTTTCAACGGTGAAATCCGCCCACGAAGTAAAACTGCGCGCACAACGGCAGACCTCTCTTATAATATCTTATTAAAATTTATGTTAAATGAAGTTTTCGTGATTTTTTTTTAGATAATGACCAAGTGTCTTTGAAGTAAAACTAAAGAAAAAATGATCGAAATCTTTCCAGTAGTTCTTTCGTGATGCGCACACAACAGCAGACACGCCCAACGTGCAGCACAAAAATCGTTATACAGAAAAACTCTATCTGTGACAGCTACTTAGCCCATGTACTTTAATAGTCATATAAATGCACATTTATTAAACATATTATGATTAAACAGAAATTACTCTATCACTAGAAAAAAAATTCGGAGAAAGCAAGCTTTGCTTTAATGATAAATCAGCTAAGGTTTAGTTTAGTGGAATTACCTACCTGAGAAGACAATTCCGCAAAGCATTAATTAGTCATTTTTTTTATCATCTTTACAGATAACAAGAATTATGTGAGGGAGCTAAAAATATTATTAGAAAGGCAAGACCAACAAGTGAAAAACGTGGTTTCATTATGTATGAACACTATCAAGGAAATGAAGTCAGGACCGCTGGTGAGTGTGTTTAACTACGAAATGTCGCGTATGTCAGTTTTCCAAGCTGTTTTTAAATCTTTATATTTATGATATATCTGTGTATTATATTTTTTTGAAATATCTGAAATAAAAAAAATTGTCCGCTGGATTTGTTGCTTCCTCCCAGGACAACGATTTTATTTTGTAGTTTAAAAAAAATTAAGTTCAATCAGTATTTGTAAATACTGAATAAAAAATATCCTATTCCATTCTCCCCCTTGTAGCGACACAGTGAATATCGAAGTTCGTTTCATTTACATTAATCGCGTGTTGCTCAGGGAAGTGTTACCCTTCCAAAAAAGTATAATGCCGAACTGTAGTTGCTTTAATAATATAAAAATCTAACGTTCTTGTGGAAGTGAGCTTGTGATAGGCTGCAATGATTATGATAATTAAATAATGAGATCTGAACTTGTGGTGTATTTAAACAATTGTATGTGTTTGACAGTTGAAATTCAATTATAATAAACTATATATTTACTATTATTATAATAAATAAGTCTAGTCTAGAAAATGTCATACATTTCGACACGTGGCGAAACAACTAACTTTAAAAATACCGAACCGAAAATATGCAAACCGGTGATTTAATGCAGTCGCTAATCGCTAATCGGTAATAATTTGGTATTCAAATCGGGCCAGCTACAAAAAACCAGGTTTTTGTGAATCATCACTTATCGGACGGTCAGTTTTTTTTAAATGGTATTTTATCATTGGTTAGTACAAGAAACGAAACGAATAAAACTTAAACAAACTTGATAAATTTAGAGGTTAGTGAATAATCGGGACTTTTGGAGTCCCTGTGGAGACTTTTGGCAACTATGTGCCAGGCTTGGCAGGCGGGTTGGCAGCCGCAGTTTATTTATTCAAAGGTTTCAGTAAGATACTGCTGCCCATCATCCTCTGGTTTTAAGTTTCCCTCTGTCGACATTTATGGCACCCACGGAATGAGATGGAAATAGATTCTCTTATGCCGCCACCAAAAGGTAACGTTTAAATAAAGTAAAAATAATTCAAATTGCAAATATCATTATTTAACTATTTCTTTAAAAAAATTCTTATTTATCTACAATTCATATCCTCTTTTTTTCATCTCTATCTATAAACGTAACGCACAACAACTGATTTACAATTTATGTCACAGTATTCAGGTACTCAAAGTACCAGTCAGCAGTCAGTACCAAGTACGGGTTTCCCTGGTTCTCCCAAAAACGTTGGCACAGACACCGATGTGACAACGGACAGCGATCACGAGGTAAAAAAGGTTTTCTTTTAATGGAATAATTTCGATTAAATTCCCCAGGTGTTGGCGTAAGAGAATCTATCACCTTTTCTCATCCTATGGGTGACGTAAAAGTAAAGTTGGTATATGATTCCTATGCATGATTCCGTACCACCGCTTAACTAGTTATTCTGCCATCGAGCAGTAGAGTGTAAACATTGCTGTGTTTCGGTTTGAAAGACACTAATAGCTAGTGTATTTACTTGACATTTGACCTAAGAACTGTCTCACGATGCCGAGCGCAGTGTGGTGCCTCATAGAAATGTTCTGGGTGACACAGCATTTGTTACGGGTAGACTTTGCACTTACCATCTGGTAAACAATTATTAGCGTAAGTAGTCTCAGGGAGGTTTAAACATCTGATTTGGTGAATGGTGTAATATCCGTCGTAGGGGCTAAACATTACCCAGTTACATAAATTTTAAACTTTCTGCCGCTATCGCTTGATAAAAATCTGTTGTAATATTTACTTATAATGAACGCTATCTTAACACTTTGAAACATTCAGGTATTTGTAGAGAGCTAGGCGTTATTTCTGACAGTTTACGCGTATTGATCTTAATTTTGATGTGTAATATATACATCGTGTAATATATACATTGATATGTAATATCCATGTACGTTACCGAACATTTATCGGCTTTTATCTCTATCGTAAAGTTACACTAGCTACATTGCTTTTGTGGAACCGTTACAAGAGTTCGCAGCTAAACTGAAATACCCGGTCAATGTCGGTCTCGCTGAAAATCAGCGCCGAGGTTGTAATATTGTAATACCACAGTCGCGACCATTGCAGAGGTTGAGCGAGAACCTTTTCGCAGCAATTCTACAGCACATATAAAACAACACCTCAGTACAGTCCTGTGATAAAAATAATCTGATATCTTGTTGATGTTATTATTATTTTAAAGTTTTAAGTTAAATAGTTTTCATTTACTTTTAAAATTTTAAATATTTCTTTTATATTGAAAGTTTAGTTCATATAATTATTTTTCTTTTTCTATATTTTATTTTAACCTATGTGCTGTATGTTGTACAGTCAATTAAATATCTTTATTTATTTCTATAAATACAACATAAAAGAAATCAGTATATAAAGCTGTAGTAACATATGGCATATACTCGTGTATTTTGTTTTATTTCAGAAATTATAATTTATGTAATGTTTAACTGTTCTTATTGTTGTTTTCAGGCAAACAACCTTGGTTTCAATAGATCAGAAACAAAACAAAATCCCCAATACAAATGCGCCGAATCTTCCTTGGCTGTTTATAACAATCGGTCTGCGACTCACCAGAACAAGTTCTATAGTCGACGATCAATGGTCAGCAGCACTCCACTGCCGGGGAGAAATATTGATGAAAATAATAAGCTCACTTTTGATCAAAGCACGCAAACTGACATCGATATGTTATACCCTCCAGTGTACAAAATTGAAGAAATGGAATCTGTACTTAAAAGGCTGTACAGACAGTTTCTCTCATTAATATCAAAGATTCCTGTGGATGATGCTATGTCTATATTATCAGAGGTAGCGCAGTTGGAGCAGTATGTTCCGGAACATACTGCTCCAACACCAATAATGTCAATGATGAAAGATGAATCGGTAGCGGAACAAAATGTGAACACGACTAATGTCGGAATCGATGATAAACATCCATTAAAAGCTAAGGAACTGCGTGTAAGACGAGCATCAGCGCATACGACTATTAAAGGGGAGCCTAACAATAATGATATGGTAAGGTTTTATCTATTACAACAGAATAGAACTGAATAATTATTATACCACTTGAACGTCCAAGGTTGACAGCTGACATTGCGTCTTTCGTCCACCCGCCTGATTGGCATTTGTCCGCGCCGGGTGCCCCTTGCCCTTCTTAATTTAAAACGTACTACCTATATAAATAATGACACTACACCATAATAAAAAATGTGGGTATATACAGAAGACAGTATATTTTGATAAAAATGTTAAACTTGTTCATAGAAAGTCTTTCTATACTTTATATAATTACTAAATAGGGGATAATAAAATAACGCTCCGAGAATACATACAAGATGTATCTAATTTCAAATTTACTATATCTGATCCATAATCTTATATCTATATTAAATAATTTCTCGTTTCGCCATGTAGCTCATCTAAACTCAGACTCTTTACAACAAGTCGTCTTAGGGCTTCTATTGCGGGAAACTGTCCTGGGCGTTTTGCCACCCTCAGTGATGTCACTCACCGTGCATAAATAAAGACTTGTCCTCGGATTTGCCTTACTTCTTAAGAACTCGCTCTTAGTTCGCCCTTTTATAGGTCGTCAATTATTCTAGAGCGCCGAGATAATTCTAAATATCTCGATTAACAATGTTCGTGTTAAATCTAGAAACTTCGTACAGACTAGAAACTACTCCTCGTTAAGGGGCAGATATAACGTTCCAGAATGTTCGTAACAATACTTTTTTGTATACTGTACTTTGTTAGATCGACGTTACAATAACGTAAATTATACTCTATTCCGAAAAAGGTGGCAACACTAATTACAGCCCTCATTGAGATATTATCGACGCCCAATGCAGCAATATAAATAAATGATGTTGTTACTTACACTTATTTTCCAGCGGATTACTTAAATAAGTGCAAAAGTTATTAAGAAACGGTGGTAGTTTGTAAAAAAAGAGATTTAGTATTTCTTACGCCAGAGAATAAATATATTTCAAATATTTATTGACATGAAATGTATTCAGATCATAAATTGTGACTTATTTATATTGTTTAGTAATATCTTCACATGAACAAAGTCGCGTGTATAGATTATAAAAAAATAACTGCTCGACTCACTGGTATAATACGGAAACAATTATTTTCATAAACTTTGTATATTAATTATTAACTCTAGCATTATGACTATTTTAAGGTACCTATTGGAAGTGGAAATGTGTTGGTTCCGACTAGATTACTCGCAGATTTGGACTGGACGTCGTATACAACCGCAACAAGACAATTGTTACAGGCTGTTTTTCCTCGCAGGTAATAAATCAAAAACATTTTACTGACGCTAGAGCTTCCTTACAGAAGTCCGTCTAGGTAGATACCACCACATTGCCAGTTATTCTGAAGCCAAGCATTAATGTATTTTGGTGTAGGGGCCACTGTAGCTGATGAAATTACTGGAGATATTAGACTAAATAAGTAACGTCACTTGATTATATCGACGAACTCGGCAGACTGACTGTGCACTGCGCTCGTCAGTACAATGCCACACAGAACCACTGTAGGCTACAGTCAGGCATGGTATATTGAACAACTTTGCTCGTCTTGTTACTTATTACGAAAGATTTTTTTGGTCAGTTAAGTTATAGATAATGAAATTTTTTTGACAGAGTACTGGCGACTCATTCCCTTTCAGGGAAGCAATCTCCGGCTTTTGCAAACAAACCTCCGAAGAAGCGCCTAGATCCTAAACTAGTAGATGACATTATAGACACCGTTGCTGAGAGATGTAGCGTTCATAGGCGACTTGTGAGGTAAATGGTATTGGCATAACCCTATACATATATTATAAGTATTTTTATTTTGTTTTTGAAATAATTAACAAAAACACTACCCGCTGCGTTTCTTCCCAAGACAGAGGCATTATTTGCGAACCAGGGTAGCTTAAATAAAATTTGTGCAATGAGTTTTATTTAAACAATCTATATTGAATAAATATACTTGTCTTTTATTCTATTCTAACGCACTGGTAATGGTAACGCAGTGATCGAGTATAACTTAGAAAACAATATACGTACTACAGTAGCGCAGCAATTTTCACGTCGTATAATTTACTTAAGAAACATTTTCAGTAGGTCAAGGAATTTATAGTTTTCATATGATTGAGAGAAGTACAGTCGGACAAAAAACTCTTTTATCACCCTTAAAATTCTTTCTCATTTTAAGTAACTCTTACTATCCCGAAATTTTACTGGTAGTAGGATTCCTATGTAAGAATCTGTCTAGGTAGGTACCACCCTAGGACCAGTTATTCTGCCGTGTAGCAATAGTGTGCAAGCATTACTGTGTTTCGGTTTGAAGGGCACTGTGAGCTAGCGTAACCACTGGGTATTTGAGACTTAAGAAATGATGTCTCAGGGTGACGTGCGCAGTGTGGTGTCACACAGAAATATTCTGGGTGACACAACATTTGTTGTGGGCGGACGTTGCACTTACAATCAGGTGAACGTTTTGCTCGTTTCGTCACTTTATACAATAAAAAAAAATTAACACTCATACGCTATTGTGCGGCATATTAGAAAAAGGCCTGTAATGAAATAGGATGTCGCCGTTACTATATTCATTAAGAGTGCTGTAGCCCCTTGGCCATGCAGACCCATTTATGTCTCCCACCCATAAATATCTTATAATGAATTTATTAAAAATAAACGCGATGTAGAAATGAAAAATGGTAGACTGACATTGTATGAACTTGTGACTTATATTATATAATATTATGTATTTTAACAGGAGCTGCATTACTACGAAATGCACAGATGAAGCTAAATTATATAGGAATCGACAACATTTTAAACGTATGCGAGAACTGAATCACAATCAAGAGAACCTGCCACCGTCATCAGCGTCATCAAATGCTTCATCAATGGCAAGAGATTAATATTATTTTAATAAATAATTTATATATAAAACATATTGTTTTTTTAGTACTATATATTTTACAATTGTTAAATACTCGTATATGTGTAACACTGTTTCATCAGCCCATCACAAGTCCACTGCTGAACATATTGCCTCTCCCATAGATTGTCACAAAACACGGTCCTGAGCCACCTGCATCCATGGACTTCCCGCAAAACCGTGCGGGTCGTCGCTCAATCTAGTGGGGGCGCCCTACCCTGCGCTTGCCGATACGAGGTTGCCACTCAAGAACCTTTCTTCCCCAACGGTTATCGGTTCTACGAGCTATGTATATTCGCTATGAGCTTCTTCATGCGGCCTACAGTGAAGAACCACTTCTCGGTTCCATTCGTCATCACCGGCAACAAGCACTAGTTGAAGACTTTGGTTTTGAGACATTGAGGTATACTCGACGAGAATACATATAGATTCGATAAAATGATGACGAAATATGTATTGTATGTAAGTGAATATTTCAAAATAACTCCTTTAAATACGCGTACAGAAATTATACATGCATTGTTTATTTTTATATTGCCAAAGAGTATAATTATCTGTTCCAGATTATTAAAAGATAATAAAATTCGTGTTCCATACCGATATCCCCGTAGATGTATAACACCGCTCTACACACCATTACGTAGGACGATATTGGGCTCGGAACTCACCAATATCTAGATATCTTAAATTATCGGTATTAGCTGTAGTGATCGTGTAGATATACATTGGGATTCCATTGGCAAATTTTGTGGAACTGTTCATAATCATTAATCATTATTGTTTTTGTCATTTACGTTTAAATTAAAGTAAATTATTATTAAAAAAAATCCTTGTAGAAACATTTATTCACAGTGCAAGTGGAGCAAGCCCGTAAGTGATTGTTACGCTACTTATCATATAAGTGCATATTTTTGTATATCGTTGGCTAGCCAAATTAATAAATGATGACGTTTTCCTGTAGGATTTCGATCACTGCGACATTTTTCACATAGCAACCAGAGGGTATTATACAATATAACCCTTAATTTACGGTGTTAACAATAAATTAAAACAAATAAGTGAATATATGGCGCCATGAGTATCAGTGCAAACACTGAGGCACTAACTTGTTGTATTATTATTATTTTTTATAATTATTTAATAAGTTCGGAGAAAGGGAGTGACGTAACGTCTAATCACCATCAAAAACATAGAGGTGGAAGCTCAAGGGATGAGTACAGTACGTTGACGGCATCTCTAAAAATATTCTGCAATTTTATAAGCTGGTTTACCACGTGCTCAACGGTGGAAGTAAAAGTAAAACCTGCATGTCTGATGAATAAGAATATTTCGGGGACATGTGAAGTCGGCCAACCCGCACTGAAGCAGTGTGGCGGGCTCATCCCGGTTCCAGTACCCTCTCGGCAATAGGACATTATTTATAGGCTGTAACTATACTTTTACATTTTAAGTGACATTTCACCAGAATAGTTGCCACGCCGGACCATAACAATTGCGTTATCTCTAT
The DNA here is from genome assembly GCA_019845155.1 of Luehdorfia chinensis. Lineage (NCBI taxonomy): Eukaryota > Metazoa > Arthropoda > Insecta > Lepidoptera > Papilionidae > Luehdorfia > Luehdorfia chinensis. The sequence continues at coordinate 7,284,596 of JAHVAK010000003.1, read as the reverse complement.
CGTGAGAGAGAAGGCCTGCCCTGAGCAGTGGTACATTAATAGGCTTTATTACTATTTTGTTGTATTTATTTATTTACATAGTAAAATATTGCTTTATAAACAAATGATAGTGTCACGATAGATTCATATTTTATCTCGCGGTAGAGCTAATTTTTTTTAGAAAAACGATGAACCGAAATAAGATTTCTCCTGTATCGTGAGCGCGTTTTACAGATATAAGATTCACATGCACAACACAACCAGACCCAAAACAAGCTGGAGCGTCTGCTTAACAACAAATATATATTTGAAAACGTTTTGTATGTACACAAGAACATAAACCAGTTCACTAAAAAAAGTGATGTTCATAATGTGAATACCAGGAACAAGCACAAATTAATTATGCCAGTTACCCGACTTCACAGAGTCAGTAACTCTTTTATGGGGCAATGTATACGTTTTTACAACAAAATCCCAGAAAGTGCTAAAAGTCTTTCAATCAAAAAGTTTAAATTTTATATTAAACAAAGACTTCATAAAAAGGGTTATTATAATATTAAAGAATACATAGATGATGATAACCCCTGGGAATGAGGTGATCGCCGCCAAGCCATTTCTACATCTTTATAATACAGCTATTGTAATACAGTTATTGTACATTATTTTAAAAATGACTAAAAAAAAAAAGCCCGCTGGGTTTCTTACTGGTTCTTCCCAGGACAGAGGCATTTTTGCGAACCAGTGTAGCTTAAAAAAAAATGACTTTCAATAAGTACTATGTAAATAGTCTATATTGAATAAAAATTTATTCTATTCTATTCTATTCTATTCAACTGTATAAGATTTATTTTTGGTCTGCGTAGGTATGACCATATTTCTCAATTCAGGTCTCAGCTAAATTGGCTGACCATTCGACAAAGGCGCAATTCCAGGATACTACTTGTTCTTTTCTCTATTTAAATGATACATTTTCGCCTTCATATTTCGAAGACAAATTTCAGTATCTCTCTTCATCACCTGATAGGGTTCTTCGTTTATCCTCTAACAATAAGATTTGCATCCCTGCACATTTCACCGTGTTCTTTAGGAACTCCCTCACTGTCCGGGCTGAAGTTCTTTGGAACTCCTTGCCTGATGACATCAGGAAAGCGCCCAAAAAATAGTCCTTCAAGAAGTTGATCCGTCATTATTTAGCAGAGAATCATGAGAACATAAATAGTTAGTAGTTGGTCACCGTTACAAGTGTGCATTTATTTTATTTTACGTTTATTTATATGTATACTGTATATATTTATGTGTTTAATATATATTTATATATGTTTGATTTTAATGTTTGTTGCATATTTAGGTAACTATATTTATATTATACTTATTTATGAGTTACTCAGGTTTTTTTGTCTTTCTTTCTTTCCCTGCTTGCCTTTATTGCTACACCTCATCAAAGTCTTACCAATCCATGGGTTGACTGGGAGAAAATTCCTAAAGGCCGTAAGTCCGCCAATTGTATCCTTTTATTGTAAAGGAAGAGATAACGATTTAAATAATAAAACATACTTGTAATTTTTTTTCGATCCCAGGACCTACTGAAAACAACTACTGACGTCATTAATCAACACGACAAAAAGATCCTAATATATTCCGTGGTTAATATTAGAACTTCTAATATTGACCACAGGAGTTATTTGCAATCTTAATGCAGAAAGTAATTGCACAATTGAAATTCATCATCCTTTTGGAAGGATTTGTCATAATCAACACGCTAGGCCTCGCACCTCAGTCGCTACTGCCCGTTACGGGGCTGCGTGTTATTTTAAATCTTGGTATTTTACGGAATGGTCGTTTGACTTTTACGCCGCCGTATTCGAATCCCAGCCGGAGCTAACTTTTGTGCAAAAACACAAATACAGGTCTGGTTATGATTTGTGTTATGTTGTATGCATGTAAACTTTATGTCTGTCTATTTATGGAGAAATCATTGTTATAAATATTACAATATTTATTTAAACACGGACAATAAGGTACAGTTGGCGAACAGGAGCAAGTCTTTTTATAATACAAGTTTCATCTCTCCATGTGATAGAATTTACTGCCTTTTAATAACTTGATTTTACAATATTTTGGTATTTAAATATTATCAGTAAATAAGAGGATGTGGTTTTACATATAATCAATTGAGGTGCAATAATAATGTATTGATTTTCATTCTTAGATATTTTTAATTAGAGTAAATAAAATATATAATTAGTTAGAAAATTACCCTCTTAAAATCTCCCGGCGCGGAGATGTATAGTTTTTAAGCTATGATTTTTTTTGTAAAACCATAACCTCTCTTTTTTGTGCCTAAATATTATTTTATGACATCTTCATATAGCGTAGATACAGAAAGGCATGTCGGCATTACCTACATAAGCTAACCCTATAAAGTTCGAACTAAACCCTAGCAAGCTACTTATACTTAGAGCATAAAAAAATTCAGGTGTCCGTCAGTAAAATACGCAGTAATCTACGCAATACTAATCTGTTATGTCGTTATAATCTTTGTACTATTTATTACCTTTCCAATATAAAATAATTAATTTTCTTTATATATTTAATACATCTCGATGGAACTGAACGTTACGTGTTACTATTTAAATAATCATGGCAACATCGTATGACAAAGTGACGTATGGGGTTCGAAGTGTCGGCCTAAGGTGTCGATACAGAGTGCTCTTATGGCATCGAGAGGCATGGTATCGATACTAAAACAGTACGACCCTAAAGTATCGATACTTATGAGTATCGAGTATTTTCGTATATTTCGAGTGATAATTGGAGCTTCATCCGAGTCAGATCGCGTGAAGTACAGATTCTTTTATGGGAAAGAATTATAATAAAATCTTTATTTTTGTGAGATATAACATATCTAGGAAATGTATTCTGCTGATGTCGTTCTTGCAACTCTATGGTAGCAATGTATGAAGATTTTAGAACCAATACCTCCAAGAAGTGCAAAGTTATTCCTAGTACACTTCATTTTACACTGCCCGAAAAGCTAACGTATTTAATGAAAGGATGAATGAACTACACTCGGCGTCAAAAAAATCGCACATCCGAAAAAAATAATTTAAATACTATTTTAACACAACAGGCCAATGGCAATGTTGTGGTTTGAGGGTATCATTCGAAAGGTAATTTCATTAGCTTTCAGGAATTTTAATTGAATTTTACTTTTATAACTAATATTACGACGAAAGAGAAATAAAAGAAAAAGACAGGGTATGTACGAATTTGCAAATTAATAATTTAAAAAAAACTACTCAATAAATACAAAAAAGTTCTTAAAACCGAGTGTTACCCCCCCTTGCCTTGATAACGGCTTCCATTCGATCTTTCATGGACCTCACAAGGATCGCAACAGCCTCTTGGGATATTTGTTCCCACTCTTCAAGTACCGCATCTTGGAGCTCTTGAAGAGTGGCTGGAGCTGGATCTCGAGCTCGCACGCGCCGTTTTAAGTCATCCCAGAGATGTTCTATTGGGTTAAGGTCTGGACTTCGTGCTGGCCAATGCATAACAGGGATATCGACCTCCTGTAAATAATCCCGTAAAATAGCCGCGGTGTGGCAACGAGCATTATCATGCATTAACATGAATCCATCACCGACATAACCAGCATACGGGACCACATGTTCCTCCACGATTTCAGTAATGTACCGACCAGCATTTAATGACCCTTGCCCACGGCCACCCCGAGTCCGGGAAACGCACACAAGTTCCGTTTTCCCGTCGACGGAAATGCCGCCCCAAAACATACACGAGCCACCCCCGTATTCGACGGATTCTTCGAAGCAGGGTTGTGTGAACCTCTCCCCCTGTCTTCTGTAGAGCCTTCTACGTCTGTCATTGCAGAAGATACAGACCCTCGTCTCATCAGAGAAAAGTACGGTCCGCCACTGTTTCAGAGTCCACTCGCAATGATTGCGAGCAAACTCTAGGCGATCTCTGCGATGCTGTGCAGTAAGTTTTGGACCTTTAGCAGGTCTATGGGCTGTTAAACTCTTTTCGTCTAACCTTCTTCTTATCGTAGAAACACTCACAGATGTTCTCCGAGTTGATCGAAGTTGTTGTTGCAACTCAACAGCATTTGTAAAACGGTTTCGTAAAGATGTCGTAACGATGAAACGGTCATCTCTTTCTGATGTGCACCGTTTTCTTCCAGATCCCGGTTTTCTAACATAACCACCAGTCTGCTGAGAGCTCAGAGAGGTGCGATTTTTGTGACGCTGAGTGTATAATACTACATAGTTTTCATTCCGTAGAATTCTAACATTTCATAAGTGTTGCTACTAAAAAAGGTAAAGGTATATTTACTTACTCAAGTGACTTATTACAAAAATCACGAACAATATATCGAATTAAATTTAATTACTTTATTTTATTCTTTCGCTGGCATCACTGCCTACTAATTCCAGGTTTAGTAAACCTTTTGTAAAAAAAAATGATTTGGTTTGGGCTCAAGCGAAGGGGCATGTCGCAAGACACAACAGAAGTTTTAAAATGGCGGAGGAGTATAAGTAATGTTACTCCTGATAAGTGGCAAGAATGTAACAGCCATACAATCAAAGAAGAAGATAAGATGTGCACTCTCGACGATTTGATTGGCACAGTCGCAGACTCTTTAATAATTCATGACAGCGATGATGATGATGATGAAGATAGTGATCTAAGTATTAATGATGATTAAATATTTAAAAAATATATGTTATCATTACTTGTGCGTTTTTTTACTGTTTGCGATGAAAACGGACGTAATTATGTTTGGAGCACCGCACTTAATAAAATGGATACATTCATTAACAAATAAAATGTATGTATAGACTCAGATGTTCAGACTCGTATTGAAATTGAAAAATGTGCCCGGCCAAAAAGGTTTGTAATTCTCTAACATGTCAAAAAATGATAGCTGTCAAAATTCTACGGAATTAAAAATCAGTTTTTCCTGAGTGTTGCAATTCGAATTTTATAAAAAATTGTTGCCAGTAACCTGATGCAAAATAGACTCGATACCGGTGATTTGTAGAGGAACTTGTGAGTAATTACGGGCCTAGGTATCGAGTGTCGCGAACAAAAGTATCAATACCTGCTTGGTATCGAAACTTCGAAAGTATATTTCGATCCCTATCCCTAGTGACATAAGCACATGTCAAATTGTCCAAACACCCACTTATTAAAAAATACGTCTTTATTGGTTATATTTATATTCTCTTTTCTACTGTATCTTTACAATTTTTCACGGGTAAAGATAAAGGTAATATTTATGTGTTATTGCATTTTTTTTTTATTTTGACCTGACGTTTTGTATAGAAAAACGATGGTTGAAACAGAAGAAATTGATTTCATATCGGCTGAACATGATAGCTTAGTAAGTGCAATTACAAAGTTAGACAAAACACAACACATAACCGCACCGACACGTAATGAACCGACGATTATAAATTCAGAATTTAATTTAATAAAAAAATATAATAAACTTAACCTCGACAATGTAGTAAAAGTTTTAGAGGATACAGCTCACCATGTGCAAATAAGTAAAAAGTTAAAGGAAAGTCAGAAGCCTTCTAAAATACTTCCTAAACCATTAGAGAAGCCACAGGCTGAGAGGGTTAAAAGAGCCACTGGCTATGAACAAACAAAGAAAAAAGTTGGAAGGTGGGATCCAGTTGTTGCTCGGAACCGTACCGTTGACTTTGTAACATTTCCATTAAAGAATGTTAACACTAAACTTCAGCCATCACAGGAATTCTTGTCAAAATTAAAATTAAAGTCACCACTTGAAAAAGAGTTAGATGAAATAGACCCTCCTACTGCAGTTGAACCCGAAGAGGAAGAAGAACCCTTATATCCCATGTCATATCAAGAAATGCTTGAACACAGACAGCAGCTTGCAAAATTAAGGGCTCAACAATCTTACAAAGCTGCAAAAGCTAAAAGGCAAAGTAAAATAAAGAGCAAGAAATACCACCGGTTAGTAATTGAAATAAATGATTTTATTATCCCTATTATGCCCTCCTATGAATCATATACATAGGCAACATACAAACATTTTCCATGTAATGTTTCTGGAATTGCCAGATACATTGTACTTTAGATGCTGCTACCCATCTCTAGTCATTATAGTTTATGTCTGGCATAACTAATGGAATGTAGTTGTAATCCCATATCACACCTGTTCCAATTCTTGTTGGTAAAACTTCTCTCAAAAATGTGTACAGTCCAACTTTGGCAACTGACAAATCCATTCCATCATAGGAAAACATCGTGAGGAAACCTACATGTCTGAGAAATAAAAAATATTTCGAAGATGTGGAGTCCGCCACCTGTGGACTAGCATGTGCTGAAATGATGATGATAACTAATATGGCTATTTCACCACCCTCTGGATCATCGTCATAATCATTTCAGCCTATTATAGGCCTCCCCCATAGTTCCCACTGGAGGCTATGACTTATTTCCATTAGCCAACTTTTAGGGATAGACGGTATGAAATCGTAGATTCTCTAATGCCATCCAAATTATTAATATATTTTTTTATTATGACTGAGGATAAATCAATTTTGTCACATTTTCAGTATTTTAAAAAAAGATAAACTAAAACAACAATTAAAGGAATTTGAAGAACTACAAAATAAGAATCCTGAAGAAGCATTAAAGAAACTAGAGGCACTTGAGAAAGCAAGAGCTTTGGAGAGGCACACACTTAGGCACAAAAATACTGGTAAATGGGCTAAAAGCAAATTAGTGAAAGCAAAGTATGATAAAGAGGTAAGTATTTTCTGATTATTAATATATGTGGAAGATGTATCTTAACATTTTGTTTTTGCTATACTTTGCAGGCAGAACTAGATACATCATGCCTTACATGATGCTTCTCATTGTTAGTCTTTGTAGATAGTATAAACGTCAGTAGCTGCTAATCATTTTCACATTATCTATGATTTGGCGATGACTAAGTTCTTTGCATAGGACCACTGCAAGATCTCATCCCGTGGGTGTCGAATAAGTCGTCAGAGGGAAAATAAAAACCAGGAGATGGGCAGCAGCATCTTCCGGGACATCAGAATAAATAAACTGTGTTTTTGCCAACCTGCCTGCCAAGCTTAGCAATCTATGGGGGAGGCCTATGTTCAGCAGTGGACTAGTTATAGGCTGAAACGACGACGTTTTTAAAGGCAATAAAAGATATTATTATTATCAATGACAATGGCAATGGGAAAAAAAATGACATGTGGAATATTGGAAGTAGCTATGATGAAAATTTGTTTGCAAAATACAATATTGAACTTAAGTTGAGCTTATGATGATAATATTTGAAATGGCTGTCAGGGGCAAAAATATCTCTAGCCATTCTGTTCTATAGTAAATTAATATAATTATATATTAATGCAATTTATAAATGACATTATGGAAGTAATATGGCTTTAAACAAGCCTAAATTGAATAAAGATTTAAGGAAATTCCTAATTTAACTTTTATGATGAGACAAGATGAATCAACTAATTTTTTTTTTTTTGAACACCCACAATAGAATTTCTCCTGTGTCGTGGGTGCGTTTTACAGACATAAATTCCACATGCACAAACACCCAGACCCGGAACAACTATATGTAGGCCCTACATATATTTGTCCCGTGCAGGAATCGAACCCGCGACCCGCGGCGCAGAAGCCAAGGGCTTAGCCACTTCGCCAACCGAGCTGGCTCTCTATTGCTGCCACCACTCGACAAACAATATTGATATTAAGATTACACAATAATAATTTTAACTTTATACAATATAATTCTAGGTCAGGCAAGAGTTATCTGAACAATTAGCAGTCAGCAAATCTCTTACACATAAAACAGTTGATGTTACAAGTTCAGATGAGGATGCTGATAATAATGAAGGAATTCCTGATTTGACATTGTCACAAGATCCTTCAAATCCTTGGATGGTGCAAACAGCAGATAAAGCAAATGTTGATGCAGACTTTGATTTCGGCTATAAAAAGTATCTTAAAAACAGAATGTTTAAACGCAAGGAAGTAAGTGATTCAGAATCTGACCAAGAAAACTTGGAGAATAGCAATGTAAATAAAACAGAAAATGTACTTAATGTATTAAAAGAAAGTGTTAGTAAAATCAATAATACAGACAGTGAAAATATTATAAAAACAAATGAATTGATAGAGGAACCTGCAAATAAAAAAATAAAAATGACTGATAATCATTCTTTAAATAAAAAGAAAACTTTTAAGAAAAATTTTGAAATAGTTGCTACATCAAATTGGGTTGTTGATCATATAAATACAAATAAAAGGGACCAAACAAAAGCTTCAGAAGAAGTAGGCAACATTTTTGAATCTTTTGAAAACAAAGTTGTTGGAAAAATTGGCAAAAAATTGAAAAAGCTTAAAAAAGATATTGACCACATTCAAAATATTTCAATGCTAGAAAGTAACAAGGAAACGACAAACCTGTCAGCACATACAAAAGAAGGGCTAGAATACTTTAAATTTAAAAATAAAAACCAAAAGCCCATAATCGATGAACCATTAATAGAAACAAGCTCTAAAACAAATGATCCAGATATTGTCAGTAAACCATTGTCCAAAATATTGAGCTCTAGTGAAACACAAGAGAATACAAATCCAGATATTGATCCTAGTAGGTTCATTGAAGTCAAGCCGAAATATTTAAAGACATCTCTACCAAATGATGTAAATGAATATGATGATTTGGATGATGATGAACAAGTGGTTCCAAAAATAGATATTGAAGAAGTATTCGAAGAAGACGACGTCGTTGCTAGTTTTCGGCAAGAAAAAGATGAGGAAATCAATAAGGACAAACCACATGATATAGACTTAAGTTTGCCAGGCTGGGGACAATGGGGAGGCAAAGGTGTTAAAGTGTCTAAGAGAAAAAGAAACAGATTTATATTAAAAGCACCTCCAAATGTTCCACGTCGTGATGAAAATAAGGGAGATGTAATAATTAAAGAATATAAAGATCCAAAACTTGCATCACACAAAGTTTCAGATGTACCATTTCCCTTTAGCAGTATAAAAGATTATGAAGCTTCTATAAGGACACCACTTGGAAATACTTTTATTCCTGAAAAGGCACATAAAAAACTAATTCGTCCGGGTGTTATCACTAAAGCAGGTGCTATTATTGAACCAATGGATGAGGAAGAGCTACTTGTTCCTAGAAACCGTAACTTCAATAATGAAGCTGTTATTAAATTGTTGGCAAAGAAATAAAAGATGTTTTGTTTCTTGACTTTATTTATTTTTTACAATCTATTTTACACACCAACTCTTATAGGTGGTGACACTAGTATCACTCCATCACCTCTCACAAATAACATAGGAATATTCCGTTTTGTTGTCCTATAAACTTCTTCATATGTTTCTTCATCAATTTCAACTGTTGTAATTGTTTCTTCAGCATCTCCTAAAACCATGTTCAAGTGTTGATCATAAGCCTGCAATAAAAATATTCAAGTTATATTTTTTATAATACTAAAATAATAAAACAACTCATGGGGCTTATTGAAAATTATATAAATCATAATCATGTGTCAGCCCTGTTTGCATAGTAGCTAAGCATAATACCAAAGCCACCAACCACCAGCAGGCCAAATTCAAGTGTGGGGCAAGTATTTTTTTAAATTATCATTATTGTTTTTACATATAACAGTATCTGACTTACTTTAATTTTTTAAATTAGTACTTGCAAAAAATATATCTGTTTGTGTAAATGTCTTCTTTATCAGCTTGTAAAAAGTTTGCTGCTGGACATAAGCCTCCAGAATTTGCCCTAATTGCAACACTTGCCAGGCAGATTGGCAAATACAGTGCTCAACACTGATAACCATCACCAATGTTGATAATTTGAGTCAGCAAAATAATTCCACCATCAATTGGAAACCATAAAGCTTTTTTCCTGTGGCACCGACAGCATGAAATAAGGTAACAGATTATCAGATATCAAGAACTATCTCCACACATCTGTAGGCGACACAAATTTTTGTTTTAGTCACCTACAGATAGTTCTTGATTTTTGATAGTAGATAAACCCATAGTAAAGAAGCTAATTGCCACTGCACCAACGAAGCTATAGTAACACAAATATTTTTTATATATATTTATACATTGAATATAATAGAAGATAGTATAATAGATTCTCTTCAATAAAAAAGGTATAAAAGTGTTCATGCTTATCCAAGACACATGTCTGAACTTATGAATAAATATTGGTTTATGTGATTAACCAAACTTGTTTTCAACACCAAAAGAAAAAATAATCAATCATTATAATCATTCAGTAATTCATTACTCTACATCAAATTACAAATTGTAAGCTTTGTATATAACTAGTTGGGTTATAATTTCTGTCACTGTACTGTTCTGTCCTTATTTTATGTGATTATGCTGCACCACAGTTGTTACGCGCCAACTAATATTTGTAATGTAAACTTTTTAAATTTGGAAAAAATGCTGAGGTAGGATGTAGGATTTTCCATTTCAAAATATGGAATGGAAAGAAGACTCACGGTGATTATGCTGCACCATAGATGTTACGCGCCAACTAATATTTGTAAACTTTTTAAATTTAGATAAAATGCTGAGGTAGGAATAGAGTGAAGTAGGATGTAGGATATCATACCATTAAAAGATTTAGTGAAAATCCGTAAAAGACCACGGTCATCAAAGCAGTGCTGACGCAAATCCAACGAAATCCCATCCACAAGCAAAAAATGTTAGCCCTTCAATTTTGGTTAAGCAGAACTATGGTCAAAAAGTGCTAAATGAAGACCTGAGAATTGGAGCTATCCATGAAAAAGGCATTATCTTAATGCGCATCTGCAAAAATTAAGGATCGTCTCAGGATTTTCTACACACACAGGGTACACAGGAAAAAAAACCCGCAATATCCTTTTTTCAAACAAATAAAAATATATTTTTACATTGAAGAAAGTTACAACAAACTATAGAGTGTATACCCACAACAGTGAAGAAGTGAGCAAATGTCACATAATTGACAGAGGGCATTATCCTTCATCATTTATGGTTTGGCTTAGTCTTTTATTCAGGCCTAACTGAAATGGTTTTCTGTGAAAAAGGTATGTCAGTGGGCTTCTTCCAGCTCAGACTAAAACCTGATGGATTCCAAAATATGGCAACAATTGGAGGATGAATCCTGTGTTAAACCACACTAGAATTTGGGGTCTCTCAAAAAATCCCTAATTAAAGCAGTGGCCGATATAGTCATGAACATTGTTCGCACTGCGGTCGACGATTGGACTCGGAGGTTGAGGGTCTCTATTCAATATCAAGGAGGGCATTTCAAATTACTGATTACTACTTTTGTTTTCATATATAATTTATACAAAAAACAAAAGTCGTAAAATTTATTTAACGAATTATTTATGAAGTTCTAAGACCCGACTAGGTATACTTTTAATATATACTACGGCAAACTTAATTATTAAACTTACGTGTAGTTTACCGCGTAATTCACGTTCATTTCGCATTTTTACATATATTCTCTCGTCTAAACTTAGTCTTATCAAATCTAAAGGTTCCTTAACGGTCATAACAGCTACCTAAAATAATTAAAAAATTACTTAATAAAGTTACACTAAATTCATAGTTCCCATAGAAGATTGGTATTATGAAGGTATAAATTTATTATTTGAGTTAACCATACGAAACGATAAACTATAATATTTACATTTTCACTGTCGTCTGCCATAACTTTGTTTTGTAAAGTTTATTTATATTCCAAGTAGTTAACCGCAAATCCTTTATTAAAATTTTACATAGAGGTTACCGTTTTACTACTATTCTCTTTGAGGTTATGTTTGTAATTTTCAACGACAGAGGCGAAGTCACAGACTAAGTAAAATGCTAAGATAATGCAGTTTATTTTCGGAGACTAGACCACAGAATACGACTAGAATGGTGTAGATTATTAGCAGCTTATTGGTTTTACTCTAGCTCGGTGTGGTGGCGGCTTAAGAGAATCTGACACACCATCTCTTCCCGTGGATGTCGTAAAAGTCGGCAGAGAGAAAATGAAAACCCGGAGATGGCCAGCAGCATCTTTCTGAAACACCTCGTTAATAAAATAAACTGCAGTTGCTAACCCGCCTGCCGAGCGTGGCAACTATGGCAAAATCCCCTAAAATGAGACCTTCAAACGTTCGTGGCAATCTATGAGGGAGGCCTTTGTTCAACAGTGGACTAGTGTTAAGCTGAAATGATAAATGATGATGATGATGGTGTTGTTATTCACTCCATGATCGCCGTTCTTTTAGTAAATCTACTCCTGTTTGGTAATTTGCCTGCAGACATTAGTTATTCTACGATGCCGATAAGAATTTGGTTTTTAATTTAAGTGAACGTTGTGCCATGAGTGGTCTGGGAATTGATTCATTTCTTGTCCAGTTATCTATAAAGTGGTCTCTCTCTAGAGAGTATTAATTTGGTCTAATGCTGCAACACCGTTCTTTAAACGTCTTTACTTTGCTATATTTTCTGTATTTCTGTATGTCACAGACTATCAGATGTACTACGTACTGTATGTTTTACCTAATCTGTATTGCTGTTTTGTCATATAACCTTAATTTGTTTGTGTTGATTTGTTACGAAAAATAACTATTTTTCAATTTAATAATAGTCTACTTTTGTGTTTAAAGACTTTTAACAAACTGTAACTGAAGATATGGTAAGAAGCGGGTAAGTTCCGTCTTTATGTCCGGAAAATATTGTTTCAAGTCATTTTTCTAACTTTCATTATGTTTTAAAACACTAGCCGAGATCGTGATAGGGATCGCGATCGCAGACGATCACATAGCCGCTCTGCCTCGCTTGACCGTAAACGCCGGCGTACCCGATCGCGGAGTAGAGATCGCAATACCAAATCGTCTAAAAGAAAACGTAGCCGTAGCAGAGAAAGAGATTCTAAGAGAGACCGAAGCAGAGATAGAGATCGGGATAGAAAAAGGTTTGTACTCATGGCACGCATTTCTAGATAATTTATTTAATTTGTGGCATATATATATTTAGGTCTTGTTTGTTCACATAGTACGTCACATTTTTTTTAATTTCACCTGTTTAATATAGGTTCAAATAAATTTATTATTGTTAATTTATTAAAATACTATACATTGATTTGCTTGCTTTGTAATTTTATAACCTGTTCACAAACTTTTTAATTTGATAAATATAATGATCTTCCTAAAATTAATAAGGCTATGTATATCAGACAGTTATACTTTTGAGTTTTGTTTTTGTAGAATAACTGAAAGAATAAGTAGTAATTTCATATATTTGCATACAGTGACAAACGAGATGATAAAAGGAATGGGTCTGGTAGCAAATCATCACGGAAGAAGTCTCCTGACAAGGACAGGACAAAGGACAGGTCAAAGTCGAAAGAAAAATTAATCAAGACGGAATCAACGGAGTATGATTTAGGCTCTGTTGACAAGGTTAGTTTTTGAAAGAAAACTGTTTGATTTAATGTGCCCTAAATAAGTACTATTTGATCAGAATGGGTGTGAACCGTAAATTAGTGTTTGGTAACTTTTGATAAAACTTATTTTACGGATTTTATTATTTAATTTTACTATTAACTACCAAGTGTTTCATAGTGACATGTTTGTGTGGAGTTGTTACTCCGACATTAATAATATCAATATAGACTTAATTTAGATAACTTTGTAAAAGTTAATTCTAATAACTAGTGTTATTAGAATGTTACTAAAAATCTGTGTGTTTGTATAGAATGTTCTAACTGACCTACTGCAGCACCACTTGACAACAGGTCATAGTTAAGCACTAACTTATTTATTTAAGAAAGAAAACAGTATTTAAGAATTTGTTTCAAGTCCAAAAATAAATGTTCATATCACTGATTGTATTTTACTATTGCATTTAGAAATCCTTCCTAGCCTAGCCTTCATATTGTTACTGTACATATTAACATGAACATGGACCCTAATTTATATTTTGCACAATCAGTTTTACTTCACATGGTTCCCACATCTTGAGAGCTTGTCAGAGAAGAAACAGCAAGGAATCCCGGGGCTTTTTTTCAATTTTGTATAAATTATAGAGCAATTGTTGTTGTTGTTGTGGATTTCAATTTGATATTAATTGACATGCAAATCCAGAACTCTTTGCAATAATGCAATAAATCAAAAAATAAGTTGGTTCCAGGGTTATCATAATTAAGAAGGGTTATAATAAGCTATTGCTAGCTTCAATAGTTTGTTTCTATACAACTGCTCTGATAGACAAATATTGTGTGTGAATACAATACCGTGAATTTTGAATACGAGGGTGGATTGAAAAGTACTCGGCCTAACACAGATCCATTCAATTCTAAAAATCAAATCTACCCACATTATTTAATTCAGTTCAGACTAGTTCATTGTGTGAAGTTCGAAACGTGTGCGATAATTAGTTGTGATTTTATAAATTTATTAACAAAGTAATCGGTCATTTTCCGCGAATGGAGCAAATCGAGCAGCATGCCGTCATTAAGTACCTCCATAAGAAGGGGCTATCATCAAAAGCCATCCATGATGACATGGTCAGTACATTAGGCGATTGTGCTCTGTCATATTCATCCGTCAAAAAATGGATAGCAGAATTTAAGCGTGGTAGACAGAGTGTGAAAGATGAACCCCGCTCTGGAAGGCCTTCGACGTCAACTACTGACGAAAATATTAAAAAAGTACTTGATTTTATAATGGGAGACCGCAGATTAAAAATTAGAGAGATAGCCGAGATTATAGGCATCTCTTATGAACGAACTCAAAACATCATTGTCAACGAGTTGGGTTTCCACAAGGTGTCTGCGAGGTGGGTTCCGCGACTGCTTTCAGTTGAACAAAAAAGGACACGATTGACTATTTCACGCGACTGTTTGGAGTTATTTGAAGCCGATGCAGATGATTTTTTGAATCGTTTTGTTACTATGGACGAAACATGGGTTCATTACTGTACACCGGAAACAAAACAACAATCAAAACAGTGGAGAAGACCTGGTTCACCACCCCCTAAAAAGGCTAAGTCGATTTTGTCGGCAAATAAGGTGATGGCTTCAGTATTCTGGGACTCGAAAGGTGTGATTATGATTGATTATCTTGAAAGGGGCCAGACTATAAACTCGGATTACTACTGCACCTTACTACGTCGTTTACGAGAGGAAATAAAAGAAAAACGTCGAGGAATGCTCAGAAGAAAAGTCCTGTTTCATCAAGATAACGCCCGTGTTCACACGTCAGTACAGTCAATGGCTGGAATTCACAACTGTGGCTTTGAACTGTTACCGCATCCGCCGTATTCACCTGATCTGGCACCATCAGACTTCTTTCTGTTCCCTAACCTAAAAAAGCACTTGGGAGGTCAAAGATTTTCGACAAACGACGAGGTCAAAGCAGCTGTAGACGCATATTTTGACTCTAAGGAAGAATCATTTTTTTTAACGGTCTAAATGCTTGGAAGGGGAGGTGGCAAAAGTGTATTGAACTTGATGGTGATTATGTAGAAAAATAAAAATATAACTGATTTAGTATGTGTTTATTTTCTTGGTTAGGCCAAGTACTTTTCAATCCACCCTCGTAGTTCATAAATCTTATAAATTTAATTTTTTTGTATATATTAACATCACTCTTTTAGGAAGAAGAGCAAAGTCGTCTGGAAGCTGAAATGCAGAAACGACGCGAACGGATCGAGCGTTGGCGTGCAGAGCGGAAACGTAAGGAACTGGAATCTGCAAAGAAGGAAGTACAGAAGGGTAGCCTAGTCACCAACATTCAAGCACCATCATCCAAAAAATGGTCATTAGAAGATGATTCCGGTGATGAAGGTACATGTGTTTCATATAACTTATTATATTTTGGTTAACAGAATGCACAATTATTTAAAATCAATTCAGTCAAAAGACCTAACCTTATTTAATTAACATTTTTTGATAGATTGTTAAGATAGTTTGCTGTTGCAATGAGCCCCATACCTTGACTGTTTTATACAAGAACTGTTTAAATGTGTCTCTGTTTGTTCATTGAGACCCTTTTTTTCTAGAATGGTCTAAGATATCTAATCGACATTAATATAAAATGCTAAGATTTTAAAACCATCCAAAGATTCTTTGAAAATGTAACATAACTAAGAGCTGTAAAAATATATATAAATATAAAAAAATAAGGCTCCTATTATGGTACTCACTCTTAATAATATGATACAACATTACAAGGACCCTGTCAGTACTTAATCATCTGATTTTATTTTTCATTTTTCAGAACATTATAATACAACAACAATATAATACTAAGTAACATTGTAATTTGTACATTTTCAAAAATATTTTGTGTATTTTTATTAATTAGGATAATGTTATCCAAACAGGTGAAGATGCAGAGGCCAAAGAAAAACAAGCTGCTGAAGAGAAAAAGGAAGCAGAGGATGAAATAGATCCTTTGGATGCTTACATGCAGGAAGTGCAACAAGTATGTATTTAATTCACATTTGGTTAACCAACCCTGTGAACCTAGTTTAAAAAAAAGGCACTGGGCACTAGGGCTAGTGTAATTACTGTCCATGCAATACTAAAGAACTAATGTCTCAGAGTTACCAGTTCAGTGTGGTGCTACACAGCAATGTTCTGAGTGACACAACTAAACTAGTAAGGTCATCTCCTCACTATCTTCTATCAAATTTTTTTTTTCATTTCTCAAGAGGTGTACATTTGGGAGGCCAATTGAAAGATTGAACAATATAAAATAAACAATGTTCTGAGGATATGTGAAGTAGAAGTTTCAGCCTATAAATGTCCCACTGCTGAGCACAGGCCTCCTCTCATTTCTGAGAGGGTTTTTGCAGCTAGGATGAATCCGCCACGCTGCTCCAATGCGGGTTGGCGGACTGCACATGTCCTCGAAATATTTCTATTCTTTGGACATGCAGGTTTCCTCAAGATGTTTTCCTATATTTGATGTACATATCTGCATTGGTGCAGCATGGCGGAATGTTGTGGATTTATTATATTCACTTTCAATTGTGGTGTTTCAATTTTTAATGTAATTGTTAGCCAAGTTTTTCATATTAGTGTTCTGATGGGCAAGCTGGTAAGGGTCGACGTTGGCGAACGTATCACGATCTGATCGAAGTATCCAAGATCCAAGCAACCGACGAGCTTGTATGAAAACACTAAGGAAAGTAGAAGAAATGAAAAGAAGATGGCATCTACCCAAATGGGAAAGGGGCGTTACTCCATTTATGTATGAGTGTTCTGTATAGTTTTATGTTGTAACCTTACCTGCTTTCGGAATTTGTGTATTTTTGTTTAAAAATAGAATTATATTTTTTTTTTAAATTATGGAGTGCTACAGTTAGTCCTAATATTTTAGGAAGTCCGGAAGGTAAATCAGATGGATCAGTCGCGCGGCTTATTAAGTGTACCGTCTGCTGGTGGCACTGGTGTTGTCATTCTCACAGGAACAGCTAAAAAGAAGGTTGCAGAACAAAAAAATAAAGGTATTGTTTTTTTAATCTATATCCAATGTCTGTTGGCGTGAAGCAAACAGCAAATATAAATTAATATCTTTATAATTTTATAAGTTACAATTTTTCAATTTAACTTTGAAATGCTTTAATTGTAAATAAAATATTTATATAATATAATATATAAATTTAAAATTGTAGCAAGATTATGTCAGTTTCAACTAAAGTATATGTACCGTCTAACCAAAAATGAGTTTTAAAAGTATGTGCTAGACTATTAAAGTGAAACTGTAAAGAGTATTCTTTCTGGCACCTGTAAATTCAAGATACATAGAAATTTAAAAGAACCATGGAAGCTCAGGGGCCGGGTGCTCGTCTTAAATTTTTTAAATGATCTGAGTTCGATCCCCGGTACTGGCACCACTAAAATTGTTCTGCAATTTTAAGTGCTAATTTACTAGTGCTAAGTGGTGAAGGAAAACATCGTGTGAGCAATAAAAAATATTGCGAGTAGGTACATGTGACTTCCACCAACCCGCATTGGAGCAGCTCGACCGTCTCTTCCTGGTTCCAAAATCCAAAATGGGAGGAAGCCTGTGCTCAGCAGTGAGACATTTATGAGCTGTTACTTTACCAAAGTATTATGGGACCTATTCTACTTTTTAATCTATTACAATATTTGCTATGAACAGGGGAATTAATTGAGCAGAATCAAGATGGGTTAGAATATTCGTCAGAAGAAGAAACGGAGGACATTAAAGACACAGCCGCCAGTTTTGCTTCCAAGCAAAGAAAAGAGCTTGCTAAAGTTGATCATGCTAGTTTGCAATATATGCCATTCAGGAAAGCGTTTTATACCGAGGTGAGATTCTTACAGTTACATTACTGTTGTCTTTACTGCGGCTTCGCCTGCGTGGAATCATAATTTTGAGATTAAATTAAATATTTTTAATGAAAAGTATCAAATATCTTTTTGTGGGTCCACATGCTAAAGGATTTTTTTTATCAAATCTATAAATCTTTCATAGTCGGGACTGTATAGTAGTCAGCATATAGGCAGTTTTGATCTAAGAAAAAATAAATGTTTTCTTTTTTTAATGATGCCCACAGTAGAATTTTCTCCTGTATCGTGGGTGCGTTTTACAGACATAAATTTCACATGCACTTACAGACATAAAATGCTACACAACCATACCCGTAAACCAATGGTTTGTGTTTTTACACAAAGGTTAGCTCTGGCTGGGATTCGAAGCCATGACCCGCGGCGCAGAAGGTGAACTGCAAGAGTTATTTCGATTTTTGAGCGCCATTTCATTGAGACTAAATTAAAACATAAAGACATTATTTACCGTTTCTTAATTCGTCTATAAATTAATATCTACATACAGGTTAGCGAATTAGCTAGAATGACTACAGAAGAGGTTGAAGCTTACAGAACAGAATTAGAAGGGATCCGTG
Organism: Luehdorfia chinensis; assembly: GCA_019845155.1. Taxonomy (NCBI): domain Eukaryota; kingdom Metazoa; phylum Arthropoda; class Insecta; order Lepidoptera; family Papilionidae; genus Luehdorfia; species Luehdorfia chinensis. Next base: position 7,265,618 of record JAHVAK010000003.1, on the reverse strand, counting down.
TCAAAGGCAAGGGATGCCCGAAGCCAATAAGAACATGGGCACACTGTGGGATCAGTAAGAAGGAGATGGATATATTAAAGAAATTGAACTTTGAGAAGCCCACACCCATACAGGCTCAAGCCATACCTGCCATTATGTCTGGAAGGTAAGGTATTGTGTTATTTCCAGATTTGACCTGTTTCTGACCTCTTTAACTTTTATCGGGTTTATGCTGTAATTATGTATTAAGTGTAACTTGTTAGTGTTATCCCGGGAAATTATTTTAATTATAATATAGAGTTGGTAAAATATAATAATTACATTTGATATCGAATTCCATCATCAAACACGAGAAAATGAATGTTTTTATTAATACTGTTACAACAATTATATTTGACTTCTGGTATAAAGATCTTTGTCGTGTGGTACTTGCTTAAGAGAATCTACCACCCCATCTCATACCGTGGGAGTCGTAAAAGTCTGCAGAGGGAAAATAAAAACCAGGAGATGGACAGCAGCTTCATTCTGGAACATCTAAAAAATGCGGCTGCCAACGCGCCTGCCAAGCGTGGTAAGAATAGCAAAATTCCCCCAAAATGAGAGCTACAAACTTTTATGGCAATCTATGTGGGAGGCACAGCAGTGGACTAGTGCTTGGCTGAAACGATACTGAAAGATTACATTACATTTTTTATTTGCGTTGTAATTACCATACAAAGTTTTACTATAATTATAATAAATATACGTTATAAAAATATATTATTGATCACGGATCTATTGTTAATTGTTTTTGCCTGTACTTTATTTTAGTCTAAGAGATTTTTTTTTTTTTTGGAAACTGTGCTACTACTACTGCATAAAAATCAATTAGTTATGTTAACTAATTACAATGTTTTCAGGGACTTAATAGGCATAGCTAAAACCGGGTCTGGCAAAACTCTTGCATTCATCTTACCCATGTTTCGGCATGTTCTCGATCAAACGCCGTTGGAAGACACCGACGGACCGATATCCCTTATAATGACGCCCACCAGAGAGTTGTGTATGCAAATCGGTAAAGACATTAAGAAATTTGCTAAATCTTTGGGATTGAGAGTTGTATGCGTGTATGGCGGTACGGGTATATCGGAACAGGTATGTTTTATTAAAGTGTATTTTGTAATAACTGCTTATGTTTTTTTTTTACTGGATAATGCGACGAGACGAGCGTATCGCTCATCTGATGGTGTGTCATTCAGAACATTTCTGTGTGGCACATTGCGCCCGAGACCTTCACATAAGTTCTTAAATTTCATATGCCCAGTGTTTACACTAGCTCTCAGCGCTCTTCGGACCGAAACACAATAATATTTTCACGACAGAATAACTGGCCCTTGCCCTGGGGTGGTACCTACCTAGATGGTTTCCTGCAAATAAATTAAATTCTGAGCCTTGCAACATTATGAAAATACAAAGTTTGTCCCATGACTGATTTCTATAATCTGTGCAATGGAGATAGCCAACATTTGTCGATGTTTGCACCACCTACAAAGTATCATGTGTCGATTATTATTACGATTATTCTTCGTATTTTTGTTAATCATAGCCAGTATTCAGACAGTTGTTTGACAGATATTCGTTCAACACTTTTATAAGTGATTTTCACTTTGGATACGCAATAGCCCCGCTGATCTTTATCTAAGTAATATGATATCTAGGCTTATATGATAACAAAAAGTTCGCAGAAGTCCAGTTTTTTGTAAATAGGCACTTTCGTTTACATAAATAGCAGACACACTTCCCAATTTCCAATTCAAACATATTCTGAAAATCACTTTCCAATAATGTTTTATAATATGTTAACAAACATCATGATTTTCACGAAGACGATTTCTTGATTTCGATTTCCTACAAAAATTTTCTTGATGAAGCGTTAGGTAATTTTTCCGACGACTATTTTCATGATTATTCGGATGACGATAATCTGGGTATAAATTTTTCTGATAACCGTTTTCTGGATGACAATATTTCTGATGACAACTTTCCAAGAGACAATTTCCTTTTTAAATTTTCACGGATTTCCTGACTTTTCCTTATCGTCGATTTTCCTGATGACGATTTTTCTGGGGACAATTTTTTGGACGACGATTTTGTTTCCGTCGAAATTAAAACATAAAATATCATACTGTACATAATAACAAGCAGTAAAGTTACTGCCTTTAAATGTCCCACTGCTAAGCACAGGTCTCACACATTTCTGAGAGGGTTTCGGAGCCGGGAAAAGTCCGCCACGCTAATCCAATGCGGTTTGGCGGATTTCACATACCTTTCAACTATTTTTATTCTTCAGACCGATCAGGAAACCGGCATTTCCTCACGATGTTTTCCTTTACCGCTGAGCTCGTGGTAAATCAACACTTCAAATAACAATTCTAGAGGTTGACGCAGTGAACCTTCGGTATCTCCGCCGAGGGTCGCGGATTCGATTCCTGCACGGCACAGGTCTACACCTTGTAACCTTTTTTTGTTATTATATTTACATTTTTATTTAACTTTACAGATAGCCGAATTAAAGCGCGGTGCTGAAATGATAGTTTGTACACCGGGCCGGATGATTGACATGTTGGCGGCGAATTCCGGCCGGGTGACTAACTTGCGTCGTGTCACATACGTGGTGCTCGACGAGGCCGACCGCATGTTCGATATGGGATTCGAACCGCAGGTACGTAGCATGCCTTACATATCCAGCCTCCAGCCATACATTTAATGTCTTGGAGATAGCAAATATTTCGATACTTACTGGTGGTAGGATTCCTATGCAGGAATCCGTCTAGGTAGGTACCACCCCAGGGCCAGTCATTTTGCCGAGAAGCAGCAGTGTGCAAACATTACTGTGTTTCGGTTTGAAGGGCACAGTGAGCTAGCGTAATCACTGGGCATATGAGACTTAAGAACTGATGTCTCAGGGTGCAGTGTAGTGTCACACAGAAATGTTCTGGGTGACATAGCATTTGTTATGGGTAGATGTTGCACTTTACATCAGGTGAACGTTTTGCTCGTTTCGGCACTTAATACAATAAAAAAAAAATGAGTTCAGCAACTCGCATGGGAGTAGTGGAAAACTATCTTAAGCATTTTGTGTGTAAAAGTATTTGTGGAGATGAAATGTAGAAACATATGCATTTGCTGGATTGTTGAGCTCCATTAAACATATTAGTAAAGTTTAAAATATACCTTGAATAATGAACCTCTGTTATTTTATTTATATAATTAGATAATAATGAAATCTAGGTAAATAAATATGTAATCAATATTTGCAGAGATCACATTCTTTTCTTAGGCACAAAAAGTGAGGTTATGATTTTCTCTCGTACGAAGGTCCAACCCCTTCTCGGCTCTAAAACATTAAAAAGGGAGAGATTAATTGTGCTCCGCAGGCTGATATTTTTTATACGAACTGAAACTACGTGTAATGGTTACCCTGGTACTGGCAGTGCATGTGAATGGATCATCTGGACCAGGCAAGGAATAAGCTCTCACTATAAAAAAGTGACGACCGCGTGGCCTAGTGGTTTAGAGTACCTGACTACCACGCGCGGATCCTGGGTTCAAATACCAGCCTTCAAATCACAAATAGATGGTTTTCGGGTCTGGTTGTGGTGTAATTTTTTTTTTATTTAATAAAAGTGACGGAACGAGCAAAACGTTCACCTGATGGTAAGTGCAACGTCTGCCCATAACAAATGCTGCGTCAACCAGAACACCACCTGACACCATAATGCGCCTGTCACCCTAAGACATCAGTTCTTAAGTCTCATATGCCCAGTGATTACTCTAGCTCTCAGTGCCCTTCAAACCGTAACATAGTAATGTTTGCACACTACTGCTTCACGGCAGAATAACTGGGCCTAGACGGATTCCTGCATAGGAATCCTACCAGCAGTAATGGTCCCGGTGTCTCTAACAATGCTTCCTAGGAAACGGGAGGTAGGGACGAATGAGTACCCCTATGTTTGCGCATATGATTGTGGCAATATAACCGATAGTGTCATAAAAAGTGACAGCCTATAAAGGTCCTACTGCTGAGCACAGGCCTCCTATAATTTTTTTTTCATCTCATACTCTCATGTCTTACTACTACTATTGATGAGAGACGTAATATTATAACTTAATGGAAGATATGCAACAGTACAGGCGTTTCTTCACTCAAATACAATATAGAAAAATGATAAGGTGTTACTTTTAGATGAACTCAATTATATGGTCCTACACAATGCAATAGAACCTTCTTTAAGATGTCTAACTTTTCATGACAAAAAAAAAGAAGAAAGAATTTCATGAAAAAGAAAAGTTTCAGCCTATAAATGTCGCACTGCTGAGCACAGGCCTCCTCTCATTTCTGAGAGAGTTTTGGAGCTAGGAAGAATCTACCACGCTGCTCCAATGCGGGTTGGCTGACTGCACATGTCTTCGAAATATTTTTTTATTTCTCAGACATGCAGGTTTCCTCACGATGTTTTCCTTCACCGCCGAGCATGTGGTAAATCAGCACTTAAGATAGCAATTAACAATTTTAGTTGTGCCGGCACCGGGAATCGAACCCAGTTCACTCGCGTACTTTGAAATTTTAAGCGAGCCCCTGATCTACTGCGGCCTCGACAGTGGTCATCATTAATTGAGGATGAGTGTAGTTGTCTACGGGCTGTAGTGATTATTTAACATTAGATAATAGAATCAGGAGTTACTTTGCGGAATCCCATTATGGTATTGTACAGAGACGCGGTTAATTTGCAAAGATCCGCGCGAAAATTTAAAATGGCGGTGTATATTACCTAGTTTTGAAGAGCACCGCCCGAGCCGATTTTAGCAAAATAACTTCATTTTTGTCATTTATCATTTAATATGAGGTATACATTGAGATCGTTTTTCACCCTAAGATAAAAAATAACTAATTTGCTCTATGATGTTACAACGCGCCTTTATCTATAATCATTGCAGTTGTCTATGGACCGCAGTGACTAGATCCCATTAGGTTGGACTTTCCGCTTGTGTCTCCTAACTCACATTATGTAATGATTGTTCTTAATAGATAATTTTTTCTTAATGTCTTTGTGGTCGATTTTTGATCACGAAGACAACATAAGAATACTGTAGTACTAAGCAGGAGATATTTTACTGTACCAAGGATACGCGCAAACACAGACATACTCATTTAAATGAAACTAAATTTTACGGATTTTATCGCGTTTATATTTACTATTTATATCCCGACGTTTCGAGTGCTTTACAGCTTTATCACTAGTCGTAATATGTCCACGCCCGATATTACGGTCATGCTATTTGATCGGAGGTAGGCTGGGATGCAGTGTCAGATACACGGAGACAATGAAAACCTAACCAGACCCGTAATTAATAAGTACTAGTTGTAATTTCCACGAGTAAGTACGTAGGTATGAAAATATATTTTTGTATTTCACAGGTGATGAAAATCATAGACAACATACGACCAGACCGACAGACTGTGATGTTCAGCGCTACATTTCCGAGACAAATGGAGGCACTGGCACGGCGCATATTGCAAAAACCTATCGAAATACAAGGTATGAGTTTGTACATTCTTTATATTTAAAACTAGCTGTGCCTCTCGGCTTCACCCGCGTAAAATTATATTACAAACATTTATATTTATACCTTCTGAACTCAGCAAGATATCTTAATGGAACATACTCGATAATTTGAGTTAAAAATTGAACCGTTTCGGAGCCTATACGGGACAAACTTTCAGACAGATAGACAATCATTCTAAAAATGGGCATTTATATTGTTAGGCATAATATATTCACTTCAATTTCATATTAATTGATCATTCATATTTCTATTTTTCTTCAATTTTTCAATTGTAACAAGTGTTTCTACAGTGTATATATCCCTGTGGTCGCTTTTAAAATGTTCGCAGTATAATCACATTTGTATAGCTTAATCGATTACTTTAAAAATAATAGTATTACATTCCACGAGGGTCGAAAAATCTCCGACTGCGACTCATAATTTTTAGATTACAAGAGTGATTTCAGAGAGAAAAAAATCCAATTTGTTGAAGTGAAAACTTCTTAAGAATCGTTGTGATTTGAAACTCGATGAAACGAAAAAGCGACACTAGAAAGAGACAAACATATACATTTACAGGATTTAGCCTGCGAGAAAATGAGATTGAATACAGTATACAGTGTTTGCTATTATATTTATATTTTTGAATTTATTAATATCTTCGATTTCTTAGCTTGATAACAAGATCAAAAACAGTTATTGACGCTGTATTTCAAAGATGTATTGAACAAATCTAAACCAAAGCATTTGCTTCATACTTTAGTTACCATAAACCTTACCTTACCCCTTTGTTGAAATTGAAACGGTGGAGTCTCTATAATATGTAATGTAATGTGTAGAATAAAATGTAAAATAACATTCAAACTTGTTAACAATAGTATAATAAATAAACCCTACAATTATCCTACTCCTGTTACTCTGCATTCGTCTCATTCTCTCGAAGTTTAGTTTTCTGAAGTTTTCAATTCTACCGCGTGCGAACTGCAGATATGTTTTTTTTTACTTTATTTATTTTTGTCGTAGGTCGGCGGCAGAAGCGTGGTATGCAAGGAGGTGGAACAGCATGTTGCGATACTGGAGGACGACGCGAAGTTCTTCAAGTTGTTAGAGTTGTTGGGCTTGTACAGTCAGATGGGCAGCATCATAGTGTTCGTGGATAAGCAGGAGAATGCCGACAGTCTGTTAAAGGATCTTATGAAGGCGTCTTACTCTTGTATGAGTCTACATGGAGGTAAGCGTCTATATTAAGTTGAATTTTTCTAACATCATCATTTCAACTTATCACTAGGCCACTGATGAACATATTCCCATCCCATACACTGCCACAAAATGCAGCATCCATCTAATCCATTGATTTCCCGAAAAACCGTGCTGCAGGGCTATTGCGTATCCAAAGTAAAGATCAATTATAAAAATTTTGCTAGGAATTTCTGTCAAATAACTGTTGTTTCATACTGGCTATGATTATTATTGTTAATTTCTTAGTAGGTCGGAGAAAAAGTCTTTTCACATATAGTATGTATAAACTTGTAATAAAATCTCTTTGGCTGTTCTATTTGTATCAGGCTGGTTTTGATGACATAAGGAAGGCTACATTTCAAAAAAAGAAACAAATTAGTAAAATGTTGTTTCCAGCCTATTTTCATTTGATTTTTTTCTGTCAAAAAGAGTGAATCTAATAAAGAAATTCGATACATTTTAAAATACAAAAAAGGAAAAAATGCAACGCAAGCAGCGAAAAAAATTGTGACGTTTATGAACCTAATGCAGTGTCAGTAAGAGTAGCTCAAAGTTGGTTTAACCGTTTTCAATCCGGGAATTCCAATGTCAAAGACTGCATGTGCAACTCGCTCTGGTCGCCCTGTTATGGATAAAATGGACGCCATTTTTGAAAAAGTGGAGCAAGATCGGTTACGACATCGCTGAAGAACTGCTAATTGACAACATAACAGCTTTGACCCATTCGAAGAAAGCTGGGTACACAAAAATGCTCGATATTTAGGCGCCACACAACCTCACTGAAAGAGACCTAATTTTTTTTTCACGACTGTATCCCATAAGGGTAGTCAGAGACTGGGCACTCACTGCACAAACAGATGTCTGCCACAATCCACGTTTCACCAAAACAATATAATGCACTTGGTGTGATAGGTGGTGAGCCCATCGCCACCATGCGCTGTTGGGTGCACAGTGCAGTTCCTTAATCGCCTTTTACGAGATCCATTGGATGAGATGAAGTGGTAGTATTCTTTTTACGAGCCGCCAACACACGGCTAAACCTAATGAACCCTATACTAATTTGCGATTCTTTATTGAGACGTAATGAAATCGAACCGTTTTTGAAAAGATCGATAACTGGTGATGAAAAGTGAATCACGTACGACAAGAACGTGCGAAAAACGTCGTGGTCAAAGGACGGTCAGGCTTCACTGTGCCAAACCCTGGGTTAACTCGCAATAAGGTGATTCTGTGTGTATGGTGGGATTGGAAGGGCGTTGTTCATTATGACCTTTTAACGCTTATATTATTAGCGCTATTCGGATCTCTACTGCCAACAACTGATGAGTATAAAGCAAGAAGTCGAGAGAAAGCGGCCGGAATTGATCAATAGAAGGGCGTGGTCTTTCATTAGGACAACTCTAGAGCACACACATCTTTAGACACTGAGCAAAAATTAAGAGTTTGGCTGGGAGGTGCATTAATGCATCCGCCAAATAGCCCTGACCTTGCACTTTCAGATTTCCACCTGTTTCGGTCTCTTCAGAATTCTTTAAGTTAGTGTCAGGTTAACATCAGGAGAGGACTGCCAAAACTACTAGTCGCATTTTTTGGCTCAGTAGTCCCAGAATTTATACAGGAACGGAATCATGTCACTACCTTCAAGATAATAATTTCTTATATTTACGCGAACACTACACATTTAAATGAAACTAAGTTTACGGATTTTATCGCGTTTAATTTTTACTTTTTTACTATTTATAACCCGACGTTTCGAGTGCTTTACAGCATCCATGGTCACGGGAGGACTGAGGTGACAGATGTCCTGATGTCATAGTTAACCTGGGGTACCTTCAGCTTTTAATTATTATTTTTGGGTCCGATCTACGCAGAAAGAGCTAACTGTGTCTTGAAGTCTTGCAGTGGTATGCTTGGTTTTTGATTTAATTTTATTTATTATTGGATCCCAAGCTGGTGGTAATACCCAACCATCTTCCCTATTGAAATTAGGATGTTTTTTGATTTCAATAGCCTCGCGAATCATCCTTGGTAGGAATCTGTGTTCTTTTGCAAGGATCTGTGGTTTATCAAATCTGATGTAATGGTTGGGATGATCCAGAACATGGTCACAGACTGCAGACTTCCTAGAACGACGATGCTTCACGTCAGCTATGTGTTCTTTTACGCGGGTTTTAATTGATCTTTTTGTTTGGCCTATGTAAGAGAGACCACATTCACAATCTAGCTTGTATACTCCTGCGTCCTGTAGAGGGATGTTACACTTGACAGATGGTAAAAACTGACTTATCTTCTTCGGCGGCTTGAAGAATGTTTTTATGGAAGCCCGCTTCAAGATATAGCCAATCTTGTCCGTGACTCCTCTGACATAAGGTAGAACAGCAGGCACACGCTCGACTGTGGCCGGTTTCACTCGGTCACTGCGACGTAGGCGCGGAACCCGAAGCTTGTTGTCGTGCAAAACTTGCTTGACATGTTGAAGCTCGGCGGCCAGGTGTTTCCTGTCACAGATTCCTCGTGCTCTCTGAAACAAGGATTTACCCACGGTAGCTAACTGTGATGGATGATGGTGAGATTCACCGTTTAAATATCTGTTAGTATGGGTCTTTTTTCTATACACAGTGTGACACAAGGTGTTATTAGGATTTCGAATTACTAATACATCTAGAAAAGCTAAAGAGTTATTTGCCTCTAACTCCATTGTAAATTGAATTTTAGAGTTTAGGGAGTTAAGGTGGTTTAGAAATGCATTTACTTTATCTGATGGTAAAATTGTGAAAGTATCATCTACATACCGCTTGTAGAATCTTGGATTTACTGGAGAAGTACGGAGGGCTCTCTCCTCAAAGTCTTCCATGAAGATGTCGGCGACAATGGGAGATACTGGGGAGCCCATCGCCACACCATCTACTTGCTTGTAGTAGTGTTCCTTCCACAATAGATAGCCAGATGTAAGGCAATGTCTTAGTAGCTCTGCATATTCCGTTGGCATGTTGTTCTCAGCTAGCTTCCTAGATACAATTGAGATGCAGTCATCTACTGGTAGGCATGTGAATAGAGACTGGACATCAAAACTGACCATAGTTTCATTGTCAGTCAGGTGTAGGTCTTTAATCTCACTGACAAAATGGTATGAATCCTTTGTGTGTGCTCTAGTGTGTCCTCTGAGTGGTGAGAGTACTTTAGCCACATGCTGAGCCAATCTGTAGGTTGGTGAATCGATCTGGCTCACTATTGGACGTAGTGGAGCATTTGGTTTGTGTATCTTTGGTAACCCATACAACTTCGGTGATTTGGCACAAGATGGTATTATCGAACTAATGTCCAGATTCAATTTTTCGGAGTGTTTCTTAATAAGATCGCTAGTCGTTTTAAGCGTATTAGTAGTTGGGTCTGATTTGACCTTTTTATATGTACTTTCGTCCGACAAAAGTTCTTGTATTTTAAAATTGTAATCTGACGTATCCATGACTACCGTAGCATTACCTTTATCTGCGCGGAGGATCGTGAGTTCAGGTCTGTTCCGTAGGTTGTTCAACGCCTTTAATTCGTCTTTAGGAAGATTTAGTTTCGGCACCGAACTTCGACGTAACATAGACGAAATGTCTTGACGTATGGCCTCCAAATCTTCTTTATTGATATTGTTTTTAAACAGACAATCCTCGACACTACAGATAATTTCCTCGTACGGTATTCTTCGCGGTGTTACTGCGAAATTCATGCCCTTCGATAATACTTTTAATGTAGATTAGAATTTACTGCGAAATTCATGCCCTTCGATAATACATTAAAAGTATTATCGAAGGGCATGAATTTCGCAGTAACACCGCGAAGAATACCGTACGAGGAAATTATCTGTAGTGTCGAGGATTGTCTGTTTAAAAACAATATCAATAAAGAAGATTTGGAGGCCATACGTCAAGACATTTCGTCTATGTTACGTCGAAGTTCGGTGCCGAAACTAAATCTTCCTAAAGACGAATTAAAGGCGTTGAACAACCTACGGAACAGACCTGAACTCACGATCCTCCGCGCAGATAAAGGTAATGCTACGGTAGTCATGGATACGTCAGATTACAATTTTAAAATACAAGAACTTTTGTCGGACGAAAGTACATATAAAAAGGTCAAATCAGACCCAACTACTAATACGCTTAAAACGACTAGCGATCTTATTAAGAAACACTCCGAAAAATTGAATCTGGACGTTAGTTCGATAATACCATCTTGTGCCAAATCACCGAAGTTGTATGGGTTACCAAAGATACACAAACCAAATGCTCCACTACGTCCATTAGTGAGCCAGATCGATTCACCAACCTACAGATTGGCTCAGCATGTGGCTAAAGTACTCTCACCACTCAGAGGACACACTAGAGCACACACAAAGGATTCATACCATTTTGTCAGTGAGATTAAAGACCTACACCTGACTGACAATGAAACTATGGTCAGTTTTGATGTCCAGTCTCTATTCACATGCCTACCAGTAGATGACTGCATCTCAATTGTATCTAGGAAGCTAGCTGAGAACAACATGCCAACGGAATATGCAGAACTACTAAGACATTGCCTTACATCTGGCTATCTATTGTGGAAGGAACACTACTACAAGCAAGTAGATGGTGTGGCGATGGGCTCCCCAGTATCTCCCATTGTCGCCGACATCTTCATGGAAGACTTTGAGGAGAGAGCCCTCCGTACTTCTCCAGTAAATCCAAGATTCTACAAGCGGTATGTAGATGATACTTTCACAATTTTACCATCAGATAAAGTAAATGCATTTCTAAACCACCTTAACTCCCTAAACTCTAAAATTCAATTTACAATGGAGTTAGAGGCAAATAACTCTTTAGCTTTTCTAGATGTATTAGTAATTCGAAATCCTAATAACACCTTGTGTCACACTGTGTATAGAAAAAAGACCCATACTAACAGATATTTAAATGGTGAATCTCACCATCATCCATCACAGTTAGCTACCGTGGGTAAATCCTTGTTTCAGAGAGCACGAGGAATCTGTGACAGGAAACACCTGGCCGCCGAGCTTCAACATGTCAAGCAAGTTTTGCACGACAACAAGCTTCGGGTTCCGCGCCTACGTCGCAGTGACCGAGTGAAACCGGCCACAGTCGAGCGTGTGCCTGCTGTTCTACCTTATGTCAGAGGAGTCACGGACAAGATTGGCTATATCTTGAAGCGGGCTTCCATAAAAACATTCTTCAAGCCGCCGAAGAAGATAAGTCAGTTTTTACCATCTGTCAAGTGTAACATCCCTCTACAGGACGCAGGAGTATACAAGCTAGATTGTGAATGTGGTCTCTCTTACATAGGCCAAACAAAAAGATCAATTAAAACCCGCGTAAAAGAACACATAGCTGACGTGAAGCATCGTCGTTCTAGGAAGTCTGCAGTCTGTGACCATGTTCTGGATCATCCCAACCATTACATCAGATTTGATAAACCACAGATCCTTGCAAAAGAACACAGATTCCTACCAAGGATGATTCGCGAGGCTATTGAAATCAAAAAACATCCTAATTTCAATAGGGAAGATGGTTGGGTATTACCACCAGCTTGGGATCCAATAATAAATAAAATTAAATCAAAAACCAAGCATACCACTGCAAGACTTCAAGACACAGTTAGCTCTTTCTGCGTAGATCGGACCCAAAAATAATAATTAAAAGCTGAAGGTACCCCAGGTTAACTATGACATCAGGACATCTGTCACCTCAGTCCTCCCGTGACCATGGATGCTGTAAAGCACTCGAAACGTCGGGTTATAAATAGTAAAAAAGTAAAAATTAAACGCGATAAAATCCGTAATCCGTATTAAGAAACACTCCGAAAAATTGAATCTGGACGTTAGTTCGATAATACCATCTTGTGCCAAATCGCCGAAGTTGTATGGGTTACCAAAGATACACAAACCAAATGCTCCACTACGTCCAATAGTGAGCCAGATCGATTCACCAACCTACAGATTGGCTCAGCATGTGGCTAAAGTACTCTCACCACTCAGAGGACACACTAGAGCACACACAAAGGATTCATACCATTTTGTCAGTGAGATTAAAGACCTACACCTGACTGACAATGAAACTATGGTCAGTTTTGATGTCCAGTCTCTATTCACATGCCTACCAGTAGATGACTGCATCTCAATTGTATCTAGGAAGCTAGCTGAGAACAACATGCCAACGGAATATGCAGAACTACTAAGACATTGCCTTACATCTGGCTATCTATTGTGGAAGGAACACTACTACAAGCAAGTAGATGGTGTGGCGATGGGCTCCCCAGTATCTCCCATTGTCGCCGACATCTTCATGGAAGACTTTGAGGAGAGAGCCCTCCGTACTTCTCCAGTAAATCCAAGATTCTACAAGCGGTATGTAGATGATACTTTCACAATTTTACCATCAGATAAAGTAAATGCATTTCTAAACCACCTTAACTCCCTAAACTCTAAAATTCAATTTACAATGGAGTTAGAGGCAAATAACTCTTTAGCTTTTCTAGATATATTAGTAATTCGAAATCCTAATAACACCTTGTGTCACACTGTGTATAGAAAAAAGACCCATACTAACAGATATTTAAACGGTGAATCTCACCATCATCCATCACAGTTAGCTACCGTGGGTAAATCCTTGTTTCAGAGAGCACGAGGAATCTGTGACAGGAAACACCTGGCCGCCGAGCTTCAACATGTCAAGCAAGTTTTGCACGACAACAAGCTTCGGGTTCCGCGCCTACGTCGCAGTGACCGAGTGAAACCGGCCACAGTCGAGCGTGTGCCTGCTGTTCTACCTTATGTCAGAGGAGTCACGGACAAGATTGGCTATATCTTGAAGCGGGCTTCCATAAAAACATTCTTCAAGCCGCCGAAGAAGATAAGTCAGTTTTTACCATCTGTCAAGTGTAACATCCCTCTACAGGACGCAGGAGTATACAAGCTAGATTGTGAATGTGGTCTCTCTTACATAGGCCAAACAAAAAGATCAATTAAAACCCGCGTAAAAGAACACATAGCTGACGTGAAGCATCGTCGTTCTAGGAAGTCTGCAGTCTGTGACCATGTTCTGGATCATCCCAACCATTACATCAGATTTGATAAACCACAGATCCTTGCAAAAGAACACAGATTCCTACCAAGGATGATTCGCGAGGCTATTGAAATCAAAAAACATCCTAATTTCAATAGGGAAGATGGTTGGGTATTACCACCAGCTTGGGATCCAATAATAAATAAAATTAAATCAAAAACCAAGCATACCACTGCAAGACTTCAAGACACAGTTAGCTCTTTCTGCGTAGATCGGACCCAAAAATAATAATTAAAAGCTGAAGGTACCCCAGGTTAACTATGACATCAGGACATCTGTCACCTCAGTCCTCCCGTGACCATGGATGCTGTAAAGCACTCGAAACGTCGGGTTATAAATAGTAAAAAAGTAAAAATTAAACGCGATAAAATCCGTAAACTTAGTTTCATTTAAATACCTTCAAGATGGCAAAAAGTCATGGAGCAAAATGGCAATATACTATAATTAAATGTAAATAAACTTTTAAAAATATGTCTTGAGTTTTCATATAAAATGCGAAAACACTTTCTCCCTAACCTTATAATATGACGTCTTTACGCAGTAGCCTCGCTGGTGGCAGTTACCAGTGTACAGTCACACCCCGCTTTGCGTGACCCCGTTAGACGCGGTTTCGGTTTTACGCGAATGCCTCGCTTTACGCGGATTGGTTATACGAGTAGGTATCGTTCGTTCGTTCGTTCGTTCGTTATCGTTTCAACCACAAAACTTTGGAGCTCTCTTTTTAGAGGGATTTTGCCAAAGTTGCCACGCTTGGCAGGCGAGTTGGCAACCGCAGTTTATTTATTCAGATGTTCCAGGAAGATGCTGCTGCTCATATGGTTTTCATTTTCCCTCTGTCTACTTTTACGATACCCACGGAATGAGATGGGGTAGTAGATTCTCTCAGGCCGCCACCACCTAGCTTTGTCTTTGGTTGCGGGATCAACGGGCAACAAAGATTTGATCGAGTTGCTGAATGATCCCTTCAACACTGAGGAGGAACAAACTCTTTCAAAGATTTATTCTGGTTTGGACATATTGCAGAGCATATACAGTGACGATGACCGTGTTTTCAGCGTGTCTTAATCAGTAAAATACAGTGTTGGGTATTATGAAAATATTTTACAAGAACGTAAACGAAACGCAACCCAGAAGACATAAGTTCATTTTTCCGTAAAACAAATGCATAATCTAACGCTGCACAATGTGTTTATAGAATCAAAGTATTGATTTGCATCTTGTACTGACTTTTAGCTATGTTTAAACGCATACCCATATATACTCGAATTTAACTTAATTTTGCGGAACGTATCCTTCGCGTAAAGCGGGGTATTACTGTATTAGGAGTATTAGTTTGTCTGCTTAACCTATTGTGGGAGGGCGAAATTGTGTGATGTTTCCCTCCTTTACTGTTCTGGATTTCTGCAGAGTAACTCCTGATATTATTATGTAAGTTATGTTTTTATGGTCCGAGAGAGACTAACGCCGAGAAGACTAACGTTCTGACTCCACGGGTCCTGGGTTCGAACAAAACAAAGTTGTTGTGTATTGATTGTCCCCGCGTCCCTGACACAGATTACTGATCCGGTGGTAGGATTCCTATGCAGAAATCCGTCTAGGTAGGTATCACCGCAGGGCCAGTTATTCTGCCGTGAAGCAGTAGTGTGCAAACATTACTGTGTTTCGGTTTGGGGCACTGAGAGCTAGCGTCATCACTGGGCATATGAGACTTAAGAACTGATGTCTCAGGGCGACGGGCGCAGTGTAGTGTCGCACAGAAAGGTTTTGGATGACACAATATTTGTTATGGGTAAACCTTGCACTCTTACATCAGGTGAACGTTGTGCTTGTTTCGTCGCTCTATCCAATAATAAAAAAAAATCTCTGCTTGCGCGTTAACTTGTGGCACTAGACAGTTTTTAGAAGTTTTCGGCGTGGTCGACTTTCGGCCATGGGGTCAAGTTTCGAACTGATTTAGTTTATATTTATGCTATAGTATAACACGGTGACCACGATCCATCAACTCGTGTGTGTAAATTTATTGACGCGGCTTGTTACAGGCATCGATCAATTCGACAGGGACTCAACCATAGTGGACTTCAAGTCGGGCAAGGTGCGACTGCTGGTGGCCACCAGCGTGGCCGCCCGCGGACTCGACGTCAAGCAGCTCGTGCTGGTGGTGAACTACGACTGTCCCAACCACTACGAGGACTATGTGCATAGGTAACGTATATCCCTACTTATATCCATACATCTAAACTTAATATTATAAAGAGGAAAGATTTGATTTTTTGTATGTTTGGTTGTAATGATTCAACTCAAAATCTAATGAACCGAATTTAAAAATTCTTTTACCTTTATATAACTACATTATCACCGACTAACATGAGTTGTATTTAATTTAAAAAAAAATGAGTTTCCTACGAAAATTGCTATGATGTAACTCAAGGTATCAAAAATTTACCAATAAAAGTCATTATTTGGCGTGCGCTGCAAAAACTACTAACGTTAAAGCAAATAATGTACTACATTTTCATAGTACTCATTACTTACAAAAAACTCCGCGAGGCTCTATGTCTAACTATTATAGTTAAGTCACAATAACCGCTTTTAGTTCAAATTAGTCTATCAAAACACGAGTAGAATCGAAAGATGATGACATTCGTATCATGATATTAATCCTTATCCTACATAATAGTTTCATAGTATAGATTATGTACATGTAAAAGACTCTTTAAATTATTCGAATCGGACCTTTCGTCGTTTTATTTTGCTACCACGACAGCAAATATTGGCTATATTTCATGGCTTATGTTCCCGTAATTAAAACATGATTTTGGTAAAATAACGTAATCTTATCTGACCAGCTGCAGAGCCGCCGATGAGAATAGTCGCTACAAAAAATGTTAGTGTAAGGAATTATGGTTGTTCTTTTTGTCCAAATAAAGTAGTAATTTATCTTTCTAATATCTATCTAACCGTGCGAAGCCGGGGCGGATCGCTAGTATGTTATAAATGCGGAAATAACTCTCTCTGTCCCTCTGACTGTTACCTTTTCACGGCTCAACCGCTGAACCGATATTGACGAAAGTTGGCATAGACATAGCTTCCACCCTGTAGGCGGACGTAGGATACTTTTTACAACGGAAAATTTAAAAAACCTATTTCCTGGCGGTCCTAGTCGCAGGTTTCAGCTAGTAGTTACATATAGCCGTCCATGGATAGAAATTACTGCGATTTAATAATCATTATCATATGATCAAATGATTTCATTACACTGTGACATCATGTTATAATTTTCATAAAAGTAACAGTAAAATAATTTAGGAATTATCATTATATTATATTTTTTAATAACGCGACGGAAATGTACCTCAAATTATAAATAATTATAGCCGTTATAATTTAGCGGAAATAAGAGAGCTAAAATTATAACTTATTTTTTTATTTACTTTCTATTTTTCAATTAAATTTCAGTACCAAAATAGTAACTAGTTGAAAAACGAGCATTTTACATGATTAACGAAGTGACTAACTGGTTCATTACAAGATCTGTAGACGTCACTGTTTTCAATGTATTAATAACCGAATTGGAACCAATAGTGCCAATACAAAGCTGTCGCTTTTCGGGTCCCGTTTCGTGACCTTATATGCGACGAGGTTTGCCAAAATGAAACTTGCAACCGAATCATCAATCCATCCTATTTACCACTCAGCAGGTTCATTCATCATATTTTTCTGCGACTTGATCTATCTGGGTGAGAACCATTCGGAGTGATGTTTTGTGACTGACGGCTTCAGGTTATTAATCGGAAGATGTCGCTACTGTTCGCATTCGATGTCCCCAGTACAGTGTTAATTCTCTTTTAACAAACGAGACTCCACTTAGATGCGGTCGTACAGGCCGGGCGGGTAACAAAGGCTACGCCTGGACATTCCTCACCCCGGAGCAAGGCCGCTACGCTGGCGACTTGCTGCGAGCGTTCGAGCTGGCCGGTGCGAGCCCGCCGCCAGAACTGCGACAGCTGTGGGACCGTTACAAAGAAGCACAAGAGAAAGATGGCAAGAAGGTGCACACCGGAGGAGGTTTTAGTGGCAAAGGTACATATGTAGTGATTTTATTTATTATAATTATATTATATTTTTACTGTTGGTAGGATTCCCATGCAGAAATCCGTCTAGATAGGTACCACCGCAGGGCCAGTTGTTTTGCCGTAAACAGTAATGTGCAAACATTACTGCGTTTCGGTGTGAAGGACACTGATAGTTAGTGTAATTACGAGGCATTCTTAACTTAAGAAATGATGACTCAGGGTGACGAGCGCAGTGTGGTGCCACACAGAAATGTTTTGGATGACACAATATTTGTTATGGGCCAGACGTTGCACTTACCATCAGGGAATGATTTGCTCCTATCGTTATTTTCTTCCATAAAAAAATCCAAATTTATCATTAAGAATATGTTTTCATTTTTAATTTATGTGCAGTATCTTATTTGTCCTTCGCGTAATAATTGATATAGTGACTCGATTGTTGGATAATAATAACTGCAAGCGAAATGTTTAGTTACGTTGTGATATAAAGATAACGTGGTGTGAAGTAAAAAAATGTTAATTAATGAAATTTTCATCACATAAATATGTATTTGATAATATTTGAAGTGTTTGAAGTTTCAGCCTATAAATGTCCCACTACTGAGAACAGGCCTTCTCTCATTTCTGAGAGGGTTTTGGAGCTAGGAAGAATCCGCCACGCTGCTCCCATGCGGGTTGGCGGACTTCACATGTCTTCGAAATATTTTTTGTTCCTCAGACATGCAGGTTTCCTCACGATGTTTTCCTTCACCGCCGAGCACGTGGTAAATCAGCACTTAAAATTGCAATTAACAATTTTAGTGGTGCCGGCACAGGGAATCGAACCCAGGTCACTCGCGTACTATACTGTATTTATATACATATAATTATTTTATTTAGAATCGCTGGTATTTACAATATTAAATCGTCAAATGTATACATACTCTATTCTTCACCTGTCACATGGTCACAGCGTTTCGTCCATTTATTACGATCTATCTAAGTTTACATTTTCATTACATAGCTTACGTTAGTTTGTTTAAATATATAGTTATTGAAATTATCAATTTTGGCAAGGCTTTTTGTTTTACGTTAATCTCATCGGTTTAGAACCGGAGCTGGAAAAAAAGACGAATCAATTATATTTGTAAAAGGCGATTGGTTACTTTGCTACGGGTCGCGGGATGTTATGATGCATAATATATAATCTATTATATTTGATTTTATTAGTATTGGAGTATCGTTTAAAAAAAAATTATCACACTTTCACATCTCATCCCTTTCATCATCCTCATCCTCATCTCCTCCATGACATGACTTTTATGGACCATGATATTTTGCTCTCCGCATCCAAATTATTGCTAGACTTATCTACAGCGTCATATTACCTAATAGAGGGTAGGTCATTTTCTTAAACGAATCAAAAATTATCTGTTGAAAGTCGAAACATCACTTTGAAATTTGTACGACCATTAATTTTATTTGATTCAGGTTTTAAATTCGACGAATCTGAAGCCCAAGCCGCGTCTGAAAAGAAGAAATATCAAAAAGCCGCGCTCGGCCTGCAGGATTCCGACGACGAGGACGTGGAAGGTGATCTGGATCAGCAAATAGAGACCATGCTTGCTGCCAAAAAGATTGTTAAGGAAATTAAGGTACTGAGGGGAAAAAAAATGATAAAAAGATATATTAGGATTATATTCTTTTGTAGTATTATTAGTGTGCGCGTGGGAGTGTAAGTCTGCGCGTTTCTCTGTTACTGTGTGTATGTTCGTGTGACTGTGTGTTTGTGGGTGTGTATGTGTTCGTGTGTCTGTGTGTGTGTTCGCGTGTCTGTGTGGGTGAGTGTGTCTGCGTATGTTTGTAAGTGTGTGTGCGCGAATGCATGTGCCTGCTTTGTTGATGTGTGCACGCGTGTGGTCACTAAAATGTGTGAGTGTGTGCTTATGTGTCTGTGCGTGTTAGTATGTGTGCGCGTTTTTATATTTATTTATACTTTCTATCAAATACATGGAAATACTCATTCGATTCAGATAAGCGTTATCCGTGTTCGATGTGATCGAAAACGGGCAAGTGTTGGCGGTGTTTACATGGACTTCCAGCCGGAAGACTCAGATTATGTATGATCTATTGTGACATCGTGGTCTTTTGAATAAAAGTCGAAAGTCAAAATTTCTTTATTCAGTTTTGGCTTATATATTGATCTAGTATATATATACTAGATCAATCAATCAATATACTCTTTATATTTTAGTTAAGGTACAAAAGGCGGTCTTATCACTGAAAGCGATTTCTTCCAGACAACCTTAGCTCAGAAAACTGATACAGCATAATGAAAAACCAGAAAAAGGGGGTGGTGTACACTAAACCATAAAAATCGATAAAAAACACTAGATGATAGCATCTCGTATAAAAAGACATAGATATTTATATTAGACATGTATATACGCTGCATAATATCATTAAAAACCAATACACAATCGCTACAGAATAACATTTATCTGTTCCGAATTTAAACCATACAATTGACATTCCGTCGAATTGACGGGTTCCGTAAATGTGGTGATAAAGTACCGCGTGTTGCATTCGTATCCCCGCAGCCGGGCGTGGGCGCGGGCGGGGCGCCGGCGGGCGCGGGCGGCGCGGACGGCAAGCTGGAGCTGGCGCGGCGGCTGGCCTCGCGCATCAACCTGGCCAAGGGCCTCGGCGCCGAGCACAAGGGCGCCACGCAGCAGGCCGCTGAGGCCATCCTCAAGGGCGCGCCCTCCACGCACACTCTCATCACCGTACGTACCTCTTTTATGGAACCGGAGCACCACTGTGTCATTTCAACGGCGCTCGGCACCCAGAGACATCGGTTCTTGAGTCACTACTTTCAGGCACCCACTGGACAGGCTTGCCTTGTGTGGGGCGATCGGATAATACTCCACTTTGTAAGAATTTATATATTTTTATTTTATTTTTTTGTATGAAGTGATGAAACGAGCAAAACGTGCACCTGATGGTAAGTGCAACGACTGCCCGCAACAAATGCTGTGTCACACAGAAAATTTTGTTGTGACACCACACTGTATCCATCACCTTGAGACATAAGTTCTTAAGTCTCATATGCCCAGTGATAGCTAGCTCACAATGCCCTTCAAATCGAAACACAGTAATGTTTGCACACTACTGCTTCACGGCAGAATAACTGGCCCTGGGGTGGTACCTACCTAGATGGACTCCTGCATATTGTTAATATAACATTTTTTTGGTTTAGTTTTTTACTGCTGAACATAGGCCTCTTCTATAGATTGCCACATAGGTTTGCAGCTCTCATTTTGGGGGGATTTTGCCAGAGTTGCCACGCTTGGGAGGCGGGTTGACGACCGCAGTTTATTTATTCCGATGTTCCAGGAGATGCTGCTGCCTTCTGTCGAATTTTAAGACACCCATGGATGATTGAATTTCAGATACCCAGTTATTACACAACGTATCAGTGCTATTAAGACCGAAACGGTTATGCTGGCGAACAACTGCTGGACAGCAGAATAACTGACACTGCGGTGATATCTACCTAAACAAATTCCTAAATTGGAATTCTACCTCTTATGACAGTTTGGCGAATAATCTTTTCCTTTAAGAGCACTGAAATGCAATGAAAATTATGTATTCTTCAGTGCGTTCACACTATATTATCTATTTTAACAGGCGAAGACGGTGGCAGAACAGCTGGCAGCGAAACTGAACACGCGTCTGAACTACCAGCCCCGCGACGAGAGTAACTCGGAGCCAGCCGAGGAGGTGTTCCGCAAATACGAGACCGAGCTCGAAATCAACGACTTCCCGCAGCAAGCGCGCTGGAGGGTCACCAGCAAGGTAAGTTGCGAAGACGCGGTTATCATCTTCAGGTGTGCCTGCCGCCTGAGTCAAAGAGTAGTCTAAGCTAGGAGTAGACGTTTCGAGCGCTTTAGAGCACCCCATGTACATGGAGTCCCCGTGACTGTGTGTGCTGAAACGCAAATATTATTAAAAATATAATATATAAAATATTAAAAAGGAAACGCGATGAAATCTGTTAAATTTAGTTTGAACTAATATGTAATATTCGCGTAAATATGAGAAGTCACTAGGAGACGAAGCCCATACTTGCCCATACATCACTTACCGAGTATGGCCTCAGCTGGTTCGATTTAATGGGAGTCATTAAACTAAACTAGCTGGACATAGGCTACTCTCAACTTGGGAAAGGTTCATGTCCAGCAGTGGACTTTTGCAGGCTGCTACTGAAGAAGAATGTATTATTGACATAAGTCCGATGGCGGGACCGAATTTGAATGACAATTTCATTCTTTTCGGTCACTTGTCAAATACGAACCTTACTGGTTTGATGATGACCATCAAAGCGAAGCTACTTAACGCTAACGCCAGTCACTACGCGAGAGTGAGAATGTGAGAATGTGAGAACATTAGAGTGTTACCAACAATGGTCTAAGAAATTAAGATTGTATATTTTTTATAAGTTTTCTAAGGTTGAGGAGTAGTAGTAGTTCATTGGAGTTCGTAAAATTTAAAAGAATCCATTTTGCTTTGCGTTGGTCACTAGTAAGCGTGGTGTAGCGTGTGCAAAAATTCCGACTAAGAAATATATTTTTATTTAAAATCGATGAAACAAAATATGAGTGGCAATTATGAAATAAATCGTATTTGACTTTTCCTTTGATCCTATCGCATTATCGATATCTCGGAACGGGAAGGTGAAAACGAGATAACGTCTTTGCTTGATACTTACTGTACAGGATACACCTACATATACGTATATAACTGAAAGATCGTGACTGAGGCTTTTTGTTAAATCGAGTGATGGCCGAGTTAATTTTTAGTAGTTTCAGATGATCAAGTTGAGTTATACTTGGAAAAGCGTACTAAAGTTTAAGTTCTGAGTGATTAATCGAACATAAATTAGTTACATTTTCTTTCGTAATACTTTGCGAAATACAAATAATGTTGAGTGAGAGTCAGTGATTTTAGAATCTATGTATACTTTCTTTTCGTACAGTCTCTTCTTAACCATACATCTTATGCTAAAAAATCTTTGTGTCTATAAATCACAACAACAAATTTTACGAAAACTAGGGTTTTCAATTCATTTAAATTATAAAGTTTACGCGAAAAAGTTTATTGTTTGGTCGTTGTGTAAATAATGTCTCCATTATCTCATTTTAATAGGTATTCATACTCTAGTATATTATTTGGTATAGGTACATTGTAGTTCAATACATTTATTCAATACTAATAAATAGCTTCGTCGAGTAAGGTCGGCTGCCTCCTGCACTGTGATACATATGACCTTTTTATTTGTTTTCTTTGGATAAATCGCTTTCTACGTGTCTACAACCTAATACCCTTATTGTTTATTTAAGGCCGTGTGACTCGGCCGTGATAACCTTTGCATATATTTACTCGTTATAATACTGTCCGGGTGTTCAGTGCGCGCGATACCATTCAGCTGTATAGTCGAGATGTTGCTTAAGCTGGCGATCATCGGTGCCCTCATATTTTTCTGTGTTAAATTATTAAAACGAAGGAGATGTTATTATTGTCATTAGGAAAATGTATTTCGATAAGGTTTGACATGTTTCTATTTTAAATGTTGCCATATACAAAACTGTCGGTACTGTAGAGTAGAATTTGAAAAAGTATATCTAAATATATATTAGCCTATTTCTATATCACCTTTTAAATTTTTATTTTTATTTTTTATACACAGGAGGCGTTAGCGTTAATCAGCGAGTATTCAGAGGCGGGTATAACAGTCCGCGGTACATACGTACCTCCAGGCAAAGCGCCGCCAGAAGGCGAAAGGAAATTGTACCTCGCCATAGAAAGCTCTCAAGAACTGGCGGTTGCTAAAGCGAAGTCGGAAATAACACGCCTCATCAAAGAAGAACTGCTCAAACTGCAAACCTCCGCTCATCACGTAATCAATAAAGCGAGATACAAAGTTCTTTAGCCGTAGTGGTGTAATGATCGGGTAATAAAAAGCCGCCTCCATATTTTTGTTTTATTTTATAAGATATATAATTATTTCAGAGTATGTAGTATACTGTTCACGACCGCGTGGCCTAGTGGTCTTTTGAATCTCAGCCAGAAAACCCACATTTGTGCAAAAACATATGTAGTTCGTTTAGGTGTCTAGTTTTATTGTGCCTCTGTTTCTGATGCAGTATGAGAGAAACAGAGACACTCACATCTGGCGCATGTATGTAAGGAGGAGAGAGTTGCTCTGTTTTTCCGTACACTGGCACTATAATATGTCCTGCATAGTTTATAGCTTTAGACAGTACTTTGAATTAGAA
Organism: Luehdorfia chinensis; assembly: GCA_019845155.1. Taxonomy (NCBI): domain Eukaryota; kingdom Metazoa; phylum Arthropoda; class Insecta; order Lepidoptera; family Papilionidae; genus Luehdorfia; species Luehdorfia chinensis. The sequence continues at coordinate 7,241,315 of JAHVAK010000003.1, read as the reverse complement.
GCAATGGTCGAAAACCGGCCGCAACAAAAAAAACGAGAAAATCATAATTATTTTCCGACATCGTAATTATTTTCCTAATCTATTAATTCATAGGTTGCTTTGGTCTTTCTGACTACCCAAAGATTTCAATTACACACTATAATAACTTCCTGTAGTTTTGATTGTTTAAAGAATTTTGCCTAATCAGTAAAGCATTGCAGGCGTGAAAATGGAAAATGAAATATGTATATATTATATACTATTATTATCTTTTTCATGAGCCTGTAAGAAGTGAACTGCTCTATACTTTGTCCAAGGAGGATTTGCCGAGATCACCACCTTAGCAAACGGATAAGCGGTCGTATTACTAGACAATAGTCTTGTGTCAGCTTGGCAATTTTAAAGATCGCTCCGTAGTAGTACATTTATGTCAGTGAACTAGTTCACTCTTCTACTATTCGGTCAGTAGTTTTAATGGATCTTCAGTTTTATTTGTTTCCGTCTTTCAGAATGAAGAAGTTTCTTCTATAGTTACAAAACTAGGAACTTTACGATTATTCTTCCGTCTTAATATCTATTTTTGAACTTTTTCATATTTTATTCGGGGGTGGAACGAAGTTCATCTTTGCATCTAGATCGGCTTCTTTTAAATTTAGCAACTCAGGCGACAGTGGTGTCGGATAAATCGTTAGTCCATAAGGACAGAGATTACTTATATCTTCAAACCCGGAGGTCAGTATATCCTTAGTTGAAATCCCAGCTCAGACCAATATGTTTGTACCGCACAAATTTCTGGTTAGGGTGATTGATGGTGACTCAGACAGTTCTAGAGTTGCCGTTACTTCGATAAGATAATTGTTTTAGACAACTCGTGTTTGGGAATGTGAGTACATGATTGTTTGTACATTAGTACTAATACTTTATCCACTATAATAATTACTGCTTTTTAGTTAACCACTTGTAATAATGGATTCGCAATCACCAACCACCACAAAGGCCAAAAAAGTAAAGTAACACCTTAAAAAGTCGCTCCGCTGAGCTTCTTCCATTTATTTTTGACAGTGTTCAATGTCGTATGTTTTCCTTCAATGCTGAACACGTTGTTAATGAGTACTAAAATTACAAATTAAGTTTCAAACGGCGCCGGCACTGGGAATCGAAGCCCGGTCACCCGCGTACTGTGAAATAAATGGCGAACTCCAAGCCTGTGAACTACTAATCTCAATATTCAAATTATATCAGGCTCCCCGTCCTATCCCACCGTATATCGGCTTATTAGCCTCCTCAAGGTTCTAGAAAACGTCTGCTTGTCGTCCGCTTGAGAGACCTCATGTAGTCTCGAGGGATTCCCATCCACGAGCAGTTTGGATTCCGTGCCAAACACATGTACCCAGCAGGTGCGCCGCATAACGGAGCAAATCCATTCCGTTCCATTCACGGGCTGTGGTATCTACCTAGACGGATTCCTGCATAGGAATCCTACCACCAGTAAATATGGTATGTGTATATGTAAATATATATTATATTTTGACTGCTTGATGGCCAGAAGGCAAGCCTTTATAGTATCACAGGCATGAAATCGAAAAACTTATCGCAAGAGACGCCTTACTACACGAACTAAGACGGTTTCCTGATGCACCTAGGGGTGAATCAATTGGCAACGTTTGACAAAAACCTTCCATAAGTACTGGGCATGGTATACGTGTTATTCCCAGATTACTACATGAATGAGGTGTTAAGATATACCTTACACAAATGGACAAAGGTTGGATGGTGACCATGATGTTTTAAGAACTAAAAAAAAGAGTGTCTACATACATTAAGAATTGGTTTTGTCGGCGAATAGGATGTTTTCTGTTACCTGCTACAATAACAATAAAAACCTCTAGCCTATCCATCTTCATCCTTATAGCTGTATTTATGTCATGACGCACCTTCCCTAAGTTTAGTTATCCCACTATAGGGGAAATTTTGTTTTAATAGGATTTTAATGGGAATTTTTATTTCTCGCGAAATCATTTATGTAATATATTTAAATCGGATTTTGGCAAATACATACTTACACAACATTGAAAGTCTTTATGGTTCAAACACCTCGCGATTTGCTTAATGTCGTCTGGTTATTCATATTTAAAGTGGATGTTTTGGTGTACTCATTCTTTTACAAATTTGGACGGCTCCATTCGCAATTATCGACGGCACCATTCGCAATTGTTGCAAAATTTCTTTGTAAGACACATTATAATTCATCATTTTTCGTTGCTTCTTAATTAATTTCTACAGAATTTATGGCCAGGTTGGTTTTGTATGGAACGTAGCGAGATGAAAAATAACACGGTTCACCAGATGGTAAATGTGATAACTGACCTTCAAGTTGTATCATCATTTCATCCTATCTTAGTTCACTATTGAACATTGGCATAGTTTTTCACAAAACACGGCAGGACCGGCCACCTGCATCCAGCAAGATGCAACACTAAAGACTAACGTGGAATGCGTAGTTGCCAGTAGCTGACTCTCTGGTTCTCCTTACTTACCGTGGTATTTTGTGAGACGAAGACGATAGTCTTCTTCGCCCGGGCCGGTCTATTTATGTGCTGCAACCAGTGTTAATACTGCACTACACACCACAAATTTTCCCAAAAGATAATTAAAAAACCCATTTTTTTCTTTTAAATAAAACAGTTCCATGTTAATGTTTTCTTTTATTTATGTACTAAGCATATTTGTCTCCATTATTGTCATCATTGCTGCAGTTTGATTCAAGTATCCTGCTAAACATAGGCCTCTTTCAAGGATTTTCCAGGACAATCATAAAGATAAAAAGAACATGCAAGTCATTTATTCTAAATATGTAAGTATTTCTTTCCTTCATTTGTGTAAATCAGTGCTAGTTAATATTTTAATAGCTAGTTATAATCATATTTTGAAGAAAAGTAAGTTAATTTGCTAAGATCCGCATGCAAAATATAAAAATGGTGTATATTACCTAGTTTTTTCAAGAGCACCGCCCGCCCTCCCTCAGTAGCGTGCACAAGCAAACTAACACCGCCACAGGTACCCTCCACCAACCACTACAATACCATCACTAGATAATATACACCACTGAAGTCGAGAACACGACACGTGTTTCGCCCCAAAACGAGGCATTATCAAGCGTCATAGACATACGTCATAGTCAATAGTCTATGACATTATAATGGATTTCCGCAAAGTAACGCCTGATTCTATTAACTATAATCATATTTGTTTTGAACTAACTAGACGTTTTTGTTACATTGTTGTAATCGATTATAAATATTTACTTCACAAGTTCTTATAGATTTCTCGGCGATTCGACGTGTGTTCGACAACAATATAAGTGACCTTAAAGATCACCAATAATTTCAGGTATCTTGTACCAATATATACTTTTCATGATTTAATGTTGTCATCAACACTAAAATCTTGAATATTCCTTCTACTTTATAACTCCAAATCCCTAACAATTTTATGGGTCTAGTAAGTACTTCTTTCTATAGGACTTATTGTGAATTAGTGACCAGTCAGAATATATAATTAATAACATTATATTGCCATACTAGCTGATGCCCGCGACTTCGTCCGTGCGAAGGTTTATTAAATATCCCGTGTAAACTATTTAATTTTCTGGGATAAAAGTGTCCATGTCCGTATCAAGGATGCATGCTATCTCTGTGCCTAATTTCGTCGTGATTGGTTCAGCGGCTGAACCGTGAAAAGGTAACAAACAGTCAGAGGTCCAGAGAGAATTACTTATTTATGTAACTGTGGATTAAGACAAATATTTAAACTGCCCTGAACGTAAAAATTGATGACCAAAATGTTAATAAAATAGTAAAGTTTCAAATATTACGCAGGAACCCTGAATATTTCCGAAATATAAAGTACCTTAGATTGCTCTCTAGAAAGTCCTCCACCTGCCAAACAAAGTCCGGTCAAAAACGGTTCAGCCGTTTCGGAGATTAGCTCGGGCATCAAACAAACAGACAGACAAAAATTTTAAAACCCCGTGTTTGACTTTTGGTACCCTGCACAATATATTTTTTTTTGAGTTTAAGAAAATAACTTTATTGCACACAACGAATCAATTAGAAACAATCAAAGTTTAAACTAAGGCGTGAAAAACGTTTATGGGAAAGTAATAGGCGTTTTATTAATTGGACCAACCAATATAATACGACCAAAATAGCACTATAAGTTTACATTTCAATCAATCAATTCAGAATTAAACCGTTCGTCGACCACAAAAATCCGAGTATGCAACGCGTGCAAATATTTTAATCTAAAAACTCAACGTCATTCAATGGCGGAGAACGCAATTCGGAAAATTAAATCTTTTGGTGATAATGTTTAACTATTGTACTCGTACTTTGTATAAATTATATTCTTTGTAAGAAAATATAATTTTATTTTATATATTGCTGTGTTTCAGGTTCAGGTATTAGTTTAATACTATACAACCTTATTTTACATCTTTTATTGCCATATAAATTACACTTAATTGAAACATCGCCACCATTGCAGAAATTCGTAAACTTCAAATACTCATAACTTTTCATAAAATAAACCGATTTTAATAAAACAAAAACTACATGTTACAAAGATATTTATGATTATTACTATATCTTTTGAATAAATTTAGTACTTTAGGCGTGATGCGTTCACAAACAAACAGGCAGACAGACAGAGAGACGGACAGACAGACATTTATAAAAATTAATGAAATATATTTAGTTACCCTTCTTTTTCAATGATTTATTTCGTCAAATTCTTAAGTGTACAGACACGTGAAGGTCACAGATTTATTATATATTTAATATACTCGTAGATTACTATAACGACATAGTATGTCATACAGGAAAATCAAACCTATAAAATGGTTTTTATTTTACATTTTTTAATTTAAATAACCATACCCTCACCAGGATTTCTCTTGTATCGTGGGTACGTTTTACAGACATAAATTTCACATGTATAACACAATCAGATCCCAAAACCAAGAATTTGTGTATAACTAACAATTTCGAAGAATAAATATACTACCTTTTAATTATTGTGATGGTAAAAATATTCCTTATTATTTTATGTAAACGAGAATATAATCAACGGAAGATCATAATTTTTGTTTGTGAATATTATCATAAATTATAATTCTGAGGCCACGCAATACTACAGCATGGTATCTAATGCAAAACGAATTTCTTAAATCGAATCAATATTTTTTGAGATTAGTGTGATCGCACATCCAAACTCTCCTGCTATATTGTAGTAGTTAGATAAGGTCTTATACCTTAAAGACGTAAAAAGTAATTATTTAAAATAAAACAAACTTCCACGCAGGAACTCGAAACATGCTTATGCAAATTTAAGAATTTGAAGATTTTCTCATGGATACCATCATCAGAACTTAACTAAATTTATTTGGGACCACCCCTAAAGTTATATACCCCAAAACTTTGTAATAAAAAAATAGTCATCGAAATCGGTCCACGTGGTAAGGAATTATAGCAGTACACACTTAAAAAAAACATTCCGACGAACGTCCTCGATTTTTGAAGTCAGTTACAATGAATTATGTAAACAACAAAAAAATTGAACTACTTAAAAATTCAAACATGAACTTAAATAATAATGACAGTGTAGTTAAAAAAATAACTTTTAATAAGTATAACGTAAATAATCAATTGTTACATAGTTGAATAAAAATTATTCTATTCTATTCTAATGACCAAAATGCAAATTAAAAAACTTTCATTGGCAGGTAGAGGATCTCTAAAAGAACCTCTACCTAAATTATCTAAAAGTTCTGTCTAATTTGATTGAGCCATTTCGGAGATAAACCTGGATAAAGAAACACACAGAGACAAAAAAAAATAAAAAAAAGTACATGCGATTATGAAAAAATCTTTATTGAGTAATCAGCCTAATCACGATAATGCCAATTTTCTTAACTTTTAAAGGACATTGCTATTATATCACAATCAGGCGCTTAGCGCACCAATGTTTGTTTTGTATCGTGTGTACTCAATTTCTCTTTCTTTGGAATTCCTATTAATAAATCATAAACAGATATAGAGAAATTCTAATGTGACAATAACATTCTGAACGGAGAATTCCAATTAGATAAGTCGATTGAGGCGTCATAGCACGTGTTCTGAGAACCGAAGATAGCTTGTGTAAATAATAAGTGTAACATCCTTTTGATTAAAAATAGCTTGGAGAATAAACGTTGACTCGTGCGCGGGCGCCGGGGCGATATCTCGGGGTTATCGTATGAGCGCGGGAAGATTCCACCGCAAACAACCGCGCGGAGTAGGGCTGCGTATTCATAAATATAAACTACTGTGACTTAATAACTTTGATATAGGAAGCTTGGGGCAACACGGAAGAAGTAATGGCCTCGGATACATGCAAAGTGTTATTGTGAGATTATTCTAATAGTTACTGATAATAAAATATTATTAATAATACTATTTTGCATTTAAGGTTATTGGGGATTGGCTATATGTAATAAACACATAATTTTTAATGAGGTTAGAAAGTAATCTTCCGATGATTTACTTTAAAAAAATGTTTTTATGCCACAAGCAGGCAGGTCCTATTGACTTTGTATATTACGAAATATGTCTATTTTTTCTTTCTCTTTTTTGTCTTGTTTAAAATTTTATCACGAAGCATGCCTCGTGCTGCAGGGACTACATAAGCCCTTCAGTTGCTTAAGTTTTCATAAGATTACTTATTCATTTAGGTTACTCAATCAATCAGTATTATATCTAAAAGCCCTTCACCTGCTTTGTCCTTAGAAATAATCACTTCTAGGTTTTTGTAAGTCATTTTTTTAGTTTACAGAATAAACAAATGGGTAACATTATAAAGGTATCTCTTATTTTTTGATTGCGGTAACCATTTCTTTCTTTTAAATAATTTTAACGTAAAATGTTGGTAAAACATGATTGTACCATTAAAACTTGTGTCATACCGATCTTACGGGCTTATTACCTATTCTATGGGTGGTTGCTACAATCATAATGCTTGAAATTTTAATTTTCTAAATATCTGCCACCGGGGAAAAACTAGAAAATTTCAGTGCGTACAATAAATAAATATTTACTAAATAAATACTCGTATATCCTTTTATATAAAAATAAATAGATACTCGTACATCCTTTTATTACAATTACAACAATTTAAACATTGCTGTGCCATTGTATTATATGTGTTTATTACACATACTTTAATGGACGCTAGAGACAGGGAATAGATATCAAATTCACACTTTAATAAGAATAACTCTTTATAACGGTAGGTTGTAAGCCTTTTGAAGAAGTAATTCTTACGAAGTATTTAAGGGTTACCCGTTCAAAGGTAACCGATGTCGCCGTGGTTGACCCTTAACATGATTTTGGTAAGCGGAAAGTTTAACTGGTAGGGCTTATTCGTTCCAAACTGTATTCTTATGAAAAGGTTATCCAGTGCGAGGGGTATAAACTTTAAACTCTTCAAAATTATAACCCTCTCCAAAGGTTTATTGGAGCAGTCCCTGGTTGTCTGTGGGACTACGCTGTATATTTTCTCAGCTTTACTTAAAAATGGAATTTCTTGCAGGAATCTGCCAGTGTCAGTTATTCTGCCGTGAAGCAGTAGTGTGCAAACGTTACTGTGTTTCGGTTTGAAGGGCATTGTGAGCTAGCGTAATCACTTGGCATATGAGACTTAAGAACTTATGTCTCAGGTGATGGTCAGTGTGGTGTCACACAGAAATTTTCTAGGTGACACAGCATGGGCAGACGTTGAACTAAACATCAAGTGACGTTTTGCTCGTTTCATCATTTTATCCAATGAAGAAAAAAAATGTATGTCAAAAAAAGATATTTATTTTGCCTGCAGAATTTTTGAAGTTATTTTTCCCCTTTTTTCTTACCGTCAGAAGAACTTCATTGTAAAACAGAAAACTGGAAAAAAAATACTTTTAACAAATGAAATAACTATTTCTTACGTCGACTTATTACGAATTTTTCTTTAATTTAATTTCAATAAATAATTAATTAGTTTCAAAGTTATGAGTTAGATCTGTATATTCATCTTCATACTTGAATTCTGATGATAAGAGTGTCTACAGTCTACAATCTTCACTCTTTGTTCAGAACGGGCTTTTCTGTTCATCAATTGAGATAATTTCAAACTAGGTACTTTATAAGTAGAAGTTTTTTTACTGTTCTCTTTGACCTATCAATGAGGCCAAGTCCTGTTCTAGGTAAGACATTTATATAATAAATATTGTGTTTATTTTGTATTGATTGTCTTAGGTCTCTGTGGTCGATGTTGTATTATCTGTTTATTTTTTTTTGTCAGTGACATTATCAAAGATTTCAACAATGCTGTTTCGTCTTGTCTGGATCCGGAAAATTTATTATATTTAGAGAGACCTTGATCTAGTTAGTAGTAGTAGTAGTCGTTCCGACTGACTTCCCTGCTACAGGCAGTTTCTAACTGGCATGGCTTAATTTACCACTTGTTGATGCAACTAACTTTTACATTTATTATATTTAATGGGCAGACGGGTCTTGCAGGTTTTTGACTGAACTCTCATAATATTCTAAATTTATGTTAGATCTAAAGTCTATACGAGTAATGTCGTTGGTATAGCTTGTTTTAGGTAAAAATAAAACAACCCAAACATACAAGGTAAGATATAGGGTATGTAATGTAATGGGGAATAAGAGAACCACCCCCTCTCTTCCCACGGGAATTGCACAAGTCGTAAGGATTTAGTGGAGTGTAGGAAACGGTTACTTTGCAGTGAAGCAGTTTTGTGCAAACATTACTTGTTTCGGCCTAAAGGGCACTGAGAGCTAGTGCAATAACTGGGCATATGAGACTTAAGAACTGATGTTTCAGAGGGACGGGCGCGATGTGGTGATATTAAGAAATGTTCTGGGTGACACAGCATATGTTATGGCCAGACGTTGCACTTATCATCAGGCGAACGTTTTGCATGCCTCGTCACATTTTCCTATAAAAAAATACCCAATTACAGTCACGCCTTTTTCCTATGTAAGGGGTAGGCAGAAAACACACACGTAGTGCACTTTTTGCCCCGTACCAAACGAGACGTGAAGAGTGGCGAAATACGTCACCGTCTTTTGTGTAAGAGTCGAAAAAAATCTTACTCGCCATTGCGTTCCCACGAGCAGTGCAGAAGCACGAATAATAGCTGTCCTTACAATACCTCAGTCGCCTCTTTCGACACCTTGGTAGGAAAGAGGTAGGTGCTATTCTACTCTTCCGGACACCTATCGGTTGTATCAGCTTTAACAAGGTAAATATTATTATTATGTATTTTTTATATTTCTTTACCACCTCAACAAATCGATGACAATATAAGGGAATTCATCGTCTTATCTCGTCTCGTGGGTGTCATAAAAGTGAACTAAAGGAAATACGAAGTAAATCTCGGGACTCGACGACCGCGTGGCCTAGTGATCAGAGTGAGTGAGCTGTGGGGTGGGTCCGGCTCCCAGCCAGAGTCAACAATTTATGCAAAATTACAAATTGTTAGTTTTTGCGTCTGCTTTTGTCGTGCATGTGAAATTTATATCCTTGAAACGCTCTTACGGTACAGGACAAAGCTTAGTAAGGGGCGTCGGTTTTTTTTAACAAATAAGAACCTTAAAAATGGCCAGTTCCTAAGGTCCAAGATGTTTGATACTGCGCTCGCATGAACGTTGCATCGGCGGCAACCCGCGCCCGCGCCCAAAGCTCGTCCGTCAGGATGAGTCATCTCATTTTGGATGGGATTTTGCCATAGTTGCCACTTGGCAGTCGGGTTCGTCAAGCGCAGTTTATTTATGCAGATGTTTCAGGAAGATGCTGCCCACCTTCTGGTTATCATTTTCTCTCTGTCGACTTTTACGACACCCACGGGATGAGATGCGTGTACACTTGTGGCACAATTGCTGTAGTGCCACAAGTGTACTAAAGCTAATAGCTTTAGATAGTAATCGAAAGTAGAGGCTATAGTGAAAAAATGACCTGGAAGACATCATTATTAATTTCCTGATATACTAATTGGTGATACTGTGATCGGCCATCCGCCTGCCACGAGTGGCGATTACAACAAATAATCCCTTCTTGGGAGAAGCCTAAGTTCAGAAGTGGACTATTAATAGGCTGAAGAAGAGAGGTCCTTCTGCCAGTCAAAACATTTAGGAGCTTTAGTCAGATAATTACCGTCAGCTATATTGGTGGTAGGACTCTTTTGCAGAAATCCGTGTAGCTAATCGCGTAATCACCGCCGGATTATTCTGCCACTGTGTTTCGGTCTGAAAGGCACCGAGAGCTAGTGCAATTACTGGGAGACCTATGAGACCGGATGTCTCATGGGGTCGAGCGCAGTGTGGTGTCACACAGAAATTTTCTGCCGACACAGCATTTGTTATGGCCGGACATTGCACTTACCATCAGGTGAACGAATTGCTCGTCTCGTCAATTTGTCCTATTTTATTAAGGCGAGATTTTATCATTCACGAAAAATCACTTTACTGCTCATTCCAACTGATATATAGATATCGCCTGCTTAGCGCCAATAATAATTATTTAATTTTAATAAATATGCCTACAATAGTTTTGATATAAGATCAATAGGTGACTTAGCGACTATCGAGGCGTTGCTATCACTCATACTTATGTAAATAAAAGTATACTTTTTTATAATATGAAATAATATTATAGTTTCGTATGACGTGTATATTAATAGAGTTGAATAAAAGTTGTTATTTCATCAGAATTTTTAGGAGCGCATTGTGTTACTGAAAAATTCTTTCGTTATAGGTAATGGTTTTAATTATATTACATCGTCGTTTTTTAAACCTATCCATATTTTTTATCATGAAAACGCCAGGGGACCTTGGCTTGGACCGTTACCCGTTTCGCGAGAGTAGCCTACTCGAGGGTGCCCGAGAGTGCCGGGCTTTGGTTCAGTCTGTACTTCAATCGGAGAGGTATGCTCTTTTTTATAATGAGGTCTCTATATAGCAATATGTAGACTACTCCCAAATTGTGTTGGTTTGTTTGAGTAATCGTCAGGCTTGGCGATTGACGAGCATAGTCATGTTCATCTGGTCGATTTTGCCGTGCCGTCAGCAGTGGACTTCTGTCTGGCTGATGAAAAAATATATATAAATATAAGTACGTATACATGCATGAATGTTCATGAATGATAATGAAAAATAAATAAATTAAACAATCAAAATTACAGGAAGATATTCAAGTGTGTAAGTGAAATCTTTGGGTAGCCGGTAAAACCAAAACCAGGACCTGAAGCCTAGTCCTACATCGTTGTGATATGAATTAGTATATCAGGAAATTAATAATGATGTCTTCCAGGTCAATTTTTCACTATAGCCTCTACTTTCGATTACCATCTCAAGCTATTAGCTTTAGTACACTTGTGGCACCAGACTCCTCGCATCGTCAGATGCTGCTGCCCGTTATCCGGTTTGTCTATATTAAATCTGACATTTTACGAGGCCATGTGGTGGCGCCTTAGAGAATCTGCCACCCTTTCTAGTCCCGTGGGTGACTTAAAAGTCTACAAAGGAAAAATAAAACCAGAAGATGGCAGCAGCATCTTCCAGGAACATCTGATTAAATTAACTGCGGTTGCTAACCCGCCTGCCAAGCGTGGCAACTATGGCAAAATTCCCTCCTAATGACCAATTTTTCTGGAAAACTAATGGGGGGGGGGGGGGGCTATGTTCAGCAGTGGTCTTGTGATAAGCTGAAATGGTGATGTTAATGATGCCGATCATTATCAGTCCTAGGTCTCGTTCTATACACCCGCTGTGTCAAGCTCGCCCTATTCGGCGACGACACATGTCTATATGTGTCTGGACGTAATCCAGACACTATCACTAAGAGCCTTCTGGTCTCGGGAATAGAGGATCGTGGTCAACCCCTCCAAAAGTGCAGCCATGTACTTTTCTCGGCGCATAAAGCCACATCTCCCTACTATAAAGTTATTTGATCATCCAATCCCTTGGGAAAAGACAGTCAAATACTTAGGTATCACACATTAATCGCATAAGGACGAAAGATCCTCTCCGATTGAAGAGTCAAATACTTAGGTATTTAACTGTCTACTCCTATTTGACTCAAGACTCACCTTCGTTTCACACATTAATCGCATAAGGACGAAAGCTTCATGCCCTCCTGAATGAAGTAACTGACCGAGCCGAGGCCGGCCCCTCGGCACCCTCGAGTCAGTTACTCTCGCGCATCGGATGACGGTCGAAGCCGAGGTCACCTCGGGAGAGATCGGCTGCCATTCCATTCCTTCGTACTTTCCATTAATAAAGCTCGCAATTCGCCGAAGGGCTCAGCGCTCGACAACCTTTCAATTCGGCGAAGCTGTTAAAAGCCTTCGGGCCTTCCGTTCTAAAAAAAAAGTTTAATGATTATTTTACGAGATGGTTATTGCGCTATCTGCTGGAACCATCATCAACCATCATCATTTCAGCCTACCATAGTCTACTGTTGAACATAGGCCTCCCCCATAGATTGCCACAAAACACGGTCCTGGGCCACCTGCATTCATCGACTTCCTGCAAAACCGTGTAGGTCGTCGCTCCATCTAGTGGGAGGTCGCCCTACACTGCGTGCCGGTACGAGGTTGCCACTCGAGAACCTTTCTTCCCCAACGGTTATCGGTCCTCCGAGCTATATCGCCAGCCCATTGCCACTTCAGCTTGTTTGTGTTGTGATTGCTCTCGTGCCTCTGCTATTACATCACAGTTTACCTCCGATATTATCACAAGAGCGTTACATCGGGCGCGGATAGGTTAGGACGAGTGATTGCCTCTGTGTTTGCGCGTAACGACAGAAGTGGTCGATAATGGGCTAGGAGAACATCATTCTATCATAGTCAGGGTCTTCATGGGTGACAACGTACCTGTGTCTTGGTTCTAATGTGTCACTAGTGTAATTGGTCGTTGTGGTATTGGGTGTATTGTACATGCACATATAGTGCATACAAAGAAAGATCGCGTGCAGCAATACACGTGACACAAGGGTAACTTTTGTATATTACAAACTAGCTGATGATTTCGTCCGCATGGATAAAGGTTTTTTAAATATCCCGTGGGAATTACTATGTGCACAATATTAAATATCCCATGTCCGTCTCCAGCATGCAAGCTATGTGCCAAATTTTTGCAAGATCGGTTCAGCCTTTGAACCGTCAAAAGGTAACAAACAGAGGGACAGAGAGAGTTACTTTTTCATTTATAATATTAGTATGGATTTGTAAAATATTAAAAATAAATAAAAAAGAATTAACAAATACATTACTGAAAAATAAGTCCTCAATTATTAATTAATCGATAGATATTAATTACGAAAGCGCTGCACTCAAATTCGATCTTCTTTTATCGCGCCCAAAGAAGTTGTACTTGAAATAAAATTGCTGCGACATTGCAAATTAATCAAAGGGCCGTACACTAAAAAAAAACAATAAAATGCTGCCACATTGCAAATCAAACGGCCGTACGTTAGCTCTTGTTTTCTCACATTTATCTGAATTGAGGTCGATTTAATAACAGTGTCAGACGGAGAAAGTGCTTTGTAATTGATTTAATTGGCTCATTAATCTAAAAATAGATACAGAAACATTTTAATGACGCGATATCTAGTCTAGCGCAATGTCGCTGAAAACTTTTAAAAGATATTGAGTAATTTAATTGTTATTGTTTCGTAATTAAAAAATAAATATTTTTATTCATCATATTCAGGACAAGGTTGATAACGAAGACAGTCCGCTGCGTGTCGGTTTTGTTTACTTATATTTCTGTCCGCTGAATGTCGCTGTTACTTACGGTACTAAATATTTATTAGGTATTACAGTTTAAGATAGTATTATTTTGTAATGTGTAAAAATTCCGCTGCTTGCCAAAGTTAGAGGGATTTGTTTTTGTCGTAATCGCATCGCGTCATGCACGTTTGACAGTTTGACAAGTGGTTAAAGATCGAAGAAGGACCAGATAAATCGTACCTTAGACGCTCCTTTATCTGGACGTCACTAGTCTGGGTATTTTACGTCTGGCGAATTTAAGATTTTTATACTGTTATCTTTAGTCGTTTTACATGATTAATAGTAGGTAAAAAAAACATGAGAGCAGTTCACATGTCGGTAGACCCTTACCTACCTACCTTCAAAACTTCAGAAAACTAAACTTCGAGAGAATGAGATGAATGCACAGTATCAGGAGTGGGATAATGGTAGTGTTTATTTATTATAATATTGTTACCAAGTTAAAAAAATATTTTACATTTTATTCGACATATTACATTACATATTATACAGACACCAAGTATCCAGTTTCAACAAATGACACGAGGGGTTTATGGTAACTAAAATATGAAATAAATGCTTTGGTTTGGATTTGATCAATACATTTTTGAAATTACTAATTTTGAACTTGATGAAGAATAAATCGAAGATTCGTACGAATTCTAATATATATATATAAAGGTAACACTGTATGCTGTATTCTATCTCATTCTCTTGTAGGCTAAATCGTATAGATGTATATGTTTGTCTCTTTTTAGTATCGCTTTTTCGTTTCACCGCGTTAATCGCGAAATAAGAACGATTCTAAATAAGTTTTCACTTCAAAAACAGAAGAATATTTTACTGTATAAAAAAATATAAACTATAAAATTATAGCACTGCATTTAGCAATACTTGTTACAATATTTTTTTTCTTTTACTTGTAAAACCGAAAAATCACCCTTTTTCTGTTTTGTCTGGGAGTATGCGGTGTCTTTGTGTAGTAACTTTTATATAATCTTCCCAAATGTTAAATTAGGACTAGTTTTAATCATCCAAAATAAGCTATTATTTCGTTGTTCACTACAGAAAAAATAAAGAAAAAACTGTTACGCTGAACATGCCTCAGTGTTTGATATATTATTGTATTTTATTCAATGTTTGTAGTAATCATTAATAAGAAAATATATGCAAAAGAACTAACACTGCTACTCTTATAATAAAAAAACCAAACGAGGTCACGGGTGTCACTGTATCTTACACTTGTATATATAAAAATAATTAACAATATTAAATAATACGTGAGATAATAAATGAGATAACCGCCGCCTGTTATTTATCCCATTAATGATTTTTTAGTTTTCTTTAACCATAAATATAAATGAATTAATGTATATATTTAGGCTATCCAGGGACGATCAACCAAGTAATACTTACGAGTATTATGCGTTTTCACGTCATGCGTCCGATATTGCGATTTGCTGAAAATTACATCACTTGCTGGGACTTGGTAATAGAAAATTTTAATAGATATGTAGCGTCGCAGATTGTATTCTGAGAATATATCAATATTTAATCGAATAATATCTAATACTGGTGGTAGGATTCCTATGCAGGAATCCGTCTAGGTAGATACCACCCCAGGGCCAGTTATTCTACCGTGAAGCAATAGTGTGCAAACATTACTGGTTTCGGTTTGAAGGACACTGAGAGCGTAATCACTGGGCATATGAGACTTAAGAACTGATGTCTCAGGGTGACGGGCGCAGTGTGGTGTCACACAGAAATGTTCTGGGGGACATAGCATTTGTTATGGACAGACTTTGCACTTACCATCAGGTTAACGTTTTGCTCGTTTCGTCACTTTATAAAATAAAAAAAACATTTCACGGTAGAGTAACTGGCCAGGCGGTGGCACCTACCTAGACCAATTCCCGGATAGGAATCTTACCATCAGTATTAGATATTATTTAATTAGGTATTGATATATTCTCTGAATACGATCTGCGACACTACATATCTGTCAATTTTTTTTCTTTAATCAGGATAAAATAATGTAATTTTCAGCAAGTCGCAATATCGGACGCATGACAAGAAAACGCGTAATAAGTATTACTTCGATGGTCGTCCCTGGCAATTATCAAAAGCGTTTAGACGACCTATAGCGTAGAGGAAACTGAGGAAACACATGGAATTCCAGGCGTGGATGACGACGAAGAAGAATCCTCATTGTCTACATCTCGATTTACTCTTATATTGTCATAATCATTTGAACTTATCAACATTGTACTTTGGTTGCACTTTGAGTCATTTCCTTTGTTAAGAACATTGCGCTATATCCAATTATTCGAAAGACATGATAATTGCAGAATTGTAATCCGGGTCAATATTTCACTACCACGTGCGGAAAACGGCTGACGGTGCTTCGTCGACGTTCCTTGACCTCAGCTCGAACGTAGTAAGTAATAACGCTTTTAATTATTATGCGCGTAAGCTACATAAATCTTTATTTGTGTAATTGTTTCCCAATATGTTTGACACGTCTAAGAACTACTTATCTTACTACTATAATAAAGATAGACAGTTTGTTCGTCTGAACGCGCTTATCTCAAGAAATACTAATCCGAATGGATTTTTTTTTGTATTAGTTAACTCGTTTATTAAGAAAACAATGGCCGAACTGTGATTGCTTAGGTAAACCAGGTACCATATGGTACGGCGCAATCATATTGTGGACTTATTTTACGTAGGTAAAACCTCGAGGCAAAGATTAGTTATGGAAAAAAGATTTTTGTACTGTATTTTTATACTACTTATATACGCCTTTTTCCCACTTGTTGTTGCTGGTGGTAGGATTCCTATGCAGGAATCCGTCTAGGTAGGTACCACCCCAGGGCCAGTTATTCTGCCATGAAGCAGTAGTGTGCAAACATTACTGTGTTTCGGTTTGAAGGGCACTGTGAGCTAGCGTAATCACTGGGCACGTGAGATTTAAGAATTTATGTCTCAGGGTGATGGGCACAGTGTGGTGTCACACAGAAATTTTCTAGGTGACACAGCAATTGTTATGGGCGGACGTTACACTTACCATCAGGTGTTCGTTCGTTTCATCACTTTATGCAATAAAAAAAACTTAATGGGGTAGGCCGAGACAACATCCGTAGCTATATTTCGATCCCGCAAGTAACAGGTGACGTGACGAGAGGCGAACCTGTCTCTAGAATAAAACAATAATACCTCTCGCATTTTGTACTATGTCTTATTATTCTAGAATAACAACAATAATGCCTTTTGAATCAACCTTCTTGGATCATAGAAAGCCAATAGTTATCATCAATATCGAAAAGCCTCTCCTAGGAGGATTTGCCGTAATGGCGACACTTGACAAACGGGCTAGAGGTTGCATTACTAGTCACATGGTACTGTAGATGCTGCTCATGGTAATTGGTACATGGTACTGCGTACACACAAATAAAATATAAGGCATAGGAGGATACACGCCCCAACCTACCCGTACCGGATGTAACGCTCATGCGATAAGATCGGAGATAGGCTGGGATGCAGTGTCAGACACTCAAAGACGATCACAACACGACCAGACTCGAAATGCAACAATTTTATTTTTTTGTACTAATGTTGGCTCCGGCTGGTATTCGAACCCAGGAATCGCGGCGTGGTAGTCCGGTACTCTGACCACTAGTAAACTATTAAAATATACTTTCTAGTCTGATTGTCCAATCTGTGCGAATTTCATGGTTGTATTCCAAAACGTTCTGAAGTTAAATTCTATGCAAAAACTCACGATTTTCCTAAAAGTCGCAGTTTTGAATAAAGTTATCTTGCACGATGTGTTATATGTAACACTAGCTGATGCCCGCGATTTCATACGCATGGAATATAGGTTTTTTAAATATCCCGTGGGAGCTATTTGATTTTCCGGAATCAAAAGTTCCTATGTCCGTCCTCAGGATGCAGGCTATCTCTGTACCAAATTATCGTCAAGATCGGATCATCGGTTGAGCCGTGAAAAAGTAACAAACAGACAGAGGGATAGAGAGAGTTACTTTCGCATTTATAATATTAGTATGGATGTGCAATTGTGGTCCTTTTACTAAGACAATGAGCGTGCTTCATTTGGGCAATGGAATTTGTTTATTAAGCTCAAGGCACACAAGAGTACATTTTTGAATGATGTGTCACACTCCAATATAGATAAATTTAATTATGTAAATTAATAGTGAACGGTTGCAAGCTTAAATTATAATTAACCTAGAAATAAGAAAAAAAATTAAATTTGTTAAATCCGCATGAAAAATTTTAAATGGTGTGTATTACCTACTTTTTGAAGAGCACCGCACTACAATCCTCTACAATAACTCTCTCTGTCTGTTTGTTACCTTTTCGCGGTACAACCGCTGGACCGATCTTGACGATATTTGGCACAGAGATAGCTTGCAGCCTGGAGACGGACATAGTAGATACACATTTTGATCCCGGAGAAACAAATAGTTCCCACGAGATAGAAAAATAACCTGTATGCACGCAAAACGAAGTCGCGGGCTTCAACTAGCTGCTTATGAAATTTAAATATTTAGTTCTTTTAAAATTCTCACAGACTGTTAACTCTGTGTAGACATTGTATTACGATCTAGTTGTCGTAATTATGTTGCTATGCGGATTCGAGCGCAAACGCAACCGGCTACAAAGCGTTCTGTTACTAAGAATGATACAATGGGCGGTTAATTATATACCGCGTGGCCTAGTGGTCAGATTACCTTACTTCTAGGTCGCGGGTCCTGGGTTCGGATCCTACAAAAGCCTATGAACCCACCCCAAGGCCGGTTGTTCTGCCGTGATATAATTTCGGTGATGTAATTGCTGTTAGTCTTTTTGGCTTTTACAGCTTCATCGGATACTGCGCTCACGGGCCAGGTTTTGGTTTGACCCAAACATAAATATATAAATAAACTCCTACAAAAACCTCGAAATTCGGACTGTGGGGCGTTCGCTGCGTGCTTGTGCGATATCGAATATCTCAAATGATTTTAAGCCGGATGGAGGCCTGCAGTCTCCCTCGGACGGTCATTAGACAGTCATTAGAGGTGTGAAGGTCTACGTTGCGTTGATACCAACCGGCTACGGTGGCAGTTCGCAGGAATCCATTATGAACGCTCTGTAACTTCTTAAATTGATTGCCCGTCGCGTGAGCGAAAGCGACGCATGCATAGGCCATATAGGCGAAGTTTGTGTCTTAGGCACATTTTGCTTGAAGAACAAGTTAATGGATTTAGTCGGCTTGAGATAAAAGCCGCTATTTCGAACGTTTTTTATGAGTGCAGCGAACGACATCGCTGCGTACTAAGGTGACCCCGAGGTATTTGACGCTCTTTTTCCAGGGAATAGGGCGTCCGAACAGAGTGATCGTGCATAGTTGATTGTTGCCGACCGCAAAAGCGCAAGATTGACTTTTGGGTCCTTAGGAATATCGCTAGCTTATAGTGAGAAAAGGAGTGGGAAGAGGCAGGAGATCTGAGGGACACCCGCACGTAGAGGGCGGCTTGAGGAGCGCGTTCCTTCTACCCAAAAGCGAAATAGGCGGTTAGACAAGAAGGCTCGTATGATGTTCACGAGTCTGTCCGGCACTTTAGAGTGATACAACTTGTAATACAAGCCGTCTTGCCAGACTGTGTCAAATGCCTTTGCGACATCGAAAAATAAGGCCCCTGTGCCTATTGACTTAGGGCGACCGTGAAAGTTTTCTAATATGTGCTCCGTTAAGCCGTGCACTTGATGAGTACACGAGTGTTCGGGACGAAAGCCGAACTGCTTGTCTGGAAGAATATTATTGTTAAGGACATAGTCTTTTAATCGACTGAGTATAATTCGCTCATAAATCTTAGCCATCGAGTTGAGGAGACTTATTAGGCGATAATTGGACGGAACGTTCCCAGGCTTGTTAGGTTTCGTATGCCTATAACGTCGGCTTCCTTCCAGGCGTCCAGGAAGGAGCAGCTGGAGAGGAGCGCCTTAAAAATACTAACCAACAGACATAATAGCGACGTAGTTAGACATTTCATCACCCTGTTTTTTATGGCGCGGATCGGTTTTTAAGCTTTTTAACTATCATAGTGACTTCGTCGAGAGTCACTGGAGGCAGTGGTTCGCCCACTGGTGGCATGGCAGCCCTACGTTCGAGTTCCGCGGCAAACTGCTGCAGGTGGTCGGGATCCGCAGGCGCGAGAGACGGAGTATATATAATTTCGGTGATGTAATTGTTGATAGCCTTTTTGGCTTTTACAGCTTCATCGGATACTGTGCTCACGAGCCAGGGGCCCGCGTGCCAAGTTTGGTTTCTCCCAAACATAAATACTTAAATAAACTCCTACAAAAACATCGAAATTCGGACTGTGTCGCGTTCGCTGCGTGCTTGCGCGATTTCGAATATCTCAAATGATATTAAGTCGTCTAATGACCGTCCGAGGGAGGCTGCGGGCCTCCATTCGGACTGTCGACTTGTGTGTCGGTAACTCTGGGCGGTGAGAACCGCCCTGGAACACGGGTGTATCGTGTGTACGCGGTGTGATTGTCGACTGCTGCGCGCCGCTCTCTACGGCGGTCGCGAGTCGTGGTGCCTGTTATATATAATGCTGTTAACTGTGTGTACAGTGTAGCCTGGATCGTGACTGACCGTATCGTGGTCAGGGAGTGCTGAGACGTCCGTGTCGTCTAGCACGTTTTTAGAGTTTAGAGACGGAGTGCATTGGCTGTTTAGATTGTCTGCGAGTCTGCCGTGAAGCAGTAGTCTGCAAATTCAAAAAAAAAATTATTGTATTTCGGACTGAAGGGCACAGAGAGCTAGTGTAATCACTGGGCATACGAGACTTAAAAACTGATGTCTTAGAGTATTTCTGTCTGGTTCCACTCAGAAATACTCTCACTCTCTCTCTAATACTCTACTCTGGGTGCCACAGCATTTGATATGGGTAAACGTTACAATCACCATATAGTCTCTTTTTTTCAAACTTACGAAGTGATTTCAACATTATTTGATTCAAAAAACTATTGTCAAATCATAATAAAACAAAATTTCTCTTCAAATTATTTTGAATTTGGAATTCAAAACCCAACTACTATAGGTTGGCAACAACAACGATTTATAATATACTTTATAATATTAATTTTCAAGAGTAATTCTGTGTTTCCATGTGACTGCGATAACAGTCACATGTCGGGCACGAGTCGCTGAATTATTTATAAGTAGGTATTTTAGGAAACTGATAACGGCGGATAATAAGAGTCATTGTCGAGATAAGGTATTCGAAACACACTTTATCTACACGCGTTTAATTACTAAACAATCTATTAAAGCACATATGCACTGGGTTTTTTCAATAAGAATATCCAAAAACTTCTGTGTGATGAAAATATGAGTATTTTTGTTCAAAAATTGTTGGATTTTATTAAAATCAAAACGATTTCTCCTATACTGTGTGTAACGTGTATACGTGTATTTTACAGATATAAATTGCAGTACACAAACACCCAGAACAGGAACTTTGCCTTGGGAATCAAACCCGGGACCCTCAGCGTAGAGGCCTATCGGTGAGCCAGAATGCTAACGCGAGTTATGCTGTTGGCTTCACAGCTTCTCTGCTATAGACGATGATATCACAACCACTTACAGGGAAGGGGCTCGCACCGATATACTCGTACATAGTATTACAAATCTTATTACGAGTAGTATAATAATTCTGGAGAGTTTGTACGTTTAAACGCGTTAATCTCAGGGAATACTAAACTGAACTAAAAAAAATGTTGGTATTAGATAGTCCGTTTATTGAGGAAAGTTCTAGGCAAAACTTTATGCTGCGGTCTTAAGGAGCCGCATGTTGAGAACCTAACAATATCGAGAAGGGCTGAAACCGAACCATTTAAATCATGCAGTAACTGTATCAAATTGAGATATACCTACTCTTTCTCAATGTTTTCTTATTTGTTTGGATTAGTCAAGCTTACACACTATCTCTGATATATTACACCCAAGCCATGTTCACTTTTCTAGTATATTAATATCAACTATTACGAAGACTACGTGTGGTTTTAATCTAAACGTGACAAATTTTGACAAATTTTCAGCGTTCCCAGTCAAAAAATTACACACGTAATAGTTACTTGTAAACCTCTTTTATCTTTTATTTGAAAACAATTTCATAAATGATTGGAAAAAAATGTGCAATTGATATCTGTAAAACGCACCCGCGACACGTGACAACTAGAGGAATGAAAGGAAATATATTTATTCTCTGACATAAAAAAGATTCAGATTTCTTTGGCCAAATGTATTTTTTTTTTAATTTTGTACTGTTTCTTAGTGAGGTTCAGGTAAATTAAACTCTACAGGCATCCCCTTTTTTAGTAATTTTTTCAATGTTCTTTTATTATTAAAATATACACATAAAAATACACGATTGATCAATATTTGGAAACAGTCTGACAGCGATAATCTCGTTATCTCAACATTAGTTAGACATCTTAATTTTCTTAGTAATAGTACTTTCTTAGTCTAGTTAAGATATATGGAATCAATTGAAGCTTTGCATCAAGAGTAGTTCCAAGAAAGACAGTGTTATCCACTCAACTCTTACCCATTTGCTAGAACATTCGCGTCAAGTCGCTTAACGTTTGGTGTTGTCAATTTGATATATTTTAATTTATTGCTGTTTAAAAGCAAATTATTGGTGTTGAACCAATGAAGGAAAAAAATAATTTGCTAAGATCCGCGTGCAAAATTGAAAATGGTGCGTATTAACTCATTTTTAAGAGCATCGCTCCCCTTCCTTAATAGCGTGCAGAAGCAAACTAATACCGACACCTGGAACACGACACGTGTTCTCTACTTCAGTGGTGTGTATTGCTTAGTGGTGGCATATAATTTCGGTGATGTAATTGCTATTAGCCTTTTTTGGCTTTTACAGCTTCATCGGATACTACCTAGTGGTAGCGTTGGAGTGGTGGTTATCTGGTGGCAGTATCCGCCACAGGACGCCTTGAGCGTCAGTACTCTACATAATTATGGTTTAAGAAATACCGCAC
This sequence comes from Luehdorfia chinensis, assembly GCA_019845155.1. NCBI lineage: Eukaryota > Metazoa > Arthropoda > Insecta > Lepidoptera > Papilionidae > Luehdorfia > Luehdorfia chinensis. The sequence continues at coordinate 7,218,397 of JAHVAK010000003.1, read as the reverse complement.
TAAAACCTTTCATTTCTTACGTGAGTACACTAAAAGTGGGGATTTTAAGTATTGGTTCTACCGGGTCGGCAGTGCCTATGGAGGTACTGCAGGGTTCGATTCTCGGTCCATTTCTGTTTCTCAGTTACATGAATGACTTACCTTTTTATGCAGTAATCCGTCCACCGCAGCGCCAATTATTCTGCCGTGAAGCAGTAGTGTGCAAAATGTTTCACTCTGAAGGGCACTGAGAGCTAGTGTAATCACTTGGCATATGAGACTTTAGAATTTGTCTCAGAATGACGGGCGCAGTGTGGTGCCATACAGAAATGTTCTGGGTGACATAGCATTTGTTATGGACAGACTTGGGTATAGCTTGTTTCAGGTAAAAATAAAACTACCCAAACGTACAAGGTAAGATATAGTGGTTAATGTATGTGATGTAATGGGGAATAAGAGAACCACCCCATCTCTTCCCACGGGAATTGCACAAGTCGTAAGGAATTAGTGGAGTGTAGGAAACGGATTGTTATTTTGCCGTAAAGCAGTTTTGTTTTTCGGTTTGAGCAAGGCACTGTGTGCTAGTGTAATCACTGGGCATATGAGACTTGATGAACAGATGTCTCAGGTTGATGGACGCAGTGTGGTATCACACAGAAATGTTTTGGGTGACACAGCATTTGCTATGGGCAGACGTTGTACTTACGTAGTTGATCTGGGGAACGTTTGTGCTCGTTTTATCAGTTTATCCAATAAAAAAAAAGTCACGGAGCTGGATTAATCTTATTGATTCCATCATTATTCTCCTTTTTTGTATTTGGGGTTTACTAAAGAAGGACAAACTCACAGAATCTAAAAAGTCGTGTAAGTTCTAAATGTAGTCAATAAGTAGAAGTAGTTGAAAATATATCTGTCTGTTCGTTTGAACTATAGCTTTAAAATTAATGACTTTGGTGGTGCTATGCAGAGGAATCCTTACCATCAGTAACAATTTATGTACATAAAAAGTGCGGCTTAAGAGAATCTACCACCCCATCTCATACCGTGGGTGTCGTAAAAGTCGACAGAGGAAAAATAAAAACCAGGAGATGGGCAGCAGCCTCCTTCTGGAATATCTTAATAAATAAACTGCGAGCTACAAACAATAATTTGTGGCAATCTATAAGAGAGGTCTATGTTCAGCAGTGGACTACTAAAAAAAAAGTAAAGTAACAGCCTATAAACCACTGCTGAGCACAGGCCGCCTCTCATTTCTGAAAAGGTTTTAAAGCCGGGAATAGTCCGCCGCGCTGCTCCAATGCAGGTTGACGGACTTCACATGTCAGGTTTCCTCGCGATGTTTTCCTTCACTTCTAAGCACGTGGTTAACCAGCACATAAAATTGTAGAGAAATTTTATAGGTACTGGCACCGGGGATCAAACCCAGGTTACTCGCTTACTATGAAATTAAATGCGAGCACCAGGCTCCTGAGCTACCACGACTTGCCTGAGCTACCAGGCATCTACTAGTGACAGGTTGAAATGATGATGATGATGATGACATGTTCCCGAAATATTTTTATTCCTTAGACACGTTGTTTATATGTATCGGTATAATTTAAGGAAACTCAGCAACTACGGCTTTTCGGCTTCGGATCAAAAGCTCTTGACTACGGTACAACTATTTACAATATTCATCATACATACATTTGCATCTAGCGGGATTGGGATGCGCGACACCATGCGAGTTCTGAAGGCTGGGTAAATACCAAATAGGCTACTGTGCCGTCATAGTAACTCAAGTGCTGTCGTCATATAACAAAATGACGTAAGTCTATCGGCAGTTTCCATTGTTCTCTAAGATAACATTACCATATCATGGAACGTGTATCTTTTTAAAAATATAAATTAGAACGAGTATGTCAGTCTCGATATGAACCACAAAATGACGAGGTCAGTTAGTCTATGAATATATTAAATGAATGTATACATGTAAAAGTAATGATTTTTCACATTTGGATCTTCACATATTTAGTGTACTATTGTCTTATACCGCGTGGCCTAGTGGTTAGATTACTTGACTAAAACGTCGCGGGTCCTGGGTTCGAATCCCAGCCAGAGTCAACATTTGTGGACAAACACAAACAGTGGATTTTTGGATCTGGTGCTGTTTTAATTGTCCCTGTGTCTCCGACACTGCATCGTACCCTGTGTTTGCAGGTACACTTGTGCATTCAGTAGTTGTTGCCGTGGTCAAAATCGGTCAGGAGAATATCATGTAATAACATAGTAATAAATATCTTCGATCCTGATGGTTAGTGACTGCTAGAAAGGGACAGTAACTCTTTATTATAAAAAAGTATATATTAATAGTATATATTAAAGTATCTACTTTTATTTTTAATAGTATTTCCGACGTCTCCAACGTTTCATTGTGTCGAATAAAACTTAGGTTTTATCAGACTTCAATAAGTTTTTCCACTGGGAAATAATTCAGCTCGCACGCGAGTATGTTTTTGTGCAGATTTAGTTCTTTGAGGCATATGATGTCTTCCTGGCCGATTTTCGACCATGGTGACAACTTGCGAATACAATCAAAAGTTGTCAACTGCGCAAGAGATATTATGGTGCCTCGAGCGCACGCACAAACACCGATGCACTTTCTCATCCTACCCGTACCATAACCTATCCGTGCTCGATACTATAGAATGCGTATGCGTAAGACCGGAGCTTTGACTGATACAATTTCGACACAACTAGACACGAAATGCAATTTGTGTTTTTGCACAAAAGTTGGCTTTGGTTGGGATTCGATCCCAGGACTCGTTAGCGCAGCACTCTATTACAGTGTACCTACTTTCAGGTATTTTGCGGACATCCTATATTCGTGCAGAATAACACCATACTTTTACTATGCTGTTGCTGTACTGGTCGTGGGAACGCAAAGTGAAGTAAGAATTTTTTTTGACTGGTACAAAAATGGTGGCGACGTGGTTTGTAACTCGTCACGTCTCTGTTGCCGCGGGGGCGAAAATAGGCTACGTGTGTGGTCTCTGCCTTCCCTTATATGGAAAACAAGTGGACAGTCCGAATGGAGGCCAGCAGCCTCCCTCGGACGGTCATTAGACGACTTAAAATCAATTGAGATATTCAATATCGCACAAGCACGCAGCGAACGCGACACAGTCCGATATTTATGTTTGGGTCAAACCAAACCTGGCACGCGGGTCACCTGACCACAGTATCCGATGAAGCTGTTAAAGCCAAAAAGGCTAAAAGCAATTACATCACCGAAATATAAATGGGAAAAAAACGTGATTGTATCTATGTATCTAATAAAACCACGCGGTCGGCGTTGTGTCATATGCCTAGTATAAATAAAATTTTCGTAATGTTTTTAATTCTAGTTGAATTACGAAAACGAGTAATATATACGATAAATTACACTGCTGTTAGAGAAATTTCGGTAAAACGAGCGATCGATATACAATATTACATATATTACACCACAGGTGCGTCATTATTTAAAACGTTACGATAATAAAATTAAACACGTGCCGTTGAGCAGGTAATGCGCCAACATTACATTTAAAGGTGTGACTGAGCCTTTATTCACGTAAGATTATTATCGGTGCTGCGACTGTTATGCACGTGCCACTTGCGAAATATGTACTGGCAATATCTACGCTTTATAAAAACATATACGCCTTTAGATAGACTTAAAAAAGATTATATCATAATTTTTTTACCAATGATTATATAACAATATCTACATATAATAAAAATATATTTATGAGGAAAAACAACAAGATTGTATCAATGACGACACCAGTTATAAGCTTATAAGTCACATTTAAATTGTAACATAATGGATTTCTTTGATAATGACGACTGGGTATGTTTCTTAATGTTTGATAGCTGAAATTATGATGATGATGTTACATCACTATCATCATAATTTCTGCCCATCGCGAGTTCATTGTAAATATTGGCCTCTCCTAAATATTGTTTAAGGAGTTAGTGTCGATACGAGCAGAACGTTTACCTGTCGATAAGTGGTAGGCCTGCCCATAAGAAATTCTTTGTCACCCAGAACATTTCTGTGTGGCACCACACTGCTCTCGTCCCTCTGAAACATCAGTTCTCAGTCCATATGCCCAGCAATTACACTTACTCTTAGTGGCCTTCAGACCGAAAAACATTAATGTTTGCACACTAATACTATGCGCTCAGACTGTTTAAGAAGTCTGGCATGTTTGAGAACGCCGTCTGTCGTAAGCCTTGAGATTATTCTGGCATTTATCCCTAAGTCGACTCTTGCGACACCCACGGGACGATATGGAAATGCCGCCACCACACGGCGGTACGGTAATATTGTAACAGTAAATAACTGTATTGATGACATACGTTGTGTTACTTTACACGTAAGAAAAATAACAAACTGTACTACAAAAAATGGCTGATAAGCATAGACACCGTCATTAGGCCATGACTTTCATATTACGTTACGTCATAAATAAGAAAATGGTTGACTAGTGAAGTTAGCTAAAAAACGTAGAATGGTAACTGCAGTGGTAAGTTTCCGTTGTAACGTACAAGTAATCATCAAATACATTTTCGGTGATTTAATTGCTGTTAGCCTTTTCGGCTTTTACAGCTTCATCGGATACTGTGGCCTAAACATAAATAAATAAATAAACTCCTACAAAATTCTCGAAATTCGGACTGTGTCGCGTTCACTGCTTGCTTTTGCGATTTCGAATATCTTAAATATTTTAAGTCGTCTAATGACGTCCGAGGGAGGCTGCGGGCGTCCATTCGGACTGTCGACTTGTGAATAATCATCATAATCATTGCTGCAGCTCGTTATAGCTTATGACTGAACATAGACAACTGATAGGAGATAATTGCAACAGTCGTTACTCTTGGTATGGGCATCACCGGTTTTACTTTTCCGTTACGACCCTTCAAAACAAAATGAAGTGGATTCTCTTACGCTGCCGCCACTAGGTACAATACTAATATTAGATTCTTTTATATCAGTGCGTTTATTCCGATTTTAATTTTAAAGTACTCTGGGGTCCTGAGTTCCAAATATAACGTATACGCAGAAGTGATCACTTACAAACGCTGAAGGTTTGGTTGCAATATATAGGACACGGGGATGCTCACAACAAATCAAGCCTCGAACAATTTTCCGCGTTGCACGGAGATAGGTTTAAACTTGGATTTGAACTAACGACTAAACGCTGTATTTATTTAATAGTTTTCATAACAAATAGAGTGCGTAAATTTGTCTTAAATATCCACACTAATATTATTATCCATACTATTATTATTAAAATATAAAAAGTATCTCTCTCTGTCTGTTTGTTACCTTTTCACGGCTCAACCGTTGAACCGATCCTGACAAAATTAAGCACAGAAGTAGCTTGCGTCCTGGATACGGATATAGGACTTTTTATTCCGGAAAATTAAAGAGTTCCCACGGCAGTTTAAAAAACCTAAATCCAGGCGGACGTAGAAGAACTAACTATCTAAATCGAAGATAGCTAGTTATTTCTTCTCGTATAATTTAACAGATAGTGAAATAATACACGGTGAAAATAAAACTTATAATATTAATAATAAATAATAATATTAATAATTCATTGATTGCTATCTTCTTATAAAACTAAACAGGTATACTCTGTAAAAATAACAGAAGGCATTAACAAGACATTAACACCTATTTACACCACAAGAAATAAAAATAAAAACTAGATAGCAAAAGGAGATAGGCTCAGCGCGTACTGTTATCAAACAGTGTTGATTTTCAGCCTACCCTTGTGGTCGCTCGCAACTTCAGAAGAAGAGACAATGAAACACAATTAAAATAGAAAATAATAATAAAAATTAACCTCAAATATAAACTAACATTGTATATGAAAATAAAATGTATATAGAAACTTAAAAAAAATTATAATTAAAACTTGCTTAGCAGAAATGGCAAATGTGGAAGATGTCAGGTCTGCACTTAATGATGTTGTTTTGATAATAGAATTTTCTTATATGACTTTTTAAAAACATTCATTGTTAAAGTTGCACGTAAAGGCTTAAAGTATTGGCTTATGACAGAGATATTTAAACGGTGTGGTGGCTTAAGAGAATCTACCACCACATCTCGTCCCGTGAGTGTCGTAAAAGTCGATGGAGGGAAAATTAAAACCAGAAGATGGGCAGCAGCATCATCCTGGAACATCAGAATAAATAAACTGCGGTTGCCATCCCGCCTGCCAAGCGTGGCAACTATGGCAAAATCCCCCCAAAATGAGAGCTACAAACTTTTGTGGCAATCTATGGGGGAGGCCTATGTTGAGCAGTGGACTAGTGATAGGCTGAAATGATGATGATCATGATAGAGATATTTTTGTTGTTTGTGACAACCAAATCTCAACTATAAAGTTTCCATTGAATGGTATTTTATCTTCTAATATAATACACCTTAAAATAATATCTTATCATTTTCCTTCATTGTATTTTGAGTTAACGAATATAAATTGCGTGTCATACTTGAGGACACATACATGTTTACATTTTACATTTATATAACTCAATGTAACCCAATAGCTTATGTATATCAACGAGAAGTCGTATTATTCTTACCTACCTTATCTTCTAAACAAACTTAGAGCATTAAATAGAATTTACGAATTTTACGTCGAGCCGAATAAGGTAAACGCGTTAAAATCCTTAATATAGTTTTATTCAATGTGTTTTATTCGCTTAAACAAATCATTCGACTTTAAGGCATAATTAAACAATTAACTACAGACAAAAACAATTCCACACACATTCTCATCAGTGTCTGTAGGTATTGTCATCTTCGCTTTCGTACTTACTTGTTTTCGGTGAAGTAATCGCTGTTAGCCTTTTGGCTTTTACAGCTTCATCGGATGCTGTGCTCACGGGCCCGGGGCCCGCGTGCCAGGTTTGGTTTGACCCAAAACATAAATACATAAATATAAACTCCTACTAAACATCTAAATTCGGACCGTTGCGTTCGCTAGCGTGCTTGCGCTACTGTGAATATCTCCATAAAATTATTATCTTAAGTCATCTAATGACCGTCCGAGGGAGACTGCGGGCCTCCGTTCGGACTGTCGACTTGTGTGGCGGTAACTCTGGGCGGTGAGAACCGCCCTGGAACACGGGTGTATCTAGTGTACGCGGTGTTATTAACGATAGCTGCGCGCCGCTCTCTACGGCGGTCGCGCGACGTTGTGCGTGTGATGTTAAAACTATTAACTGTGTGTACAGTGTTGTTCGGATCGTGGCTGACCGTATCGTGGTCAGGGAGTGCTGAGACGTCCGTGTCGTCTAGCACATTTCGCGGGCGACGTTTGCGTTCGGTCGCGTTTTTGTCGGATCGATAATTCGCTGCTTTAACCACCAGCAGGTTTGGATGAACCGCGGCTTTTTCGAAAAACCGCCGTCATACTTCTCTGAAGTGTTCAGAGAGTACGGGCATTTCACAGTCGCTGTGAAGGTCGACATTGCGTTGGTACCAGCCGGCTCCGGTGGCACTTCGCAAGAATCTATTTTGCACCGTCTGCAATTTCTTTATATGGTTGCCCGTCGCGTGTGCGAACGCGACGCATGCATAGGCCATTACGGGTCTAATGCATGTCTTGTAGAGGCGAAGTTTGTGTCTTAAGCACATTTTGCTTGAAGAGCAAGTTAACGGATATAGGCGGCTTGCGATAAAAGCCGCCCTGTTACGCATGTTCTTTATGTGGTCAGCGAACGACATCGCTGCGTCTAACGTGACCCCGAGGTATGTGACGCTCTTTTCCCAGGGAATAGGGCGTCCGAACAGGGTGATCGAGCCTAGCTGGTTATTGCCGATTGTGTGGTAACGTCTAGCTGGCTTAGGCGTGCCCCTCGAGAAGTATATCGCTACACTTTTCTCGGGGTTTACCTCTATTCTCCATTTCCGGAACCATTCGCCTAGGCGATCGGCTGCGGCTTGGAGCTGAATCGTTATGCGGCCCTTGTGCTTATCGGAATAATACAGGGCCGTGTCATCTGCAAAAAGCGCAAGATTGACTTTAGGGTCTTTAGGTATATCGCTAGTGTATAGCGAGAACAGGAGTGGGGAGAGGCAGGAGCCCTGAGGGACACCCGCACGGAGAGGGCGATTGAGGAGCGCGTTCCCTCTACCCGGAAGCGGAATAGGCGATTGGACAAGAAGGCTCGTATGATGTTCACGAGTCTGTCCGGCACTTTCGTGTGATACAGCTTGTAATACAAGCCGTCGTGCCAGACTTTGTCAAATGCCTTTGCGACATCGAAAAATAAGGCCCCTGTGCCTACTGGCTTAGGGCGGTCGTGGAAGTTCGCTTTCGTAGATCACAATGCTAAGGTTTTCCATTAGACACGGTAAGACGAAGAACGATGTACCTTATAGCGTTTATTTTAACTGGTGGTTGGATTCGTATGCTGGAATCCGTCTAGGTAAGCACCACTGTAGTGTCAGTTATTCTGCCGTTAAGCGGTAGTGTGCAAACATTACATTGTTTTGGTTTATAACAAGTGTAAATATGATGACTCAGGGGGGACAGGCGCAGTTTCGTATCACACAGAAATTTTCTCAGTGACACAGCATTTGTAATGGAAAGACGTTGCACTTATCAGGTGAACCTTTTATACTTCTAGTCATTTTCTCCGATAAAAAAAAAGGTTCTAACAGATACTGCAAGAATTTGCTGAGGTGTATATTGGCCATTTGTCACACGTTTAAAATTTTCCGTAGTCTTTTGATATGTTATGAGAAATAAAATAGTTTACGTTATTATTGTAGTCACGTTCTAGAAAGACTTTAAATTTTTTGAATAGAATATTAAAGACTGACAGACTTATTTTTAACCGACGAATATTTTTTGTTTGTGACGACGTATTAGTAAAAAAACTTAATAAAACCAATATTCCGTACAGGTCTGCAACGTTGACAGCTAGTAAATATATTGTAACAACATCGCAAAAACATCTTTCGTCAAACCAATATTGTTTTTTATGTTTCAAATCAAATAAGAGTTACATAATAATGAGAACGTACAATTTCTGTGAAGCTGAAATTACATAATGACCGATTTTGACCATCGCGGCATCTATCGGCAAACAATCAGAAGTTCTAATTAGCGCAAATTATGTTTTAGTACCGCAATAAGATGTAGGAATAGAATAGAACTTACACATCCACCCCAAAGATGTGATTAAAAAAACTTATTTTAAAATGGATAAAAAGATAGTTGTAGCAAAGACCAACAGTAAGAGTGATTCAACAGCCCCCAGTTTTATCGAAAGCAAAGATGTTATAAAAACAAGAATCAGGTATTAATTTTCCTCCATATTTTTTTTTTGGGTAACCAAAATATTTTTAGTATTTTTTTTATTGAATAAAGTGATGAAACGAACAAAACGTACGTTCACCTGATGGTCAGTGCAAAGTATGCCCATAACAAATACTGTGTCACCCTGTGAACATTTCTGTGTTACACGACACTGTGCCCATCACGCTGTAACATCAGTTCTTAAGTCTCATATGCTCAGTAATTACGCTAGCTCTCAGTGCCTTTTAAACCGAAACAGTAACGTTTGCACACTACTGCTTCACGGCAGAATAACTGGCCCTGAGGTTGTACCTACCTAGACGGATTCCTGCATAGGAATCCTACCATCAGTAGTTATTCAGAAGGACAAAGACTTTTAAATTCTAATAAGTTATACAAATGAACATACGTCCTGGATAAAGAATTTAGGCGCGTCGTCTCACCCAAGGATTAAGATAATATGTCTGATATCCAGTAATGGGTGAGCTGTTGTTGATTGGGCGGGAGTGACTACACCTAAATATTCCACTGCTGGACATGGGGGTCTGGTGATTAGTCATACAAGTTTTCCTAGTACTAACACCAGGCTCTCACAAGACACTGTTCATTACATACACTTAACCTTGTACTTTAAGCTTGTGGGGAGCAAAACTAAATAAGTATTCCTAATATTTCTCTTGGTCAACTTTTATGATACCAACGGCCAACGAGATCGAATGGGGTGGTATAATTCCTAATGCCGCCACACAGAGTGTGCTTACCTGCCCTTAGATAATTCATTTGCTAGTTTGCTCCTGTTACGAGTATTATAAACACAAACCGTGTGGCGATGGCCTAACAGAATCTACCACCCCATCTCATCCCGTGGGTATTGTAAAAGTCGATAGAGAGAAAATAAAAATAAAGAGATGGGCAGCAGCATCTTCCTGGAGCATCTGAATAAATAAACTGCGGCTCCAGCCCGCTTGCCAAGCGTGGCAACTATTGCAAAATCCCTCCAAAATGAGAGCTAAAAACTTTTGTGGCTGTCTATGGTGGAGGTCTACGTTTAGCAGTGGACTTATGATAGTCTGAAACGATAATAAGCACAAGGAGCCACAGTAATACCATTCTAAAAAATATTGTTCAAATTTTGGCTGCAGTTGGGACACTGGATCCATGATGCAGAAAGTACGTACACTGACTGAGGAGCTGCGCAGTGATGATACTAACAGTTTTATGAAAAACGAGCCCCCCACTACGATTTGTCCTGTATCGTGGGTACAACCAGATCCAAAACCTTACAATTTGTGTTTTTGCACAAATTTTAGTTCCGGCTGGGAATCGAACCCAGGACCCGCGGTGTAGAACTCAGAAACCAAAAGGCCAAGCGGTCGAATATTATATAGTTATAATATAATACAATACAGTTTTTTTTAATTAATTAACTGAGATAATAATCATTACTGGTATTGTTAACCTTCGACGTTGAATCCGCACATTTTTGATCTTCTTATTATTTATCAAGAAGTGACGTAGGTCTTCTAGATTAAAAAACGTGCTTGTATTGTAAGTGACAAGAAAGACAATTACGACCTTTGATACGGGCGTTGAATAATACCGTAATATTTTTGCTAATGAATGTGGTCGCGTTTAGTTTTTCAAATTTTCCGTAATGAAATAATTCGCAATTTCTTATTATATATTTTTTTTTCATATTACGATTGATTTCATATTCAAAATTATTCCAATAATTTATCTATGTACTTGGCAACTAAATTGTTAATTGGTAAAATTCGGGAAAACGACACGTGTTTACCCTCAAACTAGACATTATCAAGTGATATTGACTCTACGACAGTCAGCCGCCGAGTGAGCGGATCTTAGCAAATTAAATTTCTTACCTTTATTATAATGGATTTCCGCAAAGTAACGTCTGATTCTATTAACTACAGAAATTAATTATTATTATTATGATGATGAATTCAAAACTTTTATACACTTGCGTGTCTTTGTATGTTCCGATGAATTGTTTGGACTTATACCAGTCACTGAGTTTAATTATCGTACATTGCGGCACATCACAACATTCGATCCACACACAGTACATCTGTGGAACCATATCACCATGATAGGCATTACGCCATTGTGCGCTTCTCCAGGAATTTTCTACTAGGCAGGACCACTTTGTGGAATTAGTTGTCGTTAACGGATTTCCCTGACCTATACGACTTACGGATCGTCAAGAAAAGACCCTACTCCATCTCAAAGGCCTGCAACGCACCCGCGATTCCTCTGGTATTGCGGATATTCATGGGTGACGGTGATACTTACTACCAGGTGAGCCATGTGCACGTTTGCCTCTTCTATATAAAAACAACACTTTGTCCCACGTGCATTCGGTAAGTTGTGAATAATTACTTTGTGCTCAAAATTAAAGTAGTGGTCACTTGGAGCGGAAAGTAGAATACAGCATCTAGATTTTGGGATTGATACTTTTTAAAGTATCTCTTGTGTTATTATAAATAAATAGATAAATTGTAGTACGTACTCGGCTTTTCTGTCTAGGTAATGTATTTTTATTTATTAAACTATTTTTTATAACTTACTGCTAAATACAAAAGCTGTTTACAAGTAGTCACCCCATGCTTTTATAATAAAAATTAATAATTATATTAAAATTTTAATACGATTAAATGTAGTGTACTTTTGACAAAAAGAAAGTAAGAAGAAGACTACTTTTATTCACACCTAAAATTCTATATACAAGTACTTACACAAAGAATTTATTATAAGCGAAATTATTTTAACTGATTCCCAATGGATTGTAAGAACAAAAGGTAGTAAAAAGACATCCGACTTTGCATTGCGTTACAGAAGTATGGTTGCTTATTTCCAACGTATTTCTATTAATATCACCACTATAATGTACAGGCTCTTTCTATTAACATAGAATAGAGTATATATAACGTCGCTACTCCGCTGCGGTCGACATCGCATGTGTTATATTAATCTATTTGATGGTCCCACGTGGAAAAAAACTTGCGTTTTCATCGCTATCGCAAAATTAAGACGTCACTGCGAACGCCTAAATCAAACTTAACTTAAATCTTACTAAACTAATCTAATCTAACTTAAATCTTAGACAATTTGTGATATAACTGAAATAATGTTCATTTTGTGACATTACGTAGACGCTCTTGTTTTAAGCTATATGTGTAAATTAAATTAACGACGAAGTTAATTCTTATTATAAAACAAATGGCGGAGTTTATCTGTAATTAATTCATTTATCTTAAACGTTTATTTATGTTATTACTTATTTATAATAGCTACACCATCATCATCATCATTTCAGCCTATCACTAGTCCACTACTGAACATAGGCCTCCCCCATATTTTGTCACTAAAGTTTGTAACTCTCATTTCAAGGGGATTTGCCTTAGTTGCCATGCTTGGCAGGCGAGTTGGCAACCGCAGTTTATTTATTCTGATGTTCAAGGATGATGCCGCTGCCCATCTTCTGGTTTTAATTTTCCTCCGTCGACTTTTACGACACCCACGGGATGAGATGTGGTGGTAGATTCTCTTATGCCACCACCATGTCCTTAAAATATCTCTGTCATTAGCCAATATTATTAGTTTTAGTTTCACCGTGTATTATTTCACTATCTGTTAAATTATACGAGAAGAAATAACTGGCTAAATTTAGATGGGATTTAGGTTTTTTAAAATATGCTGCTCGCCATCTCCAGGTTTTCATTTTCAAACTGTCGACTTTTACGAGATGGGGTGGTACATTCTCTTAAACCGCCACTACGGCGCTAATAGCTACACGAACAGTAAGTATATATCACAATCACACAAAAGAATATTAAAAGGGAAATGTTCTATTATACTAAGCAAATTATAGGCGTACACAACATTCACTGAACTTATAAATAGCTGACAACCATTAAAATATTATAATAACTGTTAATTAAAGTAGCTGTAGGGGATATGTAAAATCTAAATAACAAAAGGAAGCCTAAAGTCAATTAAGGCCGATTCAATTTAAGAATGTATTGTCATGGTCATGACCACTTTTCATATAAAATTTGGAAGAGAGTTAGAAAATCTAGAATTGGCAACGTCATAGTAATTTTATTATAACTACTAAACATACGAGATAGATGCATGCCTACCGACATTGGTTCTAATTCGCGAAGGATAAAAAGTAGGCAGTAAGCTTCCTGGGCAAATTGTATGGGACCGAAAGTTTGGGCATAGGTAGGCTTACCATATCTACGAAGAGCCAAACCGGGACGCAGAACAGCAAGAGATTCACATTGGCCTGTTTAGCTTTAGGCATGTTTTTTTTTCATTTTTTATTGTGTTGACAATCAAAATTACAAAGAACAAACCCAAAACAAAAAAAAAAAACTATATTAATAGAATACATATTATTTTTATTAAAAAGAAAAAGAGTTAAAGTACATACAGTACCTACACTTTAAATAAATGGTTACATTCGCCCGGTATTTATTCGCGCACGCTTGCTTTATATTTTTCACGTGAGCAAGGCTTCCACAACGCTTTCTTCTATCCTTCCCCGATCGTCAGACCTCATTTTTTCCATCTGTGAAAAAATTCTTTCCACTGGCGTTGAAGTACCGGGTAAACACATAGCAAACTCCACAATCTTTTTAAGATTTGGCACTTCAATGTGCTGCTTGTGAAGATGGGTGAAGAGCTGAACCCATTTCTCGGAGTAACTAGCTTCATTACAATTTTGAAGACCAACGACACCTCGTCAAATAGCTCATCAATCATTATTTGGGCTTTCGATGGAGGTTTGTGCATTTTATTTATATTTTCTGCTGCTTTTTCGATTTCACTCCAGTTGAGCTCATTTTGCAGGCAGATCCACTCATAATCTTCAGTTTAAAGAGATCAAATATTTATCTAAACACTTGTTACCTCCCTTCATAGAAATGTCAAAGGATTTTAAATATTTCGTGCGACATAAATTAACTTCTGCATCAGATTTTTTTCATTTGACTTCACGTTTTCTTGTAAGTGATAATTTTTTGTGATTGAGTTTACTAATTCTTTGATTTTTGTGTAATATTATTATTATGGCCACTTCCGTTCTATGTGATAGAATATTCAGTAAAACGGCTTAAACGTTAATTTAGATGAAAAAAGGTTATTTTATCGCGTTTAATTTTAAGCTACGTATATAAAACGCGTTATAATCCCTAATATTACTTTTATTTAAATGCGTAGTATTCGCGTAAATATAAGAAATCAATTTATAAATTAGCATATCATGAAATTAATTTGAGCGCCTGCATTACCTATCTTAATTATGTATTGTAAATTTGGACATACGTATAAACTGTCTTAGTAAATTTATTATATGCGTAAAAAAGTCAGTCCTAAGCCTGATAAAAGTATGAGGGAAAGGTAAAGGGAAAGGTCTCAAGATTTTGAGTATTAAAAATATTATATGAACGAGGTAGGCGCGACATACCTACTAAGTAAAAATAATTCAGCAACGAAGCAATCAAAAAATAATATTTTACGACGATATACATATATCATGACGAAGTTTGTGTACTTCGTAGCGAATTATTTAACGGAACACCGTAACGAAAGTCAAAACGTTAAAAATCTGTATCAGTACGTTTCACCCAATGCGCTCGTCAAACTGTTTGACCGGGACGCTGATGCAAACCGGCCGGGACGCCGGGACAGGAGGTCCAAACCGGGACGTAAAGGATGGTAAGGCATAGGCAGCAATTGTTTTGTTCATAGTCGATATCACTGTTTAAAAATAAATTAGTGTAGTCGGCGGCGGTCTCGTAGGGATAACATTCTGAAGTAATTTAAATGTTGGTTATTAGGGGGTTAGGGGTCGTAAGCTACCTAAGTACCTTCTAAACACTCGCTATACTGACTCCGGACGTTGCGAGTGCACAGGGTAAACAGAGTTCCAGACAATACTGGCATACTCGAGATGGCATCAAGCTAATGTATTGAAAAGTATAATTTTGATTCTGCTGCTGAAACTTTTGGAATTTCTTTTAATAAACCCTAACATTCTAAGTGATTTTTTACAATGTACTTGACATGTGGAGTAAAACTTAGTTTGCTTTCAATAATTATACGCAAGTCCAGAATTTAAGTCACTTCCGTAAGAGTATAGAATATACCAGCGTTGTACTATAAGTAGCGCCGCCTGTGCAAGGTCACAGACTATACTAGCTTGTTTACCTGAAATTAGAATTGCTAGGTCATCTGCGTACCCTATTGTGTAAAAACAGTTTGCATTTACTTTTAGGATGAGGTCGTTGATGACTAAGTTCCACAGGAGCGGTGACAGCATACCCGTGGACAGCCTTTTGCTATTCTGACCGTTTAACTCTCATCTGTTATACGCACTGTTCGTTTGCTTAGTGCGTTTATAATCCAGTTCATTCAGGCTGGCTCCACATGATTTTTGACGAGGGCATTGCCTATGCTGGTAAAGTTGGTTTTGTCGAAAGCTCCTTCTATATCGATGAAGATGCTTAGACAAAAAAACCCGGTGGAGTGTCGATTCTGTTGATTTACCTGAGCTGTATGCATTTTGATTGCTATGCAGAGGTTTGCTTATTAGTGCCGTTCCCCGTAGCTCTCTTTCACATACTTTTTCCATAGCTTTTAGCATACAGAATTTGAGGCTGATAGGTCTAAAGGATTTGGCAATTCTTGTTGGTAGCTCAAGAATGTTAGCCAAGATTGATTTCGATGCTTTTCCTTCCGTCCATTATAATCATAATGTTATACCGTTCACCAGCTCAGTAAAGAATCTTGGACTACATATCGATAACAATATGAACTGGTGAAGACATATTACAGAAAACAGCCGTAAGGTCTCTACCAAATTGCGATTACTGTATCGTTTAAAAAAATTCTACCTCTTAAAACGAAGCTCCTGCTTGCAGATGTGTGCTACCCGGTCTTGTAATATAATCTTCTTAACAAGCTAGAGCGCCTTTTCAACAACTGCATTAGATATATTTTTAGTATTCGAAAGTATGACTATATTTCTCATTATCGCTCTCGCCTCATTGGGTCACTATCAGACAAAGGCGTAATTCTAGAATTTTGCTTATTCTCTTCTCTATTTTAAATGATCCTACTACTCCTTCTTATTTTAAGGAAAAAATTCAGTATCTTTCTTTAACCCATGATAAGGTTTTACGTTCCTCATCTAACCTTAAGATTAGTATTCCACAACACTTCACCGATTTCTTCGGTTATTCTTTTATTGTACATGCTACACTTCTCTGGAACTCCTTACCCGAAGACGTAAGAAGGATATCGCAAAATGTATCCTTCAAAAGTGTGGTACGTGAATATTCATTAAAAAAACCTATTGTAAAATGAGATCGACAAAATTCCATCGGTGATTGTATGTATTCATATGTATACATGTTAATATGTGCACGTATGTATTTATTTATATAGATATATTTATTTAATTGAATATGTATGTATCTGTGTACATATCTACGAGTATATGTAATATGCATAAGATGTTTCTAAAGCACCTATCACATTATTTCTCCATGCACGTGGTTGACTGGAAGAGAATGCCAAAAGGTATTAGATCCGCCATTTCTAATCCTTTTTCATTAAGGTAAGGCTTAGCCGTGTGGTGGCGGCCTCGTTAAAAGAATACTACCACTCCGTATCATCCAATGGATCTCGTAAAAGGCTAGTAAGGAATTAAACTGCACTGTGCACCCAACAGCGCATGGTGGCGTTGGGCTCACCACCTATCACACCAAGTGCATTATATTGTTTTGGTGAAACGTGGATTGTGGCAGTCATCTGTTTTTGCAGTGAGTGCCCAGTCTCTGACTACCCCTTATGGGATACAGTCGTGATCTTATGTATGTATGTATTAAGGTAAATACATTAAAGATAGAGAGAGATAAATAAATAAATAAATAAATAGTCACTTTTGTCCCGGTTTGGGGATGAAAATTACCTTCACTTTCCTCCATCCTTTTAAGACGTATCTGTGCGCGCAGATGGCATAGTCATCAAGTGTTTGCCTTCTACGCTATGGTAAAATACTGGTGTGGGGTATCGTTATTAAAAGTCTTTTATTAGTTTGACCTGTATGTATGTTGTATATATGTAACTAACAATGTAATAATAAAATCTGTTAATTCAAATTTCACCCAGTTCCAGATGTCCAATGATTTGAAATTTGCTCACGTATTATGGAGCGATGATAATACAATAATTTCATGACTATGATCGGTATTGTCATCAAGCTCATTGCTGTTGAAGTGTGTTTTTTATTATATTATTTTTAACTATAGTATGATTAACTTTTAAACACTATGTACCGTTAGGTGTATTTTATATACACAATCAACAATCAAAAACGTTACTATAAGAATAAGGATGACGGTTTCGCCGTACAGAATCATCAGGGCTATCTCTAATAATATTGTAAGGCGTAACCTGTCTATTTGTAAAAATGTGAAATTATATAAACTGTGTAAA
The DNA here is from genome assembly GCA_019845155.1 of Luehdorfia chinensis. Classification (NCBI taxonomy): domain Eukaryota; kingdom Metazoa; phylum Arthropoda; class Insecta; order Lepidoptera; family Papilionidae; genus Luehdorfia; species Luehdorfia chinensis. The sequence continues at coordinate 7,200,539 of JAHVAK010000003.1, read as the reverse complement.
GGTATAATTATCATAATATAACGAAATATACAAACGTTTAATGTTTTATTTCGACAATAGTTTAAGTAGTACACAGTAGTCTACTGGTGGTAGGATTCCTATGCAGGAATCCGACTAGGTAGGTGCCACCCCAGGGCCAGTTATTCTGTCGTGAAGCAGTAGTGTGCAAACATTACTGTGTTTCGGTCTGAAGGGCACATGTGAGCTAGTGTAATCACTAGGCATATGAGACTTAAGAACTGATGTCTCATTGTGATGGGCGCATTGTTATGCTATGGGCAAACGTTGCACTTACCATCAGGTGAACGATTTAGCTCGTTTCATCACTTGATCCAATAAAAATAAAAATGGAGATTTTACAGAGATTCATGAAACTAAGACGTTGCTATTAATTATTGAGATATACATTAATATCAATTTATAACGAAAAATAAGCATGTGTTATTTTGGATATCGCCGCATTGCATGCGAATGGATTTCTGGTAAAAACATTCTTAATTAGAAGAGTAAATTAAGTTACATAATGTACCTCACGATATATAATACAGTTGTTACACATGGTGAGGTTACTGCATCAGAAAGTACGATCGATACTGAATTGATATAACATTACCTATTATCTTACGTTGTTATCAAAAACGTCGCGTCACGTCGCTCGATGATGCAATAGGAAAAAATCCTACAGCTATATTATCAGTGTCGCAGGGTTGTCGACGTACTCGATATTTTATTCGATAAGATATTAAGCGATAGTAAAATATGCTATTCACAAGCGGGGATTTATTTTTATAACAATTTCGTCATATATTTATTTTATTAATGTGGCATAATATTGGAAATACACAATAGAAACTAGTTTATTTTTTTAATTAATAGTATATCCTGAGATCAGCGTCTTTTCGGTCATTCGGTGGTTTTAACCCAGGAAGGGTTCTAAGTTAAAACAACCTAACGACTAGAAAACAAAAATTTTGTACAATTTAAAATAAATACTTTTTAAGTTATGAATATGTTGATTATCCATGTGTAGTTGCGTAAGCAATAAGACACTTAAAACAATGAGAATAAATAAAACTTGAATTTGTTTTTCATAGCAAATGAAAGTTTTCGGTGGCCATCCAAAGGTGTCGCTGTAACTAAAATTGGCAGCGTAAAACATCAAAATTTGCTTATGAAAAAGTCGGACAATCTGTCTTATTTGTCAACAACTCCGAGCGTAGTGTTCCCTCCAACAACTGGTATTGGTGTGACATGGACATGATCTTTGTCTTGTCCGTGTTCATCTTCAGACCTACCTGTTAGGAGACACTACTGGGCCATTGAGCATAGTGTTAAGTTTCTCTAGCGATTCTGCCATTATGACTGTCATCGGCAAATCGAAGGTAAGTAATGTATTCGCCATTGATGTTAATATATACTTACGTACTATACGTATACTTTCCAGTCCAGTGCCTTGAAGACATCTTCCAATGCAGCGCTGAAGAATTACGGGGATATTACATCGCTCCGCCTTACACCTTTCTGCAATTGGATCGGTTTCGTACTCTGGTTCTGTACTCGGATAGCCATCGTAGCCCTGTACTTACACTGCTTACACTGAACTCATACTGTACAAACGCACCTCGATATATCGACAGTCAATTCGGCACCGCTGAAGTAACTGTACCACCGCCCAAATTTGGATGGAATCGAAGGCTTTCTTATAATCCACATGCGCCAGACATAGCTGGAAATTTTACTCATCGGTCTTTTGTTCAATCTGGCGAAGGGTATATATGTGGTCTATGGTATTAAAGCCTTTTCGGAATCCGGCTTGTTCGGGAGGCTGGAAGTCGTCAAGTCTGCTCGCGAGACGATTCGTAATGACTCTCGAAAACAGCACGTTTACGCGGCTCACAAGCGATATCAGTCTATACTTCTTCAAGAGGGCATTGTCGCCCTTCTTGAAGAACAGGACAACCACGCTTCTGACCCACGCTTCCGGCTTAACGCCGCCGTGGATGACGAAATTAAATAGCTTCTGAAGGAGAGTAAAAGTAGCGGATTTCCACCCGCTTTTAGAAGCTTCACTGTAATTCCGTCCTCGCTCGGCGTTTTTCCATTCTTGAGCTGTACTACCTGACTGACACACAGACTGACGTCCGGGATATCATCGGAATAGTGTCGGACGAGTTTTGCTCTTAGGTCGTAACTCAGGAGCTACACACTATGCTCCAACAACGACTTCAAAGAGTTTATTTTCGAACAAAAACAAAGGTTTGCTTATTTGAGAAACTTTATTTAATTTGTTACTTAAAATTTAGTTTTCGGTGACTTTATACTAATTAAAAACAAAGTTATCTCAAATAAGCATTGTCAAACTTTACGCTAGACAGCGATTGTTTAATTTAGGTTTAAACTTTACAAATATTTTTTACTAAATTCCTGCTGTGGTAGGACATTGTACGTTAGCGCTCTCACTGTATAGTTTTCATAACATAATTAATATTTCAAATTATTATACTGCCATCTATCGAAAGCTATGAGATTTTTTTCTGTAATTTGCCCCTATGCCGCCACACCGCATGGAGAACAGGTACCGTATATAATAAAACCATTTCACCAATATTACACATACTAATAACTGACACGATTTCTAAATTAATTCAATAACATGAAATCGGATAATTAAGTCTTATTTCAGGGAGACAGATGAAAACAAATGATAAAGATATGATACACGTCAGAAGTCGACAAGAATTAATTTCCAATTAATGAAGAAAATAATTTATTTCTTATAAAAAAAGTACCGAAATTTTCCTTGTTCAATTGGATAAATTTTGTTGAATGGTTACCAACCCTAGCTGTTACCGTGTTAAATACCAAATGACTCAACTATAGCAATCATGTCATAATTTATTTATTTGCCATCTCAATAAAAATGGTGAAAGCGTATCTTACGTCATATAAGAAAAACCCCTAAGATTCTAAGGCTTCGCGAATTATTTACAAAATAAGTGATTTACACTACCTTATGTAGTTTGATGAATGCGAAGCATAAGCGTTAATTTCTTGATGATCTATATTGAATGAAATTATATTGACAACAGTTTGTTCTCTGTGGTACTGACAATTAAAACGGTTGACATATAAAAGCTTATTAAAAGTATTCTTCTACGCTCTATTATTACAACAAATACCTGATTTTTCCTTATTTATAAACAGTTTTAGTTCAATAATCTATCCAACATTTCTATTAATGATATCATCTTGTAAGCTGTAATTTTAATTTCTACATTAAATCATCTTCTCGAATCTGCTGACAAATCAATTTTTCTAGCTAACTGAAGATCGAACTTACGACATTTGTAAGCAAAATGAAAAATTGTAATTTTAGTAATAAAGTCTACTTAGCATTTTCAAAGTTGCACGCTAGATGACGTTGTAGCATAGGAAGCTTTTGGAAGCTTAACATTTTCAATTAAAGTCAAAAGAGGGCGTTAGGGGTAGCGTTTTTAACTGTTTTCTTATTCCGAGGTGATATTCATAATGAAATAATTAATACATAGTTATGCCGAGATGTGCTTTAGCTTTGCTTTTCGTGCAAACTCTGGGGCAAAGCAAAGGGGATTATCTAAATTCATACTAACTTTGGCCTAACTCCTACAATGGTTTAGTTACAGGATGATGTTAATAATGACGACGTTGAAATTTATTCTAGAGGTTATAAGTTAAAGACTGGTGTTAATGTAATTATATTCATTATTGATAAAAGTTGAAAAAAAAAATCAAGCAACCGACCGAATAGGGCAACCTATATTTTTAATAATACACTAAAGCTTTGTTTTTTAAAACGGGGTATATAATAAATGCGTTGTCGCAACTATCACTATTTGAAACTTTAACTATTCTTGTAATAACTGTATGAAATTTGAATTTGCTTTTTTGAAAATAACTAGCGACTCATTCTCGCTTCAAATGTTAATTAGAAAAAAATTAAACATGTCCATTTCTAAGTATCTAGTATTTACTAAGATATAAAAAATATTTTTAGGCATGATACAATTAGTAATAATAAAAAAACATTATCAGTATCAACAATGAACATTATCAAATTGCTCTACATTAGCAATTGCTCTGCTCTACATGATCGTCATTCCTTATTACTTTACATGTAAATAATTTCTTCAGATTTTTATTGTAATGTTACTATTAACCTAATTACGAGTATATTCCGGTCTTATATATTGATGTAAGTAATAAGTAACATTTTTAGTACGTAAACTAATGTAACAATTATTATCTCCGCTTTGGGTATACGTTTCCACGTGTGATAATTATTTATATCAAAGCAATAAATTATATATATTATATATATTTTTTTCTAAAATATTGCAATTGCTCATAGATAATATGTCTCAGGGGGTTGAATCTCTATTTAAATATTATATGTAATCCAATTGAAACATTTTTTATAATTCATTTAATTAATAAGGTTGCAATATCCTTGCCATTGATGCCTTTGTTTTATGTTAGTAATAAGATTTCAAACTAGGCTTGGTATTGGCGTACGTGCTTGTGATCTGTAAACAGGAAAGTTACTGAGTGAGCACGCGACGGCGCGCCGTGTCATAGGTCTGCGCCCTTCACCTCTTTTAATATTTATCGCATTGTCTACATTGTATTGTTTGTATACATGCACATCCAGCAGCAATATTTTTTGAATATATTACGTGTTTTAGAATGACAAGTCATCGCTTTTCAAGTACTTTTTACATTTTACAAGCGTTTAATAAGCCAAATGCAAAATATACCTACCAAACTAAGTTTAATAAATATTTTTATAGTAGGAATAAAATGGGATAATAAAATTCAATAATATGTTTATAAAATAATGTTTTTATTAATTTACTCTCTCGTAATTTGTTCACATGATTGTGAAATCTTTTCAACGATAAAAAATAACAATCCGAACCCACTCAAAGTCGGGCAAGGCTCGATACATCTCTTATTTTAAACAATAATATTAACTCTTTTAATATCACAAAATATTACTAATAAACTATTTTCAATTAAAGCTTTCAAGTTGAACTTACGAACTATGATTTTAAAGCCTAACACTAAATAACTGTGAGATCTAAGAGTCCTTTCATGTTTTCCACACGATATCACTAAACTTATGGATTAGGCGGACACTTGGGAGCGCGTGCGACTCCGAGCGGTGCTGGAACAGATGTGACCGTGGAGCCGGGTCCGCCAGCTCCTAGCACCGCGATCTACCAAGGTCGCCAAACCGCTGGAGTTTTGAAGCTAGCGTTTGTTGTGCAGTCCAAAGGTACAGCAGTGTGCACAGGAACCGGAGACGCTGGTGGCGATGGAGTCACGTAACCAGACGAGGAAGACACAGTAGATAGAGCCGGACTCGGAGGACTCGCCGGAGGAGTATCAGCGCCAGCAGCAGTGCGTTGCATATCATTTAATCTGTGTCCGAGATGGGTCATCAGTTGCGTGCCCAGCCTCACGTCCACACCGGGAATTGAAGCCAAGCACCGGGACACTTCATTTGCAGCGTGTGTAAATCCAGCTCGGAAGCGGTCGGCGTCAACTGTTGGGTTCAGAGACAGTCTGCGCTGACGCCGAAGTTTGTGCAGATGACGCACGGTCAATTCCAAAATATCAGCCTTCTCCAATTTTGCGACGTTCTCGCCCTCCGACTGAAGAGCGCTGACCATTAACTCCTTGAGCTCGTCGAGGCAACGGTTGATGCGAGCGCGCCTTTTGCGCTCGAGCATCGGCTTCATCACTTTGCGGTATTGATAAGTGCGAGAGACGGGCTGCGGGCCGTCGTCCGTGAGCGAATACGCGATCTCGTAAGACATGTTTGGTTGAGTTGTTAGTGAGCGTGCGTTAGCGCTGAGCGTTGAACGCGGAATGCGATCTGCCGGTTGGGCGGGGGCTTATATAGGGAGCGGAGGGCGCGCGATCGTGGGAACGCACGGAGCCGTCGAGTTCCCACACGCGCCACCTGTGCGGAGCAGCTGCCGGCGGGGCGCGGGGAGCCACGCGCCCGCCGCGCGTGCGCGCCGTAAACAATCGCCGGCGCGGGCGCACGCCGCGACGCTGGCCCCGGTAATTGTTCGCCGCGGACGGATCCCGCTCTACGCCTACCTACCTACCCGGTTAGATCATACTTAGCGACTTCCATTTGCGTCCAAGAAAGTCTTCGCTTAGGTACCAATATGTATAGATTCAAATCCGAAGACTGCAGGCGCAAGAGTGTACAAATGAATGTATGGTGTTTCAAGTTGGTTGTAAATTAGCATTAGAATTTGTTATTGTTGGGATTTATTGATGCTGTTTCCGGCCTCATTCCTATTTGAAAGAATCTTTTATTGATTTGAGTGTTGTTATAATTAATCAACACTGAAGCTTCTGTTTCATAACGGAGTACCTAATTATGGTTACATATAATAAAGAACGGGGTTTTATGTACGTTGTGTCGCAACTCAGATCGTCAGTGGCGATCAATCAAGCGGCGGGCGCCGGGCACAATAGTGGCCGTCAATTATAAGTTCGCCGCTACTGTTTGCGATCATCAATCACGGATTACGCTCCGTAATAATTATTGACAGATAGAAATACAGTCGCGGACCGCTCTGTCGAAGAAGAGGTGGTTGACGGTCGCTGGCTTTGCGGTAATAACAATAGAAGGTTTTAATGAGGCTGCACAGATTATTCAATAGCTTATTAGTAAAAAAATATAATGTCATTATGAGCATTTCCATTTTTTCTTAATTTCTCTTCATCGGTGTCTGATGGTGGTACAGACATTACCCAAAGGTGAATGTGATTGAGTGGGCGGTCGCCTACACCGAACCTGGGTGAGAAATTGACCGCGAGCGACCGGTATCGAAGCCCGTAATGTGCCGCTTAAAAGATCGCTGTGCACCCACTTTCTCCCATACACCCACTTAAATTATCTTTATTGTCGTCTTGGTTCACACGCGCAGCCGACATAACGTGACCAGACGTATATGCACTGCGTTTTTTATTTTCTTTTTTTATACTAATAATACCAGTTAAGTGTGTTGCCAGTGACGCAAGTTTTCAATGTTAAATAAATAAATCTCGTCACAGTATGATTATGAATAGATTAATAATATCAGAATGATATGCACTTTCAATGAAACACTGGTGTAAATGTAATTCGAATATGATATTTTTGATGATTTTGTAATGCATGTAAAAAATGGGCAAAGTAATGGGATTTTTGTCATAGCTGCCAACAATTGACCCATGCTTGGATAAAAAATCCACTTGAATGTAACTTAGAAAAACCTGAGAAGGTTGGGTATTTTCTTCCTAAAAATTTAAGTTCAACGTTAACTTATACAGACCTTCTTCAGAAAATGACGTCACTGCGCATAACACCGACACGAAGTCATTACGCAGTATGGCTTCACCGGGTCGGCTGTGAGTGGTGACCAGTATGGGCCGAAGCATATCAGCAGAAATGGTGCAGCAGTACATTGTGCAGTTTCAAATACGGAAAGAATCCTTGGATGGAGCAGTGGCAAAGCGAATGGCAGAGCTACGAGTAGCGGGTTCGATTCCCGCATTGAATAAATATTTATATTAACTACAGATAGCTGTTTCGGGTAATGTATGTCTGTAGTCGAAAACAATAATACAGAAGGAACAGTGTTGGTAACATTTTTTTTAAAACTGTTTAAGTTTTTCTTTAAATAGTTTGTCGGGTAATTTAGTTAGTTGCGTAATGTCGGGAAGCATCTCTTTCAAGTGGTTATAAATAATGCATTAGTAACATTGGAATACAAAGCTACGAGTAATAATTACCCGCTAGTCGTTTTTTTTAAGATCTTGAGCACCTCTAACTTTAGACGCAATTTTAATGACGGTAACAGGGTTTTATTTATTTTTTATTATTTCGTATACGAAGGACGCCGAAACGAACAGGTAGTTCAGTGATGTTAGTTCGCTGTTTCTTATTTTCGCAAACGCGTTGAATAAATGCATGATAATTTTCGCAATAGGCAATTCACATCGCGATTTCCTAAGTAATCCGAAAGATTCTTTATCTAAAGATTAATTGCAATGAACAGTCTGATATTACTATCATTAAACAAATGGCGTATTTTTACGTCATTAGATATAATTGTATTTTATGATACTAAAGGCATACAAAATACTCTGCCAGTTATTCTGGCGTGAAGCAGTAGTGTGCGAACATTATTGTGTTTCGGTCTGTAGGGCACTGAGAGCTAGTGTAATCACTGGGCATATGAGACTTAAGACGTACTTTGACGTGTGGTAGCGGCTTAAGAGAATCTACCACCCCATCTCATCCCGTGGGTGTCGTAAAAGTCGACAGAGGGAAAATTAAAATCAGAATCAGAAGAATCTTCCTGGAACATCAGAATAAATAAACTATTGCAAAATTCCCCTCAAAATGAGAGCTACAAACTTTTGTAGTCATCTATGGGGGAGGCCCATGTTCAGCAGTGGACTAGTGATAGGCTGAAATGATGATGATGATAATGAAACTTAAGAACTGATGATGTCTAAGGTGACGGGCGCAGTGCAGTGTCACACAGATATTTTCTGGGTGACACAGAATTTGCTACCATCAGTTGAGCGTTGTGCTCGTTTTGTCAATTTATCCATTAAAAAAAGTTGAGTATTTTCTTAATTATTTCCGTACAGTCGAAGAAGATCATATTTATCTTGATGTTAGGAACTACATTTTGCGTTTAAAATATTTAAAGGGGTTTTAACAATAAATTAAATTATATCTTTTTATATTTTTTTAAGTCCTTTTATTTCAGAGCCATTGAGAATATTCCGGATAAAACCGTTTCGTTTACAGACAACGTATTGATCGCAGATAAGTCGCTATATCGCAAAACTAGTTCCTAAGAAATAAAAAAAAATGTCAGCCCTATTGTGTACAGTCACGACCGAATCGACATTTTTCCGTTTCGATCCCCATTAGGGCAATGGAATTTTTGTCGACACCTCATAATTGATACTTTGTTGAACACAATCAAAACATTTTAAATGGGCAATGCAACGAGGACAGTATTGGAATTTTTTCGAATCATCAGTGCTATTTCTTTATTATGTAATACATTAAATTAACAAAGGGCCGTAGTAGCTCAGGCGCCGGGCGCTCGCTTTAAATTTCATAGTACAAGAGTGACCTGAGTTGGATCCCCGATGCCGGCACCTTTGCGGTGATTTGCGTTGAAGGAAAATATGTTTCGAGGACATGTGAAGTCCACCAACTCTCATTGGAGCAGGGTGGCCGATTTTCCTGGCTCCAAAATTCTCTCAGAAATGAGAGAAGACAGTGGAACATTAATATGCTATTACTTTTTTTTAAAGTACAACTATGTCACCTCTCGTCACTCTACCGTCATCAGAAAAAACAGAATATTAAACCCTTACTTTTAAAGTTGTTCCGTATTGTCTGTGCGCCTTGATATGTATTATATAATCGGTTGTATAAGGTTAATTTAGAAGCTCGAAATTTTGCACAGTCACAACGGAGACCATATTAACATGTTGTTACGAGTATCTTTGTAATAACATTTTACTACAACCTTTAGTCATTATTAAACATTTATGACGTAATTAAAAGCTTTTATTGACGTCGTCGATCCTTCTATCTCGTATGCGTACATTTCATATGTATACGAGATGTCGGATTTACCTGTGTTATTTCTGATTAATTGAAAAGTGATAACATAGATGACTCATGCTGTCTGTCTGGTAGAATGTTAACCAATTTCGATTTAATTATGCGGTCCGACACGGCTTTTTTATGATAATTACGGATTGGTTTCGGAGAACCTGGTACGTCATGTGTATTTTCTTGTGTATTACGAAGAAATTCTCTAAATTCCTGAACGTCATGGTTTTCTTTGTGTTGACATCGTTTTATTCGTAGACAGATAATTATTTTATTTGTAAAATTTGCTTGCAGGGTTTTTGACTTGGTTCTTGCGTTTTTTATTTAGATATCTGTTTTATGTTTTAGAATTGTATTATTTATGTTAGTCTCACGAATTTAGTTACTTGTTAGATTTTTTTAGTTTGTTTTTTTTTAATCTTTTTAATTTGATATAAGTGACGGAACGAGCATAACGTTCATATGATGGTAAGTGCAACGTCTGCCCATAACAAATGCTGTGTCACCCTAGAACATTTCTGAGTGACACCACACTACGCCCGTCACCCTGAGACATAAGTTCGTAAGTCTCATATGCCCAGTGATTAGCTCTAGCTCTCAGTGCCCTTCAAACCGAAACACAGTATTATTTCACATTACTGCTTCACGGCAGAATAACTGGCGATGTAATTAGAATAATTACAGTTGATTGAAAATTATATCACATTTTTTTATGCACTTTTGTTTCTGTGACTATATATGTATGTACGGGAAACTAGTACGGTGAGAGAACACGGGTACCTAATGAATGTGATCACTGACCTAGGACATAGGCATCTGCATCCACTCTTGATGGACTATCAAGATGTAGATGTGTGTAATGTGTTCCCATTCTTGAGGAATAAAATTTAATGGTTCATTACCAGTACTTCGGTCTTCGGATTGCCGTTGAGTAGACTTACGTTCCTTCATTGCGTGCAACCATAATGGGAAAGTGAGGAATTTCGTTTACTCTTCGCAAATTTAAGTGTCTACGTTTACATACATTTACTAACGATTATCGTTTTCAAGGTTCGATTAAGTTTATCTGTATCCGTTACCGATAGGAATATTTTTAACGGTATCAAAAAAGTTATGCTAGATTTTCCTTTTCATTATTAAAAGTTAATGAATGAACACATTTAAACGCCATTTGCTATCGCTTTATCAGTAATGTATTCGGGTTAATGATCGGAGTCGTGTACTATTCACAATTGCTTGCACTTGATTGTAATAATAGGAATTTTCCTATACGAAATGACACTTGTTTGTTGCCGTTAATGTATTTACTAGAAGCACGCGTACATAATTGCCTTCTGATAATATTCAAGTGCAATTATCTGATAATGAGGATGTTATTTTATAATACACTTGGACGTAAAGATTTGGCTACTTTTTCAAATTTACACAAGTCCATAAAGGCGATTCTTCAATTTGGACTCGTAGACTTGCGTTAAATTGTTAAACTATTATTATGCATGCAAAGTCTGTTGCAAAACCATTTTCTACGAAAGTAAACAATGTTTAGTTGCTATCGTAGAGTTTTATACCTAAAATTTGGAAAAAATCCAAACTAACATGTAATATAATGTGTTGTGCATATTGACATCATACAATTTGCTACTTTAAGAAATTTTCCATTGAAATATTTTACATAAACTTAAACATTGTTCACATTCGTAGAAAATTGAACTGTAACAGACTATATAATGTATAGTTACGCTATTTATATGTACAGAGTTATATAAAATGTTAAATTTTATACGACAAGTTTGTAAAGGCGTTTGTTTGATCACTACTACTACAGATTTATGTTTTCTTTGCAAGAGGAACTGTCAGTACGAGTATATTGCATTGGGTTTTTGACCTGTAATAAAAGACTTTAATGTGTTTAGTAAATACGTAAATAAGAGTTACACTTTATGTAGATAGTCAGTGTGTGTTGTTTTCGCTTCTTTAAAAAAAAAATAACTCATAAAAACTATTTTACATTTATTGCGTAACGTGTGGTATTGGATTTAAAAATCTGCCACCCAATTCCATCCCGTGGTGGTCATGTTAACCAACATAATATTTATTTACCATAACGTGTCTAGAACGCACACGCACACGTAGAATACTATATGATAATGTTATTAATAAGTATTTTAGATTTTCTACCTCTCTGTTTTACTTCTAGGGTATCATAACGATTTCTTATATTTACGCGAATACTGCAACATTTAAATAAAACAAATTTTCACGGATTTTATGGCGTTTAATTTTGAACTATTTATAATATGCTGCCTAAATCGGACCAAAGATAATAATTAAAAGATGAAGGTACTCCGGGTTAACTATGACCTCAGAACATCTGCCACCTCAGTTCTCCGCGGGTATCGTTAGAGTCGACTAAGAGAATGCCTGGAAATTACTATTTTAATTACTTACGATAGGTGGCGGAATAATCTAGTACTGCGACTGCCAATCCGCCTGCACAGCGTGGCGATTATGTCAAATAAGTGTAAATCTTTCTTTCTTGGTCTATCTCAGTAAACTGTTATTATTGTTACTGTATGCACAACTTACGATTTTTTTTGTATTTTATCATTTTGTATATTTATTTCTAGAACTTTCTTAATTTTTAGTAGTCGTATAGAGTGTAGCATTACTATAGAATGAATCATTCATAATTATTTTTACTGGTGGTAGGATTCCTATGTGGGAATCCGTATACTTACTGCCCCGTATAGGTACCACTGCAGTGCCAGTTATTTTTTGTTTGAAGGGCACTTATAGCTGGTGTAATTACTGGGCATATGCGACTTAAAAAATGATGCCTCAGGATAACCAGCAAATTTTAGTACCGAACGTAGATGTTCTATGTGACACAGCATTTGCTATGGGTGTTGCAGATTGCGCACTTACCATGCGACGAATGATTTGCTCGTTTCATTAATTTCTTCATTACAAAAATATATTTTTTACTTTATTATTATTTTTTTGATGTAGATTATAATTCTAATTTTTTTTTCATTGTATAAAGTGATGAAATTAGCAAAACGTTCACCTAATGGATAGTGCAACGTCTGCCCATAACAAATGCTTTGTCTACCAGAAAATTTCCGTGTGACACTACACTGTGCCCACCACCCTGAGACATAGGTTCTTAAGTACTCATATGCCCAGTGATTACGCTAGCTCACAGTGCCGTTCAAACCGAAACACAGTAATGTTAGCACACTACTGCTTCACGGTGGAATAACTGGCCCTGGGGTGGTACCTACCTAGACGGACTCCTGCATAGGAATCCTACCACCAGTTATTTTAAATCATTTAGTACATTTACTATCAATTGGGAATCTGTTGATGAATTAACCTAGTTATAGGCTGGGTTAATTTAATCTTCGAAGGTATAAGATTGTGAAGGTTCATCGTTTGCGGATCTCTCTTTTCGCTGATCCTTTAAAGTAAGTAGCTACGTATGGTTTCTGCGGTTAGATTTTATTGTCGTCCTTTAAACTGTACGTAACTATGAACGTCAACATAGTAAACTCGGTGGTTTTCCTCGTGCGGTAAACTGTCGGGGTCGGGTCAATAGGCACGTATTTATGGCGATGCTGTACGTCTGCACAAGTGCGTACGTGATCGTCGAGCCATGGCGCGGAGGTCGCAGTTGCCACGCGACAAAACACAGAGACAGAGGGTCCAACTGTCTGGATATTGTAGGACTTTCGGCTGTTGATCGCTTTCTGCTGTTGATGACCTTAGATTTGTCCTATATAGCTCTAGTGATTTCTCTACTTTGATTGTTTATAGTGTTTTCATAAAATTTTACATATATAATTTTCAATTTATAAATATCCAACCTTGTATCAGTGACATGACAAAAGTAAAAATTCGGGACAATTAAGGACTCGTAGATTCAGTCCATGAAACGTTTACTGCTGCAATATTGGCCATTTGCATTTTGATTTTGTAAAAGTTACGTTTTCATAATCTGGTACACAACTATTGTGTGAATATGAAATTGTTATTAAGAATGTGATCAGAAATTAGCTAGTAAGCATTTATTCTAAGTAACATTATATTTTATATTCTAAGTGATATTAGTGAAACTTGTAATTGCGTTAATATTAGTTATCACGCTAAATGCTAACTCGCTTTTTACACTTTTTTTTGTTATAATGTCCGAAATTTTTCCGTAATATTTGGCTACCATACACATGATTTACGGAAATTCAGCGCGTGCGAGCCGCCGGCGCACTCGATGTTCGAGCCAATGGCGGAGCTAGTTACAGTTTGACGTATAGATTTTATCGGTCCACTTTGAACGCATTTTAATTCTAAACATATTTAATAAATGTTAAGCGAGTAATTTGAATGTAAATCGGAGTTTGAAAGCGTTAAATTTGTGTCATGTTATGAAATTCCTAGTTAATGTTATAATTTATTGTCTCTGATAATTTCCGACACACAGTTTATCTCTCTTTCAATTTCAGTTTTGTAATACAAATGTTAGCTTGGTTTCTTCTGATATCGATGGTGTGTTTCATAAACTAGCATCAGCATTTTGAATTTGTATGCATTAATAGCGGCATCGTTCCTTTGATAATTTGTTTATATTAGTAGTAAAAATATAGTAAAGTTAGTTATAAATACAGTAGAAGATTGTCGAAAGTAAAGTGACAGCCTATAACTGACCCACTACTGAGTGCAGTTCTCTTATGTCTTCTGATAGGGTTTTGGGGCCGGGGAAAGTCCACCACGCTGCTCCAGTGCGTGTTGGCGGACTTTACATGTCTTCGAAATAATTTTATTTCTCAGACATGCAGGTTTTCTCACGATGCTTCCATTCACCGCTGAGCACGTGGTAAATCAGCACTTAAAATTACAGAACAATTTCAGTGGTGCCGTTATCGGCGGTCGAACTCGGGTCACTCGCGTACTATTAAATTTACGGCGAGCGCCCGGTCCCTTTCAAAAGGAGTTTTTGTGCAGTAATTATTTTTGGTTTTACTTCCTACCCCAAAACATGTTATAGAACAGGTAACCATGACCGCATGGTCAGTGTACCTGCTTGCTGAGTACCAGGATCGAATCCTACCTGAATTCAAAATTCGTGCAACACTCAAATTATTTAAGGTTTCGGGGTTGGTTGTATTGTGATTGATCCGTGTCTCTGGCACCGCATTTGACCGTTTCTCTTTCTCTCTCCAATTTTCTACTGAACCGATATTTCAGAATCTGGAAGAAGAAGCCGAGTTGGCGTGTCGTGGTTGAATTAGACCAAGTGGACATTATAGTACTGGTAATAGACTAAAGACAATAATGAACTTTGAGAGGTGAGACATTATTAACATCTTGCCGATCCCGCTCTCACAGATTTAGAGCTAACCGATCTCCAACGGCAAGTTAAAGTTTATTGACGCTGATCTTGTGAAGGTGACAAGAACGACTGTGACCACTTTAATTAATGCCAGTCTAAATTACTTGTTCTCTCGCTTGGTGACAAAAGTTTACATACAATACAAGAATAGAACAAAGGTATCAAATATTGTTGTGTTTGATAATCGTAAAATTTACGGTCTCATCTTGGTTCGTAGATTCTTCCTACGTGTTTGAGTACCATTCTATCCTATATGCTATTCTCTAAGTAGATTCAATATAATGCGTCACGCTTTTTGTTATGTATTACATCATCATAAACCGTTTAAAAAAATCTTCTGGCCTATTTTCGACCATGTCGACTACTATAGAATACTGTCGGTTGTTATCAACTGCGCAGGAGATATTATAGTGCCACAAGTGTACGCGCAAACACAGGGGGCACTCAATCGTCCCAACCTATGTAACGCTCATGCGCTAAGATCGGAGGTAGGCTTGTAAGGACAATTACAACACAATCGGACCCGAAAACCAACAATTTGTGTTTTTGCACAAAGTTGGCTCCGGCTGGGATTCGAACCTAGGACCCGCGGCGAGGTAGTCAGGTACTCTAACTACTAGGACACGCGGTTGTCAAACAGCTTACGTGTGTTGCTTTCTAAGTATTTAAACAGATTACCTGCTTATAAAACACCTTATGTCAAAAGACATTGAGTTGTTTACCAAAGTTGTTTCAATTATTCGTGTGTACTCTCTGTAATAATGCAATCGGTTTTAGATTAAATTTTGTTATTAGTTTTTAATGTGCTTTCGTGATCATTATAATTATGGAAGGTTTAATTGTAATAGACATAAAATGAAATGAAATGAAATTTATTTTTTCGACGTAAGAAATATAGATTTCGTTTGTCAAACGTCATTTTTATAACCTTCTACCGTTTCTTAATGAGGTTCCTCTGACGGAGAAGAAACAGGTGAAAGAAACTCCGTAGGTATCCCCTTAAATTTAAATTCTTTTTTTATTTTAGTCAAAAAAAAACGTTCTTCATTCAAAGATAATCAAAGTATGCTCCATGTTAAAGTTTTAGACAAGATTCGATAATAAATATATAATTATATTGCAAACTCGAGCCGACCAGCCAGTCGCATGTGGCAGCCATCGACTTCCTAAACCATATTAAAGTGAAGATACACACGGACCATACGACGGTAAGTGGCCACCGTTGTTGTTTGGTTGTCGCAGTGCCGAAGCGATTGGCTTTTGCGCAATGGTCGCGTGTTCGATTCACGAATGGGACAAGTATTTGTATGGACTTCATATAGTTGTTCCCGATCCTTTGTAATTTATGTCTGTAAAAAGTAACCACGATACAGGACATTGTTTAGAAAAAAGTTTAAAGAAAGAGTTTTTAGTTCATTGTTAACCATTACGGGGTAATGATATTTTGCGAAAACATGTTTCTTCCTCATTTACTAGTCAGGATTAAGTTTTAAAAAGTTTAGCGTAATATATACATAAATAATAATATTATCGATAAAGAACTTTATTTTAAATATTGAAAAACTATTGATACCTGGTTATTAACAACTTTCATTGCCTGACTAATTCTTGGTATGCAGTAAACAGCTATCTAAACAATAAAATTACATAAAAGAAATGTTAGTTAGTCTGAGTTGCAGCTGAGTCACGATCAAAGTCCACGATAAAGTTTAGCGACGTCACTGACTCACGTACGTTGTGTGACTCGTGCGTTCTGGGGTGAGGCTGTTGCTCCGCCGCGTCATGCCTCACGTGCCTCTCAACCTCCACAACCTTTTAGTCGTCTACTAACTGGTTCGCCGATTCTTCTGCAAACACCGTCTACAGATCCGGTAGTAACGTCAGATGCTTATCAAAAAATTCCATGATTTCCAGAGAAATACCATATTATGTTACGCGATGTGGAAATTACGTCGTTAATGATGTGTTTGTGGAGGTAAACAAATTATTGGCATGGCTACAGTAGCCTAAAGGTGAGAATAGTTTTTAGTTTATACTGAATTTAGAATCTTTCAATCTTTTTATTATTTTAAATGCAGTATTTTCTAGATATTCATACAATATTTATAGAAAACGTAGTATACGATAAAATCTAGAGAAAAGAAAAATATCTGTTAATTAAATGATACCAATTAATAATGTAATAATATCTGGTATATTATTATAATCGATAACACATTATAATAAAACTACTAACAAAAGAAACGCGGGACGAACAAAACTTCATAAAGAACACATGGATTATTCCCCTGGGAAATAGATGATCGCTGTCAAGCTATTTCTACATCTTTAGAACACTGTTGTTATTGTACATTATTTTATAAAATAACTAAAAAAAATTGCCTTCTGGGTTTCTTGCTGGTTCTTCCCGGGACAGAGGCATTTTTCGCGAAGCAGTTTAGTGGTGGTGTTGGTGGTGTAGTTTAAATAAATGATGTTCAATAAGTATAATATAATAATCCTTCATGCTTTGGACACTAACATAGTTACAGGATAGGAAACGATACGTCAAAGACAGCATGCAGGTAATCTAATCAGCAACAATCGACGGAATGCATTGGAAAAAGAGTCCAGATAATACATTTTTTGTTTGTAATATTGTTGGTAATCATATTTAGTATAAGAAATTAATTATTAAATCAATCTAAGAATCTGTAATATTTTATTTAAACATCTATGTCGATGCCGATATAAATATATAGAAAATAGGCAAATTTATTAATGTAATGAAAAGGCCCTCAAGCAGTCGTGTCCAAACGCCACTGTATCGGTTTAAAAGGCACTATATCCTGTGTAATTAGGACATGTGTGAGTGTAATGAGAGAGTTGATGTTTCTAGATGACGAGCGATGTGCGGTATTTATTACACAGAATGGGCTTCATGGTAACACTACAATTAATATAGTTAATAGAATCAGTTGTTACTTTACGAAAATCCATTATAATAAAGGAAAGGAAAATTATTTGTTAAGATCCGCATGCAAAATATAAAATGGTGTATATTATCTAGTTTTTGAAGAGCACTTCCCGTCATTCCACAGTAGCGTGTAGAAGCAAATTAACACCGTCATCGGGAACCGCCACCACTACAACACTTCAATTAAGCAATATACACATCTGAAGTCGAGACCATAACACGTTTATCAATAAAAAATGAGGCATTATCAAGTGTATCACAGTCAATCATCATCTTAATTTCAGCCTATCACTAGTCCACTGCTTAACATAGGCTCCCCCATAGATTACCACAAAAGTTTGTAGCTCTCATTTTGGGAGGGATTTTGCCATAGTAGCCACGCTTGGCAGGTCGGTTGGCAACCGCAGTTTATTTATTCAGACGTTGCCGTATGCTGCTGCTTATGTCCTGGTTTTCATTTTCCCTCTGTCCAGTTTTACGACGGGTGATAGATTCTCTTAAGCCTACACAGTCAATAACACTTTGAAATTCCTCGACGGGCGGTGCTCTTCAAAAACTAGGTAATATACATCATTTTATACTTTTCATGCGGATCTCCGCAAATTAACCTTCTTTCCTTAACTACAATTACTGTTATGGGCAGGCGTGGCACTGGATATCAAATGAGCGACTTGTTCGTCTCGTCATTTATTTATATTAAAAATTTTGGCAGAGATATTTCTACATTCATTCAAAAATGAGGTGCATTCATTCTACAATAAGCATTGTACAATATAGGGCTAATGAAATTACATAATAAGCGTCAGTCTTCAAGCTCGGTGGTCACTGATCACTCCCGTAGGTTTACTGTATACTGCGCTAACTTCTTTCGAAATCCACGGAAACAAAGCCGATGGATTCTTGTACTCTATCACTAGTAGGTAATATAATCTAGGTTCAAGGAAATTCCCAACTAGATGCGTAACGTAAAATCCCGCAAATAAAAAACGGAGATACGATAATACGATAAGATATGATAATGGCTCATACATACTCGTACATCTGAAGTTTAATGGCGTATTGTACGTCGACTGGAGAATTGCACAATAATTTGTATGCGGCGTTATAAGTTTTCATAGAAAATAATATATTTTATTCAATATACATTATTTACATAATAGTCATCGAATGTAATTTTTTAAGCTACACTTGTTCGCAAAAATGTCTCTGTCTTGGGAAGAACCAGCAACAAACCCATCGGTTTTTTTTTAATATTTTTTTGTCAATAATTTTGAGCATAATAAACATACATACTAAACGTAAAGTGCCTATTAATAGTCTATAAATGTTTTATTTGCTGCGAGGGTTTTTAAGCTGGGAAAAGTCCGTTACGTATCACAAGGCGTGTGTTAGCGTATGCAGGAATACGTGTAGCTAGAATCTAACGCATGACCAGTTATTCTGCCGTGAAGCAGTAGTGTGCAAACATTACCGTTTCGTTCTAAAGGTCACTGAATGTAAGAGTAATTACTGGGCGTATGAGACTTAAGAACGGATGTCTCAGAGGGACGGGAGCAGCGAGCATTTGTTATAGGTAGACGTTGCACTTACTCGGCCCATTACGTGAAGGTTTTGCTCATTGCATCTCAATTTCAGTTTTTCAGACATGAAGGTACCCCTCGATGTTATTTTTTTACCGCCATATGCATGGTAGTTCAGATTTAAGTTTCAAAATATGCTGGCACCGGCGACTAGGGCTCTCTGCACTACCTACATTTTTAGTTAGAAATTTTATCATCATAATCATTTCAGACCATAAGTCCACTACACATGTCCAATTGTATGATGAATAGCGATAACTCAATTATTTTTACTCGAACTCTGTATCTTCAATTATATCTTCAATCTTTATTATTGGTTGCCATACATAGGATTGCCACAGAACTTTGAAATGTTTTTAAGATTTAAAGGCATTGTAGGATTCGATTCAAGTATGCTTGGATGCATACATTTAAAAGGTATAAACACTAGCGAAGCAGTACAAAGTGTTAAAATTCCGCTTATATGACGATTCGAAATGCAAACGCAGCTTGAAGCAGACGAATGTCTGGAATATTTTTTATTTACATGAGTATATTAGTAACCCTTTAAATGCGACGGTGTTAATTCGTCCCTGATACCCAATCCCATGGTCATTTGTGTTAACCGCGCGTCTCGCTAAATATTGTCTTAGCTGCCGTTCTTTAAAAGCTTATTTCCTTGTCGGCTTTCACAAACGAGCGGCGTTTATGTTGTCCTGGTGGCGCCGAGGTTTGCAAGCGTCGCCAAATATTTGAACTCAAGACGCCAGCCCTGGCTAATAACATACATCTGCAACTCATTTTTTGCATTTCTTTTCGCCAGGACTGAGATTAAGCGCGGCCATTTTTAACATCCCTTTTTGTTTAAGTATAACGGTTCTTCACAACGGTATTAGCGCTTGAGTAATTACAGCTATAGCGTAATAAAGTAATAATCCCAATAAAAGTGATTGTTAAACAGTGCTCAATTATTGCTTCGACGTCTCTAGTGTAATTCAAAACAAAGCGTCAAAGATAGAGTGATTCCCCAACGGACACGTGTTCGTGCCTAATTTTTCTCGGAAACTATAAACAATACCGAGCGAGGGTTGCGAACAGGTACAGAGGCAAGTGCAGTCGACATAAACAAAGACCGCTCATCCTTGAGACAGTTACTGGTCCCCGGGGTCGGGATAATACAATGTGGCGCCAATTTTTTGCCACTTGTTGCTTTAGGGATTACATTAGACAGCCGCCGGGAGGTGTCGGTACAAACGACGTGAAATGTCTGGCTTTTGTATTAGCTGACAAGTGTCAGTAGGACGACAGGGCACTTGAAATCGGGTAACTGCTAATAACACGCTTTAAAAATAGAATGGACACGGAAAAATTTAGGGACTCTATCAATTTGAAGTGCGTTGTCGCATCCTTTTAAAATTAAAGTAAGAGGTTCATTAATTTCATTCATAATGATATAATTAACATCATGTTGCGTTGCATAAAGCGCAATATCAAATCTGTGATTGTTAGTGTAATATAATAACTTTCTTATTATCGCATTATAACCTTAGTGTTATCAAGTTAAAGAATACAATAGAAATTTTATAAAGCAATCGCCTTAAATTCACTCATCGAATATTATTCAATATAATCGAGCAACCGGATTTACTAAGAATCTATTATTATATCAGTTGTTGTGATGTACACAGGCGTAAAGTTTTCAATGTCTGAAGTAAAGCGAATAAAACTCTTTGTTAGTGAAAATTAAATTCAAAAGCAGTCAATAAACAAAAGCATTTCAATGTATTTTAAAACATGAGTGTATATGGCAATATAAGTTACATTGTTTTTTTTTGTTTATGTTTGTGAAGGCACTTGAGAATTCCGGGAATCCTGAAAAAAGTTAGAAACCCTTTTAGTTTGAATTGCGGCTTCGTCCACGTGCTGCTGCCGACAAACGAAACCTTGTTCGGGTTCTATTTATTATTTTGAAGGACGCTAGAAATCATAAAACGCCTTCAATGCCTTTTAAAGTGCCGTCTTTTGAATAGGTAATGATCTGCGACTTTTAAGTCATATTTTATTATAGTAAAGCTTAAATTTTACTGCTTTTTATAGATTATTTGAAATGTTAACTGTGTTTGGTATCTTTGAATACGTTTATGTTATGTAGCCGCGATTTTATGGACGGTTTAACTGTTCTTTTATCAAGGATTAAGTGGATGCAAAGTTAATACTGTTTTTCTTTATTATAAGATAATAAATTATGTATTTTAGGTGCTATTTATTACGGATTTAACCAAATTGTGAATAATGCATAAACATTTAACAGCTTGTATTTTATTATCTATGTTATGTACGAACGCGTGTATCCCATGTTGTACTTTGACTGATTAAAAAACTAAATGATTATGCTATAGATACTGCTAATTAGCCAATAAAATTTTGGGAAAATGTGTATACATGAAAATGTTGCTTAATTAAAGGCCTATGGCTGTGGATTTCTACGAGGCGAATAAAGAAAATAAATCTATATAAACAACTTCAAATACTGCCTTTAAAGTAATAAGTTTAAGTAAGTGTTGTAAATAATCCACCGCAAATGAATTGCGAGTAAAATAATTAAAACTGAATACTAAACTATAACAAAATTATACTTTACAAATGTCAGACAAATTACAACATACAACATAAATAAAAATATGCAGGAATCCGTCTAGGTAGGTACCACCCCAGGGCCAGTTATTCTGCCGTGAAGCAGTAGTGTGCAAACATAACTGTGTTTCATACTAAAGAGCACTGTGAGCTAGCGTAATCACTGGGCATTTGAGACTTAAGAACTGATGTCTCAGGGTGACGGGCGCAGTGTAGGTTCACACAGAAATGTTCTAGGGTGACATAGCATTTGTTATGGGTAAACGTTGCACTTTCAATCAGGTGAACGTTTTGCTCGTTTTTAAAAAAAATCCAAAAACCCACAACCAAGTTTAAAACATTTGCTGTAACCTTTACGCTCGGCGATGCGGATGATCCATCGCAGTCCAGAAGCCTTGCATTCGTTAAATTTGAGGCTACGAGATTACAGGACTTCACGAGACGGAAATGTTGTATATTTTGTTATCGACACAAGGCGCATCCATTAAAAAAAACAATAGCACAATTTGTTTCATATAACGGAATGGAATTCGGTTCGGTACGATTTTTTTTAGTTTGGAAACTACATCCAAGCAACTTTCGAATCCTGTCAGCTTTAAAGGCTTGACCATTAAACCGATGTTCACTTAATTAATGGTTCGAAAGATTCAACGCGGAGGTATAGATAAATGAGTGTTATTATTGGCTCGGCCCGAGGGCATACAGAAGCCGCGTATTTTCTGATAAATCGCTATTTTGTTACTGATTTTATCTCAAATTGCTGCACTCCACGCAACTCCGTGGTGTTTTGTTTGAGATGGGACATGTTTTCTTGTCTGCTGTATCTAGATGTAAGTTCTTTAATAAGTTGCTTGGTAATACGGATGATGCATTGACAAAGTGGGATTAAGATGGTTAGGACGATACATTTATAATTAGTAAAAAGGAGCAAATTTTGTCTTCATGCGCTACGTAGTTATTGTTGACGATACTGTATAATTTGAATACATTACTTTTGTAATATTTTAAAATAATTAACTGTTATTATGTAGCATTGCTGGTTCTTTACAGAAACGTGCGCCTGTTTTGACATGTTAATACGATCCTGTCGTTGATTATAAAAACTTACATACATACATAAGATCACGACTGTATCCCATAAGGGGTAGTCAGAGACTGGGCACTCACTGCAAAAACAGTTGACTGCCACAATCCACGTTTCACCAAAACAATATAATGCACTTGGTGTGATAGGTGGTGAGCCCAACGCCACCATGCGCTGTTGGGTGCACAGTGCAGTTTAATTCCTTACTCGCCTTTTACGAGATCAATTGGATGATATGGAGTGGTAGAATTCTTATAACGAGGCCGCCACCACCCGGCTGTTATAAAAAATATTCTCGTAAGGTAATTTATACATTTAATTCGCAAATAATGACAAAAATAACTATTCAATATCTATTGATTTGTTTTTTCTATTTCTTTATTAACTTATCTACGGATGGACAACACTTCAACAGATTTTTTTAATTTCTTTTAATTTTTTTTCTTTTTATTTTTTTTTATTTATTTATGTTTGGGTCAAACCAAACCTGGCACGCGGGCCCCTGGCACGCGGGCCCCTGGCCCGCGAGCACTGTATCCGATGAAACTGTAAAAGCCGAGAAGGCTAACAGCAATTACATTACCGAAAATATATATACTTCAACAGATTCACCAAACGATGTAGTGTCTACATTTCTGACATCATTTGCGCATAAGAACTCTAGAGTACTGAGTGATGCGAAGCTCTAGAACAGTGCTTCCCAACCTTTTTACGTTCCCGTACCCCTTAATAAAACTTTTCATTTATGAGTACCCCTCCCCAGACAACTTATGGAGTTGTCTGGGGAGGGGTACTCCTCCTAAAAATGTACTACTCCTAAAAATGTGTCTCGTTTTTTCTGTCAATCTTAACCTTGAAGTAAGGCTAGACATGTACGACTATGAACTTGTCTAGCACCTTAGTATGTTTTTAGTTATCAAGGTTCATTTTAAACTACATATTGTAGATGTAATAAATTATAATTAATGTTTATATAACTAAACTGTTTTAATTTCTCAATATTACCGCCATTACCAGTATAATTTTCGCTTACCCCCAATGGGACCCCGCGTACTCCCAGGGGTACGCGTACCACAGGTTGGGAATCGCTGCTCTAGAATATTACATCACTCAGTACAAAATCCTCTATAAGTATATTTTTTTTAATCCCTGGATATTCAATTTTGTACTTATTTGAACTAAAAGGTCTCGAATGGAAACACCTGTACTAGCAAATTCAGTGTATGGCAACCTCCCAACTAGATGTCAGAGTCAAAATTCCTTTATTAAATTTAGGCTTGTTTAAAACTCTCAAAATCTACATCTAATGGAGCAACCATCCGCACGCTTTGTGGCTATCTATTGGCAAAGCATATGTTCAGCAGTGGACTTGTGGACCGAGATGATGATTATATTATATGATGGTAGGATTCCTATGCAGGAATGCGTCTAGGTGTGTACCACCCCAGGCCAGTTATTTAGCCGTGAAGCAGTAATGTGCAGACATTACGTGTTTAGGTCTGAAGGGCACTGGGAGGTATTGTAATCACCGGGCATATGGGACTTAATAATTGATGTCTCAAGGTGACAGACGAACTGTTCTGAGTGTTACGTCATTTTTTATGGGCAGACGTTGCACTTTCCATCGGGTGAACATTTTGCTCGCCTCGTCACTTTATCCAATAAAAAAAATGATCGAAAGGTCAGTATTTATATTTGTTTCATCACGACAGTTAGTAGACGGCTGCTAACCAATTAAAAAAAAACTTTAAATATGTGATCAATTTAAATAAACATTCTATTTTATTAAATAGCTAAAACTTTCATATTTTTAGTTACTTTAAACTTAATGAGAAGCTGTTTTTATTCAACAACTAGACATGATTGTCAGGAAGAGCGGTCGTGTACCACAGATTATATCAATGTTATGGCCGGCTATCTGGCGCCGTGGCGTATTTACGACATCGATTTTAATTTACTACAATCATCCGGACGCAGCCGATACTTCGCCCCACGGCTTAACCAAACACCTATCTTTATATCTCACTAATGACTACCGGGCATTTCCTTTTTTTAACCGGCACAGATTAGTTTTGATTGAGAGGCCGAAACGTGACTGCATGGTCACTTTGGGATGAAGAAGAAAAAGACATATTATTAAACATTTTGAAGAATTCATTAGCAAATCGAAGTTTCTTTTATCATAAATCAGGACATTTTTGTTTATTTTCCTATTCTAGGTATATATTTTACTTTTAATGTTACTATGAATACTTTTTTTTATTGTATAAAGTGACGAAACAAGAAAAACTTTCACCTGATGGTAAGCAGCGTCCACCCACAACAAATGCTGTGTCACCCAGAATATTTCTGTGTGACACCACACTGCGCCCATCACCCTGAGACATCAGTTCTTAAGTCTTAAATGCCCAGTGATTACGCCCGCTCACAGTGCCCTTCAAACCGAAACACAGTAATGCTTGCACACTACTGCTTCACGGCAGAAAAACTGGCCATGGGGTGGTACCTACCTAGACGGATTCCTGCATCAGGAATCCTAGTAATTAAAAAAGACAAAAATGTTTTTTAAATATTCGTTGTCTCAATATTTTATTACTAATCGTAAGAGTTAGAATATTCATCATCATTAAAATGTCAATATCAGCCTACGGAGGTTCACTACTGGCCGCTCTATAAACAACACGAAGCAATAATTATTGAATGGGTACTATGTCGCTTTACATCTAAAATTTAATTATTATATTGCCCAAGTCTTAGCTACACTTTCTTCAAAATTTATTATTAAACAGTAGCAATACTATTACGATTATCAGCCGTTATAATATTTAAATTAAACTAAGTTATTACTGAATGGTATACGATTTAATTGGTGATACAGGTAGGGTTACCATATTATCGTCGTAAAATGAAAGATATTTGAATTCAGTTTTCATTGCGAAAATTGAATTCTTCTTATTTATTATAGTATAAAAATACAGAAGCAATTGGCATAATAAAAAGGCCTAAATGCCTTTCTTAAGGTTGTAGAGATAATAATCCTCGAAAGTGCACACAATACTGTCTCTATCCGCTTACTTATTGGACTAATATTTAGCTCAGAATATAGTTGAAAGAGATAATGTTGATGAGTTATGAAGACCCAGTTACCGGCAATGAGGTTATTATATCTTAGGGGAGATGATAGGATGCCTATGGAAGAATCCGTTTAGACCATCGAAGCGCCATTAATTATAACGTCTAGCAGTAGCGTGGAAATATTATTGTTTCGGGGCACAGACCGCTAGTGTAATAACTGGGCATATCAGACCTAAGAGCTTTTGTGACAGAGTGACGAGCGTAGTGTTGTACCATACAGAAATGTTCTGGGCGTTTGTTATGGGCAGACATTGTACGTATCATCAGGTAAAGCATTTGATACGTCACTTTCATCCCAATAAAAATGTTAGTGTACGGCTACAGTGGCCACCTACCTTCTGGTGGGCTATGTCTACGTTTGACATCCTTACTAACATAAAAAGTCTTAATATTTAAAATTATGTGAAATGTTACAAATCAGATAAGATTAAATGAAATAAAGGAGTTGTCAGCGAAGACCGTTTTTTTGTGTTATATAAGAACACAAGGTCAACCGTATAGTTAGTGGTCACTGTCTGTATGCACTGTCCTCAGAGACTTATTTCTCTGTAAAGATTGCCTTGCCACCTTCTAAATTCTATGATGACATATAATATGAGAATGTAAACGTTGTTATGTACACTGGTATCCGTTGATCGTTAAATACTCAGCCCATTCATTCGTTAATCGTTGCGTGGGTGTAGATGTTTGCATATAACGGTTTGGTTTCGTTAATAGAAGTGATCGTCGTCAGAGTTGAATTTGACTAGCAGGTGTTGAACAGTTTCTAATTATAGATTCATTATTAATGACGTTAGGAGAGTAATAAAGTTGTGTGACTTCAAATCTTCGGCTTATTAAGCATATTTGGGACCAGCCTCGAGGTACGGCTCCGATACAGTAAACTGGTGAAGTCCCACAGTACTTCTAATTCATAGTATAAATCATTTCTCTCTGCAATTGAATTTTCTGCGTGACTCTGCAATTGTTGATGAGAAGAGATTGCACTTAGTATTAGGTGAACGATTCGCTTATCTCGTTACTTTTTTATAGAAGAGGGTTCCTTTTCTAATAATTGTGACTGTCACATCTATTCTCGTCGTCTTAAAAAACTACTATTGAGCAGACACGGACACAGACTTTGGAAAACTTTGGGCCGCGTGGCCTACTGGTTAGCGTACCTGACTTCCATGCCGCGGGTTCGAATCCTAGCCGGAGCCAACATTTGTTGGTTTTCGAGTCTGGTTGTGTTGGGCATGTGGAGTATTAGTCTGTAAATGCACTCACGATACAGGAGAAAAACTATTGAGAGGCATGGTTTTTTAAAATAAAAAAAAATAAAAAATTATCACGCTTATTGTCAGGCTGATCGGCGACCGCACTACCAACACTTCACATCTCAGACGCTCTTGCTCGTCAATTTCTTAAATTATTTCCGACATGAATGTAATGAAGCGCAAATAGCCTGATGGATTAGGGCGTCGATCAGGCGAAATGTGACTACGCAGTATTGAGCCGGCCATTCGACTATTGCTAAGTTGGAGTTTTTAACAGGAATATTAGAATGAAAGAACATAGTTATTCGCTGCTGCAAAAAATACGATTACTATGCAGAAATCCGTCTAGGTAGGTACCACCCCAGGGCCAATTATTCTGCCGTGAAGCAGTAGTGTGAAAACATTACTGTGTTCGGTTTGAAGGGCATCGGTTTGTAGATGATATGGTGTTACAACAAAAAATTTAAAACAAACAATAAAAAAACTTATCAAACAAGCTACGGTTGTAACTGCGCCAGCAAATTCTTGTATTCTGTTACTTTACTTTTTATTGCCTAATTATCAAAAAAGAAATGGTATCTAGTTCTTCCAGACTTCTAGTTTGAGGTTATGCTTACTAAATAGATTCTCGACTATATGTTTGCTTTAATGCTATCGTTAGCTTATCGTCCTGTAGTTATCGTTCCCGTTATAACTTATATTTAAAACTCGTCAAGTTTGTAACAAAAACTAGTACAAAAAGGCATCACACAGGCCATTTGCGCATCGGCTACTCGACGTAATGTAGTCACTTTGATTGGTATATTATTTTTCTCATTTCCTCTGGTAATGGATAGAAAAATAAATCGAACTTAACGAATTCACGTCGATAAGTCTTGGTAATGATTATTGCGTACTTTGATGCTATCATATAATCTTGCTTTATTTATTTGCATCAATTTTTAATAATATTTTTAATAACACGATGAAGTAAATCACATGATCAAGTAAATCACACTTTCTTAACCAACTTTATTTAAGTAAGTGTGATTTGCTTTTGGTACTGGCACTACCATTATACTTTTAACCTTTTGTTATATTACGATGAATTAAATATTGAATTAGTTTACAATTATTATTCTAAATTTTCGTCGACGACCGCGGGACCCAGTGGTCGGAGTACGTGATATCTACGCTATGCACTGAAACGCAAATAGTCGGTTTTTGGTTTCTTGTCCCCGGACTTCGGGCTAACAGTGACCTTCACTCCTTAAAAAAAGTCTCGATTATATAAAGTTGCGACGATGTTAATATAATGTATCTTCCTATAAACTGAGGGTCGTGTGACTTAATGGTCAGTATACCTGCCTAGTTTTGGGAACTGGATCTCAATCGTAACTGAAGTTAGTATTTGCGGAATACACAGATAAATTATTTCCGTTGCTGGTCTGGGAGTGAGATTATCGGTTCGACATATTTGACACTAGCTGTTCCTCGCGGTTTCACCCGCGTTGGATAAGCCGACCACCTGATTATATCACAAACATTTATATTCATATCTTCTGAGCCCTGCAAGATATCGAAATGGAACGTACAAGAAAATTCCTGTTTTAACTCCTAAAATTTTCATTAAAATCCATTGATCCGTTTTGGAGCCCATACGGGACAAACTCTTAGACAGACAGTCCAAACATCTAAAAACAGTAATTTATGATTAGGCATCGTATAAATAGCAATTTTTCACTCACATTTTCGCATTTGTTTTGAAATCACAGTTAGACATTTCAATTTTATTATTGGAAAGTATAATAGATTGTTATTCGTTATCTTTCGACGGAGGTCAGCAAATATTTCTGAAATTTACCAATTTTAACTTTTAAGTAATGCAACTCTAACGTAACTCATAACTACACGTTAGTACTAATTTTAGTCATACTAGTAAATTATATTTTTAAAGTGGCACGTTTAATTTTATGTCATCCGTTTTATTTAATATATTTATTACTTTAATATGGCAACTGTCATAAACTTTTTGCCCGCGTCAAGTAACATATCCAGGTCTAAATATGTTTTAAGATAAGTAGCAATCTTCAAATAAAAAAAGACATCAAAGTTTCAATCCACATTAAAATTACGGTTCAATAGATTTGCAGTTCTAAAAATTCGTAGGAACTTAATTATCAAATCACTGTATACTGAATAATAAACTACCAATATTAAACATCAAACACAATCTAAATTTTTCGAGTCAAAAGTTTAATTGTTAAGTATACAATAAGAGTTTTGGCGCCAAAATCTTATTCTAAAATTCATAGTTACTTTTTTCTTAAATGTTTATTTTTATGTAAGGTATAGAAATTAATGAACATTTCCAGTAATTAATTGCACTAGTAAGTATTCCCAATCTCACGTAGCCAATCAAGCGTAGCACTTTACTCACGTGTGGCAGTTACATCAAACAGTCGAGAATGTAACCATCGTTATGAATGAACGCGTTCTTTATAATGCAAAAAACTCATTTGCCGACTTGAAAACGATTTTTATGGTCTGTAATTATTTTATGACTTAGTATTCTGTATAAATTTAAACATTGACAAAAATACAGATTAAGTAAGTGTATACAATATAACTAAATATTTAGTTGAAGAATTTTATTTAGTATAAACGAAAATAGTTTTAATGGGAAATACGGGTCTATTTATAATAAAAAATAAAGTTGAGACCGAACATATATAATAGTAGTTTATACTAAAATCAATGTTAATAATACCTTCGAAGAGCACTCTATTCGTTATTTTATAATTACAAGATTGTCTTTATTATTTTGTTAAATCAATTTTTATAAAATATGTTTGATAATAATTATCATATTTTTTTTCTTACTCTTAAAGCTCATGATAAGTTTACTATTGCAGTTTTAGTTACTGCTACATTGCTGCTGTACCAAAGACAAGAATGACTCTAGTCATACTTTTTTTTGTATTTTATTTCCAACGGAGTACTTAGTTCTGATAATATCGCTCTTAGTTACCAAATACATGAAATCAATTAGCTGTCGAAACATAAAGAATATCCAAAAGAACAATTAACGTAAGTTAATCCGTGACGCGCGCCCGCCCACACGAAGAGGGAAAAAATACGTCCACTAGCCACTATATCTTGTAAAAGACACGCACACAAAACAAGTCTAAAGCGTCACTCACACAAACACGCCACCCATTAGTATGTGAGGCGAGGACACTGCGCGTGCTCGCCACTCGCTCCACGGCTTCTTATTATTATTATTTATTGTTGAATAATGTGAATGGTAATGCGTGGTTGTTCACGATCCCGCATAACACCTGCCGTCTTTTCCCACAGTCGAGCTCGGGCAAGACGCGCGCAGGAAGTGCGAGAGCGAGGGAGACACAATGCTCGCGTGCAGTACACGCGCGAGAACTGGCGGAATAGCGTGAGCGAGAGAGGCAACCAGAAAGATAGATATCGAGTAACTTGACCAACAAATTTTGTCAAAATAAAATAATGCTAAATAAAATTAATTATGTAAAGTGCTAAGTGGCGTAGTTATGCATTGTTTCCGTATATCTATATAATGTCAGGACAAGAAATGGGACTTTTTTTAAGAATGTTATGTTTGGCGTCCTTACATGACGCGTAGCTCCGTAGCAAGTCCGCTACATTGATGGTAGAAGAGAGAAAATTAATGCGACGCCTGCGGGGCGTTTTGAAGTTAATTGAAACCGTTCAGCAGATTACGACACCCGATAAACCAAAAAAGACAGATCAAATCGTTATTGAGAGCAATAGGGCTTAAAATAGCAAATCGATTCAAATTTATGTGCCATGTTACTAATAGGGTAATGGAATTTAATAATACGTTTAGCGGGTCATTAAATAAATTTCATAAATTAATTTTGGTGATTTGTTTTCTTTTAAAATATCGTATTTTTTAAATATACTAATCTTAAGAAAAAAACAAATGAATAAAAAGATAAAAACTTAAGGATATTCTCCGCTATTTCGCCTCGATCCACTGATTTCAAGTCTCTCAATCAGTTATGGAGCAAGCATGCGTGGAGACATAGATATGATACTTAACGAAGAAGCAAAGTTGATCGTCAAAACTTGGAGGCATACTAAGTTTAAGTGGCAGTGGACAGGCCACGTACATTGACCCACTAAGGGCCGTTGCAGCAGAAACTTTGTGTCTTAGCTAAGCCCTGTAAAAGCTTATCTCGGACCCACTTGGCCTTCATCTTAGCGGGGCGTAGCGGGTTACGGCGGGATGCGGAATAGACGAACGCGGGAGCTGCCACATTATCGAAGAGATCCATGTTTAGATGTTTAGCAGTGGGTTAGGAAAGGCTGATGATTTGATTTTGACATTTTTCAGTTATAGCTGAAAGGCATTAAAATATATACATACAGCATACATTAAGACATCGATAGTGTTACTACCCGGGTATTACCTAAAAAAATACCAAAACGAATTTATGTTGTATGCATACATCGGATTTTGCATATTTCTATGCGGTTGTTTCTAAATGAGTAGCTGCTAAAAATGTACAACAAATTACTGGTCATGTTTTTTCTCACAATAATGGAGAAAATACTTATTGGTAAATCTGTAAAAAATCCTACGACGATATACGAAAAAAACTTTAATGCCGGAAGAATTCTCGCCAAGATTACAATATTAAACAGGTTCAAGTAACAGTACCTAAAGCATCTTTGCGAACGGTTCGTAATTTATTTGCAAATTAACGGTTTTTAATAATTCTGAGCGGATATATGTACATACTTATCAAGTAACGGTAGTGAAATGCTGAAATGATAGTAAGGTAAATTTTCTAGGACGTCATAAGGTTGTATACTCCATTGAGAAACAATTGAAAATCACTCAGAAATATCTAGAACAATTAGGATATAGCGAGTGTCAACGCGATCATCTTTATTTGATACTTCAGTGATAAGTATCATCATCTCGTCATTGGGTTTGATTTCTGCAGCTGTTATTTATATTGATTATTGATATTACTTATTGATTTAATATGATAAATTAATAAGCAACTGTCGAAAAGATTGATGTAATGTATCTTGCACATCTTATAACTGGAACTACTTTTCGGGAATGACTAGAAAAAATAACTGAATGAAAAAGAAAATAGATGAAGAACATAATGGTTATACAATATCAAATTTCACTAGTTCGCTTTACGGCTTAGTTAAGCACACATCCTTGTGCAAGTAGACATTGAAGATGAGGCAATTTTCCTCTCATAGTTCATGTCAATAGCACACAAGAGATAATGCACTGGAATAGCCACTACGTGAATAGGCACCCCGGATGTGCGCAATTTAGTTTCGTTCAGCCCAATGAATACAACCATAGTTGAATTAACAATAAAAATTGCTCATCCCGTGCCTTTAAATTATTTTAAAAAATTGCAATCGATTTTCATCCTTCTTCTGTAGGTGACAGACGCTAGAATTCCCAAAATAAGGTACTGCTTATTTTCCCTCCATCCTTGAGCAGCGGCTACCATGTAGGTCAGTTTATTAAATCGTGTTGTCACAAACCGGATGTCATGATTATGTTTCACAGATTTTGTTAAAAAAAATTATCACACGAGATCTTTGTACTTTATTATAATCGAAGTAGTCTTACTACACCTTATAGACATTACTATAAATTCAAAAAAGCTATTATTAACGGATATCGAAGCGGTTTCGTTATGAGTTAATGATTCATCAAAGCATTTTTAAATTATACTAGACGGCGTCTGATGACTAATATTAAAGATTTCGTCATAATGTTTTGTTTTAACAGCCTTATCAATTTAAGAATTTTGAATAAGTTGGTTATTCCCTGTCACTGGCGTCTTGTGAGTGAATAATAGCGTAAGATTAAAATTTACAAGTTGGCTTTACGGCTCATTACCATCGGACCCTCAATGACGTGGTTTTTGCGACATTTGGTCAAGACTACAGTCGGTGTGGCCGCCAAATGTGTCCTTTGGTAAAGTAACTTGATCTACGAAAGTCGATATCTTTCGCCGAGATTCACGTCATATGGCTCCGCACATGGTAACGCAAAGGTCGACCAATAAGTGATTTAAAAAAAAGCAGTGTTCGGCAAAATTACCGGACACGAAATTAACTGCTTGTGAGTTAAAGTTTTTATTTAAGACCAAATAATTTTATGGATTTATTACAGGCATCGGTTTAAATCAATGTATATAATAAGATCCGGATCTGATGGTCTGTATGAATTAATATTACTTTAAAAGCGACTAAAGCTATCAGACGTTTGTAACAGCAGAGATCATATATAGTTTTTCTGGAACTAAACCAGTCAAGTTTGCTTCATGTTAATATTTAATTTAATTTTTTATGTTAAAAGACGAGCAATGACCTCACGGTAAGTGCCACGCATGCTCGTAGCTTGCATTACATTTGTGTTAATGAAGTGCGCTCGTCACACAGACATAATGTTATATATAATATATAATGACTGTTATATAATGATATATATCGACATGTCATTATATTTAGTATAATAAGTCCAGTAATTTTAGCTACAGTGCTCTCTAAACCGGAACATGGTAATGCTTGCACAATAGTGCTTGGCGGTGGAATTACAGGCAGTGTGGTGATACCTAGCCGAACTGGGTAGAAGTCCGACTACCGGTTCCTCTAAATTTTTACCATCGTTACTTATAAATTAACGCAATGCTTTAAGAGCAACTTAGAACTGATGTCTCAAGTTGTGCGTCATCCAGAACTATGCATTGAAAAGTTCTATATAGTTTTGCTCTGCGTTTGGCACCATGAGACATAGATACAGTGACGCCGTTTTCCTATACAAGGGGTAGGCAGAGGCTACACCCATAGCCCACTTTGAGCCCCCGCGGGAAACGGGAAGTGACGAGTGGTGGACCACGTCGCCGCAATTTTTATACGAGTAAAAAAGTCTTACTCCCCATTGCGTTCCCATGAGCAGTATATTATAAGTATTATTCTACATAAATAAAGTCTTTCCGTACAATACCTAAGTCGCCCTTACGACACTTGGGTAGGAAAGAGGTAGGTGCTATTCTACTCTGCCGGATACCATAAGTCACCGGTTCGTAAGTCTTGTATGCCTTGTAGTTGCACCAGTTGAAGTTGGCCTTCGATCCCAAACTTGCTTGATTGCAAGCCTTGATGAACGAATAACTAACACTGTTGTAACTACCTAGATGGATGCGTAGGAATCCGACGGTTAGAAAACTACATGGCTATCAGCTTATATTGAATAATATTGTAGTAACCGAACAACTGATTATATACAAACTTTAGTGCAAAATAAATATATCAAACGACTTTTGGCGCCAACATGAAAAGTGGGGGTAGTGTTTTTATAGAATTATGTAATTTCTGTGTATATTGTGAGTTTTGATGTTTAATATTGCAAAGCAAGTGCCCGTGAAAGTATACAGTAATTAGAAAATACAATTCAAGCCCATAATTGTACTTTTGTTTTGTCTCAAGTAAAGTAAGTTTCGAGCAAATGTTCAGTAAAAGTCAACTGTTATTTTACTGTCGATCAAAATGAAGTCATTGTTATAAAAAATATTACTCGACATTGGCAAAAACGTCTCGATTTGATAGCTAATTGCCAGTACCGAAGAAAAAGAAGAAGAAACGTATCAAATTCTAAATATCATAATTACGAGTGGCAAAGAATGTCATATCAAAATAAATGATTCAAGTAAAATAAATTCCAACTGTGTAATATTATAAGTCATCATCCATAAAAACGTCGAATGCAAATGCGTCAAGATTATAGTACGCTAAAACATCAATATATATGGCGTCTTCAATTTATATAATTGTAATCACCGGTCTGGACTCGTTTGAAATTGCGACATAACGAGCAGCACTTAAACACACAGTAGCAACGCGTTCACAGCACCACCTCGGCAATAAATCAACATCTGCGTTATGATTTAAATCTTGTTTTCGACCGTGTTAGCAGTAGCATTTATTGTTTTTGAAGCTACGGTTGGAAGTAGAAACATGTTTTTCATATTTTATGAAATGACAAAAATGTATTGATTTGAAAAACTAGACCTCTACCATCTACTGATTTGAAAAACTACACCTCTACAGACACCCAATAAGAAACTCTGGAGCCGTTATATTTACTTATTTTTTTAAAGTGTCAAAACTATAAAAGACTATATGTCTACCTAACACCAGAGCAAGAATAATAATTTTTTAACCGACTTCTAAAAATAGGAGGCTCTCAACTCGCCTGTACATATTTTCTGTGTTTATTTTATGTATGTTCGGAAATAACTTCTTTGTTTATGAACCGATTTTAATGATTATTTTTTTATTATAAAACGGGGTAGCGCTGGGTCCTATATGGTCATTGGTCAAGTTCTGATGATAAAAAAATCACAAAACTCTTAAATTAGTATAAGCATGTTTGGAGGTGCTGCGTGGAAGTCGGTTTTTTGATTAAATAATTATAATATGTCTTATCGTTAGAGTTTTATTTGTATATATTTCGTGTCGTTTTATAACATATACCTTTTTATTTATGGAAGAAAGTGTCGAGACGAACAAATTATTTACCAGTTATAAGTGCAACGTCTGCCTATCACAGTGCTGTATGATCTAGAACATTTGATGTGAAACCACACTGCGCTCGTATAGGCAACTGTTCTAAGTCTCATATATGAGATAATAACATACTAGCTATCAGTGGCCTTGAAACTAAAACACAGTAAATTAAGCATAATCAAAAATAGGCTAGAGATTATCTGATTGAACCCGAAATTAGGGTGTGGTAAACAAAGTATTTTCTCGCCGTCCTTTTTACGGTTCATGCAACCGAACTCGAACGTTCACAAATTACTGTTGGTTCTCGTTGTTTTATTGTCATTATTATTTTTTCCTCTTATTTGTATCTCATTTCTTTATCTTGCCCGTAGATTGCATGTTTTGTGTCCCTTTCGCTCTCGTTGCGGTTGTAGTAGCGTCTCGAGCACGTGCGACGCGTTAAAGGCAGAGCGTTCCCACGGTCGCGGGCTCGAGCCAGACGCCCTCCCTCTCTCCCTCCGTCGCGAACCCCGCGGTCGCCCACAGGCGTGATCCGGACACTCGTGCCAATGAAATAAAATGCCCTCACAGCGCGTTCCGATTGCAAAATGCTATTCGAAGATTTCGAAGCAATGAAAGTTTTGGAAGTCTTTCACGAATTAGGTAATGGTTACGTTGCAGTTATATTTATTCAAAAAAATGTTCAGTGACCAATACTGAATTAGTTTAAGCATAAACACGTTTGACTACGTTGTAACGTAGGTGAAAAGATTTTATAAAAAAGATTATTTACATGTATTTTTATTCATATTCCACATCAAACACAAAATTTTAAACATTAACCTTCATGTTTAATACAGCGTGCAGTTGTTGCTGATTATTTTGTGTACGAAGATTGTATAAAATCTTTAAACCAATTTCACTTGTTAATACGGCTTTAACAAAAAAAAATACAAGGCACAAGTTACAAGTTACATTAAATATTTTCTCTTTAAGCACAAGCGCCGCACAAGTGTCTTATAAATTCAATTAGGTTTAATCTTGCGTCTTAAGTACGCTGTGTAACGGTAAGTGAACTGTCCCCTAACCTGATAAATTTAATATACCGAGATGCTTTATTGATAAGTTTTAATAACCTTACGCAAACATGACCCGTCGATAGTGTCACCTACCCAGCTTGGCAGTATCGGTCATCGACTAGATGTCCTCTTCCGCGTACAGATTATTTCTTCAGTAAATGTGCAAATTTACTCCTTTTACTTCACGCTGTAAAGCTCCGTACAATGTATGTAGTAAAACATATTTGCTTGGCATTACAAAAATTTTGATATCAACATCCACGATCAGGCTAACGGTATGTTGCCAAATATTGTCAATACAGACACAGTTCAAGTTTCGTGTTATAAATAGATAAATAAGTTTGTGTTTAGTTTATATGTGTGTGTATTAAGAATATGATCAACATAATGCCTTTCACTTTATTATTGAATTGGTAGGATTCCTACAGGAGTCCGTCTAGGTAGGTACCACCCCAGGGCCAGTTATTCTACCGTGAAGCAGTAGTGTGCAAACATTACTGTGTTTCGGTTGTAAGGGCACTGTGAGCTAGCGTAATCACTGGGCATATGAGACTTAAGAAGCTATGTATCAGGGTGATGGGCACAGTGTAGTGTCACACAGAAATTTTCTGGGTGGCACAGCATTTGTTATATGCAGACGTTGCACTTACCGTCAGGTGAACGTTTTGCTCGTTTCATCACTTAATCACGCTCACGCAATAAAAAGAAAAAAAAAAAAAAGAAGATTCGTATAGTCTAATACTATGAGTTAAAAGAATCAGGCGTTACTCTGCAGAAATCCTTTCATTTCTTCAAAATACGACAGGTTTGCGAAAATATTTAAAAAGAAATGAACCACTGGCCGAGCAACATAGATTTACTTCCATAATAACCCAAAGGTCATCCGTGATGTCATCCATAATACAAACTTGTATGTTAAATAAATAGGCAGAAAACAATATAAACCCAACCGTATTAGAATAAAGTTGATTTCTTTTAAATTTTTAAATTTATTGTGACTATTTGTAAACTATCGATATATTGCGTGTTATTGAAATGTATATTATATTCGTACTAGTGTTAAGGATTAAATTTCTGTTTCATCGCCGAAGTGAGATTGTGTATCGAAAGCCAGGAAGCACATTGTTAGGTCACGTTCTCACAACTCCCCTTATTCTTCGAGGGGGAATAAATAATTGCACTTTTTTCTGTCGCATATGGCCAAGGAAACGGTGGATTGTGCAAGATCGTTCCCACGGTACTCCCCACGGGCATAAAGGGCGATCGGGGTCAAGAAAAAATACGTGCCGGTATAATGCGGGGGTTTCTTTAGTGATGGCAGATGCACGCCGAATCTAGGCCTGCGTGTGGAATTGTGAAAATGTATTGATTGATGCGATATTATTGAACATTATAGGATTTTTCATAACAATCTGTTTATTATGCAAGTGGAAACAATGTTGTTAATACAAATTAAAGGGATAATATGTCGTCAGAGTACCTGACTTCTACGCCGCGGGTCCTGGGTTCGAAGCTCAGCCGGAGCCAACATTTGTGCTAAAACACAAATTGTTGGTTTTCGGGTCTGGTTGTGTTGTGTTTGTCCCCGTGTTTCTGACACTGCATCCTAGCCTACCTCCGATCATATCGCATCAGCGTTACATCGGGCGCGGGTAGGTTGGGACGAGTGTGTGCCTCTGTGTTTGCGCGTACACTTGTTGAACTATAATATCTCCTGCGCAGTTGATGACTCTCGACAGTATTCGGAAGTTGTCGCCGTGGTCGAAATCGGCTAGGAGAACATCATCATCATGTTTTAAATAAAAAAAACTTAAGAAAGTAGAGTTTGTTTATAATGTTCGCGGGCATATTTTTCAGCGTATAAAATAATTAAAGTACTTGGCTCTTACATAAGTATATAAAGTTTAGTGTTCATTTATTTCATAAATTAACTTTTAATTTTAATATACTAGATGTTATAAACTTTCAGCCAACTGTCTTTAAAGTTAAATTTTCTAACAGTCGAAGCTTCTAACAGGCATAAGCTAGTTAAAAAACAAAACTATCCACATCAAAAAAAGGAATTGCACCTTTTCTAAAGCGTCACTCTATATTTGAAAGCTCGTCGCGTTCCCACGATCGCTTGCGCCAGTTGCGTGTCTTCCCTTCTGTTTTTTTGCTTCTTACTCTTATATTTATAGGCGATTCCATTATAAAGCTTGATAAATAAACAATGTGTTTATTTTTTTGTGCTAATACGTTGCATAGAAATGTTTGCTGTACATCGAATATAAAAGTCATAATTATTTCCGATGATTTTCTTTTTGTCTTTTCTTACAGATGGAACTACCTTGTTAAAAAAAATATTTAATCCAAGGAAATAACATTTCACTTATGTACTGTGCTAATTGAAATGTATTTAAAATTAAGAATTGGAAAGAAACATATTAACAGGCGGTTTCTTAATACAGCACTTAAATATTTTGACATTCTGAATCACGCTTTTCATATAAACGTTTACACGCATGCAAAATACGCAGGATTATTATTATCCTGCAACATAAATAGGGTTACATTTCGTCAATGGTTATATAAACATAATGTGATTCGATTGAAAGCCTTATTCCGTACGCATTTAGATGTACATTCCTGTGAAATAAATGTGCTGTTGACAGTTGAGAAAAGGAGAGGTCGCCATTACGTCGGGATACGTTCCCACGGTCCACGCGACATATGGCGCGAGCGCGGGGCGTGCTTAACGCGTGATCAACGGCGACGCGTGGATAAAAAATCCTATACGGACTTAGCGGATCTATGGATGACGCACTCCGGAATTGACTTGAATGTTAAACTGGAATGCGTCTTATTTAGTGATATGTAATGTATGCAAATAATGACTTATTGAAAAAAACAAAATTATATTTTTTTGAAATAAGAGCTTGAAATCAGAGCGATGTTAAAAATGATGATTAGCAGTAGTTTCAAGGAATCGTTAATTCAACAAAATAATTTAATTCCTTATTTTTTTTATTTACGTTATACTATGTGTGTTTAAAACGTTTATGATCGTATTTATAATGACTGTGTCCGACATAAAGACATAAGTCTTGGAGAATCTCATAACTTTCTTGGCAAACGAACCGATTGGGGATCATAGGTGAAAATGGGCATAAGTTTAGCAATAAACTATTAACATTAGACACATAGTTTATTGTACAAAAATGTATATAATTGGTAATAAAAAATAATATCATATTTATCTATAATAATATACAAATAACGCAAACAAATTAAAGGTCATGCAAATTGTTCCGAATTAGAGTTTCGAATAGTGTTTTATAGCACGAGGCAGGTGGCGCGAGCAGCGAGCGAACAACTGTCGCCGTTCCCACGGCCCGAACACCGGGCGGTTGTCCAACTCTCTACTTACCAAGCGCCTACTCATATGCAAGTGTGTCAACTTTGCTAATTATAAAATTATTATTAAAAGTCTATTTTCAAGTACTAATATAGAATATATATATGATATAAAACTGATATTAACATACAGAACACCTGAAATTGGTAACATCCTGTAATGTACTCCAAGTGTGACATCAATGAAGTTTGACATTTGCAGTACGACGTTGTAATATTTTGTCGATCTTGTGACATGGATTTTTAATTATTTTTAATGCAATTTATTCGTTTTTGGGTTTCAGTTGTATTGATTTAATAGTAGCTTTATTTCTGTTTTCTCTTTTTGGACATGTTTATCGGTAATTATACGAATCTGTTCTGACCTTTCGGCTTATCGGATGCGAAATTGTGCAAGAAGGATATATATATATATATAGCTAATAGAATTAATCAAGGAACTGACACATAAGTTGTTAATTTTGATAACTTCCATAGAGAATCATATAAACACATAAGAAAAAAAATAAAAAAATCCGCATCGTAACGAATATTAATTAAACTTTATAAATTTGGACACTAAAATCAAGGCTGAAATTGTTTTTTTTCATTATTATAGACAAATAGCAAAGTTGATAAACATAATAAATGAGACTGGATACTAATGTTTAAGCAGACTCCCAATCGTCTAACTAGTCGAGATGAGATGAATAGAAATAAATTTAGAACACATTTAATTCTATTCAGTATTGTTTATGTTATTGTTGTAGAAACGTCAAACGGGCGCGTGGCACGTGGTAACGCTTTGTTCTGAATTTGATTAGGTTATTATGTTTACAGACAACAAACAATAGATTTCAAATGTGCTAATTTAGTTTAATTAGATACCCGTCAGTAGTAGAAATTCGACCATAATTCATATTTTTTAAAGTTGTACTTTATAGAGATGTGATTAATTATTTGTTGGCAAAATTTAAAAATTCTATGTCTTCAATATTTAGCGTGTTTGACAAATCGACATTGACAGTATGAACGTAAACAAACGACAGAACATTATGTGATTGACATTATGAACGTAAATAATAAATGTTTTTTTTATTTATTTA
Organism: Luehdorfia chinensis; assembly: GCA_019845155.1. Classification (NCBI taxonomy): domain Eukaryota; kingdom Metazoa; phylum Arthropoda; class Insecta; order Lepidoptera; family Papilionidae; genus Luehdorfia; species Luehdorfia chinensis. The sequence goes on along the minus strand of JAHVAK010000003.1, from coordinate 7,158,707 downwards.
ATTTATTTGTAACATATTATAATAGAAATTTTAGATTCCTCGTTTCATCTCCATACGAATTTGTACTATGCCAAATCTCACACTCCTTACGCGTACGCGTGCAGTAAGGGCTACAAAGGGCCACATTAAGAATTGAAATTAGTGGTTGGTGGTAAGGTAAAGGTAAGTTGTTAAACTTATTGGGCCAGACTTGAGAGCAATGTTATTACAATAATGTTATTAATGCAAATACTGCGAGGTCGAAATGGTTTTCCAACAACAATATTGTTTATGTTATTGTTTTAGAAATGCTAAGAATACCTTAGACGCATTGCAACGCTTACTTCTGAATATGATTGTACAGCTATGACTTTGGACAAAAGAATTTTGGTTTTTTTAGGGGTTGATTAGGTTTGTTTTGAATTGGGGTTAACTTGGTTTGTTTTAGACTATTTGTTACCCACTAAATCCACTAAATTCATTTTTTGGAAATAATTTTGATGATTAATTAGGTCGGTGTGCAAGTCTCAATCCAGTTAATAGTCTAAATAGTTCTTTAAAATTAAAAAGTTTTTGTAATACGTACGCCGACGTATTTTAAAAAGCTTTTTAATTTTAAAATTATTTAAGCAAGATAATTTACGTCATTACTTGCATTTGTCCGTCGGCGTAATTCGTTTTTTATATAATGAAACCTTACTCATTAGAAAATACCATCACATTAAATATTACCCGTATTTTATCATATTACACTAAATTATTTCTGAATGAGTCATTGAATCATTCTATATAAATATCAAGTTTAAAAATATTTAGTCGATTCAATGCCATCTATCGGGAAACGGTAGAAGTAAGTTAAAGATGATGTTCCTTTAATGAAAAAAAAAAGAATAAGGGGAGATGGAAGCATTTGCAAAACAATAATTTCGCAGACAATAGAATAACTTCTCGGGTCAAAGTGTAAGATGAATCGTGAGAAACTTTACTTGTTATAAGAGGGTGATTCCTGTATATAATTTGTACACGTAACTATTTCGTGTTTAGTTGTTTTCGTGATGCCAACCTGGAAGTAACGGTACTTCGCCAATTGCATCATGCGCTGTACTTCTGTGTTGTGTCTAAAGCACATTTTTTTATTTTAACGTGAGGTCTATGTATTGCCCTGTTTGTGTCTGCGTGTTGTGAAGAAAAGAGTAATAGCGTGCTACTTTACACCAGCCAGGAAATGAATTTTCAGTAAACAAGTAATAATTTATCGACTGAATATAAACAGTTAGCAGTGTTTATGTATACATAAATCCAATGTGATTCTTGATGTTCTTCCGTGTTGATAATTCCTCTATCGATTGTGGTACATGTTTTTAATTGACCAATGTTTCATAAAGGTTAATGAAATTCCAAGTTTGTTTCGTTACGCGATAGAGTAAGAACATTACAATCAAAAAAATATCACAAGTCTAATGTAATATCAATGAAACCTGTCTTATATACGACATGGTGTATTACACACGCAATTATTTTTTTATCAAATCCCATTAGGAATTTCAAATATAAGGAATTGCATTTTGACGTACATGTGTGCGTTTGACCGCGTGGCTTAAGAGAATCTACCACACCTCATCCCGTGGGTGTTGTAAAAGTCGACAGAGGGAATATAAAGAAATGAGCAGCAGCATCTATCTGGAACATCTGAATAAATCAACTGCGGTTGCCAACCCGCCTGCCAAGCGTGGCAACTATGGCAAAATGCCCCCAAAATGGGAGCTACTATCTTTTGTGGCAATCTATGGGGGAGGCCTATGTTCAGCAGTGGACTAGTGATAGGCTGAGATGATGATGATGTACATTTATATTGTACCGCGGCATTCATACTTTGATTCATATTGGTTCAGTGGAGTCCTGGTTACCTGGGTTAGAATCTTAGCCAAAGTCAACTAGTACCTATGTACGTGTATTGTTCTGTGTTTTAACAATCTATCCATCATTATCAGACACTAAAAGGTGAATTTGTGTGAATGTATCTGTTTATCGTAACACTTTCAGCACTTTAAAATATCTATAACTTCTGCATTTTTAACGGTAATATGTTCCCGTGGTCGTAATTGATCATGAGTACATATAATGTCCTCCACTCCACTCCAATTTTTTTTGTATAGATAAGGCTTTATGTTAGTCATCAGGGGTGACAACTATTCCATTATTAATTGAGGATGTATGTTGGTGTATATGAGCGGCAGTAACCACTTACCATGAAGTGGATTGTTTGTTCGTTTGTCATTCTTACTTACATAAAAAAAAGTTTTATCACATGTATAATGAACGGCATTTGTCAACATCTTTGCTGGGTGATTCACGTTTTTGTTTGCAGTTGTTAAGGCCAAGTTCCCGCGCTAAAAACCTTAGCAAACTTATTATTTGCTAAAGTTTACCCTTACATTGAAGAATAGCTATTTCTTCAAGTGTCCCGGACAATGTTGTCCACGCAAATTTGCAGAATCAACATAAACAAAAGACTCTAAAAATCTCCTAAAAACTTGGCTCCATACTGGACTAAGCAGTATACATCTAGATCAGTGTTCCACGTTACAGTAACAGCAGAGTGTTTGGTATACAAACGCGGTGTTAGCCTTAACAGGCAACACGCCAACTCACATCACTTGACGCAGGTCGTGTGTTGACTCGATTTCTGTCCGTCAACATCTGAACAAACATTGGATGATCTCACCGTTATACCCGAGCGGCGGCATTACACAGGTGTTAATTGTTACAATTGTTTGGTGCGTTTTTGATAAGCAGGGCACGTACTCAGCTAAGGCAGAGCGCTGTGTCAACAGTTGAGTAGGCGGAACATACTATACCTTATGACTAAGACTTGTCACGTTTCTATCAGGGTGGGCTAGGCGTTTAGAGGACTTCTTTAACAAATACCTAGTGGTCAGAGTACCTGACTTTTATGGCATGGGATCTGGGATCGTATCCCAGCCGGCGCCAACATGAGTCAAAAAACAGAAAGTCGTTGCGTGTTCCGGACTGTTTGTGTTGCGAAATTAATTTACATCTGAAAAACGCACTCACGAATCACGATCCGCGAAAAATCTTAGTGTGAGGCGTCGTTATAAAAAAGAAACAATGTAATGGTGCTCAATGTCTATTGAGGTAGTAGAACAACGTGCGGTGATATATGCATCAACCACACTTATGTCAAATATATACATATGTCTGTAAAACGCACACACGATACCATCCATCGATTTTTTTTAATAATACAAAATTTTTAACGGCTTATCTTGCGTGGCCAGGGTCTAATTTCAGAGCACGAGTCTTTCGATACGTCAGCTTTTAACGCCGCAGTAAGCGAGTTGCGTGACATCACTTCCACTCTAATTATACAAATATGCAGCGGCAGTCGGTAAACAAGCAGATTAAACTGGCTCAGGGATCAATTGAAGTTCGTAAAGGCTTAATGTACGTGTCTGTAAACCAAGACTTGGATTACATTCCGAATTAGACCGCCCTCGTAATGCTTTGAACTTCATTAACAAATTATACTTTATATTAATTGAATAAAGTATTCAGAGGCATGCTGAACGTGACCGTTTTTTAAACAGTGTTTTAGTAATATTACTTTATTGTAATCTCTTTTTTAGTAAAGTATGAAACCAAAAAATTATAAAAAGTTATCGTAGTGTTTAATTCAAAATGCAACTACAATCGTAAATTTGCAGATCAACATATATAACAAAAGTATTACGAAGTCTATTATGCAACAACAAATAAAAAACATGGTCCATATAAAGTTACTTGATATGTGGTACTGCCATAATATGACTCTAATTGCATTAATCGAGTTTGCGTCACGGTCGCCCCTTAATAGCAATTAAATTGTAATTGTAAACTTATTATCGCGGCGCCTTCGCCAATCTTCAATTAGACATAGATTTAGATTGTAGCGGAGAATACGCCACAATTAAATTTAATTCAATATAATTGCTCTCTTTTGTAACGATCTTGAAACTGCACGTGTCATTTCTCTCATAATAGTAATTTTCTAACATTCCAATCTAACAATCGCGATGCACGTGGGTCGACCAAATTTAGAATTTCTTAAAAAAAATGTTAACCCAAATTTCGCAAGAGTTACGGAATTAGAAATAAGGGTTGCAAAAAAATCCTTTCTAACCCGAGCGTCCGAGTCCGTACACACGTGCACTGAGTTACAATGCGTCGATGACTCACGGACGAGCCTCAAAACGTCGTCGATGCCAAAGCTCCGCGTATTATTAAGAGAGAGAAAAAAAAAACAAGATAAGCGCTCACTCGTCGTACCGCATCAAGGAATTGTACATCTGCCGAAATTTCTCACGGCTTCGCCGCGTATGGTATTATTATGCTGGACTACTTTGCTATCAGCCTGCGTATAGATCTCGGGGCCGTGGGTAATAGCGATTATGACAACAGGGCGTCTAGCGGTTTTAATCAATAGCGTTTAATTAGCATATCTGGTTTTCGCGCGTTATCTTTCTCAACGGCCAGTTAATTACAAAATACGGTAAACAGATTAATAACAAACTTATAGGTTTGGAGTAAATTTATATCCATTCTGTTATTGTTTCATATTATTATTTAATAAGTAATTTTTATTGTTTAATACGAGTAAGAACTTTGTCAAACAAAACTTTCAAAACCTTTACATTGTTACACGTGTGTCAATAAATTTTGCATAAAGGTATTGTTATAAATCTATGGATAATTTATCCCGCATGTCATTTAGATACACGTTTTGCACAAAAGTGTCTTCTGTTCGACTGAAATTCAATGGAGTCATGTTGAAACATGTTCGACACCTTATCGTACAGGTTGCGACTTGCATCATTGCGCTAGTACAGTTTCTCAAGTTTTTTTTTAAATGTGCATGCAGAAAATACATAATGTAGGCAAACCGCGTGTTTCCTTTTAATCTAATAATTGATTATTTTATGTAACAAAAATAGTTTATAACAGTAGTTAAGAATGTGGATTAACAATTGATATAAGTACTCGTATTGCGAGCATTATCGGATAACCTCTTTCGAAATTATAATAGGTTAATATGATAACTTTTACGCTTGATGTGCTTTTTGATTATTGTAGGGCTGCATAGTGCTGAATTAAATTAAAGAGTTAGTTTAATTAAGTAATTTTAAGTATTTATATACTTTTATATTTTAGACGTATAGAATACGGTTTCCTTTAAAATTTGTAATATACAAATTAATGAAAGAACATCGTTATAAAAGGCAGCCAAGCTATTATTATAATATTTTTCACTTGATATAGCTCGCAAATGTTTTCTCCGTGATTTTGTTCTGTTGGAATTATAATGAAAAATTAGAACTTATATTAATAATATATTTATGACTAAATAAGTTACGGAGTTTCTATATTTTAAAATGTCGTAACAAAATCACACTGCGTAATTCTATATCCGTACGCTCGGCTAGTCTGAGACAGAAAAGAGTGATATTTATATATATATATATATATATATATATATATATATATATATATATATATATATATATATATATAGATAAATATATATATATAAAAAAATATCACTTAAACTGATGAAAAAATATCGTTTAACCTGGAATTAAATTATATGTATTTATTTTAAACGGGTGAGCGAGCTTATAATACAGTTAAGATTAATACTCAATTTAACTCTTAAAACAGTTTTTTAATAGCTTGGTGTTGTTTGTTTTAATTACAGGACTACTATTTTCTAGTTCCCCTAGCTAAAATTTGCTGTTACAATATTATGTAATAAATAAGAATCACGAATTGTGTGAACTCACGTTTCGCGCCAAAACCTTTTCTCAAGTAAGTATATCAGTTTTGATTTATGAAGAAATACAATTTTCAGAAAAATATAAAACTAAAGTTCTGGGTTAAGCAAATAATTTTAAAAGAAATAAATAAAAAAAAAATTCAAAAAAATATTTTGAATAAATTTTTTGGCGGGAAATATGATAGTCTAAACCAGGGATTTCCAAAAGGAACTGATACCTCAGACCCCCATAGCCAAATTACTTTAAAAATCCTATACCTATACAACAATGTTACTACCTACTAAAATATTAGTCATTCTTGTAACAAGTTGGTACAGTAAACACAACTTTTACAGTAACTTGAAAGTTTCAAATAAGAACTTGTGTTAATTAACAGGGGTAGATTCTAGACCTCGTTGACCCCCAAAATCAGTTTTCGTTTTTGTCGACCCCTGGGAAACCGACCCCAAGGGGTCGATATCGATCACTTTTTGTGATTGGCGGTTAAGCCAATTATTTTTAAAGGAGTAATAGAATTTATTTATGGCGGTAAAACAAACCAGACCTGTATATTTCCCGCCAAAAACGTTTTCCATTGATTTTTATATGAAATTTTTACATTAGTTAATCCAGAGTTTCCCGCCAAAACCATACACCAGAAACTTCGTGAAATTAAAAATACAATGCTTCGCTGCAGTAAAATATATCATTATTTTTAGTGGACCTAGTAATTTTAACTTGTCAGTATTATATTAACATGTATCAAATCATTAATACATTTCATTAGATGTTTCAGACAAGAATAAAATTATTCCTGTGATGAACGTATGATTACTAGCGCCTTTCTTTTTTGTGTTAATTTAATAAAAGTAAAATAAAAAACGCGTCAATTTACTAAAAATAATTTTATAAATTCAGTAGCGTTGCCTCAAGCTCTGCACGTGCGCAGGCGCTTAAAAACTTAAAATGCGGTTCGTCGGGTACGAAGTAGCCGAACCGCTGTGCTATAGCGGAGGTAAGTATGGCGTGCGCCGACTTAACATCCCGTCTGACCACTTTATGATACAGGTTCCAGGGCAAGACTTAAAGAAGACTTTTATGGCAACAAGGAACCGCCACCTCTTAATAGGACTAAATAGTGGTCAATGTTTACTGTACTTTGACTATTAATGAAAAAATGTGTTTTGAAGGTTATATGGGTTTCATAAGAAAAAGAGAGAAAGTATTCTTAATTCATGTTTTATTATAACTATCTTTTTTAAAAAAATACTTAAACATAAATAAATTATTATTCCTAAAACATTAAAGCTCAGAATTGGATCACAAAAAGCTTAATCCTATCGTTAATTTATACAATACAAAAATATCACATAGATCGAAAGAACAATTAAAGCTTCTCTGGAGTTATCACGAGTTCTGATTGAATAATTCCTAACCTTAAACGCTACATGGCACCATAGAACTACAATTAAAGCTAACATCACAGACGGTTGAGGAAACCAATAGAGCAGTCACTGGTTTCATGGAAGACACTGATCGTTGTCGGAAGCTCGTGTTAATTAGGCTTGAACCCAGCGGTCTTGGAATACGGGGTATTGTTGCTCCGCGGTTTGACACTCGGTGTAACACGATGCCGCTGCGAAGTCAGCTTCATTCTTCGAGACAGTTGTCCAGAAGAAGGTGCCGGCGTCAGTTCTGGCGAAGTGCACTGGGATGTAGAAGTCTTCACGGGCAACCGGTACGAGATCGTAGCTCTGATTGTTATTACAAACGAGGAATGCTGCTCCAGACTGGCAACTGTCCATTTCCTCGTAGATCTTTCGCTCCAACAACTCGTTACTGGAATTCTGCTCGCTCTCGTAGCACGTGTCGCATGTTTTTGCTGGCGTGCGTTTTGTTGTTTTCTTAATGATCTTCATCAGTGGTTTTAGCAGCGCTTTGAAGCCGCTATTTTTCATCTTATCGCTGTTGTATTTGTTCTCGTTGATCGAGTTGTTTGTCGCGATGATGTATTCGTTGTTGGCGTAGTAAGACATTTTGGGAATCTAAATTATTTCGATAGAACGTGTGTTGCTGTTGAGATTACAAGCGGGAATGTGGGGCTGCTCTACCGGCTCGCCTTTTTATACTACGCATGCCGCCCCCGGCACAAAAGCTTCGTGTATGTGAAAAGCTCGCCCCGTATGCGTGTGTGTGAGTGTAACTTAAGTAGTATATTCGATATTCTCGTATGCTTTTCATAAACATTATCGTTTTTATAATTATTTATAAGTGTTGTGTTATGGAATCAAATTTTTCTTTGATAGTTTATAAAAATGTTTTGTTTTCTTTCAAATAGATTATAGGAGTATACTACAAAAAGAATATACATTAATTTATTGTTATGACTTATGTGTTTTGGTTTAGTAGTACTCGTCTTTAATATTGGAATATTAAATTTATTTGAATAATTGTAGACTTTTTTATTGAAATTCATGTTAAAAGCGTTGACAATTTGGTTACATGGTAACATTTTAACGCAGAAGCTTATGTAAATATCAAGTATGAGTCTTATTGTAAATTAATTTATTATAAGTTATTTTTATTTTCCACTTTTCATGAGCGACAATTTAAAAAAGAAAAATACCTTATAACATTATCTTACTGTTTTAATTCGGTCATAAAATTATAACAAGTTACTGACTTGAGTATCAAGTGCTTGATAATACGCTCGCGTCAGTCGTCCACGCGCCGAAGCGTGGGTAAACAGCACTTGATATTCATTAGCCCCCGTCCGTGTAAGAGTGGTGAGTGAGCACAATGCGATTGTAATCGTTCGCGCCCCAATGGGGTCACTAAGTCAATTCATGGGGTGAATACGCTCCTATTATTTTGACCCCGGGTCGTTCACGCGTCAGTCGTGTGACATTATTTGCATCTGATAAATAATTATTCTAGCCTATATATTTCTGTGATTTCATTCAAATTATCTACAAATTAATTCTCAGTATTTTAACTAATACTCTTCGGGAATTTGTACAGCGTAACTTAACTCTATCTCTAAATCAAGCATTTCAGTTATCCAAGTGGGTGTTCATTAGCATTTTGTTTACAAAAAGAAAGATTAAATTTAGAATGCCACCTACGCACAAAATGTTTGGGCTTGTACCGGTCCGAACATGTAAGATTTTTTCCGTTGTATGTCCGAAGTATTACAAAAAATATTTAGTTTAAAAGAAATCACTGTAGCGGTGATAGCTCGCTCGGCCAATGGAGTGCGCGGGCGGCGGCAGGTGTACGATCCACCGCCGCACACATATGAGGCCATTTTAAATATACGATCTCGGAACACGTGCATTCGAAGGGGATGAACATACAAATACTACCGCGAAAGAAGAGAGAGCGGCAATATTTTTTATCGGTATGAATAGATTCACGACTCCTTCATATCCGAAATAGGGTAACGCAAAGGCTAATTTGGTTATTGAAAATTGAGGGGTTGTTCGTGGGAATGCTCTCCGTTCCTAGGTTCCCAGGGTTGCTCGCACATTGAGCTTTTTTTCGGCGTCGCGAGTTTCGGCACGACAGATGGCAAGCGGGCGATCGTTCCCGTTCTGCTTTGTATAATAAATCGTATGGGGTATTGGAATTAAGCATTCCATTTTGATGGCTCATCGCGTTTGGGGGGTGAGGGGATGAAGATGTAAACAAGTGTAAAAGGGGTCAGTGGGACTCGGCCGGGGCTGTAATTAAATGTCTATTAGAGGCATTTTAAGATTATTAGGCGAGATTGTTAGGGGCTTTCAAACCATTTTTGGGTTTCATGATAATTATACCAATTAATGTATCGTATATGATTTTACGAGTACCTTTCGTGTATTATTTAATAGCGCTTTATAGGCTTTTTACGAAGTTTTATGTTTTAAAGGAATGTTAACACTTTAGTTAAGTAATTTTTGGTATAGCTAAACAGTGTATTTAATTAATGTATAATAAATACAAAATGTAAGTGTGTTAATTTGTTATAGAGTCTAGTTTTGTTTTTATTATCTTTGTGTAAAATGAGTAACATATAGATAAGTTATTTTTAAAATTTACTTTGAATTTAAATGGCATACCTCTGTTTGCACCAGGGTGACAAGTGCGCACTTGTCTCCGTGGTTGTTTATGAAATTGCCTTCAAAAGGGAACCCCGCACCCCTGTATTTTAAGTATTGTTTGGTATTGCACTTGTTGTGTTGCTTGAAGGAGGGGAGTTTTGGGGGTAAAATTATATCTCTGTAGAAATAATCTCAGTTCAGATTGATAGGATTTGCTGTTGAAACATAAGATGGTATTTATAGTAATATATTCGTTATCCATGGCTTTTTTAATCTATGCTGATTACTAATATTTTTTTTATTTATTTCGTTTACCTATAATTAAATACAGATATTATACTAAATATTTTCATTGTAATTTTGAAATGTATCTTGTTTATAGATCACTAAATATATTTTATACTCGTAGCTTGTTGTTGTTGTTGTTGTTCAAAATGTGATTTGTCAAAATAATAATCAGTGAAGATTATTTTTATTTTCTTGACAACTCTCTTATGATTGTAATTGACTTTTTTTTATAATATTTTTTGTAAAGTTCCTTTTTAATATAGTTAATAGAATCAGGCGTTACTTTGCGGAAATCCATTATAATGAAGGAAAGTAAGTTAATTTGCTAATATCCGCATGCAAAATTTAAAAATGGTGGGTATTACTTCGTTTTTGAAGAGCACCGCCCGCCCTCACTCAGTAGCGTGCACAAGCAAACTAACACCGCCACCAGGAACCGCCGCCAGATACCCTCCACCAACCACTACAATACTACCACTAGATAATATACACCACTGAAGTCGAGAACACGACTCGTGATTCGCCTCAAAACGAGGCATTATCAAGTGTCATAGTCTCTAGAGTCTAGTTTGCTTGTGCACGCCACTGAACAAGGGCGGGCGGTGCTCTTCAAAAAACTAGATAATATTATACACCATTTTTAATTTTTGCATGCGGATCTTAGCAAATTAACTTACTTTCTTCAAGTTCCTTTTTGTAATTTCGTAAAAGCAGTTGAGAGGTAGAATTTATTTAATAATAACAATATAAAAATTAGCCAATGTCTTTCAAAGAATCCATTGTATTCCGAGTGTGGGAATTTCAGTTACGAGATTGGAGAGAATAAAGTTGGGGGTGGAAAATAAAGGGCGATGTATAAATCACCCCTAATCGTTTCTTTTTTGCTTCGTACACTTGTTGCGTCACCCACACGTTACGAGATTGTAATACCAACATATTTTCAGCAGGTTAAAATCCTGTTTGGTCTCGAAACTGTACTTTATCCCTACTAATATAAAGTGCATTATTATACAGATTAGATTTATGTATGTGCATTTTGCCTGGCCGCAAGGGCATTCAAAGCGGGGATTGAAAATTTCAGGGGTTGTTGAACAATTAATTGAATCACAGGTAAACATATTTCGAATAGAGTGAAAATGTTGGAGAATTTTGCATTTGTATAAATAATTATATGGTAATGTCATACCCACTTTTTTAGATTTTAAAATTAGTACATTGTGTATTAACTTTGTAAGTAACGTATAAAAAATAAACAGCTTATGAAGCATACTATATGTTCTAGATCTAGAGTCCCACTCGATTAGGTATATTGAAGTTATGGCGTATCCGAACGGCAGCAACGTCTTATGTACGTTGTTGAGCTTTTAATATTGGCCGACAACGTTACGCTCAAACCGCAACAAAGTCAGGGTACTTGAATTAAGTGAATTAATGCCATTCATTTTTGGCCAATCTAATTCAAGGTCATTGTTATTGTAAAAGTAATGTAATATAAAAATGTTGAGGTAAAAACTTCGTATTATTTCATCAATTATAAGACATAACACTAGCACCCCAGAAAGCTAATTTTTGTTAGACACGAATTCAGCACTACTTTTTAGTTTTTTTAGTGCGTTATCAATTTAAAATTTTTGTCTTTTCCTACACACAAAATGCCGGCCTAGCTTTTACAAAAGAAACTGCTCTAGCCGCTGCAAAAACTTCCTTAATTTACGTAAATAACTTTACGTGATCTCTAGAAAAAATACACCTACGGATTTAATGCGGAGGTATCGTTAACGGTCGATGGAATGGAGAGGTGATAATTATCCACCATTTCTGGACCTCGTTAAGGTTTTGCTTTATTTTGAATAACTACCAGGGGTACGTTTTAATAGCTCTTAAAGTAGCTTGGATTCATCTACTTCTTTTATTTTACATACAAAACTAACGAGAGCATATGGACATGGCTGTGATCATATTTATTATTATATATAGTTGTAATGTTTTAATAATGAATAGAGCACATAATGAAATTTTATGGTGGTAGGATTCCTATGCAGGAAGCCGTCTAGGTAGGTACCACCCCAGGGCCAGTTATTCTGCCGTGAAGCAGTAGTGTTTGCAACATTACTGTGTTTCGGTTTAAAGGGCACTGAGAGCTAGCGTAATCACTGGGCATATGAGACTTAAGAACTGATGTCTCAGGGTGACGGACGCATTGTGGTGTCACACTGTTCTGGGTGACACAGCATTTGTTATGGGCAGACGTTGCACTTACCATCAGGTGAACGTTTTGCTGGTTCTGTCACTTTTATGAAATAAAAAAAACACAATGAAAATGTAAAAATAACAGACACTTTGTCATTCATAAGCTGAAGTTACTTGTTGCAACGTGTTTTTTTTAAACCAAATATATTTAATTTAAAATGTATAAAAATCATAAAACATACTGTTCAACCCAATATTTTACAACTACTATAACTGGTTCGTAGCGAATGTGATCGCTTCTACTTTGATGTATTAATTAAGGATTCGTTGCGCTCCATGAGATCTAATATCTTTCTTATACGTTCTCCGACGCACTCCTCACGCTTTAATTATATCAGTTTTGTTACAGATATGATTTAAAATAAGTCCCGAGGTGCACTCAGTTGTCTTGTAATGGTTTCCAACACTGAAACGCTTAACATACAAAAATTGGAACTACTTATTGATTCTACATTACGTGAAGTGAAAAAATAATTTAATCTATTTATTTGAATTGAAGTAAATGACGTATGGTGGCTTAAGCCGCTTAAGAGAATTAACCACCCCATCTCACCCCGTAGGTGTCCTAAAAGTGGACAGATAGAAAATGAAACCACAAAATGGACAGCAGCATCTTTCTGGAACATCTGAATAAATAAACTGCGGTTGCCAACCAGCCTGCCGAGCGCGGCAACTATGGCAAAATGCCTCTAAAATAAGAGCTACAAACTTTTGTTGTAAACTTTGGGGGAGGCCTATGTTCAGCAGTTGACTACTGATAGGCTGAAGTAAAGTGAAGTGAAATGACGAGATGATAGTTGACCTCATGTTAAGTGCTACACCTTCTCATAACAGTCAGTGTGCCACCCAGAACTTCGCAGTGAAACCACTTACTGTCAGGTGCGCTGCGTACTCGTTTATCACTCGAACTGTCATAAAAAAAGACGAAGAAAATTTAGCAGAGGCATATTTTTATTGGAGATTTTGATTTCATTCTGTGTGGCACCACACTGCGCCTGTCTCCCTGCGACATCAGTTCTTAAGTCTTGTATGCCCAGTAACCACACTACGTACTAGTACGCAGCGCACCTGACAGTAAGTAGTTTTACTTGTTGAGCTGATAGACTCACCCATCCCCAATAAAGAATTTCAAAATGTAGGTGTGTTGTTAACCAGGGAGATTTCAGATTCTTATTGTTAAATACATAATTGGTTTTCGTTCACTATCGGAAACTATACTTCTTTAAGCTGGTACGCCGTGAAAGCGTGTGTTATTTTGAAGATACAGTATACAATGGCTTTAGCACGTAGTCGCGCACGTAAGTATACTGACATGAATAAAACTACAGTTCAAAACTGCATTAAATTATGATTTGGATTGACATGTTTTCAAACTTCTTGAATTACGAAAAAATGTGAACTTCCAATATTCTAATTAGAATAGTGTGTCCGCTATTGATGCCTTCCTGGTCGGTTTCTGACTACAGCGACAACTTCTGAATACTTCAAAGGAGGTAGGCTAGGCTGTATAATATCAGAGACACGGGGACATTCACAACTCAACCAGACTCAGAAACCAAAAGATTGTGTTGTTGCACTCGTGTTGGCTCTCGGCGGGATTCGAACCAGGTCGCCGCAACATCATTACACACATCCACGAAATAAACACTTTGATGGTACTAAAATAATTATGTATTAAACTAAAAAATAGTAATTTAATAAGTAATTAGGTTTTTAAGCCCTGAAAAAAATAGTTGAGAACCAAAGAAAAGAAAAATGGTAAGAGCAATGTAAGCATTTCAGAAATCTGCTGTAGAAAATGAATCTTTTACAGCAAAATTTGGGCAAACAAACAATCAAGGTGAATGTTTGCTTGCTACGCTGCTAATAAGTGCTACGCTATTGTTACGCGTAATTTTAACGGCCACGAGTCATAGAGAGCTGAGCTTCAAGGACTGGGCGTCCACCTCAAATAACAAATTACGTGAGTGACCTGGTGTCGATCAACGGTGCCGGCACCACTGATATTTAGAATCGTTAATAAATTTATGTTAAGATAGGAACATATCATAATGGGTACTGCATATTTGGCAAACAAAAAAAAAGGCATGTTAAGTCCATCAATCCGCACTGGAGCAGCCAGGCGGAGTCTTACCGACTCTCAGTAATGGGCGAAGGCCTGTGCCCAGTAATGGGACATTTACCAATACCTTTTTTGGCGATAAACACGTACGAATTTAATTACTACAAATGTTTCATACAGAGCATTGTTTTGAGCAATTGTGGCGTAAGATTATTTCTTTTTAATTTCTAATTCTAGGCTTTGAAATACATTCCGCAATGTTTATGTCCAACATGTTAAAGAAAAATGTTGTTAGATTAGATTCTGTTGTTAATAGTTTAAAATTATAAGAATATTATTAAAAAATATAAATAAAATTCTTAAGAAATGCATTTTAATTTTTTTATAAACTTCAGTTTAAATCTGCTGTAGTATACTTCTTTTATTGTATCTTTCGTATTTTTTACCCTGTATAAGAAAAGATGTGCTGGAAGCGTTATTAAAATTATTAAACAATTTTATTGAAAACATAGGGAAGAAGGAAAATGATTTTTTACCTGTTAACTTTTCCTCGCATTGTCAAAGATACTCGTATATTTCGAATCTTATATCAGATTTAGTACATAATTATCTATGATTGCGATTGCGGGGTTAAGCGGTTAGAATATCCGTCTGTTAAGTGGTGGGTTCTGAGTTCAAATCTCAATTGTAGCCAATATTTGGGCCAAAAACACAAATTGTGATATGAATAATATGAATAAAGGTCTGAATGTATGCTGACTGTGATCTGAGCTTATAAGATGCTAAGGATGAGTTGGTGGTCTGTGTTGGCGCGGATATTAAGCTATTATTCAAAATCCTAAACAAGTGTAGGCGACGGCAGATGATGAAGCCTAGGCTGATTCCGTCCAGAAAGACTTCCTAGAGATTACAGATTATGTTGATAAAAGTTAGAATAGCAAGAAGTCATACTGGCCAATATGGGCCTGAAGAATCTATTCTCTCTACTTATGGAATCGATAAAAGAAGTTTGGGCTGCATTTGTACAGTCAGCTCATAAATTTACGCGATTGAGTACTGGCGGAAGTTCTACTGCAGTCAATAAATGTCTCATTACTAAGCAATGACTGCTTCTCATTTTTAGGAACGTTTTAGAGCCAGAAAACATCGGCCATGTTATTCCAATGCGGGTAAGCGGACTTCACGTGTTGTCGATCTATTATCCCTCGCGATGCTTTCCATGCTAATGTAGTTAATGCCGCGCACGTGGTAAATTAGCACTTATAGTTGCACCACAACCATTTTCGTGGTGCTCACACCGCGAAAGGAAACCTTGTTACTCGCATATTATAAAAATTAAGCCCCTGAGCTGCCGCGGCTCTAGTAATTCACGTAATTGGCTCTAAATAGAGCTGCACGCTGCATATCCGGCCCTACACGCTGATTAGCGACCGGCTGCCAACTTATATGTCATTGATTAATTGTTTTTTCGTACCTGTTTCTAATTCGACTCAGTTGCTAATGAACTTCATTAGCAACTGAGTTAGAAATTTAGTCATTGTAAACAGGCTTAGATTTATTTAAGCATAATTGATAGGATATTTTACTGCGTTGAATTCAAGGAGAATTTTTACATATTCGTGTATATTATTTATTTTTAAGCTTGTAAACATAGATATCATTTAAGGCATCTTTAGGTTCATTATATGAACTCGAAAAGTAGTCGATAAGTAATGTTACTAAAAACCAACAGTGGCAAAAAAAAAAAAAATTATTGCTTATGCATTTAATTGTACATTTTACTGATGTATTGCTGACTCTTTTTCTTGGTTTCATCGTTTCAGCCTATCACAAGTCTACTGCTCAACATAGGCCTTCCCCATAGCCACAAAAGTTTTTAGATCTCATATTGGAAGGATTTTACCACAGTTGCCGGGGCATTCGCAGGCGGGTTGGCAACCGCAGTTTATTTCGCAGTTTATCTGGTTTTCATTTTCCCTCTGTCGACTTTTATGACACCCATTTTTTCTTGGTTTACCATTACTAAATATCTGAGGTATTTTTTAATGCCTATAAATGGTTCCATGCATTCAATGGGTAGTTGACGTTTATTTAAAGTAAATGTTACGAATTTTGTTTAATAGAAATTGAATATAACGATTACTAAACAATAAGTTATGAAGCAAAGAAAGTTAATTTGCTAAGATCCGGGTGCATGACAGTAGCCTAGTTTTTGTTGTAATCTGATTGTTGTTCTCTACAAACTCTAGGTGATACACACCATTTTAAATATTGCATGCGGATCTCAGCAAATTAACTTTCCCTCATTCATTATAATGGATTTCCGCAAAGTAACACATTGTTCTATTAACTATAAATAATAACTTGTCATCATCAACCTTTTACGGGTCCTGGCCTCTCCCAAACTGATTTCTCCCAAAAGGATTAGCCGTAATCTTCACGGCTGTATAACCGACTGGCGATCTGTTATATCCCGTTTCTGTAAGAAGGGTTGCTTATACCACAGAAACCATCATCCTTCTTTCGTCTAGTAAATTGATTAAATGATTATTCTTGATTGAGCCCGTTACTATGCTCAGTGTTGCTATCGACTTCCGTGTTGGTAATAAGTTTCTGGATCCTTGTATAATATCAAATTATGTTGCCTTCAAATTACTCTTGTGACATGCCTCATTTCTAATTTGTATAACTGTAATACTCAATATATAAAAGTCATGGGTATTAAAAAGGTAACCGCTCAGGCCCTTACCGCAAATTGCAGTCCTGTCGCCTTGTGCCTTTTCCGGCTTGAGTATTTATGGCATAATTGAAAAAGACGTTACGTAATAATCGCAAGTCGCAAGATTCTGCTATAATTTTTCTCTGCCGTCGCTTTTACGGCGACCACAGGACGAGATGCAGTGGTAGATTGTATAACGCCGACATCACACTTTATATAATGAGTAGAAGGTACGTAAGAGTTTGCAAGAAAACATTTCAATTCCTTAGTTATATACAAAAGAGCGTCATCAGCAACTTTAAAACAACGTAAATCGCCAACGCCGAGTAAAAAAGCTAAAATAATTATTGCTATTAATAAATTCCTGTTCCTCTCTCTAATCTCCCATTAGAGGAGCAGGATATCTTAGACGTCAGTTTCATTTATACCTGGATGAATTAAATAAATTACTATTATCAACGTTGTTGCAAGCGCGCTCTGCGTGAAGGTAGTTGATAATTGTATGTGGCGCCATTGATATTCAATCAATAGAAACACCTTAGTTATATGTTTTTGATTCTCATATCTATCAGGCAATGTACGAAATAGCTTAGTTACAAAATACATTTTGCATGTTTATGTCAATGAAATTTATAAAAAAATTATCCTTTGCGAAAAAATCCAAATATGGTACTGTTATGACAAACACAAGAACGAGTTATTTTTTAGTTTGCTTAGTTTTGTTGTTAGAAATTGTTCAATGCTAGTTCAACAATAAAAATGTTTTACATAATGGAAAATATTGTTGTTGAAGATCCAGAAAGCAAAGAAAGAAAATAGAGTTATATAATTAAAGAATGTATAATTCATGGAAGAAAATGTCATATATGCCAAATTATGTTACTAGTTCAAGTTTATCGTATCTTAAACGAGGTTATACTGAGCATCAGCATAACCTTCATATCAAGAGGTAAGAAAGCTACTGGTGGTGTGTACCACCGCAGTACCGGTTATTTTGCCGTAAGACAGTATTAGTGTGTAAACAATACTGTTTAGGTTTGAAAGGCACTGTAACCTAGGGTAATTACAGATTAAAGACTTAAGAACTGATGAAAGAATTTTGTTATTTCAGAATTTTCTGAAAATTCATATGGGTGACACTGCTGCTGACATGGGCAGGTACTCTTACCATCAGGTCAATGATTAGCTCGTCTTGTACTTTCTTCTTATAAAAAAAATGATTACCTATCCATAGATTTTATATCTTTGTATCAACCAAGTTTATTGCGGAATTACAAAAACAACATCCTCAATTTGTCAGTACTCGGTTGTTTAGAAGACAAAATTTATTGGTTTTCCTTTTGCTATTCTCGTCAGATTTCCAATGATTAATTATATAATAGAAATTATTTCTTATTGCTACATGGAATTGTAATGCATTGCCTTTTGTCTTTTTCTCGTCCTTAGTTTTATCTTTGGTCTTTGAGTCGGTAAGCAACCGATCTTCGATATAAGACAGCGTGATAATTTATACCGAATTATTTTTGTTGTGGTCCTATTTTTATATTTATCATAAATTTAATTTTTTTTGTTATTGGATGAAGTGATGAAACGAGCAACACGTTCACCAGATAGTAAGTGCACATATCAAATGGTGTGTCATCCAGAAAAATTCTGTGTGACACCACACTGTACCAATCACCACCCTGCGATATGCCCAGTGATTACGCTAGCTCACAGTGCCCTTCAAACCGAAACACAGTAATGTTTGCACACTACCGCTTCACGGCAGAATAACTGGCCCTGCGGTGGTACCAACCTAGACGGATTCCTGCACAGGAATCTTACCACCAGTAAAACAAATATCTGTAATTATTTATTTATATATAAATTTTTGACACATGAGAAGTTGACGTATATATTGCTCAAATGACATTTCTGATAGTACCTTAATGTCGCAATGGTAGAAATAGACTAGCTGAACCGCCATTAAAAAAGTCTAGTGTTGTACGTTTTTTATTAACAGTAAGTATTTAGGTTTGGTTTTTCTTGCCTGTTCTTTACTCCTTCAACCTCGTAATTTAAGCAACCATAACATAACCTAATTTGTTTTATACACGAAATTGTTTATTACGAAATTAACACGTCAGTCAGGGGCTGCAGTTAGTCGATTCAGTAAAAAACTAACCCTTTTGTTGTGGCAAAACAGCAATTTAACCCTTCACGATCGCCTTAACCCGCAATCAATCAAGTGGAAAGGGCCCACTGATTATTAGTAATAGGGCCTACTGGTTACTTTTGATACCAACAATCGGTGTTTATTTTAATTACATTTTATGGTGATCATTTAAGTTTAATGCAGCTAGTTAATAGTATACTTAAAAAGTAAAGTAACAGACTTTAAATGTCCAATTTTGCGCAGAGATCCTCCTATTTTTGAAAGGGTTTAGGTTAAGGCTAAAACTCCACCACGCTGTAGCAGTGGAAGCAGTGGAAATGGAAGTGCTCGTCTCGAAACATTTTTTTATGTTTATGTCATGCAGGTTTCCTTACGACGTTTTGCTCCCACTCGAGCATGTAGTAAATACATACATACATACCTAAGATCACGACTGTATCCCATAAGGGTTAGTCAGAGACTGGGCACTCACTGCAAAAACAGATGACTGCCACAATCCACGTTTCACCAAAACAGTATAATGCACTTGGTGTGATAGGTGGTGAGCCCATCGCCACCATGCGCTGTTGGGTGCATAGTGCAGTTTAATTCCTTACTCGCCTTTTACGAGATCCATTGGATGAGATGGAGTGGTAGTATTTTTTTAACGAGCCGCCACCACAAGGCATCTGTAGTAAATCAACACTTAAAATTGAAAATTCACATTAAACTTAGATTATTCGGATACTATGTCATTCAAGGCGAGCTCCTAGCCCATGGGAGTAAAATTTTTGATTGATGTTCAACTGTGGACATGTCATGATAATAACAAGAAGTAAATTTAGTTGAGAAGTTCATCATTCACTCCAATTACATTTGGATGGAGGACCTTGTATATCTATCTATATATATAAAACAATGTCCTGCTAGTTACACCATTTATAACTCAAGAACGGCTGGACCGATTTTTATGAAGTTGGATTTGTCACCGCCCCGAATAGCAGAATAACTTTTAAATGATCGAAAAAAAAACACGACAAAAACAATATTCTGCAAAGAAATTTTACAAAGAAAATTAATTTTCTCATACATTTTCCGAATACAACGCAATGGCTAATACATGACAGAAACAAAACTAATTTTATTCTGTATGCAGAACAGTTCGGAGACAATAAATAATTTTCTTTCCTTCATTATCTTCTGACAGCTGATTCAACTGCTCGGTCCTTTCATTGGATACTTAGCTTTGCTTTGCTTTCATTGCAGAGCTAGCTGTGCAGACGGATTTATCAGCATTTCTTAAAAGTTTTCACCAATGTTTATTTACTTTTCGACCGTTATTACTATTGTGAGTCAAACAGTTGCCTTCGAAGATGTTCACTTTCTGAGGTTATCAAATTTTTGATTGATAATTCCTTCATTATGTAGTTTTGAATTGTGTGACCATATTTCCAGTGTTATTAACAATTCCGCGAGTCTAATCTTTCATATTGAAGCCGTAATGCAATTAGGCTTCGCAATATTGAGAATCAATTCAATGCAGATGAAAATTACAATACTCCACGTTGCAATGCGCCTTGAATGTTTTGAAAAGAATTGGCGAATACAGAACAATCCAAGTGAAGTCGGAACCAAAATCGTTTCCTTTCACTTTGGTTCTGATAGTTCTACCGTTATCACCGTACATAGTCGTCCATTTTATACAGGCGTAAAAACGTTTTGTTACATCATACAGAGCGTCTATGCTAGGAATTCTTCGCCAGTATCAAATCCAAGTTATATGGTTTCTTCTACCTATAGTGATCATTATCCTGAATATCATCCCTGTTTTACATCCCGTTTTCTCAACATCTGAACAGTTCTCTAGTGAAAAAAAGAAGGAAAGAATCTTTATTTGTGGCAAAGAACATATTAAAATATTAAATTATATTAAATAAGGCCTATGTTCAGCAGTGGACTAGTGATAGACTAAAATGATGATGATGACGATAAAATTAAATAAAAAAACACAAATTAAAAATATACATATCTATATATTAATAGGTGAAGAGAAAACTTTGTAACCTTTTTAAGCATATTGCGGAGGAGTTTGAGATTTGGCATATTTAAAGTTTGTATGAAGAACAAGAACAAGAGAGAAGCGTATATTATAATATGTGTTATGAATACATAATATTAAATTAAATAAAATAAAACATTGAATATTAACGTTCGTATTGATAATGTCAAATGCGTATGTGTGGTTAAATAGTCACAGAATATTTAAAATATTGTCAACAAATTTAACTTAACAAATTTTTTTAATCACTCAAACCCCCGATTTGGCATTTCGATCACTGACTATGTTATTATATAATATCACCATCAGTGATCGAAATTTGTCCGTAATTTATATATTTATTAAATTTGTACGTTATTGGGGTTTGAGTGATTAAAAAAAATATTATAGTGTATATAGTATTGAATAAGTAATTTTTCGATTAGTTAAAAAAACAATTGTAGTAATTGTAGTTGTAGTTGAATAATGCAACAATGATTTTCAGCGCAGCCCTCTATTGAAGATATACCTCTCCTGAGTTAGGATAATTTGCCTAATTTGAGCAGTTTCCAGGAGGTCATGGGATCTTTGTAACGCTACTTTCAGTCCAATTTTACGACTCCTACAGGTTGATTGGAAAGATTTGCAACGACAAAAATCGAGAGGTGTCTTGGGATACCCGGTTTGAACGAAGTTACTTTCCCTATATTCTATATTTTAAATAACAGGCACAACGAAATAAATTAACATAAAAATACTGAAATTTAGTCATATTTGTTTAGAGTATCTGGCGTCTAAAGGGCATTGTTCATATTAATAAGTAGAATTTCTGAATGTTTCAAAGTTGCCATTGCATGTGCCGCACGTCTATGCTATCTATACCCTTATACTATACCCTATCATACCCTTTTAAACACATAAACATATAACGAATGTAACGTACGGTACAGCAAAATTGTCATGACGTTTGAAGTCGCACACTTTTTTCGGCCTAGCTTTTTTCGCCAAGTGTATGGAGTGTAACGTACGACAAGGATCTTCATTCAAAAAAATAAGTTGTTGGGTAAAATATGAAGTTAGTCTCCCCTGGTTTGCAACGACGAAGCATTACGGTACTTAATTTTACTTTTGCTTGCAAATAATATGCTTGCATCTTCGACGCTGCGTATATGCGATTTTAATATACGGTCTCACTAAAGCACCTTTATTGTAACACCTTTTTGAGGTAATGTGGGTTCGGTACGACTAATTATCGATGATTGGCGTCCTGCAGTTGTTTCGCCTTAATGACTGAAAATTGCCTCAGTGAACGCCTTTGGCCCGTGCAGTGTAGCGTTTCTGTTCAGACCGTTTATAGAACGACCTTTCGTTAATTATTGCACAACGTCAAAAATAAGTAGTATGTGTTATTTTATACGGAACTTTTAACACGTTCTCGGAAGACATTCTTATTATTAATACTTCATTTATACTTTTTTCATCACTTCGAAGACATAATTATATTTTTTTGAGAAATTTTAGTAAAATGAAATTTTAAATGTTATCAATGATATCAGGTTATTTTTGTAGTCTTTATGTAAGGTATTAATTATAATTTACTACCGTCGTATGTGTGCGTTGTGGACCATAGATTCTCGTATGTCTGTAAATCCTATATAAAGAATTAGAATGTATGTATATGTGTCGTCACCACATTTGAATACGAGGGGAATAGAGCTCCATACTACTGCTTTTTTACGCTGGTATTGTGAATAGGGCTTACTAATCTGTGGATGTACCAATATGTTGACTTAATATATTCAAATATTTTACTTATGGAACACATTGCAAATGGCCTCGAGAATAAGCCATTCTTATAATATATAGATGATGATGGTGATGTCTTCCTGGACAATTTTCGACTACAGCGACAATTTATAAATAATGGGAACCTATTAACTGCGCAGGAGATACTACGATGCCACAAGTATACGCAAATACAGAGGCACTTACTTCTCGTAACCTATCCGCCCCGATGTACACTATACTACTACAACTAGGCGCGAAAATCAAGAACAAGTGAGTTTGCACAAATATATGCTCGATCTGGGATTCGAACCCACGACCCGCTTCATAGAATCCATGTACTCTGATCACTAGGGCACGCGGTCGGCATTATATATTATATAATGACGACCGCCGAGATGCCGGAGACTTCATCAGCGTGGATATAGGTTTTTTAAATTTTCCGTAGGAACTATTTAAATTTTGGGAGATAAAACTTACCATGTCGGCTTCCAGAATGCAAGCTATCTCCGTGCCCAATTTCATTAAGTTCGGTTCAGCGGTCAAACCGTGAAAAGGAAAACAAACAGACAAAAGGACAGAGAGAGTTATATTCGCTTTTATACTGTTATTGTGGATTATAATTATATTATTATATAATAATTGCTTTCATTTTCGCTCGATTTACGACAACCATAATTTATTGTCCAAAATTGTCTTATTATAATCACAGTTACTAAATGGAAACATGACGGGTTTACGTCACAATTTTATAGTGGACATGCCCATGTATGTCGCAACTTCCTCTGTCACTACTTAACGAACCAGCTCGCTCATTGTTATAATTTAATCATTAAGCCTAAAAATTTACAAGCATTTCGTATTTTTTTTAAATATAAAAAAGTCACATTTAAATCGTTTTTATTATCAAAGAGAATTTGATTAAATCGAAAACACTGTGCCTTAATGAAAGGGTACAATAAAACTAAGGACTCGCTAGCGCTTTATCGTCTCCCTAAATAATAGTGATAAAGTGCCAAATAAAAAACTTACGAAAGGAGAGTTAAATATAATGCGTCATGGAGGGGTTTATCTTTTTGATAATAAAACATCGCTTAGCAGTACAATAAAAACCGGCAGGGCCACTATCTTGAGATGAAGAGGGCTACGGTCCGACCTTATCAGCGGTCCGGACCTGTTCCGCTGATAAGCGCTTTTGAAAATTGTCCCCAACCTGTTACAAAAACAACCATAATTTTACAAGCCGTTGCATTTGCTAATTGCTATTATGCAATAAAACTAACGCTAATATATTTAACACTTAATTTGCACTGCCGTATAAGTGTACACGAAAGTCCTTGTGTTATAAAAATTGACAATAAAGTTTTATTTATTGAAGTGCGACTTCTTTAGACGCGAGGAGATTGAAATTTAAGATCGAACTTGAGCGCTGCGTTTTCGCGCAACGTTGTTGTGCAACGTTTGTAATATTATTAATAAATATTTACGGATAACTGGTGGTAGGTTCCTATACAATACAGAAGTCTCTCTAAGGTGCCACGGCAAGGCCAGTTATTTTGATGTAAAAAGTACTGTGCAAACATTACTTCGGTCTGAAGGGCACTGAGAGATACCGTATTGTTTATTGGATAAAGTTACGCGCCGAGCAAAACATGTACCTGATGGTAAATGTAACGTCTGCCCCTAACAAATAGTGTGTCACTCAGAATATTTCTGTGTGCCATCACACTGCGCCCATCTCTTTGAGACATAATTTCTTAAGTCTCATATGAGCTAGCTCTTAGTGCCATTCAGATCGAAATACATTAATGTTTGCACACTACTGCTTTACAGCAGAATAACAAGCCTGGGTTGGGATCAACCTCCTGGGCATATGAGACTTAAAAAATTCCTCAGGGTGATGGGCGCAGTGCGGTGCACACATAAATGTTCTCGCTGACACAGCATCAACAACAGCACAAACTCTGGCGGACGTCTTTCTGGCCTCGTGTCTTTCTCCTATAAAAAAAGGATTATTTAATCTTGTTTATAAACTGAGTAGTTATTTTACAGTGGGTAATATTTTTGTTAATTGATGTTCTTTTTTTTATTTTATTAAAATTTCTATTATATTTTAGTTTCACTTCTGTCACGTGTAATGAGTCACATGCACCCTTTAGTTTTGTTGAATTAAATTTCGTTTCCCACTTTAGCTTTGGAATGTTGCATCAAAAGCTAAGTTAATTTACTGTTTAACTCATTATTTAGATATTGTCAATAGGGTTGAAAAAGTCCATAACTGGCTCTCCCAAGAAGGAAGAATTTGAGTAATCGCAACTATTAGAAGATGAATTATCGTAGTACCAAACGCATCACAGCTTAGATGATGGTGCCCGTCAGCGGACTGCGTATTGTTACCAATTACTCTAGATGAAAAGCCATGGCATTTTCATACGTTGTATAAGTGTACATACAGTGTATGAATGAATAATATATATGTATATATGATAATAAATAAATAAATAATAATATATATGTATAATAGTGTGGTAGCGGCTTAAGAGAATCTACCACCCCATCTCATCCCGTGGGTGTCGTAAAAGTCGACAGAGGGAAAATGAAAACCAGGAGATGGGCAGCAGCATCTTGCTGGAACATCTGAATTAATAACTGCGGTTGCCAACCCGTCTGCCAAGCGTGGCAACTATGGCAAAATCCCCCCAAAACGAGAGCTACAAACTTTTGTAGCAATATATGGGGGAGGCCTATGTTCAGCAGTGGACTAGTGATAGGCTGAAATGATGATGATGATGATGATGCTTATTTACCATGTATACGTATATATATAGGCCTCCCCCATAGATTTGAACAAAACTTTGTAGCTCTCATTTTGGGTTGTTTTTGCTATTGTTTAAAATAATAATAGTATACGGAGCTTTCGTTGATCGTGCGATTTTTGTTGAACCCGCGGTTAAAATGGAATGGCTATATTTGCCACTGTTGGCAGGCGGGTTGGCAACTGCAGTTTCTTATCCAGATATTCCAGGAAGATGCAGCTGCTAATCTACTGGTTTTTATTTTCCATCTATCGACTTTTTCGACGCCCGTGGAGATGGAGTGGTAAGTTCTCTTAAACCGCCACCACACGGTTATTATTATTAAGTTGCCAAGTATATTTTTCAGATTTAACCCTTTCTCAATGGTCATAATATCCTCCGCAGCGTAGTTGCTGGCAGTGATCCCTTGTAAGCGATAAGGCGGCCCATTGTACCTTTAATTCTAACCTTTTCTGTTTTCTGTATTTTTCTATTTTTTATTGATGTACAATAAAGCATATTTCATTCATATTTTCAAAAAGCCATGGCCCTTAACTGACCAGTACAACACGACACCGATGGTATGCGACAAGCTGGCAGATTTTCTTAAGTCGCGAGTACCCGGCTTCTTGGTAGAAAAAAGCTTTTTAATACAAAAATGCATAGTATGCATTATCCAATACTGCACAACTGTAATTTGCTTTAAACTTATTTCAAACGATTCTTCATTTTATCTGGGGATTCCTTTGGATATATTTTTGTCACGTCATTTTTATGTAACCGTATTTTTGAGATATTTTTGATAAATATTTAAAAGAAAACCCGTTAATTTTAGTATTATTAAATGTGTAGTATTCGCAAAAATTTTGGTCATTATGTAAAAAAAAAAGTAAGGTAACAGCTTATAAATATCCCACTACTAAGCACAGGAGGAGAGGAGGGTTTTGGAACTTGGAAGAGTCCGCCATGCTGCTCCAATGCGGGTTAGCGGACTTCACATGTCCTTGAAATATTTTTCATTTCTCAGACATGCAAGTTTCGTAACGATATTTTCTTTTACCGCCGAGCACGTGGAAATTCAGCACTTAAAATTGCAATTAACTTTTAGTAGAGCCGGCACCGGGGACCGAATACAGGTCACTAGTAAGTGAGAACTTGTAAATTTAATGAGAGCGCTTAACCCCTGAGCTACCACAGCTCTTGGTAATAATATAGATTAATTAAAAGAAAAGTAAAAATATGTAACGGCTCTATAATTCAAACACATTATTTGTATCATCATTAACAGTTTTGTGAACATTCGAAACGTTCCGACAATCAACCTGTGAAAACAAAGAGTCATCATCGATCATTTCTAGAATCGGTCCGTCCGTGCGCCGGTAAACCGAAAAACCGTGCTCCGAAATTACGGGCCTAAGAAAACAAGAAAAAATCAGTCAGAAGATTTATTTAAGGGAGCGTAAAGATCTGTTTATGGTATGCGTCGGTAATTAAGGGGCGGCCTGCACACGTGCGCGAGCGCAAAAACGACTAAGAGAAAAAAACTATACCTGTTCCCTTCTCGAGTGCGACAGGTCCGCTGACACGCTCTTCAGGAGGGAACCTTCTCAAACTTTAGACAGTTATGTAAAGAGGTTGAACGTTTCATAAGCGTTACCTACGTGGAACTACGGCGTGGGTTAAAAGAGAAACATCGAAAGAAAAGAAAGATTTTTTATTAAATATTTTAAGATGTTTTGAAACATATATGATGGTGTTTAAAAACGTGTTTATAAAGTAACGAGAAAGTAATAATTGAACAAGTTGTTATTGAATTTAAATTTCAATAGTGCTATGTAACCAAAGTTTTAAGATATGTATTATCGTTTCTTACATTAGCCTAAATCAACTTGTGACACACATGTACACTTATACAAATTTATTAAATTACGCTTATATAATAAGAAACTTGTTACGCAGTGAAACTAATTAAAATATTAACTAATTAAAATATTAACCAGATTTCTTTGACGATAGCACAGATTGAGTATCACTGGAATCGCCTTTTCTTAATGTTATCTTATTATGGCTAAAATGACTTCGGTGTTCAAAGATAATAGCCGGCCTGGGGTTCCTTACCACCCTTTTTTATAGGGACTTTTTCGACTGACTCGAAATAATACTGCCTTTAGATATTGCATGTTAGTTGATTTGAGTTTTAAAATCGCTTTAGTACAAAACGCTCTGGCTTTTGTGAACAGATATAATTTTATTTGTTAATAATAGTTAATTACCAAATTATTTTCTTTATTACCTTGAAGATAGGTTGGCGAACGATGATATTAACTCCATATTACATAATATATTTTTAAGCACGTGCTTCTAATTATTAAAGTTTGTATATATGAATATGAACAGATAAATATACTGTAATGATTTCTTATATTTACGCGAATATTCTACATTTATTAAAATTGATTTTTAACTATTTATAAGAAAAGATGGTTGGGCTGGCACTGCTACTGGCTAGAAATCCTAAAAAAATAAAACATAAAACAAACCATATCACTGCAAGTCTTCAAGACATTTAAAGTTAATTTTGGATACTTCGTACCAAAAACAATAATTAAATCTGGTTCCCGGGGAACTACAATAGCATAAGGACGTCTGACACCTCCGTCCTCTCTCATGGTTACAGTGCTGTAAAGTGCTCGTAACGACTGGATGTAAATAGTTGTAAATTAAAAAAAATTGGTGGTTTTTGTTACATTTTATATTTTTTCGCTTTCTCACAAAACACTACCTATTGGGATTTGAAAAGTTTTGTTAATGGTAATCTGCTGGTTATCTCCAAGGAATAAACGAGATATAAATATTAATAAACTTGATTCGAGGCTCGGGACTTCGACGGGATTGAATATAAAGCAGCTCATTCCTCCAGGAACTATTAAATAACAATGTTATCTTACCATCGACGCGTGCCCTGCACAAATTCTTACATTTTTATTTCTATTTACAGTCGTTGGAATTATTAAATATTAATGAATAGTTGAGTTCCGAAAGTTTGTCGGAACGAAGAATGATTACATTAATACATCACATGCTTGTGCTTTGTGTTTATGAAATCAATATAATATAACCGTGTGGCTCGTTGAAAGAATTCTGAGAAACTACCACTCCATCTCATCCAATGGATCTCGTAAAAGGCGAGTAAGGAATTAAACTGCACTGTGCACCCAACAGCGCATGGTGGCGATGGGCTCACCACCTATCACATCAAGTGCATTATATGGTTTTGGTGAAACGTGGATTGTGGCAGTCATCTGTTTTTGCAGTGAGATTTTGTGAATTTTTGTATGGATGTCAAGGTAAATCTAAATATTAAAGTATCCTGGCGACTTAAAAGATTCCGGCTCCAGTTACCAATCGTACCGATTACTCCCGTGGTAGCTTAGGGGCTAGGCGCTCGCTTTAAATTTCATAGTACCCGAGTGACCTGGGGTCGATTCCCGGTGCTGGCACCACTAAAGTTGTCAATTGCAATTTTAAGTGCTGACTTACCACGTGCTCGGCGGTGAAGGAAAACATCGTGAGGAAACCTGCATGTATGAGAAATTAAAAATATTTTGAAGACATGTAAAGTCCGCCAATCCGCATTGGAGCAGCGTGGCGGATTCTTCCTCGCTCCAAAACCCTCTCAGAAATGAGAGGAGGCCTGTGCTCAGTAGTGGGACATTTATAGGCTGAAACTTCAGTCCCGTACATACTCCCGTGAAGTTATGCAGGAATCCGTCTAGGTAGGTACCACCACAGGGCAAGTTATTCTGCCGTGAAGCAGTAGTGTGCAAAGATTACTGTTTCGGTTTGAAGGGCACTGTGACCTAGCGTAATCACTGGGCATATGAGACTTAAGAACCTATGTCTCAGGGTGATGGGCACAGTGTGGTGTCACACAGAAATTTTCTGGGTAATACAGAATCTGTTAAGGGCAGACGTTGCACTTACCATCAGGTGAACGTTTTGCTCGTTTCATCACTTTATCCTATAAAAGAAAAGTTAGATCATGTGATACAAATCTGTTACAAATGGCGGAACAACCATTTCAAATTAGGCCAAGAAATAGCTTATGCATCCTGCATCACGATATTAAAGTTTCTTTGGTCCTAAAACCATTGGATGGACAATAAATAAAATAAATAAACTGCGGTTGCCAACCCGCCCGCCAAGTGGCATGGCGAAATCCCCCAAAATGAGAGTTACGAGCTTTTGTGGTAATCACTGCGGATGTTCAGCATTGGATAAATTATAAGCTGAAGTGATGATGATGATATGTTTATAGACATACTTTAAAATCGGCAGAGGAGAAGACGTCGTTCATAGATCAGACCATCAACAGGCAGCAGCGTCTAAGGTACGCGGAGTCTGCGAAGTTGTTGATGATTATGATGATGATAAATTATAGATTTTAAATTATTAAATTTCCATTTTTTATTTAAAAATCAAAATATTACTATTATCGTCAAGGTTAGTTTTAAAGTACATTTTGTAGCAATCTGTAAAGATTTACTTATGCTTTCTCTTTTATTTACTATTCGTATATGATATTACTAAAGTAGAACTTATTACTCATCATTAGCGATACATCTCCTCCTCTAAGATATTAGGACTTGTTACCAATATTTAAGATTATTAATAACGATAAGTCCTATAGCCCCTACTTCCTGTTCCCACTCCATGATAAATCACGCAGTGCGGGAGAGTCGCGACATGTTGGCCGTTGACAGATACACCAGACTGCTAAGTTTTATTTGATTACTGAAGGGACGTGGGATGTGTGAGAGATTCCTTTCGAAAGAGCACATTTTTTGTGTACTTTCAGTAAATATTGTCTATCAACGTAAGTTTGTTTACGCTCAAATTTTAAGCTAGTTTAAATTGAAATGCCTCACGCATGCCGTAAAAGGCGATTAAGGTCGGTTTAGTGAAAACCATTGTTGCCGACTAAAAGTATAGAAGATACATTTAGTCATGCCTTTTGCCCATATAAGGGGTAGGCAGAGGCTTTTTCGTACTCGCGGGTAACGAGACGCGGCGTGTGCGAACCTCGGCACCGCTATTTTGGTACAAGTCAAAAAAGATCTGACTCTCCGTTGCATTCCCACGAGCAGTATAGTGAGAGTATTGCATATTATAGTGTTAATCTGCACGAATAAAGGCTATCCGTACAATGCTTAAGTCGCCTCTTTCGACACCTCGCCAAAATTTAAAGCGAGCGCTAAGCCCCTGAGCTAATATGCCATGGCAATTATGGAAATTCAACACTATGTCATTTTCGAAAGGTGATGGCGATGACGAAACGTATAAAGGTACCTTAATAGCCAAATGAATAAGCTTAGAAGGTCATAAATAGATCCAGAGAGAAAAAAACAAAGTGTAATCAAGTACAAAGTACCAAAATTTAAAGTTACGATATATAAATCCAGAATAAGTGGTAGGACCTCTGTGCAGGAATTCATTTAGATACCACCACAGTGCCAGTTATTGTGTCTCAAAGTAGTATTGAGCCAAAAAAAATTCTCTTAATTAAAGATGAAGAGGCTTAACCGTGTTACAATAAGACTATAAACATTTAAACGTAACAAATGGGATATCTGCGTTACACTTTTTTCCCTTATCTTACATCTGAGTTAAAAATTGTGGTGTTAGTTACGTTCAAGAGACGAGAGTAAGGCAATGGGATATGAAGAGATGGGACAGTGATAGCTATCGTTTGTTTATCTGATCACAAGTCGGTTTGTCGACAACTTATGGACGTGCTATCTGATATTGTTTCTTTTTTTGGAGCAACTTTGGAATTATTGGGCTGTGTCTTGTTGTGGTTTAATTGTGTTATTACGGTTTGTTATAAAGATTTTAAATCCTATAGTAATGTTGCGCACTGTTACAAATTTAAATAATCTTCTCGCTTTTGCTTGCAGCGATAAGGAAACTATCACGCGTTTTGCTTATTCAACAAAAGAATAACACAAAATATTTCTAATATAATTTTTAAGCTGTAGAAATGTTTTTTTGTTCATAAGTAAGATCACAATGCACTGCTGAATTTACGCCTCCATTACAGATTGCCACGAAACACGGTCCTGACCTGATTGCCATGTGGGGGCTAAAGTTAATCAACCTCCCCATCTCATCTCGTGAGTGTCGTAAAAGTCGATAGAGGAAAAATTAAAACCAGAAGTTGGGCAGCAGCATCTTCCTGAAACATCTGATTAAATAACATGCGGTTGACAACCCGCCAGCCAAGCCAGCTAAGGATTTTGCGGTAGTTCCCATATGGCAAAATCCTCCCCAAAATAAGAACTACAAACTTATATCGCAATCTAAAGTGCAGGCCAAGTGCAGCAATGGGCTGATGATAGGCTGAAATGATGAAAATGATGATGACGGTCCTGAACCACCTGCATCCATCGAGTTTCCCGCAAAACCGTCGATTCCCAAACAGGTCGTTCGGGAATGCCAATCATAAAGGTAATAAAGATGGAATTTCGAGTTGTATTGCAATGTGCGATGGTATGAGACAGAGGCTGGAATTAATAAGAACAATGGTTGCCACTCGAGAACCTTCCTCCCTCAACAGTTACCGGTTCTATATGTCGGTTAATTTAGTTCTGCTCCAGATATTATCGTCACGGATTTTTATTGATGTGTAAGCATATGTTATTATTTTTATACGGGAATGATTTTATATTATATATTACGACTCATAATTCTCTAATAAAAATTTACTTACTAATATCAAGGTTCTAGGTTCGAATCCTAGGCGAAGTAATATTGTGCAGTTAACTGAAAAGGTGCTTGTCTTATCGATATTATATTTGTGTAATGACGGCTTGATGTAACTTAAGCTGTTGCTAAAATCGGCCTGAAGATTATCATATCAATACCAACTCCTCTAGAAAAATAACGTAGTAAATTTCTGTAATCGAAAATCGTTGTCAATTATTACAGTTCTTTAAGGGACAACGTCGTAGAATGTGAGAAGTATTAATTGAGTGTTAGAAACGTGTATACCCTAAAATATGTTAGAGATAAAAGTAGGATTTCTTGACAAAACCCAATAGCGTTCCGTCGCCGGTAAATAACTAAATTAAACCAACCTGGGCCCAATATGAATTCTTTACAAAAGCTGTTTTTAAATTCCTACAAAAAACTATGTGCACACGCTTTCCCATAAACATTTGTACAACGTTATAATCTCTTCACGCCACACTTGACACCAATATGTTGGTGCATTCATCAAGGATTACTAGTGATGTGATGTTTATCGATATTCCCCTGCGAATACGATAACGTCCATCGCGAATGCTGGCCGAACATCTTGCGTGACAATGACGACATAATATTTTGCATTGTTGTACAGATTATCAAAAGAAATCTTGCTATTGTGAAGCGGCTCGATGTGATGCAAATATTTGTTATTATTTGTTTGTGATTCTGGCTATATTAGCTTTTATAAGTATTTGTGTTTACCAAGAAACTTTATGAAACAGGCATTCAACGGTTAATATAATTTTGTAGTCGTCTTGATCGTTTTCAATAAACTTTAATTAGTACTATTTTTTAACTACTAAATTGTTATTATTTTGTCATATATATGGATACATATATATTGTTATATATTAATATTAAAAATAATATTACAATGATTAAAGAAAAGATTTTAGAATTTAAAACCTACATACAGAGCCGTATTGAAACGCAGCATCAATGGAAAAGTAATATATTTACATATAGATATACAGTATGAGTTTATGGAAATAAAATATCGTTCAAACTGAAATTAGCTTCAGAGTAGTGGCAGAAAAACTTTTTGTTACCTTCCTCACAATGAATAATACAAACATTTATACACGGCCCTAAGAAATAATACCCTATTAAAGTGCGGCATAAGCGAAGCTTCCAAATGGAGTGAGTCCTAAATCCTTTCTTATCTCATAGACACAATCTCTACCGGCCGCGGTGTAGAGTTACAATGAGACACAAAACTACCGAGAAAATGAATTCAATGTAAACCTTAACAATTACTCCATTTGACCCTTGTGTGTTAAATTCACGCTTGAATAATTACTTTTAAAAAGCATCTCGCAAAATTGAATTCTTCTATAACTTTTTCTATTGTCAGTAGTCACGTGTCGAAGATTCGTGTCCCGATGTTTTAGTTAAAAAGCTTCACCGTTCTTAATCTTAGTTTTGTAGATTAGGAATGGTGTACAAATGAAAGTGTTGGAAAGTAAATGAAAATAATTTCCTATTTATATAGGACGTTTATACGTAAAATTTTGATTGATTTTCTTTTTTTTATTTCATTAAGAATAATGAAACACAACACAGAACTGTCGTTTACAGAAGTAAACAACAATTTACTGGAGGTAGGATTCCTATGCAGGAATCCGTCTAGGAAATTATAATTTTTTTAAATTACATTGATCTTAATTTGACACCTGATACAGATATAATATGATTATTTAAAACATAAAGAATTTAAATATAAAAAAGTTTGCTTTATATCGGTAATTCATCTAATATTTTTTGTTTGATATCTTCGGAATGCGATGGTTTCAAGTTCATCGTATTTATAAAGTAAATTCCGCAAATACTCGTAGGTACGGCCTCGGCCCGCCCGGGGGCTGCCTCGCGGCCTCACTTACAAATATTTTGGAAATATTTCTCCAACTTGTCGGCGTTTTATCTACCGCTCCTTTCCGTTTAGTTGTCTATTGCTCGTTGAACAAGTCAAAGATATTAGTTACGTAACTCTGTATTATTGTTATTGAATTATCAATCGTATTTTTAAGACGAGAAGAATAATTTTACTGTAGTGTATGATTGCGATGTATACTTTTATATTAGTGACACAGTTTATTATCTAAGAGCAAAATCTTTACGAGAAACTAAAAATGGTTGCGCGCAAAAAACCACGACCCCTGACGTGGAAGTAGGGGTGTTCAATTAAATTAAATTTCTTTATCTAATTAATAATTTCTTAAACATGTTACGCCTAATGTTTGTTGATATTAAATGTTGTTTGTCAAAAGTGTTGTATTTTATCTCAATTATGTTAAATCAGCAACTTAATTAAGTTATTGTATTAAATTATATTACTTTACATTCGATTGAACTTACATATAATTTATTAGAACACATAAAAATAAGAATGACAGTGCAGTTAATTTAAAAAAATACTACAATTTAAATGATAAGTCTTTATACATTTTTCTGATGCACAAAGAATACAGACCAACAATCACAGCTCTTAGTTCAATCGTCGTCATCATCATTTCAGCCCATCACAAGTCAACTGCTAAACGTAAATAGGCGTACCCTGCAACACACTTAGTTTAATATTTATGTACATATTACAAATGGTAAATAAACACTGACAATAATTTTTATAACGCAAGTTTCAAACATAAGCAAGTGCCAACCCTAACCTTTATCTGCCATCTCGTGCCACGTAATTTGACACTTTCCGCTGACAAAGCCCACATTTACTCGACACAGACAGACCTACGGACTGACGCAAAAACTGACTGCGCTATACAAAAAGCAATTAGCGTTTTTTGCGCGACTATTTCGCTCGGAATTAATATTTACAGGAATTTATTTTTTTCGGTAAACGGTACAGCACGTGTTGAATGCGGACTTTTTTGGTAAAGTATGAGTTATTTTTCATAATTAGTCCGTGAAACAGGATTTCGCTTTTAGTCGAGAGAAGAATGTTGATGGGGAAGGAAATACTAGAATAGTTCCAGAGGTATCGTGATTTTTGTCATAGGGAAAAGACTTCATATACTTTTTTTTAATAAAACTTTGCCCATAGCTATGATTTATGTACATAGTAGGTGAATTTACAGACATAAATTGCACCTGCAAAAACACACAAACCCAGAACATCTATCTAAAGATAAAACGTTTCATATTCTTGTGAAACGGCACAGTTGTTACTTATAACCAGGAAAGGAAATAAAAAATGATATCTTTATTATATATTTCATAAATATAATGTTATGAAATATTTCATAAACATATTTTTTTTTATATAAATGAAATCAGCCATCATTCCTAATAATTAGTTCCCAGTGATGACATTAACATGGTCCTTTGCTGTAGTCTGCAAGCTCGTCGTTCAGCGAGCTAAGGAACGGTCTAAGCTCGGTATTACTCTGCGAGATAGAATCCATAACAATGATCGGCAGCAAAACTAAAGTTACCTACATAACCCTAAGGAACAGCAAGCAGTAGTGGCAATGGGCCGGCTATAAATGTAGTGGATCTGATAACCGTTGGAGAAAAAAGGTTCTGAAGTGAAGAAGGCAGCCTCGTATTCCGAAATACTCAGTATAGAGCGACCGTCCACTAGCTGAAGCGATCACCGGCACCGTTTTGCGGGAAGTCGATGGATGCATGTGGCAGGACGTCTTGGACGATTTTTTGGCACTCTATGGAGCAGACCTATGTTCAGCAGTTGACTTGTGATGGGTTGAAATGATGATAATGATAATATCTTGTCTTAGTTCAACTAGGATAATTAGTTTTCACATGAAATTATTTCTTAAAAATAGTATGCATACAATAACTTAGCGTTCATGAGTTGAATTTGACACGAGGTGTATAGAAACGGCAAATATCTCACATACAACAAAACATCATCAATCAATCCCGCGACACACTTATAAATCGGATCCGCGATGTATCCGATGATATCGCAAATTCCCTAAGACTAGATCCGTATCTCGTAATCCGAACAGGAAGCTCATTGTGAATCCACCAGATGCGAAATTCCTGTAACCGTTGTAGTGAGTCTTGGTAATTGTTTGGTGCTGAATGGTGCGCGCATGGGCGTGGTCGGATTGTGCATTCCCATTCTATAGTTCTGTTAGATCTAACGTTTCTTTGGTGCTCATTTAAGAACTTTTGTTGTCTGTGTTATGTAAGTTAAAGAATATATATGTATAACTTATATGTAAGTAGTTGTTATTTGGCATTTGGTATCAACTACTTTAATGTAGCATATTATGTTATTAGTTATGTACATTAGATTTAAATTCTCTAACCTGAGAGGAACAGTACACTCTATTACTACACTTTTCTAAAATTTGACGCCAATTATTTTAGAATGGGAATTACTTATAGTCGTAATAAGTATACGGAAACAAATCTGTAAATGTACAGATTTGCTTCTTAACAAACATACTATCATTGAAAGATTTTATTTACTCAGTCGTATATTTTCATGTTTTTTTTAAATTATTTTTCTTCTATAGTGTTTGCGTTTTGAAAACTATAATTGCACATTCGTCCACACTCAGACCCGGAACAAATATGTAAAGGCCTCTGCGCCACATGCTGACAAGAGTACTTTAATTTTACAAAACAAGAATTAGTTACCAAGCCTTGCCATATCTTGTTAAGAATCACATTATATATTTCGAAGAAAAACCATAGATTTCCTAAAGGTCATAAAATTTTAAACGAGATTTAGTGATGATTCATACTATAATTTTATGTAAAACTCCAAGCATGTGCAGTGAGGTTGCGTGATTTTTATCTTTGTTTTATGAGCGGAAGAAATTTATTATTCAAAGATCGTCGCATAATTAAATTTTAATGATGGGTGTAAAGCGGTGATGGTATTTTTATTGTCACTACAACACTACTAAACCTACATCTGCAAGATAATAAGTTTGAGTTTTATTTCATACAAGTCGTGTCCCTGACTTTGTTAGAGTTGTTTTTACAATTTATGTTAACAATAACCTTTTGAGGTTCAAAAATAAAGTAAGAACTTGTCTTTTTGCAGTTAAGCTTGCAGTTTTACTGGTAGTAGGACTCCTATACAGGAAACGTCTAGATAGGTACCAGCGTTGGGCCAGTTATTCTGCTGTGAAGCAGTAGTGGGCAAACATTGTGTGTGTGTTTCGGTTTTGATGACACTGTGAGCTAGTGTAATCACTGGACATGTGAGAATTAAGAATTGATGTCTCTGGGTGATGGCCACAGTGTGGCGTCACACATAAATTATCTGGGTGACGCAGCATTTGTTATGGGCAGACGTTGCACTTACCACCAGGTGAAAGTTTTGCTCATTTAATCACATTATCCAATAAAAAAAAAATAGCAAATGTTCAACAGCTTTCGCTACCTTGGAGAGGATTGGGTAAAGAATGATTTGGATTTTTGGGCAAAAGACTAACGTAGGCCTTGCGCCACAGTAAAAGAAATATTCCAGAATCCAGGGAGAAGTTAATGATGTGAGAGATACTTGGGAGGAGATGGTCAAGGATTTTATCTATTTAAAAATAACCAAGACCTGTTAACACATATTGTTTGACACAAAACTAAGTGTTCAGCTCTTTATTAAATTCCCTTTTTTAAATGGTTTTTCTATTAGTTACATAAACATAAGAGCATTCCTTTCAAGTAAAAATGTTTTATAAACACGTTTCGATTGTTAAAAAGGGAACGAAAGGGACCAACGAAAAGAAGGACCAACTCAGGCGTTAAATTGATATCGAAAAGGATTTCCTACTGTTTTCAAAATATTACTCGTGCTCGGGCGGTGCACTTTGAGATGGATTAGTTCGGGCTCCGGAGAACTTTTCATATAGATTGTTTTTACAGCTTACGGAACCCTTTGTCGGTTTTGCGAATTATTGAGACTCTAGGAACAACATAATACAAGCCGGCGACTTAAAAACGCCCTTTTCAAATTGAGGCAACGCTTTACGGTTCTTGAATGGTACTTCGCATCCTTTGACGCGGAGGCTACGTGGCTGTCAATGGGCATGTTTCTGTTTCATGCTCATGGTGTTCAATGGAGATGTAAGTAAGCGTTTGGCGATCCTTCTATTCTTGAGCTGAACGCATTGTATGTAACTCTTTCAGACAGAACAAGCAGCAGCTGAATGCATTTGTTCTGGTTGTGTTAGGCGCGGTGAGGATTAACGTGAGTTCAATTTCCAACTGTCCTCACTGAATTAAGCAAAATCCTTTGTTTCGATCAATCCGCCTGTAAAATATGCAATTATGATAAATCCTTACAATTGTCGAGTTGTCGATGAAAAGATTAATCTTTACGTAATGTAAAAAATATATAATTAAGCCGATAGGTGTCCGGCAGAATAAAATAGCACCTTCGTCTTTCCTACCGAGGTGTTATAAGTTGTTTGACTCGTACCAAAACGGCGGCGACGCGGTCGCCACCCGTCACGTCTCATTTCCCGCGGGGGCGAAAAATGGGCACGGGTGTGGTTTTTGCCGACCCCTTATATGGGAAAAAGGCGTGACTTATGTATGTATGTATGTATACTTTATTTATGAGTAAATGTCATAACAGTTTTCTCAGTTCAATGCTAAATATCTATAAGATGAAGAAATTACCAAACTGAACATTCAGTAGGTTTGTTTGTTAGCGGCTTTTCGCAGGAGTATGCAACATTTTTCACTGCCCTCATTAGCATGCAATAAACATTTTAACTACTCATCGGGTTATTAGCGGCCACTGTCGAAATTTGGCGGAAACAGAGCAGCTATATTTACCGTACTTCAGGTTTTATCTTTTTTTAATGGATATTTTTAACATCCGTCTGTCCCTTCCTTGAGAATCAGCATACTTAGTGGTCGGTCAGTACTGGATGACTGCTACACCTACGGCCCTGTGTTCGAATCCTTAAATCGCAACTTGTTGGTTTTCGGTTCATCTTGTGTTGCGATATCGTACGTCTGACACTACATGCTAGTCTATCTCCGATTTCATCGCAGGAGCGTTACATCTGGTGCGGGTAGATAGAAACGAGTGAGTGCCTCTGTGTTTGCTTGTACACTTATAGCACTATATTATCTTCAGCGCAGATGAAAGCTTCCGACAGTATTCGGAAGGTGTCGCCGTGGTCGAGTATCGGCCAGGATGATTTCTTTCATCGCATAACACGCGGTAAATCAGTACTTATATTGCAGAACAGTTTTAAAGGTGCCGGCATAGGGGATCGAAGTCAGTTCATAAGACTAAACAATAAACACTAAATTTTAAATTGCGTGCGGCTAAGCGATCGGATAACAAACAGCTAGAACGATAATAATGTAGAATGATCGAAATCCCTTACTTTACATTTATTCAGACTATCATCAATCAGATTTTATTTAACATTGTATCGCTAACAAAAAAAGGGGTTTTCTATTTAGCATTTTTAGCGTAAGCCACTCATAGTAGCCCCAAACCATACGTGCACAAATATTTAAAGGCGGCCTGCCCGCGGACATTTTTTTAAACTCAACCTTTTTTTTGTTTGAATTTACTTAATGGTTACAATCTATTCGAATTGGTGCTTTTCGTTTGACAAGAAGGGTCGCGGACTCGGAGGATTAGAATCGTTTTTGTATTTATTTTTTACTAGCGCAAAGGTTTTTTTAATAGATTCGTGACTGTTATATTAATAGATGAATAGTGAAATATTTAAGTATATTTTATCCTGTATTAATACTGAGTATATGCAACTTTATTTTGTTATCGTTAGGGTTATAAATAATGTGAGTAACATGACAAACCTTTTAATATAATTTCAAATTAACACATTTCTTTGGGCCTTCCAACACTGCACCATTTTCAGGGTTTTAACAGGGGTTAGGCCTTTCAGACGTAAGACCTTTTCAGTTAAATTTAACTAAGTGCGTATGTATATGTATGTGTAATGAGTTGCATAATATTGTAAATGCTAACTTACCATGTTGTTTACATTTTTGGTTATCAATAAGAAGTTGTAATCTGGGAAGGAAATGTTTAAATGCCGTAAGCTTATAAAATTTAGAAAAAGGTCAGATATAGTGTTAGAGTTCCAGGACATCCGCAATACATCGAAAAACAAAAAAATGTCTTGCGCAAATATTGTTTTCAGTTTGAACTCGAAGCTTGGACTCAGAGCTCATTAAGCTGATAGGGTGATCACATAGCCACGTGGTCGCAAAATTGCTCTTCATAACAACAGATCAACATTCACAATGAGCCAACTGCATTTGTAAGAAAATCAATAATATATTCGGTAAATGGAATGCCCCTGGAAGTACAATTTAGTACCGTCACATTATACTTCTCGGAACTACAATACGAATCCATTGGCCCCGAGTGCGCCTTCCAAGTGTGTCCTATAAATAATACATTACACACCTCATTGTTGCCGATCTCAGTGTAAAGCTTTAAGGGTGGATGATCTCTTAAAATAACAAGTGTTTGCTTCAATGATTATCGACAATACGAACCTTTAGCTGTCTTATGAAAGCCTACTTATCGTTTAGAAGCAGAACGTAACATTCGTTATTTCTATGTGGTACAATTTAAAATGTGTACGAAGCATTGAAAGTTGTTTATACCCTGACATTTAAAAGAAACACATAATCTAATTTACAATGTAAATTAAACTGTAAATATGCAGTGCTTGGGTTTACTTTCAAATGAAAATATTCCATGCAATATTTGTCGAATTTGGATGTAAAATAAAACGTGCGTGAAACATCACGGCCAAGTTGGTTCACCATAACATAAAGAAACATTCATCTATTGATGCTGCGCCGTTTAAATGGTTTTACACATTTATAATATGAGTTACGATAAATAGGTGCCATTGTGTGCGGAGTTTTCTACTTTGTGTCGAGCTTATTGAATGAAAATAATGCTTTTAATTCTATTTCAATATTTGGACGATGAGTTACGAGTGCGTTTGGTGCGTAGTTAAGTTGTTAAGGATTTGGTTAAATTGATATAAGACTATATGCATCGTTTTTTGATTTGTATTTAAGTGCACTTGTGTGCACTCCACTTGGTGTTTTGCCTTAATACTTTAATCTATCGTTGAGGTTATATTTTATACGTGGTCTAGTCCCGTCGTTATTCCAAGAAAAGACAACGCCCACACAACGGGGTATTCCATCATAATTTTCAAGTGTGACAACATGCTAAAAATTGTATTCATATTTGAAGATAGATGTTCGAATTTATAGGCCAAAGTGATCAATTAGTAACTGGTCGTTTTACACAGGCTTGTTTGTCACTCTTTCATACGTACATATATATGTAGATACAGTCACGCCTCTTTCCCATTGGGGTAGGCAAAGACCACAGCTGTCCACTTGGTAAGATCGTAACGCACACTTTAACTTCTTCTACTTTCATGAGTGTTTTCATACAAGCTCGTCGGTTGCGGTTATTTTTGAAGTGGCTTATCTTTAAAACGTGTTCGATCTGATCTGATACGTTCACCTACGTCGACCCTTACAGGCTTGCCTATTCTCACTCGCCGCATAAAACTATTTCTCTTACCTGAATAAAAAAGCTGGGGTTGCAAATAGTAATAGTAATACTATGCTTTGCAAAAACGTAAGCCTATAAACAGTTCTCTACAGGATTCTGACCATTCCCAAGAATTGGATACAAATATTTTTATGTTATATAAGGTTTTTACATAATAATTATTAATTTCCATTTTTTAAACTATACTGTTTCGCAAAAAAAAATCGAATTGAAAATAACCACAAATAGAATGAGAATATGCATTGTACAATTCTTGTACTTTTTTTTTAGTTGCGAGGATATTACATAATTACCGACGTATACTATTAAATTAAAACCATGCTGGTTTGA
Source organism: Luehdorfia chinensis (assembly GCA_019845155.1). NCBI lineage: Eukaryota > Metazoa > Arthropoda > Insecta > Lepidoptera > Papilionidae > Luehdorfia > Luehdorfia chinensis. The sequence continues at coordinate 7,116,096 of JAHVAK010000003.1, read as the reverse complement.
TGTAAGCTTTTATATGTTATTGATCGATTAGAAAAAAATATTTATTCACCATCACTCTCTCTGCAACTCTCTTGATGCTACTGAAGTAAGAACGGGTGAAGGAGTAAAGTTTGACGAAGCATGTTCCAATGAGGTGTGATTACGGTTCTACAGTACTGCGGAATCATCGCGACAAGGCTTAATACTTAAGACACGGCAAATTTTTGTTGATAATTGACTTATGTTCTACTAGCAATGTAAAACGCTTATGACCTCTAAAATTGTACTAATGTTGAGTAAGGTAGCCTACGAGTTGAAAAGAATAGAAGCTGAATGATAAATAATACAGAGAAATTTTCTAGAAAATAATCTTTCGAAATCATCTCGGTAGGATGCAGTTATCGTGATTACACTTGACTACAGCCCCGCTCAGCGGTCAGCACATCTAGGCGCACTCGATCGTGGGTCCAAGGTTTATTATCCCAGCTGAAATCACAACACTTACAGAATCGTTGGTTTTGCGGTTTGGGCGTCATTGTAATTATTCCATGTCTATAGGACTGCATGTGGTGGTAAGAATCTGATTATTGGACTCCTATGCAGGAATCTATCTCCGTAGGTACCACCCCAGGGCCAGTTATTTGGCATGAAGTGGTAGTGTTCAAACATTACTGTGTTTCGGTCTGAAGGGCACCGATAGTTAGTGTAATTACTGGGCATATGGGACTTAAGCCTTGTGGTAGCGGCTTAAGAGAATCTACCACCCCATCTCATCCCGTGGGTGTCGTAAAAGTCGACAGAGGGAAAATTAAAACCAAATGTTGGGCAACAACATCTTCCTAGAACATCATAATAAATAAAATCTGGTTGTCAACCCGCCTGCCAAGCGTGGCAACTATGGCAAATTCCCCCCCAAAATGAAAGCTTCAACTTTTGTAGCAATCTATGGGGGAAAATAAGGGGTAGGAACGTGGGCCGTTCAGCAGTGGACAAGTGATAGGCTGAAATATATATGATGATGATGGGACTTAAAAACTGATATCTAGGGCTGATGGGCGCAGTGTGTTGCCACATAGAAATGTTCTGGGTGATACAGCATTTGTTATGGGCAGACGTCCCACTTACCGGTGAACGTTTTACTAGTCTCGTCACTTACTCTTATAAAAACAATTACCATTCCTTAGATCTTATGGCTCAATTGTAACTTTGAGTACGAGATCAAATCATACGCAGATTAAATTACTTTTGGTTATGAACAGGAACAGGAACATAGGCCTCTTCCAAGGAATTTCTATTATCATCATGCTTGACGATGCAGTACTAGATTCAACTGGCGGTAGGATTCCTAAGCAGGAATCCGTCTAGGTAGGAACCACCCCTGGGCCAGTTATTCTGAAGCAGTAGTGTGCAAACATTACTGTATTTCGGTTTGAAGGGCACTGAGAGCTAGCGTAATCACTGGGCATATGACACTTAAGAACTGATGTCTCAGGGTGACGGTCGCATTGTGGTGTCACACTGTTCTGGGTGACACAGCATTTGTTATGGGCAGACGTTGCACTTACCATCAGGTGAACGTTTTGCTCGTTCCGTCACTTTTATCAAATATTTAAAAAAGAACTAGATTTCTCTGAGTATTATCTTATTATACTTTTGCGATTACTCCGCTATCTGTCAGAGGCCGCGACATTTTCTTGGCATTAACCGTAGTCGTTTCTTACGATATTTCTTGTTGTATTTATGTAACCGTTTTAACAATCCAACTTCATTTCCGACATTAAGTTCGAGTATCATTGAATCATTCTCATAGTCATTTCCGCATTATCACAAATCTTTACAAGAAGATGATTAATGTAGTCGCGAAATTAATTCTCGATTCAGATGATTACGAAAACACGAAGTACAACCACAAAAAAATAATCAATAAGCTTATTTTACACTATTATTAAATTCTCAGCTGCATTGACCACGCCCTCTAGGAGTTAATGACTGTTTAAAACCGTCTACTTCACCTGCTCCAATACACGAGAAACAGATTAAAACTAAGATTCATTCCCGCCCAAAACGAATTCCGCCCAAAAGCACTGTTTAGTTTTTATTTTACTTCTTCGTAAGAAATGTGATTAGTATCTTGGTTATTTAGTGTTTTTTGTTCAATGATGATTTTAATATTAAGATGTGGGAAAGTTCGAAAAGTGGTTGATAGTCTTTGATTCAATGCGACTAAATAAGTTATTGTGTTAAATACATTTACCTCAGTGGTCTAAGCCAACATTTTTCATCTATTTTCATGAAATATTTTATCGGCGTCTCTTAAACTTATGTTAAATTCTCCGGACAAATAAAATCTGAGCTTAAAATAGTAAAAATTATTGTGTTGGTGAAATGTATGAATGGCACAATGTGTAAGCACTTGTTATTTATATATTGCATTGTAAGCAAAAACTTTTAATGACATATTTTACTGTAAGTAAATTTTGTATAGTTTATTTAATTTTTGTATAATAAAAATAATAAATGAACTCAGATTTTTTTCTATTACGTTGTTTAAATAACTGAATTTTACTAAAGTGAAAATTAGACAATGAGATAGCAAAGCTTGCAGCTTGGACTCCAAAATGTCCGCCCACGTAATTAATTTTAAACAAATTGGCGGTATCTCGGCAACGCACTAGTCAAATAGTTGTAGAGAGTAACACGCCCAGGGTCTCAAGGACCCCGCCTCATCACGCCTGGCCTAGCACTCGGCGCGTTCAAAGGCGGTACACAATTAAAAATCTGACATGTAAATTGTTTGGTTGAAATTGTTGTTCTTTGTTACGAGTATCGCTTCCACTTCTTACGAAAGGGAGGATGTCCAGTTAAGGCGAGTGTTATAGTAATTGTTAGATGTGTAAAAACACACAAAAAACTTTAAAGGTGCACAAGTTTTTGGAAAGATTGTGTGTAGTTAGTGCAAAGTTGCATGTAACCGCAACGGTACATCGTCGTAAGATATTGTTGTAATAATTTAGATATAAATATTATAATAGTATCTTGCCGTGGTAGCTCGGGAGCTGGGCGCTCGGATTCCATTTCATAGTACGCGAGTGACCTGAGTTGATCCCTGGTGCCGTCATCCCAAAAATTGTCCTAAATTTTAAGTGCTGAATTACAACATGCTCATTTATGAAGACAAATATCGTAAGAAACCTTGCATGTCTGTGAAATAAAATATTTCGAGTATATGTGTGACAGAGTGAAGTCCACAATTAGCATTGGAGCAGCATGTATGACTCTTGGCAGCTCGAAAGCCCGCCTAAAATGACCCTGTACTCAGTACTGTACTTACAGTCTGTCAGGCTTTTTCTGTCCGGGGAAGTGAGGCCCAGGACGGCAAAGATGTAAATGGCTGGATGACATTAAAGAATTGACCGGATTTAGTTACCGGCATCTGAAGAACGCAAAATGGGATCGCAAGAAGTTTTGCCTACTGACCTCCAAACTTTCAATATGAAGATGGTGACATCATCACCTCATGATGGTGTCACCATCAGTCTACTGCTGGATATAGGCCTTCCCTAAGTTGGAAAAATGCATCAGTTGCCACACTTGGCAGACAGTTCATAATGGACTCCATTATATCCAATTATTTTGGAGAACAAGGAGGTGATCGCAAACGGCCCGTTGTTGCATGGATCTGAGCAGTTACCTTTCTTAGGGATCGGGTGCTCCAAAGCTGTCTTCCACGACGCCTAGAGAGTAAGAGTACCGGAAAAGACGCGTTAGAACGAGTGCCGACTCTGGAGCACACATTCTCAACACAATAGGGAGGATTCCATCGAGCCCGCTCGACTTTTAGATGCTCAGGGAGAGCATAGAGCACTCACTGCAAGGATGGTCGGCGGTGAGTTCCTTCTGTCATCAGGAGTCGAGTTGGACCCAAAAAGAGAACCTAGAAGATCGACCTTCTCCTTTGCGTCATGCGCCAGCGACGTGTTCTCCCTATGCAGAGATGGTAGTGATGGCTGACATAAAATTTCCTTTGACAGCCCTGGCGAGCGACCAGAATGCACGGGTTCCCGAAGAAAGACCAACTAGTTTCTCGCCTTTTCTTCCAATGTGCTCAGACTTTGCCGCAGCAATTACTCTTTTGTAGGACCTGGAGGCAGAGTTGAAATTCTTCTTAAAATCGCCGTCCCCTTATATAGCAAAAAGGCGTGATTGTATGTATGTACAGATCAGAAAACCAATAAACAGAGTATTTTAGAAGTATTGGCTTTAGCTGTAATTCGAACCCACAGTCCACAACTTAGCAGATAAGTACACTGACCGCAAATCTCAATCAATGGATCTGTTATTCAGTCGCACTGATTAGTTTGAAGTCGTCGATGAGTAGATGAGTATGTATATTTTTGAGAATTAGAGAGACAACAAAATGATTAATAATTTATATAGTGTTCAATTTACTAATTTTTAATGATTTGCTATAAATATGAGAAAATATCATTAGTATTTAATAATAATTTTGTTAGAATATTTAATAAGGTAACGGATTTTATTGACACGTCGAAGCCATAAAATACTATTGTAAATGTGAATGTAAATTAGTGTTAAGCAACTAATAAGTATTATTAAAAAACCGTTGCTTTTTCATTTCCCTTGTATTGTGGGTGTGTAGATATAATTGGACAAACAGAAACACCTGACAGAAGACCTGAAACAACTACTTGTAAGTCCCAGAAATATTAATTCATGCGGATATTGAATAGAATAGAATAATTTTTATTCAACGTAGATTATTAACATAATACTTATTGAAACTAATTTTTTTTATTATACAGGTTCGCAAAAAAAACCTCTGTCCTGGGAAGAACCAGTAAGAAACCCAGCGGGGAATTGCGTGACCTGTGCAGAAGTCAATCGCTTAGCCGTGCGTCAACCAAGCTTTGTAGTTGACGCAATATATTACGTATATATATAGCATTATAAGTATAAGATTGGTTGACGTATATATATATATATATATATATATATATTTATGGAACAAAGTGACGAGACGAGCAAAGCATTCACCTGATGGTGGCGATTGTCGTGTGGTGGCGATTTGCCATGTGGTCCCATTACTGACGTAAAAGTCGACAGAGATAAAAAACCAGGAGCAGCATCATCTTCCTGGAACACCTGAAAAATCTATAAACTATGGCAAAATCACTCCAAAATGAGAACTACTAACTTTTGTAGCGTGTGATAGTGATAGGCTGAAATGATGATAATGATCAGTGGCTGTCGGACTTTAATACAGTAATGTTACTGATTCATAGGAATACTACCAACAGTAAACAAGCTCTATTTATTATATGTTAACTACTGATTCAGCAGTTTTTGACGTTTCGAAGATCCAAAAAGACATTTTGTTGAACAGCGGGACATCGCAGGCATTCATAATTCAGAATGACCATAGAACTTGCGAATACCGTTAAACACAAAAACCAATGATTGACATATAGACTCTACAAATAAGTTCAGTTTTTTCCTCGTCACCATCTCCCAATTTTACAAAATTTGCTCTTCAAATTTTGTTCATAACAATGGAACGTACAATGTCCTTATCTTTAGAATCTTAAATCGCGGGGTTGAAAAGGCTCGAGATGTTATCGGGGTTCATCTTAAACCCGATGGGCTCATAATTTTATACGGGTCCTAAACAATGCGTAGCAGCTCGACACGTGGACCATTTTTCTGTTTAAAAAAACATACAATGCCACTTGAGGATTATCATCATTTCTAATACTTAATTATCGTGTTAGGATGATTTTGAGATCTGAATAATGTCTAAAGTAGTAGTAGCTAGTAATACCACTGCCGAGCTTCTTTTTTTTGAGAGGGCCTTTGTAGCCGAGAAGAATCCGCCAAGTTGTTACACTGCGATTTGGCGAACTTCATAAATTTTTATTCTTTTGCTGATTTTTTTATATTTTCTCGGTGGTTTCTGCACATGCTAAACCGACGCTTAAAAGAAAAACCTATGTTTTATCCTCTTTATCTTCTCTTAATCAGTCCCAAACGTTTTGTTTATTATAGAAGAATGGGCAAGCGGCTTACTTCATGGTAAGTGACCACCACGCATAAACATCCGCAGTACCAGAATAATTTCGGGTGCGTAGCCGGCCTTTGAAAAAGGAGTAGGCTCCTTTCTTGATTCTTGGTCCTTAAGTCGTATCGCTCCGGAAAATCCGCTGGCAGCAGCAGAGTGAACAAAGTGGTTCTGCGTGGCAGAATATTTCTGGCAAAGGGCAGTGGTGGAATGCTAGTCATCCAGGTGATGCTGATGTACTTTTGCGATGGTGGAATTTAGCAGCACGAATTAATCTGAACTTAAAATAAAAATTAAACCTAATAAAAATTTGTCCTGCTTTGAGCGCTGGTGCAAATACTGAGTATCTCATTGTTTTCTTTTTAGTACTAAATGTAAATTATACGTATAAAGAATGGCAGATGCAGTATCAGAGATACCGTACAGTTACAAATACAAACAGATCCGAAAATCTTATGAAACACAAATATTCGCATCGGCGAGGATTCCAACCCACGGCTTTACGGGTGAGTACATTGACGACCGCGCGGCCTAGTGGTTAGAGTACCTGACTTCTATGCCGCGGGTCCTGGGTTCGAATCCCAGCCGGAGCCAACATTAGTTCAAAAACACAAATTGTTGGTTTCCGGGTCTGGTCGTGTTGTGATTTTCCCCGTGTTTCTGACATTGCATCCTAGCCTACCTCCGATCTTATTGCATCACCGTTACATTGGGCGCGGGTAGGTTGGGACGAGTGAGTGCCTCTGTGTTTGCGCGTACACTTGTGGCACTATAATATCTCCTGCGCAGTTGATGGCTCTCGACAGTATTCGGCAGTCGTCGCCGTGGTCGAAATCGGCTAGGAGAACATCACACTGACCACTAGTCAAGAGATTATCAAGTGGCGAGAATACGAAATGAACTAGTAAATACAAAGTAATTAGAAATGTATTATGAGGCCTTTAAATTCAAGTTTAAATCCGTCTCCATTTATCACTTTAGTTAAACATGAATTGTACGACTACGAGTAAATCTTTCAACTTACGTGAAATGGGACTTTAGACTTACTTCTCATACTATGTAGTGGTAAAAGAACACGGTATATGGGTGTTTTAAATTTACTGCATCAAGAATATTGAGCGATTTGCCCCCACCTCTTAGAAATAACATAAGAACTTCAAAATAAAACATAATTCAGCCCTGCCAACTTGCTGTAGAGAATATAAAACATACACACTCACTCACACATACACAGACACCCGCTCGAGAGTTACGAGTAAGACATGATTAATTCTAATTTTTATTTCTTTATGTTAGTAGCTTTTATATTATTTTCATTTATGTATTTTTTTCTTTCTATTCGCTACCGCAAAATAGAGTAATGACATTTGGCAAATTCCAATATTTAATGGCGATTGGGGAGCACTCAAATACCACAATCCCCGCATAACAACTTAGGGAGAATGGAGTGCCTAAAAACCAGCGCTGCATGTGATTAATCTCGTGTCAGCAAATGCCTTTTGCTTAAAATTAATTTAAGGATCATGTCATTTAAAGGTTTGTTTTTGTGTTTTTATTTTTGTAGCAATAAACTGATGTTTATTTATTTTAGTGAAAAATCAAACTTAGTGTATTTTGTATTATTATATACATATATACTTTTCCAACATTGAACAATTTTTTATAAAATTGTATTTGTATTCGGAGCAGCATACTAACTGCTTCATACTTTAGAAAGCCACTGAAGGCTTACTGGTGGTAGGAATTATTTTTTAAAATATTAAAGACGTGGATAATGTAATTATATAAAGAGATACATACAATTAACTGTAGGTCGGAAAAATATATAACGAATAACAATAAATGATTAGTGTATTAACTGTTGTGTAAAACCATTGACAGCATCTTAATTTCAAAGTTGTTCTCAGAAATGAATGCGTTATTTGCACTTTAAAGCTTTATCGTGTCTTGAATTTAATCACGCTCAATGAATTCATTTAAAAGATTCAAAAGGGACTATTGTGCAGACTAAAGATTGCAAAGTCAAGTCATTATTTCCTAATAGTATAGAAATCAAAGTGATATATTCACGGTAAATATCATACACGGAAAGGATTCGTCGATGCGTAAAACGTCACTTTGTGTCTCATTATTGATGGTAAGAGTCTTTTGTCGTTTCTTACCGGTTAATCATACAGGATGTTTAAAATAATCATAAGTAGATGATATATTTTACGTTAATATGCTTTTAAGTGTTAATTATATAATTTTATTACAGATTATTAAAGAAACACTCTCTCAAAAATGTTGACAATAAACTATTTAAATACTTTAGTGTTGTCCTATATAGTGAGGCTTCATTCATGATTATTATTTATGTTATGTATACACTAATAATTTAATTTAATCTGTAGCCGATAGGTGTTCGGCAGAGTAGAATAGCACCTACCTCTTTCCTATCGAAGTGTCGTATCGAAGAGGCGAGTAAGGTATTGTACGGACAGTTTTACAGTTTCTTTCGCCGGTTTCTTCCCCGTCAGAGGAACATCATTACGAAACGGTGATAGATTGTTAAAAAATTATGTTTATGAAACGAAATTTATATTTCTTACGTTGAAGAATAAATAACTTTCATTGAATTTTATTTCACTGCCTTTATTCGTGCAGAATAACACCATAATATGCAATACTGTCACTATACTGCTCGTGGGAACGCAATAGGGAATAAGAATTTTTTGACTCTTGCCAAAGTGGCGGCGACGTGGTTTGCCATCCGTCACGACTCGTTTCCCGCGAGGGCGAAAAGTCAACTACGTGAGTGGCCTCTGTCATCTTTTCTTTTTTACTAAGTACCGAGTACAAGAGTATGTTTGCCGTGTGGTGGCGGCCTAAGAGAATCTACCACCCCATCTCATCCCGTATGTGTCGTAAAAGTCGACAGAGGGATGAAAACCAGGAAATGGGCAGCAGCATCTTCCTGGAACATCTGAATAAATAAACTGCGGTTGCCGACCAGCCTGCTAAGCGTGGCAATTATTGTAAAATCACTCCAAAATGAGAGCTACAATCTTTTGTAGCTACTCGTATCTATGGGGGAGGCTGTTCAGCAGTGGACACGTAATAGGCTATAACGAGGAGTACGAGAGGACATTAGGTGTTCATAAATGTGACATTTTTAACGTGGCTAGACATTTCAATTTAGTACATTTTTGATCATGCTTCTTTATAAGTCAAAAGTGATTACAAAAGTTGTAATAAACATCCTTCATGAAATCAACGGACTGGTCTAAATTATGCAGGCATGCCGTTATTATGCGACCGGGGAGTGAGAAGCATGTATGGAGTGAAAATTGCGGATAGCGTCACACGAGTGTTTGCATATATTAATTACAGGCACGCAGGATGTGTGGAAACTTGGTATTTAACACTTTTAAGTCGTTTCCTTATTTAATATTTTTATATAAGTTACTGAAAAGAGAGCCCTTCTTTAACAATTTTTTTTTTACTATCTATCAATGATGTAGATTAGAACCATCGCATATTTGCGCACACTTGCGTATTGATAAATTATGTATTATATAAACGAATGAAAATGTATTACATGATAATCTTTATGAACTTATGTCTCAGGGTGACAGGCGAAGTGTGGTGCTACACAGAAATATTCTGAGCAACACAGCATCTATTATGGGCAGACGTTGCACTTACCATCAGATGAACATTTTGTTCGTCTCGTCATTTTATTAAAAAAAAAATAAGTATAAATATTTAGATAAAAGTAGATTTTACGGATTTATAGACTTTAATTTTACTTTTCATAATCCGAGTTTCGAGCGCTTTACAGCACCCATGGGCATGGTCTTGGCCTGTGTATTACATAGGGAAAACAAAAAGATCCATAAAAACCCGCGGTAAAGAACATATAGCTGACGCGAAGAATCGACGTTCTAGAAAGTGTGTAGTCTGTGACCATGTTCTGGACCACCCAAACATTACATCAGATTTGATAGGCCATAATTCCTTGCAAAAGTACACCAATTTCTACCAAGGAAGCTTCGTGAGGCTTAACTACCCCGGATTTACTATGTCCCCCGTGACCATGGGTAAAGCACAGGAAACGACAAGATATAAAAAGTAAAATAAGTCGCGTTAAATTCGTAAAATCTAGTTGTATTTAAATGGGAAGTATTCGCATAAATATAGAAAATCTTTGCTTTGAGGCCATAAGTAGACAATAAAAATATAATTATTGTTTCGTGTTTAGTAACACTGCATATATTAATAAAATAACGAAGTTGAACAACCTGTACATACCTAACACCACAAATAACAGCTGACAATAGGTGATCTAATGGAACGTTTAGTAGTCAAATTGAAGAGACATTAAGTTAAAAAAAAACTATTTCTAAAGACATCATCTTAACTGTCAATTTACGTCTAAGAAATATTTATTTCTTACCTGCGATTTAATGGTATATGTATCTTTGCGTGTTAAAAACAAGTTTTTATTGCTTGCTTTAAGGCTGTTCAATGGAAGGCAATTATACTTAATTACTATTCTAAAGTGTGAAATAAAGTGAAATAATATCAATAAAACAAAGAGTGATTTTAAAAACTTTACAGTACAGATATAATTATTAATATATCCATCATCATCATTAACATAAAGCCCATCGTCATTTAATTGCTGAAATTATGACTTTATATATATTTCCTGAAAAGATAAGTCATGAGCGATAATGATCTCACTAAAAATTCAAAATTCGAATGTTTAATTTGGCCAATTTGGTCTCTTTAAGTGCTACAGAAAAGCCATAGTTGATGTGAAGAAAGGTCACCTGAAATTCGACCAGAAAGTCATGAGGATATCTTCAAGCAGTGTCGATAATAATAACTGTAAGTAAATAACAATGGAAAAAAACCAAATAAACAAAAATTATAGTATTTTTACATAAGTAAATCATCTCACAAATGTTCACGAGTAATGAGTTAATCTGGACCAGTCGTCGTTCAATATACTGATTGGGATATCTCACACTCGAGATCAATAACCCATTCCCGTTTCGCGTTCTTGTACTCAGAAACTCAGAGCATAGCCTTGTAAGTAGCTTTGAGCTTACTCAAACACCTTGTAATGAAGGACCAACCTTCACTTCTGTTATCTCTGACAATAGGCACAGATTAAATACTTGTTTATAATTGACGTATATTTGGGGCCAGTTGCCACATTTCTTCTTCTTCATCCTGTTTTTTGTCTAGTGTTGGACAAAGGTCTCCCCATAGTAGGGAGGATTCGCCGTAATATTCACGCTTGCACGGCGGTTAAGCAATCGCTGAATCAGACTCCTCGTATCTTGGGCGCCGTTAATACATAATAAATTAGTTATTCTTAAAATTAGCGTCGCAAAAAGTAAAAAACATATATTTCTAAGAAATTATCAGCGTCCTGAGTAATAAAGGACGTAAGGAGTAGGATGGGTCTATTGGTTTTAGTTTTAAATAATGAAAAATTTATTTTCCATTTACTAAATGCTGTTATCGTAACCAATAAAACACGTGCGCATACTTTTAACAAAGTAAAGCTTATGTTGAAACTATTTTTATTGTTATTAAATTTAGAATAATGTCAAAAAAAGTCGCTAAACTCATGTTGTTAGCAGCTGCTTAAAGCTGAGAAAACATTATTTTACATTGCTACATGTCAAAACCATTCTCGTTACGCCTAATATCTTCCGAAATATGGACCGCCTTTAATATAATTATTGTCAAATGTCTACCTAATATATCTACGAGCACGCACGATTGCATTTCTTCGCGGAATATAAAAATTATTTACGCCAAATGCACTAAACTGAATGGGGCAAAGCTTCGGAACGTGATCGTCTTTTAGAGGCAAGTTTGGGGACAATAAGAAACGGGATAAAGCATCATATTTATTTCATAATAAACGACAATTATCGTAAATTGATTTCCGAGTCGACAATGCGCCGGCGCAGCTAACCAAACATTGGCCAAAAAGGATCGTCCGATGTCATTGTTGAAATTTTAACAGTACAAAAGGCATCCTTCGTTATGCTTCAAGACGATGCTCCGAATGTCGTGGAAATGGTTTGTATTTATTGTGCTAGGTATACCAACAAATATGTATGAATTGAATTATATTTCTGTTATTCGAAATGTTTCAGTTTGTTGTGTTTCTGTAGTGGATAGATTTAATAACAAAACACGTAATGGTGTAATGTGACTTCAAAAACTCCTGACAGTTCATAAGATCTGGTTCAGATTCCCGGTGCTAGCACCGTTCTATTTTTAATTGTAATGTAAGTACTTATTTGCTGAGTGCTTTGTGGTAAAGATATTAAGTATAAGAAGGAAACTAGCAATTCTCGGAAATAAAATTATTTCGACGAAAGCAGCAGGCAGGAGCGTGACTGACATTTCCCGGCGCTAAAAACCCTCCCAACAAATTAAGAGGTTTCCATGCTCAGCAGTGGGGCATTTCCTAGCCGTTTCTATAGTAACTTGGCACTTCAAGAGTATCAAGAGACTGTGTTTCATACTGATTACGGTACAAAATTGTTAGGCTGTGATAATCGTTTGCTACATTCTCACCGTCTGGTAAGACGTCTTCGTCATTTAAGATTCTGTTCAAACGTTTGTCTACAAACGTTAACAATATTTTTTTATGAATGTCGCTGACACACACTATCTACAGACTAAATCTATAAATTACCTTAAGTAAAAATATAAAAGTTACAGCGTATAAATGTACCACTGGTGAGCACATACTCTGAAAAGTGAAAGACACTTGAATTTTATTGTCGCAATTGAAGCAACAAATCCATAGAAATTAAAAAATATATAAAATTGATAGAAGAAGCTGCTGCGTGCTTCCGATTTTCAGGAATTCACGAACGAACAAAAAAACGAAAAATTCAGAAAAGCTTGTTAATATTTCAGTTTTTTAGATTAGACAACACTGTTTTTTTGGACTCTTTTTTACAGAACAAACCATATTTTTTTACGGTTATCAACAAGTTGTAATAAACTGATCTTAAGGCATAAAACTTTCGCAAGAGGGCCAGTTATTCTGCCGTGAAGCAGTAGTGTGCAAACATTACTGTATTTCGGTTGAAGGGCACTGTGAGCTAGCGTAATCACTGGGCATATGAGACTAAAGAACTTATGTCTCAGAGTGATGGACACAGTGTGGTGTCACACAGAAATTTTCTGGGTGAAACAGCAACTGTTATGGGAAGACGTTACACTTACCATCAGGTGAACGTTTTGCTCGTTTCATCACTTTATCCAATAAAAAACTTTACTTTTTTTTAATAAAAAAAACGATTCTCCGAACTAGTATTTTCTTATTTGAGTTTTACAGATATACATTTCATATACACAACACAACCAGACCCGAAAACCAATGTTTTGTGTTTCTGCTCAAATGTCGGCTACGGCTGGGACTCGAACCCAGGCCTAAGGCGCTCACAATTCAGGTACGCTCACCACTGCGTTACGCTGTCGTCAATCTTTTCGCAAATTTGGACAAGACAGTGCAGTTTTGGTGTATACACATTTATACGTTAACAACTCCGAGCGTTGTGTACTCCCCAGACAAACTCTATTTACTGCGCTTAAGTCCTAACTGAAAAACTGGGTGTGAGACCGGATAACCAATAAAATACTGACACCTGATATACAACAAACTATAGTCCACCTCGAGAAATAGATGAACAAATGTCATATCACTTATAATTACAAGTTAATAATATTAACAAGTCTTCATAATATCTTTGGTACAGCCTTCAACTTCCGGTACAGCCTTGAGACAGCCCTGAGACAATAACATGCTATTACTTTACTTTTTCACATCATTCAATAGTCGTCACTTAATAGTCACGTGTGAAGTGTGAATTTTTATCATTTCGACCTCTAATGGGACACTACTAAACATAGACAGGGAAAAACCATGGTTGTCACGCTTGACAATTGGAATTGCAACTTAAATATGATGGTTTGCAGTAATGGGTGCTGAGACCCATTTTCTTGATTCTTTCTTTGAGTTTTCCACTTACGTCATGAGTGGATCTTGGTATTAAATTTAGGTTTAGTGGATAGAAAGATGCAGGTGATTATTACCATAGCTGAAGTGAAGCAGCATTAAAGAAAAAAGGTTCTAGAAATCTTAAGTACTCGCTGTTGTACAATAGCCAGTGCAATACTGCTCTCAGATTTAGTGATGGCAGAACTAAGCGACGACGTTTAGCTGCTTTGCAGTTTCTTTGAAGAACTCATAGAAAAATTCTGAATTCAAAAAGGATTACACGTGAAACGACAGATAACATCTACTAATCTAGTGGTAGGATTCCTATGCAGGAATCCGTCTAGGTAAGGTAAGATGAAGCAGTAGTGTGCAAACAATACTGTGTTTCGGTTTGAAGGGCACTGTGAGCTAGCGTAATGACTGGGCATATGAGAATTAAGAACTTATGTCTCAGGGTGATGGGCACATTGTGGTGTCACACAGAAATTTCTGGGTGATACAGCATTTGTTATGGGCAGACGTTGCACTTACCACCAGGTGAACGTTTAGCTCGTTTCATCACTTTATCCAATAAAAAAAAATAAGGCGTCACTCAAAACAGCTGCAATCAAACATTTCCACAAATATGTTCGCGACTTGTATTACAAGCGAAACGAGTGGCCATCAATTAACCACCAACAGCTCTATTTCTAAAATACGTCGTTCCAGTTAAAAACTAAATAAAAGTCCAGGTGCGAGTAGACAATTAGGGTATAATCACTATATTTGGAGTGCTGTCACGATTCTTCCAAGAAGCGCATTGTTGGCCGCCACCCAGTAGGGCAGTGTTTGCAAACGACCTGAATGAGCCTGACCCAATATTTGCCTTTCGAATGAACGAAACAATGCCTCCGTTGGGACAGTTAGCATTTTCTTGCGACTCACGGGAACAATGTTAAGTTGGGGTTTTGTGATGCCGAATGTTAATTTTTAACGATTACAGTAAAAATATATTTATACAGAAAATAAAGCTTCTGAGTTTTGACGTCATTTGTTAAATTTAGTCAATGTACAAACTTTACTTTTCTGTGTTTTTTCAGTGACTAACGTATTTTATACGTGTTAATTACTAACTACTTACTTATACTTATACTAATACTACATACATACATAAGATCATGACTGTATCCCATAAGGGGTAGTCAGAGACTGGGCACTCACTGCAAATACAGATGACTGCCACAATCCACGTTTCACCAAAACAATATAATGCACTTGGTGTGTGCAGAGTGCAGTTTAATTCCTGACTCGCCTTTTACGAGATCCATTGGATGAGATGGAGTGGTAGTATTCTTTTAACGAGCCGCCACCACACGGCAGTATTAGTATTACTTACTTATTAATTACTTACGTAAATAAGTCATTATGAAATATAGTTTAAGTTCATTTAAATAAATATTTCTTTTTATTGTAACGTTATTACATGTAGTTAGCTCTAAAAGTTTTTTTCGTGACAATATTCAGAGACTTAGTGAAAAAGAGCCGATAATTTCCAATCGCCGCAATAAAACTCCACCTTTACACTGATTTTAGCGGGCATGAAGGCGACAATGTTGCCACGTTCGCGCGGACTCCGCGGGAGGTGCCCACCACACGCATTTATTGTACCTATGAATTGCTTTCAAAATTATAATTCTTATGAAAACAAGTTTACTTGAGCTGTTTGGCATTCTGAAGTTTTTACTCAGTCTTAACAATTGCAGTGACATCTGTGTTGCTGTCTAGAGTAATTGATGTGCGGAACGTGTGGATTTGTATTTTGAATAACTTTAAGTATTTTTTTTAAATGTTCTCGTGTCCGTTAAAACTATGGTAATGTAACACGTACTGCATATGAGTGTATTATCGTCATTAGCCTATTGATAGTCCACTGTTGGACATAGGTCCCTTCCAAGAAACGAGAGAAGTATTGAGCGCGTACATAAAAGAAGCAACCAGTCAAATAGTACGTAGTACTTAAAAAACATTAAAGTGACACCACATTCATAAATATTTTTTTAACTATTTTTACTGCTGGTGGGATTCCTATGCAGGAAGCTGTCTAGGTAGGGTACCACCGCAGTTCCGGTTATTCTACCGTTAAGCAGTAGCATGCAAAAATATTGTGTTTCGATCTGAAGGGCACTGGCTAGTGTAATTATAGAGCATATGATTATGACAGACACCAGATTTCACCGATCGCTTTGGAAACCAAGTTTAATAAAACCACGTTTTATTTAACTAAGTTCATATGTATCATTGGATCGCGGTTTTCGTCTAACCGATTTCACCAGCTCCATTTTGATCGCGTTTAGAAAAACGAAGTTTACATGAGATATCGCCAGAATCTAAAACTCAGTGTATTTCTTATTTTGCGACACCAAACAGCCTGTTTTAAGCATAGGTTACATAGGTATGCAAACGATAAAAAATGCGAATTAAAAATAATTTTTCTACATAGTTGTGCAATTGGCAATGACAGCTCTCTAAAGCCTTGAACGTCGAAAATTGGGCGTTCTGAATACCAATCGCGTTTAGCTTAAACTGCGTTCATTTGATGTTGATGAAATGCAAACTGTAGTATAAACTCAGTTAATCGCTTAAACTTCGTTTAGCATGAACTGATCGGGTTTATTTTCAACGGTGAAATCCGCCCTTTGCAACTAATGTTTCTGGGAGACGAGCGCAGTGTGACGCCACACAGTAATTTTTTAAGTGTCACATCATAGCAAAAACATGGTTTTTATTCTATAAAACTAATTAAACAAATACTATAAGAAGCTTACTAAATCTCTGTTAAAAAAAATCTACATAGGACAAAAATACTAAACTAACTAACGTACAATCCTTAACAAAGTTGATAAAAAAGCTAAGCTCACGAGCTACTTAGAAGGTAGAGATAACGGGCAAAGCATCCTGTGTAGATAAAGCTTGCTTACTCTGTGGCTGGTTGAGGTAGGACTGGAATGTCGTTGTGTCGTATAGGCCACTTCGGATTAGATCTCGTAAATTATTACGTTTATCCCCTATTTTATTTGTTTTATTTTTATTTACCTATAGTTTTTTATATCTTTTATTTTTTATCAAGACCTTTGTTTGATTATATATATAAGTCACAGATTTTATTCGATACCGTCAATAAATTGTGAATGGATAATACTGAAAGATATAACACAGATAGAATTTTATTTAGAGATTTGCTTTTCGGTTTCAATTATGTATCGTAATTCAAATAAAGAATTTAAGAAAACGGCTAATAGCTATTAATAAAATACGCGCAAACACAATAAAATATATAATTTCGTTCGAATTACCTAATCTGTGCCGGGAACAATAATCAATTACTTTCCTAATTTGTAATAAAAAACTACTTAATAATATATACATAATAACTTGGCACACATCATAAGTAGACTAGGAAGTATTTTAATCGTTAAATTTCAGGACAAAGACCCTGATTAAAACGGGGTATGGAATAAACCGAGCAATAATACCACGCTGTGCCATTATCCACGTGTTATATCGTCACACCTAGCCTCAATACTTTGACAGCATTGTGAAGTCCTCGGTCTCGGTGACCCGCAGAGATGTTGCCTCAAGTATTGTAGGAACACGTGCGCTCTGAATGAGCCCTTAGACATTGAGGCTATTTGACAACGCTATTTATGTTGGCTCTCTAATTGAATTACGATGGTAATATTGGATTTGATCCTTTGATATAGTTAATACAAGTTATTTATTTTTTATTTTGCATAAGCGTCGCGTCTTAGTAACGCAAAGGAAAACTCAATGTTCTGTAAAAAAAACATTTAGTCAAAAAGACTTTTTCCGGTTATCGGTTGTCTGTTTGTGGTAGAAAGGTAGATTTGTATATTTTATATAAAATTTCCTTTATAAAATTTTGGGACAGATATATTCATAATTAAAATATATTGCATAATTTTCTTGAGGTTGTGGTCGTAATACATTTTACTAATTCAAGCAATAAAGTATAGCATTTTTATTAGTATGTGCTGAAATAAGTTATGAAACCCTTTTCATTCTTTAGAAACGTTGGCTCAGACCATATAGTCATTTTCTTATATTGTGAGTGTGTTTTATATGAGCTATTTAAAAACTAGTATGTTTTGCATACAACGGAATAGTAAAGAAGAGTTTTTATGACGGTACAATATGTGTCCTGAACGATAATCATGCAGGCAATTTCTTGTTTCGAAGTCTGTCCAATTTACGAAGATCCCAAAACGATTATAAAATATTTTGCATAAGAACACGATGAGCAGACAATTTTAAGCTGGTAGAAAGCGTAACGTGTAATATAAATATAGTTGGCGTCCTTGAGAGCAAGGCACATATTTGTTTTGCCTGAAGCTTTAGGGATTGACTTCGATGTTATCTTTGCAAACAAGAGCTCGCCTTGTTTATTTATTGGGCATAAAATGGCGGCCGTGCGCGCCAAGTTGGCAAATAATGACGCATTTTGTCGGAATGTTTAGTTTAGATTACTGGGATTTTCGGCTATTAAAAATAAATAAAACCTGTTTTGTTACAATACAGGGTAAATTTTGCGGTTAACAGTGGCCTGTTTGAGAACATACCAGTACTTTAGGGCTTTAATTTTTTATACAAATTGGAAATTTACAAAATTCATTGTGTAACTGTTCATTATTGTGTTAGCGATACTTTTTCTTTGTACGTCTGGAATAGGCCTATCCCTAGTGGCTTCTTTAACACTTACATTAATACCTACTAAACAAAACATCGTCGATTTTTATTAATTAACAATTCTTTTTCCTTATACGGCTAAATGAAATATAATGCTATCTTATAGTACTTATATATTTCATAATTTTGATATGTTATTTTGAAATGTGTATTTGTTATGTATTTTTAAATAAATAGCCTGTTATATTCTTCTCACCATGAGCCAGGGTTGACTGGTAGAGAATGTAATATTTTTTAGGTGTGGTAGGATTCCTATGCAGGAATCCGTCTAGGTAGGAACCACTGGTGAAGCAATGGTGTGCAAACATAACTGTGTTTCGGTCTGAAGGGCACTGAGAGCTAGCATAAAAAATACTGGGCATATGAGACCTAAGAACTTATGTCTCAGGGTGACTGGCGCAGTGTGGTGCTACACAGAAATATTCTGAGTAACACAGCATCTGTTATGGGCAGACGTTGCACTCACCATCAGGTGAACGTTTCGCTCGTCTCGTCACTTTATCAAATAAATAAAAAAAGGTATTAAGTTCGCCTATTGTAGCGCTTAGTATAATGTGTCAACAACAAAGGATAAAAATTTAAATGTAATTAAATTCGGTGACTATTTTACCTAAGTCATGATGATGTCCTGCTGACCACGGCGACAACTTTCGGATTCTGTTGGAAGCTATTAAATGCGCAGGAGATATTTTAATTTTTCCAACATATCAGAATCGGCGATAATAATTTGCTGAGACGTACGTACATTTAAAATTACGCGCCATTAAAATCTTTTGCGCGCGGGCAAGTGACACAGTGCTCGGGGGATTCCTGAAATATCCTAAATAAATAACGTGCATGTTTCATAACACGATATCGGCGATATCTTTTTATAAAGATCTCTTTACAAATCTAGAAAAATCTTTGTACAAAGACTTCATAAAAAGGGTTATTATAATATTAAAGAATACATAGATGATGATAACCCCTGGGAATGAGTCGCCGCCAAGCCATTTCTAAATCTTTATAATACTGCTGTTATTGTACATTATTTTAAAAGTGACTAAAAAAAAGCCCGCTGGGTTTCTTACTGGTTCTTCCCAGGACAGAGGCATTTTTTGCGAACCTGTGTAGTTTAAAAAAAAGAAAAAAAATGACTTTCAATAAGTATTATGTAAATAATCTATATTGAATAAAAATTTATTCTATTCTATTCTATAAATATCAGAATCAGTATCAGCAAAAGCCCGTTTCGGGGCTTCCCAATATCGTTTTCCTCAGACTGTGTTTCTTAGCCGTTCTAGCGGATGGAAGGTTAAGACGAGTCAGTGCCTCTGTCTATATGTTCCTGTTCAAATTAATAGCACTGTAATAAGATAACCACGGAACTCACTGTTTAGCGTAGCTGTTGCGGCTGCCTAGGTTAGTATCCTCACCGAAGACAATATTTATAAAAGCGACACACAAAATATAAAATTGGTAGATGAAGGTAGATGAGATAGCTACGGCAAAGTTATAAAGTAAAGTTTCAGCCTATAAATGTCCCACTACTGAGTACAGGCCTCCTCTCATGTCTGAGAGGGTTTTGGAGCTAGGAAGAATCCGCCACGCTGCTCCAATGCGGGTTGGCGGACTTCACGTCTTCGAAATATTTTATATTCCTCAGAAATGCAGGTTTCCTCACGATGTTTTCCTTCACCGCCGAGCACGTGGTAAATCAGCACTTAAAATTGCAATTAACAATTTTAGTGGTGCCGGCACCGGGAATCGAACCCAGGTCACTCGCGTACTATGAAATTTAAAGCGAGCGCCTAGCCAGAGGGGCTAGGCGCTCGCTTTAAATAAAGTAAATTTCATACAGTGGTTCATTATCTAGAAGTTGTTACCAAGATCGAAATCGGCAAAAAAGGTAGAAATTATATACTCATAGTTATAATACTGATTATGAGATGTAAGGGTCTTACTACATGACTATATAAGTATGATTCAGTTCTGTATAATTAATTTACCACACCATATCTTATGAAGTATTGACTGTAATCGACTGTGTATCGTTCAAGCGAATTTCCGTCGAGTATAACCAATCGTAAGGGTAGATAAACAATTTACTACTACACTTGAATAGTTGTACTCAACAAAAGAATTCACTCAAAATGTACTTGATTCATATCACTGACGTGCCCGTATCAAATCGACTCTTAAAGCTGTCTATTCACGAGAATCTTATATATTGTAGCGTACTTATTAAAGGCGTGTATGAAACTTTTAGATAATAAGGAAGTAACAATGATACAGTTGGGAAAGAATGGAGCGTGTCTCGTAAATGCGATTTTGCATAGTTTACGCAACTTAGCGGAAACCTTACAACGTCCGCCATTCATATAGTTGTGAAATCAACTGCCTTAGCATTCATTCATAAGAAGCCGCTAAGAAATACTTGAAAGGAATGTTGCTGAGGAAATCGCGGCAATGGATAATGACTAAAATGTATGAAGTATCTTAAATGCCCACAAGTTGACATTTTTACACGATATATATACAGATCAACCTGTGTAGATATACATACTAATACGTATTTTTTAATGGATGAATTGATGAGATGATCAAAACTTTCAACCGATGGTAAGTGCAAAGTTTGCCTACAACAAGATCCGTGTCACCTAGAAAATTTCTGTGTGCACCACACTGTGCCTGTCTCTCTGAGACATCAGTTCTAAAGGCGCATATGTCCAGAAACTACATTAACTCTCAGTGCCCTTCAGACCGTAAAATAGTATAATGTTTACATATTACTGCTTCGCGGCAGAACAACTGGCCCTGTGGTGGTAATCCTTCGACTAGTAGAAATGCCATCATGGTCGTATGTATGAATATGTCGGCATAAGAAAATCTGACAGCCTATCTATCTCACCCACGTCGTGGGTGTTCTCGAACTTCTCATGGATTCATAGGTGGCAAAATATCGCGAGTAGTAAATTATATAAGCGCATGACGACTAGCGGTATCTTAGACGCTGCTCCCCATCGCTGGTCTACGGGCAGCAGTGTCTTAAAATCTGGTAATTCACGAGATTTTATTTTGCCTGTGGAGCTATTGGTAACTCGAGGCATATCCCTCAGTCAACAATACAACGTAATGTATGACTATATTTCATTCGAGTTATAGACAGACTTACTTTAATTTTAAGATAAGACATTCTTTTTTTACGTAAAGATCTCTGACGTGCACATAGTCATCCTTGTAGTAAGTACAATAGTCATAGTAAGTGGTCACTGCAACACTTCTTCACACTCTTTTTTCTCTTTTCTCTTTTATTGAAAAGCGAAGCTCCATGCTATCTTTTCTGCATAAATTTCACATTCAGAACACGATCAAACCCGAAAACTACAAATTTGTGTTTTTACAAAAATGTTAGTATCGCCCCGCGGCATAGAAGTCTTTAAGGTACGCGACCACTAGGCCACGCGATAATCCCACTCGAAACTTACATCTTCTCTCGACAGGGAATCAAGGCGTAGTTGCATTCTCACTTCTGTGGAAAAAGATATCTTATTTGAAGTTCCCTCGTATCTGATGGTAGAATCACTGTGTTGCGGTTTGAAAAGCACTTAAGCTAATTAAATTACTAGGCATATGAGTCTTAAGAATCGATGTCTCTTTGCGACGAGCGCAGTGCGATGCTACGAGTACGTACAACTTTCCAATCTGTAGTTCTGGGTGATATCGCAACTGCTATGAGCAGGCATGGAACTTATCATAAGGTTTTTTATTAAATGAGCAAAACGTTCACCTGGTGATCAGTGCAACGTCTGCTCATAACAAATGCTGTGTCACCCAGAAAATTTCTATTACACCACACTGTGTCCATAAGTTCTTATAAGTTCCTGAGACATAAGTTCTTAAGTCTCATAGGCCCAGTGATTACGCTATCTCACAGTGCCCTTCAAACTGAAACACAGTAATGTTTGCATACTACTACTTTACGGCTGAATAACTGGCCCTGGGGTGGTACCTACCTAGACGGATTCCGTTATTCAACCACGGAATAACTTTCGAATATTATCAGAAGCTATCAACTGCGCAGGAGATATCATAGTGTCACCAGTGTAAGAAACACAAAGGCACTAACACTTCCTAGTGTAATGCTCCCAATACAATCAACTGAGATTCGAACCTAGGACCCGTGTCCATATCGTGTGGTATATTGAGTTTAACATACTCATAACCGACTTAGGTCATGAAGAATATTGTAATCAATGTGGAGACGCTACGAATTTTGCTTGAAACCTATGAAATTATTTTCTGAGGTAATTATATGTCGGTACCTTACGCAGTTGAAATTAAAGACTACATGATCGATGCATCGTAATTCGTACCAATTTTCTGCTAAGAAAGAAACTAGTTACCCTGCAACAAAAACTCAAAAATTATCGGGACTATAATGAGCCCCTATAGCGCAGCGTGAGTCCGAAATACAATCAATAGAAATTTATTGCCCAGATTCGCAAAGGCTACGCTTCCTTTTGATATTTCGATTGTGAGGCGGGAAGTTTTTTTATTATTTCAAAGCAGATAATAGTTCGGCGCGAGATGATGCCGCCAGCTATTATGTATTTGAGCCTGAATGAGAGTAAAAGTAACGCCCACTTTTTTAAATCTTTTTGTCCGCGTCTTCAAAAGTTTTTAAAGATTATGGAATAAGGTGGGCGAATAAAGGTATGGTGGGTTGGTCACATGTGAGTGGTTGGCCGCGAAAGAAATTTGACATATTTTTTACAATTATTAAGATCAGTAATTATTATTGATCAGTATTTAAAAACAGATCACGAATGAAGCAGGAAAATACTAACAGCAAAAACGATATGGTAACTAAATAAATCTTTGTACCCTTTTCATATAGATGAGTGAAGTAATAATATGTTAATATTTTATTTAAGTTACTAAGAAATCTACTGGCAAAGATATCTTATATCATAATCCATAGAGAAACATTTTTATATCATTTTTAATTGAAGATGAATGTATGTAACTTTGATGGCTACAATGACTACTTACCATAAGGTGGACTGTGAGCTCGTTTTTGACCCTTACTAAATAAAAAATGTAAAATGTTGGGATGTTTGAATATTTTCTTTTTGATAACTCTTTCAAAGATTACAATATTTAAAAAAATGCTATAAAAGATATATAAGAAAAAAATAAAAACTAATTGATCGAGAATCTTAGCACTACCATATTAAGTATAAAGCCACCATTATATCGCAGATACTCGTAAACAAGCTCGAATGACCCTCTAGTGGCTATCTAACACGTGTTCAGACTATATGGTTACAGTCGAATTTTCTATCGACAATGTCATACATCCACAATATGTGTTACAGTAAATTGAACTTTAAGAGTAACTAATAGGCTCAGATTTTATTTGCTAATTTGATGAAACAAACAATAAAGGAAAAGATACAGAGGTTTTAGAGCCGTTCATTTAAGTTTAAGTATTATGACACAGAGTTTAAAAAAGAAAATCGCATATACTTTATGGTTGATCTATACCATGCTAAGGCATGAAATTGAAGAATATCACTTGATTTTTAAGGGGCACTTTAAGGCAGTCTTGTACTGAATGATTGTGTTAGGACGATCCATCAAATCGTAGACGTTTCGTAGGCTTCTATAAAGCTTTTTTGCCGCTCCGTCATTTCCTGTCCCCTTGGGCTATTCTGCTCGAATTTTTGCGCGGATACAATTAAAATTTTTCAAAGTTTTTTCTCTTTCGGTCAGTCGGTATTTTTTCGAGAGACATATAGTAAAAAATGCGTAGATTTTTTTATTATTTCGATTAGGTCGTTATAGAAAGAGCTTAGGCGGTCGGAGCTTCTTGATTTCTTTAGATTTTTTTTATTATTATCTGGTTTGAGATAAGTATCTGATGATTAGGAAAAAACTACTTGGTTAGCTTTTTTTAAAATATGGAACTGTTTTGATTTGGTTAACGCTATTTGATTCAAAACAAAAATGTTAATTTTCATATGTATTTAAATTTGAATCCTGTTGTGTCTTGGGTCAAGAGATTATTTGATCAACAAGTCATTTTTTTTAATTTTGGTCCTGCTGTATAGTAAAGTAAAGTAAAGTTTCAGTATAAAATGCTAGGAAGAATCCGCCACGCTGCTCCAATGCGGGTTGGCGGACTTCACGTCTTCGAAATATTTTTTATTTCTCAGACATGCAGGTTTCCTCACAATGTTTTCCTCCCCCTTCGAGCACGTGGTAAATCAGCACTTACAATTGCAATTAACAATTTTAGTGATGCCGGCACCGGGAATCGAACCCAGGTCACTCGCGTAGTATAAAATTTAAAGCGAGCGCCTAGCCCCTGATAGTGAGTCATAAGTTGAAATCCTACCTGAAGACAATATTTGGGCAACGATTGGGCCTATTATTAAAATTTTAGTGCTACAGCGTCTTGAGTCACAACATGGAATCCCAGCAGATAGAGAGTATGTGGAAAAATTCTAGTCGGTAACAGAAAGGTGTCGCCTTATCGAAATTGTTCATTTGTACGAAACACAATGATAGTCTAGAGTCTTATGTTAACCTGAATATAATACATTAAATAAAACAAAATTTTCCCGATTTTATCGCGTTTGTACTGTTTACAGATTTCATAGTTCCCATATAAGAGGTAGGCAGGGGCCACTCGCGTAGCCCACTTTTCGAGTAGATAGTAGATACATCTTCTACAAGGTAGAATAGCACATACCTCTTACCTACCGAGGTGTAGTAAGAGGCGACTAAGGTATTGTACGGACAGGCTTTTTTCGTGCAAAATAATACTAGAATATGCAACGCTATCACTATACTGCTCGTGCGACGACGGCGACGTGGTTCGCCACCCGTCACGTCTCGTTTCACGCGGGGGCAAAAAGTGGGCTACATGTATTGCCCCTACCTACCACTTACGTGGGAAAAAGGCGTGACGATATGTAAGTATGTATGTATCGATAATTCAGTAATATTTGATTTGACAGACATTTTTGAAATTATAGGGACCAACCCTATAATTTCATAAATGTTCAACAAAATTAAAAGTAGTTTCTAACAACGATCTGCGCAATGACGTTTTAAATTTAATTAAGTTCGGTATTTTATTATAACAAATAATGCACATAGCAAAGACATTTTTTGAAAGTGCTTATTCTTTGGCATAGTTTCTAATATTAATTTGTAATGTAGAGTCAAAGTGTAACGTAGGGCATCGTTTTTTTTTATTGTCCAGTGCCGAAACCCAGCCGAAGTCAATATTTGTGCAGATTTAAATTAGGCTTGGTTGTGTTGTAATTGTCCGTCTCTGACATCATCTGACCTGGCCTACCTCTGATCTTAACGGACGAGCGTTGCATATATTTGGTGATGCTTTCATAGCTTCATCGGACTGGATTACATCGGGTGTGGTTATGTTAGGTTATCTCGGTATTTTGTGCGTACACTCGAAGCACACTAATATCTCCTGTGCGGTTGTAGCTTTCGATAGTCTTCGGAAGTTGTCGCCGTGGTCTAAAATCAAAAACCATATTTTTTTTTAATTTCAGTTTTATATTTGTACTTAACTTATATTTGGTAAAATAAATATAAAAACCTGTAAATAGGAATAAAACTGCACTGTGGACCCAACAGCGCCTACCTATCACCGAGTGTATTATATTGTTTTGGTAAAACGTGGATTGTGGCAGTCATCTGTTTTTGCAGTGAGTGCCCAGTCTCTGACTACCCGTTATGGGATACAGTCGTGATATTATGTATGTAAAAAGCTAAAATAGATAATTTGATTATAACTGCTCTGAAAATCTGCCATGAATGAATATAATAAAAATATGTAGGTATTTTTTGTGGCGCAACAAAATTAGACCAAATAAAAAAACGATAATTTGGCAAATACATCTAACATCGAGCCACACGTCAATCGTTTTTGTCAGCACTCAAAAATCCTCCGTTTCCGTTTTAAAAAGGAATGCGAGGTAGTAATTTAAGACCTCACAAAATGCCGCTACACATATGCAGTTAAAAGTATTTTTTCACTTGTAACCATGTTTTGTAAAAACATGGCGATAATGTAAGGGTAACGACACAAGAACGACTGTGCTTGTTTAGAAAGGCGGCGCGCCACCAAGACTTATTTGCATAAATATTGAGAAAGGAATCACTGGTAATTGTCCTTAATTGGAAATAAACGTTAAACCTTATTGGGTTTGAAATACTTTTTTTTACTAATTCGCTTAATTTAACCCAATCTTATTCTTAGAAAACCCTAGAAATAGTTATTATTTAGTGACGTAGTACTTGACGACCCCGTGGTCTATTGGTAAGAGAAGGTGACTTGAACGCCGCAGGTCACGGGTTCGAATCCGAGCCGCGGCAGCTGTTATCAGCTATATGTATGTGTGTCTTTAGAATATCTTTATTGAAAATACCAGACCAAAAATGAAGCTGTATCGGCTTATATCACCAATCAATAGCAACGACAATTCCTCCATCCTTGGAAGAGGCCAATGTCCAGCATGACGATGAAGTATCTGCGAGTGAAAGAGAAAGAGAAATACACATAAAATGCATCGTGGTATAAAACTGTCTGGCGTTTGTTATCACCCTAACGCCTCATCGTTTTCGCAAAATATCTATTCACGTAATCGTCACGTGTTTGTGATTTGTGCACTCGGCTAATGGTGCGTTGTAGCGCTTCCTTCTGTTGATTGCGTCAAATGTTGCAGGTTGGTAGGCGCCTTTGTTTTACACTTTTGTTACGGCAGCCATGATTTAAACGGGACAGTGTTTTAATGACTTAAATTTATTTTGTTAAATTATTCAAAGGTTTTCAGTACATTTTATGAAAAAATTACATTACCATTAGCGTGTGAAAGTGTTTTTATCTTACGACACTATAATAAAATATCAATTTTTTTTGTTGGAAAATGTGACGAGACAAGCAAAACGTTCACCTGATGGTAAGTGCAACGTCTGCCCATAACAGACGCTGTGTTACTCCGAATACTTCTTTGTAGCACCACACTGCGCCTGTCACCTTGAGACATTAGTTCTGAAGTCTCATATGCCCAGTGATTACGCTCTCAGTGCCCTTCAGACCGAAACACAGTAATGTGGTGGTACCTACCTAGACGGATTCCTGCATAGGAATCGTACCACCAGTATACCTGGTATATTATATAGTTTAAGTAAATAATTCCTGTGAGAGCAATAAACGTTAAATTGCAATACCATTTCTCTTAATTTAAATCATCTTTCAAGGTTTTGAATTAAACATTTAGGAATCATTATATTAATGAGAAAGAGTGTGATGATGACTACTGGAACTTAGGATAACCGATATTGATTTTTTATATTTAAGTGAATTTTATACATTTAATGAAACAAATTTTACGGATTTTATCGCATTTAATTTTCTACTCTACTCCAAGATACAGTAAGCTCGTTTTGCGTAGATCGGATCATTAATAATAATGGAAAATCCGAAGCTACCCCGGATTAACTATAACATCAGGACGTCTGACACCTCAGTTCCCTCGTGACTATGGGTGATGTAAAGCGTTCGAAACTTCGGGTTATAAATAGTTATCAATTAAACGCGATAAAATTCGTCAAATTACTGTAATGGTGACTGATAAATAAAAGCCAGTTAATTCGTAGCTGTCGTAGTTCATGGGCTTGAGTTCGATACTCTGAAATTGATCCACAATTTTTAGTGCTGATTTACATTGCACTCAGCGGTGAAATAAAACACCGTGTGGAAACCGGCATGTAAAAATATTCTCAGAAATGAGAGGGTTTTGGAGCCTCCTGTGGTCTGCTGTGGGACATTTACTCGTAAATTTGTTACTTTTATCTCCTCTACGTTAGTTCGCATCAGATGGGAAAAATGTGATGGTGTTATCATTTCGATAAATATGTAAAGATATACATATGATAATATAGACACAAATTAAATAAGTTTGAGTTTTTGAATACAGCTAATGACATTTATATACAAGAACTGTAGCAGGAAGCGTAAGAGTTTCCAAGAACTACCCACACAGTTACACCTTTACGACCCACACGTACATGACTTACGCGATGGCGGGATACAAATCTTAACCCTGCCGTGTAACTAAGATATTTATACATTATAAATACTTTTCTTCGTTTTGAATTAAGATTGGATTTTTCAAAACATACTAAGAAATGTGAATACTCGTAGTAAAAATTATTCATCAGTCCGAAAAAATTAGAAAGCATTTGCACTCTATGACAAATCGGAAATCACTAAGTGTTGCACAACCGCACCTTATTATGAGCTCTTAAGTAATGATTTCCTGCGCACTTAACACGTCCATGCGAAAGTCAACATATGACCGAATGAACCGACAAGAGCCTGCGAGAAAATGTATTTTTCATGTATCTTAAGTTTTTTTTTTTATTGTTTAAAGTGACGAAACGAGCAAAACGTTCACCTGATGGTAAGTGCAACGTCCGCCCACAACAAATGCTGTGTCACCCAGAATATTTCTCTGTGACACCACACTGCGCTCGTCACCCTGACATATCAGTTCTTAAGTCTCAAATGCCCAGTGATTACGCTAGCTCACAATGCCCTTCAATACGAAACACAGTAATGTTTGCACACTACTCCTTCACGGCAGAATAACTGACCCTGGGGTGGTACCTACCTAGACGGATTCCTGCAAAGGAATCCTACCACCAGTAAGTGACCAGTAAGTCCTTGCAGTTTCTCTTAAATTTGTAACAGAATTGAGCCACGGAGAGCTACGTACAATCAAAAATGAGTGCTCATTAGAATCGCATCTAAAAGAAAGTTTAAGCTAATAAATTTCCTTTTTCTCATTTTTAGTACTAAGAAGGCAATGCCAAAGCAGGCTCGTTTTATATTTTTAGGTTATCTTTGCTTATTATATATATTTCCTTGTGATTTGGTGACCAGAGAAGGTTTCAAAGTGCTTTTCTTTTCAGACTGAGTATTCTGCATGTTTTGGTTGTATAGCGATTGTCCAAACATGATCAAGCCCAGAGTCGCTCAGTAAACTATGAAAAGACCATTATGATTGGAGTTTCTCTGCGGATTGAAATAATTAACGATTATATTTGCAACAGAACTAAAATAACTGACATAGCATAGATTATTAAGCTGAAGTGGCAATGGACTGGCCATATTAAACTGGTTGTAGGATTCCTATGCAGGAATCCATCTAGGTAGGTACCGCCCCTGGGCCAGTTATTCTGCCGTGAAGCAGTAGTGTGCAAACATTACTGTGTTTCGGTTTGAAGGGCACTGTGAGCTTGCGTAATCACTGGGTATATGAGACTTAAGAACTTATGTCTCATGGTGACGGGCGCAGTGTGGTGCTATACAGAAATATTCTGGAATAGAAAATAGAAGTTGGTTACTTTGATCACTTAGCTACGCAATAAATAAGTATTATACCGACCGACGGGTATACGATACATGTCACCTCTATTGATAGGATAATTACACGGTAACTGATAAAGCTGCGGTACTTTTGACAATAGTTCCTTTGTCGAAACACTAAAGCGTGAATTCGTCAAGTACAAAAATATGCCAAACGATTATAGATGTTACGATACAGAAATAAGTTACTATTTAGTAAAACGATTCTTAAAACCGACTGAATGGTGTTACTTTTTACAAGTTGGAGCAGCACCATAATGCCGAATTTTACGGAAGACTTGTTTGTTTTACGGGGACATTGGTTTGCACAAAACACCGTCGCCGTGAATTTTAACAAGCCGGGCTCTCATTTTCACAGGTTCTTGGATTCGAATGCGATAAAAGAGTTCTTTTTTATAATGTGGTGTTAACGTAAGACGCCGGATTTATTTATTCATGTTAATAGTGCCTTGACACTGTTATTTTCTTGTTTATGTTACTTATGCAGGGAATATTGTGTTCGGTTGAACTTAGACATTTAATATTGAATATTATTTAATAAAGTATCAGAGCCGCTGTAACTCAGAGGCTGGGCGCTCGATTTAAATTTCATATAGCACCGGCACGTTTTACCTGCTTATCTGAAAATTAAATAATATATCGACCACATGGTGGACTTTACTGGTGTTAGGATTCATATGCAGGAATCCGTCTAGGTAGGTACCGCCCCAGGGCCAGTTATCCCGACATGAAACAGTAGTTTGTAGACATTACTGTGTTTCGGTCTGAAGGGCACTGAGAGCAAGTGTAATCACTGGGCATATGTGTATTAAGAGCTGATGTCTCAAGGTGACTGGCGCAGTGTGGTGCCACTTAAAAGTGTTCTGGGTGATTCAGCATTTGTTATGGGTAGACGTTCACTTACCATCAGGTGAACGTTTTGCTCGTCCCGTCACTTTATCCAATAAAAAAAAAACATGGGATCGCTTCTCCAGTGCGGGCTGCTGGATTCTTCCCGATTTCACACATGTCCCAGAAATGTAAGGTATGTGCTCAGGAGTAGGACATTTTATTGGTGGTAGGATTCCTATGCAGGAGTCCGTCTAGGTAGGTACCACCCGAGGGCCAGTTATTCTACCGTGAAGCAGTAGTGTGCAAGCATTACTGTGTTTCGGTTTGAAGGGCACTGTGAGCTAGTGTAATCACTGTACATATGAGACTAAAGAACCTATGTCTCAGGGTGATGGTCACAGTGCAGTGTCACAGAAAAATTTTCTGGGTGACACAGCATTTGTTATGGGCAGACGTTGCACTTACCATCAGGTGAACGTTTTGCTCGTTTCATCATTTTATGCAATAAGAAAAAAAACATTTAAAGATCGTTTAAATCTATTAAAGTATTTGTAATTATTTTTTATATAAAAGACTCAAAAAGTAAGATCAACAAGCAACTGCATCTTAAAAAAACTGTAATTGAATTAAAAATTATAAGATTTTTTTTAAATAAACATATTCAACGCCATGGCTGACAGACTTAATATTTAAAATGCTATTAAAAATATCTTTGCAGTATCGAACAAAAACGAATATCAGTTCCTACGTGTCATAAAATGATTTGAAAACGTGACATTTCACAAAAGTGCTGGATGTCCATTTAACTGGTATAATGCAACGCGCGGGCGAACGTTTAAGAATGATAAATCGGACGGATTTCTAAGGACGATTCGTTCCGATCCCGCGATATAAGACAGGACAAAAGCATACGATGCCAAGTCGCTATAGTTAGTAAGCTCTATGTCGCACTCTCGTAGGATGCGGTAATAGGGCACCGTGAAATCGGAACGCTGTGACGAATCGCAGAAAAATTTCGGTTTTTCGGTTATTTCTTAGGGATTTGTACGGGCTTTCTTCGCTGATTTGACACGCTGAACGGGTGTCAGTATTACAAACACATGTCCTTTGATTCAGTGTCGCTCTGTATTCAGCGTTTCGCGACGGCTTTTCGTTTTCGCGTGCAATTTCATGGTATGCGACGCGTTACATTGATGTTGACTTACCTTCCGTCACAGCTGCTCGTTATTAATTTTATGGGATGACGTTTTATAACTATCACAATCGCCTCTAGCTTCGTCCTTGTTTAGTAATATATACGGTATGTGTATGATATTATTTAGGATTTTGAAAACGTTCACCTGATGGAATATCAACGTCTGCACTTAACAAATGCTGTGTCACCCAGAACCATATTGTGTGGCATTCTACACGCAGCTTACTACGCTCGTCACCCTGAGACATCAGTTCTTAAGTCCAATATACACGAACCATCAGTGCTCTTTAGACCGAAATACAGTAATGTTTGCACACTACTCCTTGCCGTGTGGTAGCGGCTTAAGAGAAACTACCACCCCATCTCATCCTGTGGGTGTCGTAAAAGTCGACAGAGAGAAAATAAAACCAGGAGGTGGGCAGGCTTCTGGGAACATCTGAATAAATAAACTGCGGTCGCCAACCCGCCTGCCAAGCGTGGCAACTATGGTAAAATCCCCCAAAATGAGAGCTACAAACTTTTGTCGCAATCTATGGGGGAGGCCTATGTTCAGCAGTGGACTAGTGATAGGCTGAAACGTCGACGACCACGACGACTACTGCTTGACGGCAGAGTAACTGGCATATCGGTGGTGTATACCAAGACGGATTCTTGCATAGATATACTCGTAGTAGTAGAGTGCTAGTTTTCTTAATGATAATCGTACCTTTTGTTGTATCGGTTCATATTTCAGCTATATCACCAGTCCGTTACGAGCATTCTGATTGCTCTAAACTTTTATCATTTATGGCAGTAAGCCGATCCTATCAAGGCGTCGTAAAAGGCGACTAAATTATTGTACGGACAACCTTTATTCGTGTAGAATAATACGATAATATGGAATCCTATCACTGTACTGCTCGTGGCTGCTCCTGCACTCGTTCTGCGTTCGCAATGGAAAGGAAATGAAAAGGAAATTTTTGTGGACGACGTCTCGTTTCCAGCGTGGGGAATAAAGTGGGCTACGGGGGTAGTCTCTGCCTACCCCTTATAAGTAAAATGTCCATGTAAGTAGTAAGATTTTTAAGAATAATCTCTGACTCGCGACTGATATCGTAACAACTATTTTCAATGCAGGGGATCTAAAATTCCCAGACCTGTGACGTGAAGCAATGTCTAAGCTTCGGAAGTCAGGTACGGAGATTTCTAATCCGTATGCCAAGCGTGGCGGTTACCGCGAATGCTCCCGACTTGAGAAAGGCCTAGACCCAATCTTGATGACTATGCAATTGAATATGAATAATTTAAAACCGATCTATGCAGTGTGGTGGCGGTTTTACTGAATCTGTCATCCCATTTCATTCCGTGGGTGTCGACAAGACTTAGGGATATGCCGGAAAATCTCATGATCTCTGATCCGTACATAAATGATACAGACTGGTGAAGGGCAGGAAACAACTAAGGTGCGTAATGTTTAATATTGCGATCACGGAAATTCGTTTATTCTGAATTTTCTTTGTGCCAGTGGACTTATAGACTGATGAAGAAAAACAAATAAATTTAAAAGTGTTGTAAGTATTACTTACAGTCGTAATACACCCAGTATTATGACTGTAAGCTTTAACGACCTACCTCAATGACTTTTCCTTTCCTTTTTACTTTCATTTAATCGTATCATAAATTAATTATGGTTTTAAACTACGGACGGATCAACAGCTTATACAATAAAAATATTGTTGGAAATTATTTTAATAGATTTAAAAAAAAATCTATTTAATTTCTTATTAATGATTTTTTAATAAAATGATTTTAATGATGGTCATATTTTGATCTTAACCAGCAACAAAGTTATCGTAACCTTAACTTTATCTTTTAAGTGGCTATGATTATCTGTCACTCGATTGGATTAAACAAAAAACTAATATTAGTACGTACTTATTATTCAATTCTTTATTTTTTATAGTTGCAATTATCAAGAAAATCCCACTGCTTTATATCATTTGAGGTATATGATCAACATCTTTCTGCGTCAGGTCTTTAAAGAAACTAAGCCTATGCGGATTTCCATCTCCTACCTGTCCCTCAGCTTCACACGTCCAGTTGCAGCCTCGCACAAATCATAGCTCAATTTAGCAAGAGGGCATTCGATATGTTTTTCTAAAAGCTGTTTCCACTCGGTATCTACTTTAACCCCTAGTGACTTCTGCATTAGAGCAGCCCATTGCCACGTTAGTTTGCGTTTCCTAAGGAATGGAGATTCGTAAAGTAAGTTTTTTTCATCATCATCATCATTTCAGCCCGTTACAAGTCCACTGCTGAACATAGACCTTACATTTCTCGTAGTTGGAGTAAGGGCACATATAATTAATTACATATAATTAATTTTACATATAATTAATTTGTACAATTTAATTCAAACCTAATATCTACCTTAATAAAGCTATTTTAATTTTATCGTTTCACTTCACCTTTGAACGAGAACAGAACCCAGTCGTCACCGGCGGCAACTATAAATGACTGCAACTGCAAATGGTGCGCCCTATGCTAAGTATAACGTTTGCCCATAACAAATGCTAACACTGTGCTCGACACCCTGAGGCATCAGTTCTGATGTCTCATATGCCCAGTAATTACTCTACCTAACAGTGCTATATACCACAACACAGTAATGTTTGCACAGTATTGCTTCATGGCAGCATAACTGGCACTGCGGTGGTAAATCAAAACCAACAACCAAAAAAATCTGTGTAAAAAAATGACAATTTTTTTCAACGATACATTGTACAAATACAAATTTTTGATATTCATTAAATCCATACAGTTTGATTGACGTGGTCCTTCACTGCAGGCCGCATGAGAAAGCTGAGAGTCGCTCAACGAGCTATGGAAAGGGCTATGCTCGGAGTTTCTCTGTGAGATAGAATCCGTAACGATGATTTCCGCAGCAGAACTAGATCAACTTTAGCCCTGAGGACCGGCCACCGGCCGGCCATATAGCGCGTAGAACTGATAACCGGTAGGGAAGAGAAGTTCTCCATCTAGTGGGGCGCCTCCCCACTAGATGGAGCGACGACCTGCACGGTTTTGCGAGCAGTCAATGGATGCCGGTGGCTCCGAAAGTGCTGGACCGTGTTTTGTGGCAAATCTATGGGGTAGGTCCATGTTAAACAGTGGACTACGATAGGCTGAAATGATGATGATGATACAGCTTCCACAACACTTTTCAATACATATACTTGTTACAGTATAATAAGCGACAGTAGGTTATACGAGGAGAACCAATACTCGAAAAATATAAATACGTGAGATGCTTAACTAAATCGCAGCTAAAATTTTAACAGACTTATTAAAATTTTAGATAAATCTGAAGGAAATTTTCATAAAGCTATAATCTCGACAAATTTATAAATTTCTAAAATCAACTTTAGTGGAATGGATTATGTTAGAAATGATTATAGCATAAACGATACTCGTAGCACCAGCACCTGTTTACGTAATTGATATATGAGATTTATAAGCGGAACGTGTCGGTGAATGGAAATAATTTAAATAAACCTTACGTTAGAAATTTTATTGCCGGGCGTATAATACCAGATTTGTCAATAAAAATAAAGATATAATATATGTACTCTTAACAGAATAATTCAAGTGGTATCAGATAAATCAAGAGGGTATATTTTTTAATCACTAATAATTTAAATGACAGTGGCCAATGGTGATTTGTCTCGTTTTGAATTACTACTACGCGGAGAGTTTCTTGCAAGAAAAACATTTTACTATTTATATTACACATTTGTACAGACTTACAGCACTTGACGACGTTACATACCCTTAAGTGAATTTAACACTTTCGCACCCGCACTCTATATCCAAACCTTAATTTTAATGAAATGTGTATTATATATTTTTGCTAAGTCCAGTTATGAATCATCTACTTGATCATTTAATTTGGTTTCAGTGAACATCTATACTAATATTAAATACGCGAAAGTAACTCTCTCTGTCCCTCTGTCTGTTTGTTAACTTTTCAGAGCTTAACGGCTAAACCGATCTTAGGTTGCGTTTTGGAGACGGACCAATAAAATAGTTTACTACGTAACACTCAAAAAACCTATATCCACGCGGACGAAGTCGCAGGCATCAACTAGTAAGTTATAATGTAACGATTGCAAACAGGAACAATAGATGCATAACAATAAGCGGGTTTGTATTATAAGCAGGTTTTATCAATAAGCTGGTTTGTATTAATTGTTGGCATATCATACCGTATTATTTGTTTGGTACCAAACTATAAGACTAGGCAACGTAACATGAAAATGTAAGAAAATGACAAAATTAAAAACTTAATTTACAAGAATTCATGTAAAAACAAACTTTAGCAAATTGCATAGAAAAAAAAGCTCTGTCTCAGTTTGATTAGATCTGTCTAAGATATTCGTTCCTTCAACAGATCTCATATTATATAGTAAAATTACCTCATCATCATCATTCTCAAACATTTACCATATTATTGATATTAGAAGGTATTTAGGTAGAATCAAAGTGAAACAAAATATATTAGTAGTTTAACTTTTATTTAGATTCAGAGATCAAATGAAAGTCTTAAAAGTTCTTATCTATATCAGTCTACAGAAATGGCTTATAAACTAAATTAAGTCTAATAAACTAAAAGTGGAAATTATTGTAGGCATTGACACACATGGAAGAATGCAAAATCTTAGCTTAAACATATATAGAAAATTATAACAGTATAAACTTAAAAGCTATAGCTGGCATGCAATAAAAATACATAACTACAACAATTATTCTAAAAATTAAGATTGGCACGCTCGGCCTACTTCTGCAAAATTCAACCTAACATTTAAAAGTCGACATTGAGAAACAAAGCGAAATCATGTGAATTATTATTAATAAGCTACTAAACTTATAGACTATTAAAGCTTTTTTGAAAGATATGTAATAATTCATATCTAATTTACATTATTTAAGGCTCAACGAGGACATTTAAAACCAAGGAGATACGAAATTAGAATTTAATAATAAAACTATTTTTCAATCTACACTAAATATTTAATATACTATTTCAATATAGAACAATTTAATTGTTATAATAATATAATCTCTTACAACTAATTAAAGCTTTGTTTCACGTGTATTTTTTAAATCACAGTCAAAACAACTTACAAACTAATGGAAGACGTTGATTTTTTTAAACGATACGACAAATATAGATTATTTAGGAATAGAAATGAAGGAGCTAACCGGTTATTGGTGCGTTGATAATTACAGTGCAGTTTGCTTTAAAGCTGTCTACCAAAACTTGCTGTCACAATTTACACTGTTACATTATATCGAACATAAATTTATAGAGATTGATGATGCTCCACGATCCTTCCAAGTTGTAAATACAGCTAAGAATCACAGAAATTTAAAGTATCTACTATCGATAACTAACATCACAATATAGACAACTGGAAGCGGAATGATGCACCAACAATCTAATTCACTAAGTCTAATGGAAGACATTAATGTACTCTGCAATACGAGCACGCACTTAATCTAGAAATTGGAAGACATGATTTTGTTTTCACTGAGTTAATAGTACCGAAAGTTAAAGCTTTGACAGTAAAAAAAAAGAAATCCGAAGAGCATTGTGATCATATTATGAAAATATAAATTAATAACAAAGTTTACATACGAAACAGTTGGTCTTGCTCGCTAAGTAGCAGATTTCGCGCACTTCGTTGGCCATATTGTCGTTACTTTCCAAGTCTTCGGAGATTAACTCATAGCGATTAGAGTTAAGAATATTCTGGTTTTCTGCATTGTCGCTATCTTCGATAGCTACCGGTTTGACCGGATCGATAGGATAGAAGTATTCAGAGAACGGTACTAGCAGAGGTTCTTCAGGATATGCAGTCTTTTGCGATGGCAGGTCAGCGCGGGGGGATGAATTGGAGATCAGCTCTCCGAGTTTCGACCAGCACTTATTAAGATTAACTCGTGTTGAGTTCGTCACCATCCGTGGAAGCTTCGGCTTAGAGCCCTGGAATAGAAAAAACGAATAGTTTCTTAATAATCACATACAAAACATGTTAAATAATTTAGGTCTTAAAATGCGTCTGATAAGGGCAACACATTTGGAATTTATAATTACCTGACGGTGTAAGAGCTTCATCCAAGGCGAACGTGGTGACACAGCCTCCTTCTTCGGCGAAGGTGATCCATCTTTAGTGAGACACATGTTTAAAACTAACTTTGACTAAACGAACTTAGTGTAACGAATTACGACTACGTATTTACAAGGCTAAAGAGGGCGACATGCACACGCGGAGCGTCAGAAAGGAATGATTGAATCAGGAAGGGCGGCAGGCTTTATATAGTGGGTCCCCTCTATGTTGGCGCGCGTGCTCCGGGAGCGGGGCAGCGTGCGCGCAGCACGCGAGCGATGGCGCGCGCCTACGGACTGGTTTTTACTAGGAACTTCTACGAATAGTCGCTTTGACGTGCCGCGACTTAGAATAGTCAACGGTTAGATTGCTTTAGTAAAAGCCTTATTGATGACCACATGCGGGAAATGCTTGGAAGGATAAAGGAAATTAGTTTTTTTTGGGCAACAATGCCTATTGAGATGGACTAAGCTATGAATGACCGAGCGTTCATATGTAATTATACATGTGAACTTATTAAACATTTTTTTGAATTTGCGTTATGCTGCGGTTTAATAATTATAAAATAGCACACAATACAAACGTGGTTTGCATAATTCTTCATAAGCGAGTTTCCGCTCGCCGTCGGCGTTGTATTGCAAATTCTAAACAGAATGGCTATCGCAACATTATGAATCATGGTCAGCAGCTGGCGGTTGGATAGATAAGTTCCGCTGCAGATTTATCATAGTATGGCTGTGTCGCTTCCTGCGATTAAATCGTCTTTAAACCGCGGCCAAGCGCTCGCAAATCACGTACGGAGGTCTGATAAATCATTTCCTCCGATCACTCCAAGGATGCACTAGCAATTATTATAATGTATGTTAGGTACTCGGAT
Source organism: Luehdorfia chinensis (assembly GCA_019845155.1). Classification (NCBI taxonomy): domain Eukaryota; kingdom Metazoa; phylum Arthropoda; class Insecta; order Lepidoptera; family Papilionidae; genus Luehdorfia; species Luehdorfia chinensis. The sequence goes on along the minus strand of JAHVAK010000003.1, from coordinate 7,076,768 downwards.
ACCTTTGTATTCCGTATTTACTAACTACACAAAATATATGAAAGTCATTAATTCTTGATAAGTATATATATTTTTAAATACGTTAGATAAATACACTAAAAAATTAAAAACCGTACTACGTAATAGCTTAGTTTGCTAATTCATTGTGTGATAAGGTGCTACGAGGTCGTAGACATTTCGTAGAAGTAAAAAATAATAGTGTACATTTTAATATTTTAGTAAGAATTACCAATGAAAGGTAATAATATATTCTTACTTTATTCGTCATCAACATCATATCATCATTTCAGTCCGTCACAAGTCTACTGCTGAACACAGGCCTCCCCCATACGGTCTTGACCCACCTGAATTTATTCGATTCCCGCCAAAGCGTGCAGGTCATTGCTCCATGTAGGGTTGAAGAATACCCTACACTGTTTGCCGGTACGAGATTGCCACTCCAGAATCTTTCTTCCTTAACGGTTATTTTATCTGTAAATGAAATATCTGTAATTATAATGAATAACTAACCGTTTTGCCGTGTCGATAGGTGTCCGGCAGACTAGAATAGCAACTACCACTTTCCTACCGAGGTGTCGTAAGAGGCGACTAAGGTATTATACGGTCAGCCTTTAGTCGTGCAAAATACTCGTAACACCGTAATATGCAATACTGTCACTATACTGCTCCCGGGAACACAATGGGCAGTAAGAAGTGACTGGCGTCTGCCTATCCCTATGGAAAAAAGGCGTGACTGTATGTTAGTATGTATGTTTTGCCATGTGGTGGTGACGTAAAAGAATCTACCGTTCCATGTGGCCAGACAACAAATGGCGGAATAATCATTTCATATATGCTAGGCCTAAATTATCCAGGCCGGTTACTGGCGGTAGCGTCTATGGTGCACTTCTCATGTAGTAGTGACACAAATCCGTAAAATGACGAATACGACAAATCCTCGCAACTTGGAATGGCAATGTTCAGCAGAGGAATGTTAAGAGGTTGATGATTGACTGGATTTTTATATATAAGTGCCAAGCATGCCCTTAATATCATATTCCGATACGTGACGGAAAAACCATCACGAAAATGACTTAAATTTCACCAACTCGTGACGGTCAGCGTCAATCCGATGCCACGCTTTGTGCGACGGCAAATTGTCCCTTTTTGGGAAATGCCTTTGTCCAGCAGTTAACATGCTGGTGACGATGCTGGAGCTGATGTTGAGAAGATGCCCTTAACAGTTGCAGTGTTACCCAGAACTGTAATTGCAATGTCCTGTGTGGCACACGTCACCTTGAGACGATTTAGTCTTATATGCCCAGTAACTAAACTAGCTACTGTACACTTCTGAGCTCAGTAATGCTTGCACACTACTGACAGTCAATAGCTTTAATAAAGCAGTCAATAGCTTTAATATAACACGCACTACAACGCGCGACCGCCGTAGAGAGCGGCGCGCTATAGTCAATAATCACACCGCGTACACACGATTCACCCGTGTTCCAGGGCGGTTTCCACCGCCCAGAGTTACCGACACACAAGTCGACAGTCCGAATGGGGCTTCCATTCGGACTGTCTACTTGACGCAGCCTCCCTCGGACGGTCATTAGATGACTTAAAATATTTAAGATTTTCGAAATCGCGAAAACACGCAGCAAACGCGACACAGTCCGAATTTCGAGGTTTTTGTAGAAGTTTTTATTTATTTATTTTCGTTTGGATCAAACCAAACCTGGCACGCTGGCCCCTGGCCCGCGAGCACTGTATCCAATGAAGCTGTAAAAGCCGAGAATGCTAACAGCAATTACATCACCGAAAATATATATACACTACTGATTAATTACTGCAGAAAACTTACCTAGCCTTATTGTTGTAAGTTTTACCACCAATAAATGATTAGGCAAATGTATATTTAATTTTTATGTACGTACAGATATATACCCAAGGTATACGACTACGTAAAAAATTGTGGTGGTTCTTATGTAAAATGACCGAAAGACTTCTCTTTTCTAGCTACAAAATTTAGCTTTTTATTTAGTAAAAGTGAACGCATTGTTGCCGTAATCCGCCATTTTTATTGATGAGTTCTCTGCCATGCGTTAAAAGAACATTTGGGGTCAATAAAAAAGATCGATAATTTGGCAAAATTATATTAAAAGTTCCTTTTCTATGATTTTAGTCGTCAGCCTTCCTTTTAATATAACTAACTATTTTATTATACTCGTATTAAGATTAATATGAGCGAAACTCTATCCTTCTACGTTTGATAAATAATGTATAAAAGTTTAACGAACTTAAAATTTCTAATAAGAAAACCTAAATAGTCACATTATAGAAATTAAATATGAAGTAACTTTATTTTTATGAAATAAAATAAATTATTTTTATTTCATTGTCATGAAGTGCTTTATTTGTTTAATTAAATAATATCGATGGTCATATTAAACAATTAACATTTGTTTGTTCTAAAAATAAAATAATTAGCTCTTTTTGTTATATAATTCATAAATTATAAGCTCATTCTTCAACAGTTCTTTAGTCGTAATTTGATAGCAATAAACTGGTTTCCAATAAGAATTACCGATGATGTGTTAAGTTATAATTGACGTTAAACACGTTAGAGAACTTTCTTGTTTTCATTAATTTGAATTTGAACAAACTTGTTTTAATAAATGAAACATAGCAGATGTACATTTGATACAGTTTACAAAAATAACGTTTCCAAGAATCTTATTAGGATTTTAATTATATAAAATAAAGAAAATAATTTAATATGTGCCATTAAGTTTTGGTTTTGGTTTTGGTTTTTTAATCAGAAAGAACAAGCCCATAACATACATTAAAATGATAATGGCAATGAATTTTGTATACAGTTAAAATAATATAAACAGAATATTCCTGTTTAAAACATTTCAAGTATCGATAGATCGACTTTGCCATTTCGTAAGTTTTTGTTGTGAATTCTTTAAAACAATTTACGACTTCCCGCGTCACAAACAAAGAAGTTCCTCCTTCCAATAATTTCAATTTAATATTACATTTTTTCTGTTTCTCATTTATTTTAATTTTCAATTGTTTTGGGTATTTTAGTTTCTATTTCATTAAGTGCTAAGTTGATAAAATCTTGATGGAAAGTAAGTTAATTTGCTAAGATCCGCATGCAAAACATAAAAATGGTGTATATTACCTAGTTTTTTGAAGAGCACCGCCCTCCCTCAGTAGCGTGCATATGCAAACTAACACCGCCACCAGATACCCTCCACCAACCACTACAATACTGCCACTGGATAATACACACCTTTTCCTTCATTATAATGGATTTCCGCAAAGGAACGCCTTATTCTATTAACTTGATAAAATCTGCTAAAATGTTCACTTAATCTTTTGCTGTTAATTGAATTCTTCAACTTTATATGCGCCTTGCGGCATCGTGACATTTAACGATGTCAAAGTGATTTATGACATAAATCAATTATAAAGCGGGCCATGCTGCTACTCTAGATGTAAATTAATTCAGTGTTCTCTGTAATGATGATGTTTTTAGTTAGTAACGTTTTAAAAGGTTGCTTTGTTTCAGCGCTAACATTCGTTATACTTTTCCAAAATTCCGCGATTGTAAAACATCGGCATTTTTTTTATTGCGAGTTCACCAATCCACCTCCCTGCCTAATGAGGTGATAAGGTTCAAAAGGTGGTTTATGTGGCTGTCTAGAAGCTTATTAATTTATTCAATATGAGTATATATGTTGTAAAATGTGCCGCCATATTGCAGCAGCGCAAAAGATTCCATCACCTGAACTCGTTCCGTAGGTGTCAAAGTCGGTTACAGGTTACAAAAAAAATTGTATTGAAACTAAAATAATCAGACCGTGGAAGAGAAACGTCTCAGGTACAAGGCGTCTACTATTGTGATTGCCAATCCACCTACTGTAAAGGTAACAGAGCACAGGTCTTCTCTCATTTTTGAGAACTCTAAAGCTGGGAAGAGTCCGGCACGCAGCTTTATTGCGGGCTTGTGGACTGCACCTTCGTCCTTGTAACAATTATATTCATCAGACATGCCGATTTTTTCTTCCTTGACCACCATGTTTTCCGAACTTAAAACGGCAGACAATTTTAGAGGTACTGCAACCGGGGATCGAACTCAGAACTCTATGCGTGGCTGCACAATGAAACTTAGAAGCGGAAAACCTTTCTAGACTTATTCGAGATCCTTTAGTGTAGAGCGTCTATTTTAATGCACTATGTATTCGGTAAACAAGTTTTATTACTTTTCGACTGGATTCAGAAAGAATAATTAAAGTTATTCAATAAGAATAAAGGATTTTTTTTTAAATAAGCAGTACCATATTGACAAATACAAAATGGATATTACGTAGAATATAACGATGTTATTTAATATCCAAATTTTCATAACACTTCATTGGAGCGAATCTTAATCAACGCTGGCACCGAAAGTTGTCGTAATTGATCCCCTCACACTCTCCGTAGAATTTTTCATAACATAATACTTTCGGTAAAAGAAAAAAAAAGCTAGACCACAACCCGACCACGTGCAGCCTTTGGGTTTTGAAAAAAGGAGAATAAAATCTACGTTTTTTGCCCCGTCCCCACAGTGGGGTAGGGTTACAACAAATGGAACTTTGTATTCCGAACGTTAAGGTATCAAAGTATGCTTTATAATACTAGCGATCAATTCCCGACTTTGTTTATAAACACTGAGATAAAAAATATTTATTAAGTAATTCAGCAAGTATTTTCCATGTATTAGCAAACACGTAGTGAAATAAGTTACTGATATTTAGCTATTAGAATATATTCAGTACAAATACTAACTATTTGTACTGAATATACAATATTATTAACATACTTTTAATTAATTGCACAATCATTTACACTTGTTTAAATCAGACATACGTAAAAATTAATTCATTCTTAAGATCATTCTACCACATGTAATGTCTAAAAGCGAGAACAACTTAACTGTAGTCTTAAAATGAAAATCAACGGACAGATATTCCAGCTTTATTAATTTATATGTGCGGATGGATACACGCGTGGTGCGTCAGTGTGCGTGAAGCGTGCATAACACACGCCCGGATCGCTCCCTGCATTGTTGACTTCGGTTTAGAGGATTTTGTGCCGTCAATAATGTTAATGTGTTAGACTTTATTGTGTTTTTTGAATGTTCAACACCGTGTATCAATAACCCCTATTGTTCTTTAGTCAATTTGATTTCGGAGCGACAGGCAGGGAGCTTTTCAATGAGCGTTGTTCTAAATTTATATGCTAATGGGCGCCATAGGAATGGTAATATGGTTTTAAGATTGTTTTCGTAGATCGTGGAATAGTTATTAATGTTTCTTTATTTAGAATATTTTAAATTAAAAAAAAACGCTATGCTCAATATTCTCTACCTCATATTTATTATCAAAAATATATATCCTTAGTTAGCGAGTAAAAATGTTTTAGTTTACTACTTTAGGAAGACATGAAAAACGTTGCCTGAGACTAGGTTTTCTCCAGTGAGGTGGGTGCGTTGACTTTCACTTTGACTGACAGCATGTGTAAACATTGGGCATACGAGATTTAAGAACTAATGTCTCAAGGTGACGGGCGCAATGTAGTGCCCCATATAAATATTCTGAGTGACACACTATTGTTATGGGCAGACATTGCACTTACCATCAAGTAAAAGTTTTGCTCATCTCGTAACTTTATACAAAAAAACCGGCCACCCTTAGTTTTAAAGGCAATTTCATTACTAACTAGGCTATAGGATCTCCTTTATGTACTTTTACAACCAAAATCACATTCAGACATTCCGCTACACTCCTACCCTCTCTATTTAAATTACCTATTTATTCATCAAATCACATTACCCATGCTATGGGTCGTCTATAAAACAATCACGCATACCGACACGCGTCGCCCTTCGCTAACAATGCATTCCTACGCTAGGCCGAGTCATGCGGGTCGTATCCTTTGGCCCCTAATTCAAAATAAACCCTTAGCATAGTTACAGAGGTTGCATGTGGCGTTAAATTGGTAATAACTGCTAATGCTTCGTTTATTTGTTGTTATCAAATAAGATTTTGAATTAGGAAGAAATATTTAATATTTTTTTAAATAAAAGAAATGATCTAACGAGATTTTTCCTTTACATAGGGCTAGTTTACTGGTATAAATTGCACATGTGGAATAATCTGTTGGCTATACAAATATTAGACTCGCGCGGAAATCGAATCCAGCGACTCATATCGCAGGAGCCAATCCCTTTGCGCTAATTAAGCTACCATATTTTCATTTCAGCTATATAGTATATAAAAACATCCTAAGTTTTTATTTTTTACTCTGCACAATTATCAACAATGTTCCCAATTCCTTAGTAATAATAAAAAATACTAACATAGTATATATCGTAATAATTTTAATTTTTTAGGATACGATGTTTCAAGAACTCTTTCATCAGCAATAATGTATCTACAATTTAGAAATATATATATATTTAAAATTAATTTCAATAAATAATTTAAGTGTAATCAACTTGTTCAATAAAACATAATACAGATAATATTTTCCATCTACAATATTTAGGGCGCCATTCGACTAGAGTTACATACTCATGGGTAGCGCGCGTCGCTCATTTAGATTACTTGCATTGTGTACACATGACGTGTGCCGCCGGTTTGTATGCAGCCTACAGCGGACAATCTTGATTGATAGTCTGTTAAAGGCTTAGACAAAACAAAGAGTAGATTAGAATGTTTATTTTTATTATTAAGATAATTTATCTTAGTATGTCAGAGTTTAAAGTATTGATAAATTAAATGTTAATTAAGATCGAAAACTATAGAAATTAAAGCAACGTTGGTTCATCGATTACAGAGTCGGTTTCCCTGATAAAAAAGTGAGCACTGACGTCTGTGAACATCCAATACTTACGTATATGCATAACATAAGTATTGGTAAATGTGCTATGGCGACCTTAGCAATTTAATGATAACAGTCTGTTAAAACATTACCTATACAGCTTTTCTACGAATTCTGTATAAAAATATTGTAAAATCAAAAAAATCAATCGGTTACAAGATTGGAATTGAATAAAAATTTATTGAATGGGTAAAGACAAGTTTTAGATTGCAAATGTAATTCGCTACGTTCTTAACTTTTACTGTTCGGTAAGGGTTTAGTTATTCGAATCTCTCCGTGATCCTAGAGTTATACATGACTTATACGAAATGTCGGTCATACATCTACTTTTAGTAAGCAAATCCAGCGATAACTTGAAACCGCTATAGTAAAAAATATTTAGCGGTTTGTTCTATTCTTCTGAAAGTCTTTCTGAAGTCGTTACAAAGTTACAAAAATTAAGATTTTGGGTAATAAACCAAGACAACAGTGAAACAAAGTAACTTAACAGACACCATCTGTTAAAACACTGCAGCGTGAACGTAAAGCATAACGTAAACAGCCCTTTTACGGACACTTACTTGAGTAAATCCTGTAACAAGAGACGCATACACATGCTCGTTACGCACGCACACATAATCAACGATCGTGTATAAATGGTTACATCGACACACCCAAACGAAGAGCGAGCGCGTGTACAAACTCGTGCGAGGCCACGTACACTAGCGTAAAATGAAGCGAGCACACACACGCGCTTCTAATCGGCGCTTTCCTTCGCGTGGCAGTCGTGTGTGTAGCATCCCCGTTAAGGGGCGCAGGTGTTGCTTGGTGAATGACGCTGCCGTGGGAACTCGACTCAACCCCGAGTTCCCATGATCGCCATCACCTGCCACCTGCCGTACTACGCATAATTCGCGCTCGTAAATGAACGGTAGTGACCACGTGTGTAAGTTTTTTTTTTATTCACATCTCGGAGACGCGGAAGACCGGTGGGGACCAATTAACTTTATCTTAATGACACCGATGCCTCATTGGCGATGTATCGAGGGTGCGTTGATCGATTTCTCGATGCTAATCGATAAAAATGATGCGTGAGGAGACGATTAGAATGGCTAACGGAATAAAAGTCTGATCGCTCAATTATCTTGGCGTCGTCGTTGTGTCAATATGTTTTTATGGTATTCAGTTTATTTGTAAAAATTTAAGCTTGTGTAAGAAAACGTAATGTCTTTTTTTTGTAACAGGAAAATAAAATAATAAATGCACGTGTAACATTATTTTTGCCGTTACGTTTTCCAGTTATGCGTCTATGAAGATGCTTATTTTCTTGATAGAATCTGAAAAACTGGCAACTTTTAGATTGATATGGTAAATAAAAAAAAAATCTTTTTTATTCTTTTAAAGGATTAGAAATAAAAAACAGAAACAAAATACGATCGATTGAATTCTAGTGTTATTGATTTATTTATATGGTACTCTCTAAATTCCAACAACGACAATCAATTTTTTTATTGACTTTTATCGTAATTGCTTATCTTATCTAAACTTATCTTTCACTGGTCGTAGGATATATCCAGGTAGGTACCAAAACAGTGCCAACTCTTCTGCGTGAAGCAGTAGTTTGCAAACACTACTGTTTTTCTGTTTGAAGGGTACTAATAGTTAGCGTGATTTCTGGGCATATGAGCCTTAAGAACTGATATGTCTCAGAGTGATGTGCGCAGTGTGGTGTCACACAGAAAGGTTCTAAGTGTCATAGCATTTGTTATGGGCCGAAGTTGCACTTACCATCAAATTAACGATTTGCTCGTCCCGCCACTTTGTTCAATAAAAAAAACCTTTGGCTATGGAACAATTTTGCGACAAGCAACTGCTGTAAATATATTGGAAACTTTTAAACACGACCTGTTTTTAGCTATTTTTTAACTGAGTTAATCAGACTCGACTGCTAGAGTTTTAAATACATTTATTAGTCTTGCGATGAGATCATAGCGCTTGAAATAACAGTAATAGTTGTCCATCGAATCAACTACAGCATGTATTTTCAATAGATGTGAATATCTGTTTGGACCATACAAATATTTGTTGCGTGCAGGAATGGAATCGCGATCTGTATACGCAGAAGCCAGTCGCTAAGCCTCTACGCCAGAGGAGCCAATTTTAAGTAGTGTTGAATATACGTGGCAACGGGGACTCAGATTTTTTTTTGACTCTTAATAAAAATGGCGGCGACCTCCTTCTCCACCCGTCACGTCTCGTTTTTCGCGGGGCCGAAAACTGGGGTACATGATATATGATATAAGTAGCCTCAGCCTACCCCTTATATGGGAAAAAGTCGTGACTTCATGTATGAATGTTGAATATACGTACTTATGTGTTGGCGATGAGGTATTCTTCGTTGTCAGGGCATCTTGATTATTCTAAGATAAAGTATAAAATAAAAAAACTGCCTATCTCCTAGTTTTCATTTTCCCTCTGTCGACTTTTATTACACCCACGGTATGTGGTGGGGTGGTAGATTCTCTTAGGCCATCACCACACGGCAAGCAGTGGTATGTAAACACTACTGTGTCACAGTTTGAAGATACTGTAGATGTTGAATTAAAGGGAATCTGAAATTCTCAAGTCTCATGGTGATGAGCGCTGTGCGGGGCTACAAAGAAATCTAAAATGTAAAGCTCTGGTTGACACCAAAACTGTCATGGAACGGCATGGCACTTACGATCAGGTGACCGACTAGCTGGTCTCAACATTTATATCTGTTTAAAAAACGTATAAAATTATTTGAAATCCATGGGATCTAGGTTTCTTTCTTTTTACTTAAACGTTCGAAGACGAACGATGAACTAGGATTGCTCCTTTATCGATGGTGCGTTTCACATACATACTTGTACATACAGTCACACCTCTTTCTCATTAGGGTAGGCAGAGACGTAGACTTTCCACTTGTTCCAAGTTCCAGGAAGCTGTTGCTGCCCATCTTCTGGTTTTAATTTTTCCTTCTGTCGACTTTTACGACACCCACGAGATGAGATGTGGTGGTAGTTTCTCTTAAGCCGCCATGACACAGATATACAATATATGTTTACAAAGGGTACAAATAAACAGATTTATTATTTGCTGTTACAAAATCACTTTTAATACAAATATTATTATTAAAAAGGTGCTTTTTTACAATAATTATTTAATGTTAATGTGTTTTTACTGTTATTTGGTTTATAACTAATATTTGTTATTGCGTCCATATTTTTCTCTTTTAGTTCTGTATTTACACCTATTGTACTTTATCTATGGTCGGTTGTTCGATGAAGTTCCTGACTGAAAACCAGTGCTGTGGTACCCCAACAGATTATCCCTGAGGCTTTTTTGTATTATATTACTTTTATTATGTATTTTTTTTACACTATTTTTGACACAATTCTTATAGTTTATTTTTTATTCTTTAATAATGGACTAAACTGTTCCTGTTATATGTCTGTGTCCATGTTTATTAATCAAGTCGCCTCTATCAACACGATTTAGATGTGCCGCCCTTGTGCTGCAACCAAACTATTTTCAATTACCAGAGAAAAATGTAATAATAAAATACGCAAAGCTCTACATAAAAATATGGTGTGCTAGTTATTGCATATTTAATAAGTCTTTTTTTTAATTTAAGAGCTTATATATTACGTACCCACATCCTACAAAGATATTAAAAGGAAGAATAAAGTCTTGTCCTTAACGTCTGTCCTAATATATTCACTATTCATATACTTAAATTCTAGTTTTTGTTTTCCATATAATTACATATAATTAGTAAGAACGCAGTTTCATAATTACGCAGCATTAAAAAAAATACAGAAAGATACTCGTATTAAGTTATAAATACACATTTTGCGTTTGCGTACAGTAATTGCAAATCATTATTTTTTATTACACGATCTGTAATAGTCCTTAAAACGGGTCATTGTGTATTTTACTAGGTTATACATATATCGTCTCCGAGTTGTTCATAGGTTTCTATTTTTTGATTCGGGTAATGATTGCTTGCTACAACATTGCAATATAAGAGATTCGACGAGTTACAGTGCACTCGATATGAAATAATAAATAATAATTAAATATCATTCTGCTCATAATAAAGGAAAGAAAATTAATTGCTAAGATCCGCATGCAAAATTTAAAACGGTGTGTTTACCTAGCTTTTGAAGAACACCGCCCGCACTCCCACAACAGCGTGCACAATCAAACCAATATCGCCACCGGGAGCCGCCAACATGTGTCTCGCCTCAAAACGAGGCATTATCATGTGATATTGACTCTACGACAGTTACTGGGCGGCTGACGGTCGTAACGTGTCTTGTTCTCGACTTCAGTGGTTTGTTTTAGTGCTGTAGTGGTGGAGGGTATCTGGTGGCGGCTCCCGGTTGCGGTATTGGTTATATTCTGCTCATATTAATATACGTAGTTATTGTAACTATAGCTAAGAAAATTAATTATTAATCAAGGTTCCTCTCTCTTCCTCATCCTTTCCTCTTGAGGAGGGTTAGCCTGCCGGCTTCTATTGTTTGGGGAACCAACCCGTCTCCAGATAGACGTCAATCAGCCTCCGGAGCCGGTCCCCTAATACCTCGATAGCCAAGACCTAGGTGGAACCGTCAGGCCCCGGGGCCCTTGTTTTTCCTCGTAGCCTTTGGATAGCTGCGTTGAGCTCCGCCTGCGATATTCGCGGTACCTCGGTGTCAAGTCTCTGCTCATTTCATTGCAGAGGAGTCATTAGTGGAAGTGGCAGACGGGCTTAGTAACAAAGCGACCACCACCACGTCTTCCACAAAACGAGGTTGGAGACTCTCCGTAAGAGGAGGTGACCGGGGAGGGCAAAGCCTTGGAGGTGCGGGTCGGTTTATCACTTGGATGGTACGATACGACTAACCTTCGTCAACGGGCTCGGGTGCCAGTGAAGGACGAGAATCGGACAGTGCTTGTGATGCTTTAGAGTTGGCTTCGTGCCTGCTTTTTTAACCTTTTGCTTTAGATGCCGACCTTTCCTGCAAAGGAACCCCCTTCTGCGAGAACTTTTGGCCCGACGCAGCTATCGCAATAGTTGCTGCACTGCCATAGATAATACGCTTCTTAGGAAGAAGCCGATCTTCAAGTGCTTACAACCCCGTGCTTACCATCCTACCCACATGACGCATGATAGTGCTAATTAGCTCCTCCCCCTGAATTTGTTTGGGCAGGACTACCGGTGCCTTCGTTTATCTCGGAGTCGCTTCACGAGGAAACGCGTAGGCAGGAGTCTTGTACGATTGCGTCACCTCTTTCCGTAGCACCACAAAAAATGTACTTGCGATGCAAGCGGTGGTAGGATTCCTAAGCAGGACTCCGTCTACGCAGGTACCACCGCAGAGTCAGTTATTCTGCCGTACAGCATCAATGCGTAAATATAGCGTGTTTCGGTCTGAACGGCACTGAGAGCTAGTGTTATCACTGGGCATATGAGTTTTAAGAACTGATATCCCAGAGTAACGGGCGCAATCTGGTGCCGTTCCAAAATTTTCTGGGTGTCACAGCACTTGTTTATGACAGACGTTGCATTTACCGGCAGGTGAACGTTTTGCTCGTCAGAACCGTTTAACCAGTCATAAAAGCGAGCGTTCTTGGCCTGCAATTTAAGTGTATCGCGTTTGAGGATCTTTCGTGTAAGGATTCTACAGACGTGGCCGCATCGGTTAAAGCACGTTGGAGTGTGCTTTTCAGGTTCCTTGAGTTTTTTCGCCACATTCTTTGTCGCCACAAACAGTCACCGACATCGTCGAGTACCTGTTTATTAAGGGTCCCGGCTCTTTGATCGTCATCCCTGTCAATCGGCAGGATCAAAGCCGCTCTGTTTTTACCGGATGACGTCATTCCGCTTTGGTTTGATGAACACACCATCCCTCTCCTTTTGTGAAGTCCCTTCACCACCAAGTTCAAGGTCTCACCATTATTAGACGGCGTTGTTTTAGGTATGTGTCTTTTCCTCGCACCACGTGTTTTTTCTAGCGCGGCCTTCAGCCTTTGAGGAGCCAACCAAAACATCACTCCGCAGTCTCGCATCAGACTCGAATGCAGCTGCACTTCCATCTAGATTGCAATTGGTTTTGGTTTTGTATATTTTTTTCCTTGTTTAGTCCCACGAGTAAAATGGTCCATCCGAGCAGAGCCTTGTACCGGAATAAGGCCTAACCGGGTAAGATGTATAGCAGCAGTCGAGCATAAGTGGACCCGGCATAGCACCACGTCGTGAACCATCTACTAGAACAGGTTTTTAATCTTAGTTGGAGTAGTTAACAGGAATCTTAGTAATGTTTTCATTGCTATAATTATTTTGAAAAAAAAAAACATTAAAAGGTCATGTTAATTATTATCTGGACAATTATTCTAGATTTACTGTTTAGTTATAAAATATAAAAGTTTTTGTTAAAAAAATAAATAACATTAAATTATTTAGATTGATGTTATTAGGATCAGATTTATGGCAGCTTAGGGAAATGCTATAAAAATGTCATGGCCTCTGTCAGACTTTATGACCGTCTCAAATATCTGATTGTTTTTTAAAGAAGTGGCACAATAACTAGAAACTCATGAGGTTATGTGTTCACCACCGCCCAAGAATGAACGAAGAAGCGAATGTTCTTGGGCGGTTGAATGTGCGGCTTGAATGTTCTTGCGACAAAAATGCTCTGCTTGTACAATGTATGACATATACCTTTCGACATGACATATGTCTTTGATTAATTAAGAGCTGTTGAAAGTCAATAGATGTCGCTGTATTTATTGTAAAACGCGGTGTTGAGATCTTTTCTAATTTTATTAAATTAGAAAAGACTCTGGAGCTATACCTTTGTAATAAAAAAATAAAAACACACTGTGACGAGATACTGTTATTTCATTATTGGAAAACTATCGACGTTCACCCTCGGGATACATGTGCAAGGATTTGTACATGGTTCTTCGAGGCCGGAGGATGACTATTATTAGTCATTTCGGAGGGCACTTTGGTGGAGTGCAGGTTTTTGGATATTAAGCCCCGCGGGCAGTGGATTGCTGCTGAAAACGTGGAGTAAATAAACTGGCGCCTGGGACCAGTTTCTTGGAGCAGGTTGTTCTACTTGCTGAGGATTACAAGAAGACGGAATCAGTTTAGCAAACTGCGCTGGTAGTGGAAGCTGTTAGGCCACTTCAAGGGCCTATGCAACCAGTATAAGCTGTGAGGATCGCAGATCAGAGGAGTAAAAGTGCTGATATCAGTGTATAAGTGTCTGTGAGTACTTTTTATTTGTTGTTTACGCAATTTTGAACCTTACGCAGAGGACGATTTAAACTTGTTGATTTTAAGAATATGTGCTCAGATAGTTTGAACTTTATTTGTTCGAAATCAGAAACTTTGAAAAATTTAGTTAAGTTTGTACTTAGAATAATTTGTGTAAATATTAGTTAGGACTTAGAATAGTTCTATTAAAAACGAAGGTACGGGGAACCTATGCCGGATTTCGGTCAGAAGTTTGTTTTAAAAACACTTAGAATTGTTTTATTATTTATGTAAGTCTGAGAACAAACTAAAGAATCTGTTATTTAAATATTAATATTTTAAAAATGTCTACGGCAGGGGAACTATCTGTCGACACATTTGATACTTTAATGTATTTTCAAGAAGATTTAAGTGACCGTATTAATAAGACTCTGTCCAATTTTAAGAAGAGTCCTAAGGAACGTTTAACTAAGGTGTATTTAGAAGGTCGTTTAGAAATTATTGAACAACTGTGGGTTCAATTTTTAGCTGGTCACAAAGATTTGATACGTAAAGTTCCGCGTAAAAAGTTAAAAAATTCATCTTACATTTGTGATGATACTTACGATAAAACTGAAGAAGTGTATATGAATTGCAAATGTGATATGAAAGAAACTCTTAATTCTTTGTTACAACTTAATGATTGTGATGGACAAAAAGGTGGACAAGGTCAAACAAGCAAAACAAATCACGTTAAATTACCAAAGATCAATATTCCAATGTTTTCAGGCAAATATTCCGAATGGAATACCTTTCGTGACTTGTTTGTTTCTTTGATTCATAACACAAATGAGTTAGATAGTGTACAAAAACTGCACTATTTAAAAGGCTACTTAGCGGGTGAAGCTGAACAGTTATTGAGGCACATTCCAGTAGCTGAAGCCAATTATGATAGATGTTGGCAAATGCTAGAGCAAAGGTATAATAATAAAAAGTTCATTTGTCATCATATTTTAAAAAGACTATTCAGTCAACGAAAGCTTACCTCTGAATCCGCTAACGGTTTAAAAGACTTAATAGATACCACTAATGATTGTTTGTCTGCTTTAGCAAATATTGGTGTATATGTTGAGAGTTGGGATATTATTGTAATTCACATTTTGACTCTGAAACTGGACCCGGAGACTAGAAGGCAATGGGAGTTCAGTGTAACGGATAATAATTCTTCTGACGAATTGCCTACTTTTATTCAATTTAAAGACTACCTAACTAGTCGTTATCGCGCCCTGGAGTTTCTACCCCTAGACGCCGGATCCAAAAATAAAATGTCATTTTACCCTAAAAATACACCTGGAAATCATGTTAAGTCACTGCATGCTATGCATATCCAGTGTCAGTTTTGTTCGGAGCAGCACAATCTTGGTCACTGTAGAAAATTCATGAAGGAATCTGTAGAGACACGTCATAACTTTGTGTTAGGTAACAATGTATGCTTTGTCTGTCTTGGTAGCAACCACTCGGCAAAATTCTGTCAAAGTAATGTGCGATGTCGTACTTGCAAAGGTAAACATCACATGCTATTGCATCCTAGGGGTAACGTTAAGGTTGCTGTCGACAACATAGATAGCAAGAAATCCAATAATGATACAGTGGATTCAGGAGAAGCAGCGGTTGCAATTGATAAAAATGTGGTTTCATGTGTTTCCACAAAATGGGAGTATAATGAGGTTTTGCTTGCAACAGCATTAGTAAAGACCAGGTTGAAAAATGGTGATCATTTTATGATTCGTGCTCTCCTGGATCAGGGTTCACAATCATCTTTTGTTACTGAATCTACAGTACAGGTTTTAGGTTTGAAGAAAACTCCTGTTAGAATTAAAGTATTAGGAGTAGGTGGAGATAACGGTTTAGTCTCCAAGGGTAAGGTAAACTTACAAATCGCATCACGTGTCAATCCAGAAGTAGCGATAAATGTAGAAGCTTATGTACTTAAATCCATAACTTCTCTTTTACGAGGTAGGAAGATACATTCTATGAAATGGACAGAAGTCACTGGACTGGTTTTGGCAGACCCAGAATATCATACGCCGATGGACGATCTTTTAACTGGGTGCCAAACTAAAGAAGAGGGAATAAATATATATAAGGAAATGAATGGACTTTTAGAAAAAGCGGGATTTGAATTACAAAAATGGACAAGTAGTGATAAAAATCTAGTACAGGATATGAAAGAATAGGAAATGAAATGCAATGAACTAGAAGATAACAAAAAATCTGTAAAGGAAGGGCTGAAAATAAAGGAAGATGAGATAATAAAAATAGTAGGGGTTGTCTGGAAACGCAGTGATGACACTTTCAGCTATACCGTAGACATACACAGACCTATTGTTCACGATGCGTTAGTAACAAAAAGAAAAATTATTTCCGATATATCTCGTTTCTATGATCCCCTTGGTTGGGTAGGACCTTGCATTATAATATCAAAGATTTTAATTCAGAAGTTGTGGTTAGCTGGATTGGACTGGGACGAAGAAGTTCCGAAGGCTCTTTTGGATGAATGGATTACGTATCGAAACGAATTAAAGAACTTAGAGAGCATTTCTATACCTCGCTGGATTGGTACAAAGGCTAATGATTTGTCTGTGGAGTTGCATGGTTTTAGCGATGCATCCAAAGTGGCGTATGCGGCAGTCGTATACACGCGAGTAATCGACTCGGAAGGAAAGGTATATGTTGCCTTAATATCATCTAAAACTAAAGTCGCTCCTGTAAAACAAGTCTCAATTCCGAGACTTGAGCTATGCGGTGCAGTTTTATTGACACGGTTGATTATGGAAATAGCTACAGTGATGAAAGTAGAGAAAACACATGTGCATGCGTGGACGGACTCAACTGTGGTGCTAGCCTGGATAAATAGTCACCATTGCTGGAAAGATTTTCTTCACTGACCAGAATGGTAAGAGTTTCCGCGTATTGCAGACGGTTTTTTAGCAATTGCAAAAAGGGCTCCATTAAGAATAAAGGTTACCTCACTACATTTGAGTTAAGGGGAGCATTAAATTTAGCTATAAAGCGCTGTCAAGCAGAACATTTTGAAACTGATATGGCTGTAATACGGAAAAATCATAACTTACCAAAAAGCAGTGATCTTCGATTATTAAACCCGTTTTTGGATGAAAACGGAATATTAAGAGTTGGCGGAAGACTTGACAACTCCGTACTTAGTGAGGATTGTAAGCATCCTATTTTGTTGCCTAAGGCATCGCATTTAACAAATTTAATCATATTGGATGCACACAAACAAACGCTTCATGGCGGACCATTACTCATGATAGGTTTTTTACAAACAAAATACTGGATTTTTAGGGTTAAACAGCTTGTGAAATCTTTGTTTCAGAAATGTGTGACGTGTACAAAAAATTCCGGAATTACCCAAAAACAGTTAATGGGACAGTTACCTTCAGCTAGGGTAACTCCTGCGCGACCTTTCAAAAATACTGGTGTTGATTATGCAGGACCCATACAAATACGAACCGCGAAAGGTCGAGGTCATAAATCACATAAGGCATATATATCTCTGTTTGTGTGCATGGTTACCCGTGCAATACACCTTGAGGTTGTTACGGACCTTACCTCGGAAGGTTTTTTACAGGCATTTAGACGATTTATTGCTAGGTGGGGGTATTGCTCAGACATTTGGAGCGACAACGCTACAAATTTTACTGGTGCAGCTAGTGAATTAAAAAGATTATTTATTACTGAGAAAAAGTCAATGCTTGATGAAGTAGCAGAGAGTGTTGCAACAATAGGCGTTAACTGGCATTTTATTCCTGCTCGGTCTCCTCATTTCGGCGGACTGTGGGAGGCAGGAGTAAAATCTGTTAAATATCACCTAAAAAGGGTGATCGGTCAATCTAAGCTGACATTCGAAGAAATGTCTACTTTTTTAGCCCAGGTAGAGGCTTGTCTTAATTCAAGGCCATTGTCGTCTCTTCCATGTAAAGAGATCGATGAGGTATCGGTCCTTACGCCGGGACATTTTCTTATTGGAGAATCATTACTGTCTCTTCCTGATAAAAACTACGAGTCCTCTAATATCAGTTCGTTAAGAAGATGGCAATATTCTCAAAAAATGTTGCGAGGCTTTTGGCGTCGATGGTCACAGGAGTATCTCACCAAATTCTACCACAGGTACAGATGGTCATCTAAACATTCGCAGCCAAAGGTAGGTGATATTGTAGTAGTGAAGGAGGATGGCGTACCAGTGTGTCGTTGGCTGTATGGCAGGGTGGTTGATACTCATCCAGGCATAGATAATATTGTAAGAGTTGTGACTTTAAAGGTAAAAAATGGTACATCGAAAAGACCAGTGACCAAGATATGCCTACTTCCAGTAACGGAGTGATTTTGTTGAAATATTTAATTTTATATTTTGTTAAGAAGACTGTTGTTTTAAGTTATTATTTGTTTTCTATTTTATCTTATCATTATAAGACATTTTCCATGTAAAATTTGTTTAACATGTGGGTGATTTTATTTAAAGACAAAGGTTACTTTGTCTTTGGTGGGCGGAATGTACAATGTATGACATATACCTTTCGACATGACATATGTCTTTGATTAATTAAGAGCTGTTGAAAGTCAATAGATGTCGCTGTATTTATTGTAAAACGCGGTGTTGAGATCTTTTCTAATTTAATAAGACTCTGGAGCTATACCTATGTAATAAAAAAATAAAAACACACTGTGACGAGATACTGTTATTTCATTATTGGAAAACTATCGACGTTCACCCTCGGGATACATGTGCAAGGATTTGTACACTGCTCATATATTGAAGTAAAACTAATTTGAAATTTCAATTTCGAATTTGAGTTCAGCATTTTCGTGCAATGCTTCTATTATTCTTCATTAACATTTATCGTTTAATTAATAATTGTTTATATACTGAACTGTTATTTTACAGTGAGTAAAATTTTTCTTAAATCATGTTTATTTATTTTAATGAAAGTAATATATATATATATATATACATATATATATATATAAACGTTTCACTTCTGTCACGTGTACTAAGTTGTACGCGCTCTTTTTTTAATATACAAAATATGTCATTCGCCTTACTCATTAGTGTCACAATATATTTGCACGAATGCGGTGTAAATAAGTCAGTATATCATTAATACTAGCAGTGTGGTAAGTAAAGCGACTACGCAGATAATTCTTTATCATTATAAAGTACACCTGGTGAGACCAGACCTGTGCGGTGCACAAAATAAAATATAATTTCACGTACATAATTGCTGTTTATTTATTAAGAACGAAATTGTTTTCTTGTCAGGAATCAAAGTTTCAACTGCTGTTAAAAATATTGTTTAAATTTTATTTTATTGTATCTTATTTCTTATGAAAGAAAATGTTTTTTTTTATGAAAGAAAATGACGAGACGAACAAATCGTTCTAATAGTAGGTGTAACGTCTGCCCAAAACAAATGTTGTTTCACCATGAACATTAAATTGCAAAGTCCTGTGTCAACTGTGGCACCACACTGAGACAAAAGTTCTTATGTCTGTGTCCGCCAGCTATCAGTGCCCCTCAGACTAACACACAGCAATGTTTACATTATACTACTTGTGCGTTTGACATACATATATACATACATACAGTCACACCTCTTTCCCATTGGGGTAGGCAGAGACCAGTCTCTCGTATTGCTACGCTCCTGACACACATCTTTCGCTTCTTCTACTTTCTTTAGCGTTTTCGTACAACCTCGTCGGTTGCGGTACTTATGACGTGGCCTTTCCTTAAAACGCCTTCGCTCTGATCGTGATACTTTCACCTATGTCGACCATTACCGGCTTTCCCATTCACACTCGCCGCATAAATCTGTTTCGTCATTCTTATTTTGGTGCCCTTAACAGTTAATTTTCTAATGCACAGCACAACTAGACCCAAAAACTAAAAATTTCTGTTATTGCATAAATGTTCGCTCCGGCTGGGAATCGAGCCCACGGCGTAAAAGTAAAGTTACTCTGTCACTTTGTACTTTATACTGTGTAATTAGTCACGCGGTGGCTCTTTCGTTGTTTCGGCTGAGGTTCGAACCACGATCCACAACTCAACAGGCGAATACGCTATTTGTTGAGCTTCACAATCGCTTAATATATGAAACACATTAAATACATTGTTATCTCTTCCGCTTAGAAGAATTAAATTTAAATAAATTAAGGAATAAATTTACTTTTGTCATATCTCCAAGATAATGCGATTGTATAATTTGCCAATCAAAGTAACAAAGAATTTTAAAGTTTCTGGTTGAGTAGTATTTGAAGCATAGTTTGCATATCGAATCAATAATGTATCGTTGACAATTAATGTCTAATGATAACTTATGAAAGATGCCAGATGTGTGGTGGTATTTCTTTTTCTTATCGAGTTTCTTCGACTATAATTATTGAAACGGTTTCATGGAATACTAGCAGCCTTAACTTTGTTAGCGCAGGCATAATTATTATCTATGTTATTCCAAACTGTTTAACATATAACGATGAATCAAAAATTAAATTGATTTTAGGGTAAACCCAAATTCGGTTCAAATTTAATGTAAATAGCTTCAACCAATTCAAAGCAATCGCTTGTGTAATACCATAGTTGCCTCTTACGACACCTCGGTAGGAAAGAGGTAGGTGCTATTCTACTATGCTGAACACGTATCGGCTATGAAGAAGAAAAAAAAAGAAAATTAGTTTAATAATTATTATCTGATATATAGGTGTTTTTACGTACGTATATACATTTCATCATAATTTATCTAATTTTTAGTCGGTTAACAGTCCACTATCTGGCATAGGCCTCGGAGATAGGATGGGAGGTCTTGCCGTGATCACCAGCGGATTGGCAGTACAAGACTCCTCGCACCTTCGTCGTCGCTGACCGTCGCCGGTCTGTAGCTCCTACCTATAGCATTATATTCTTAAATTTTAACATATAACAGTATATATTTTATTCTTAAATTTTAACACTAAACCTACCAGAGCGGTCAAATGACCGCTTTTGAGACTCTATATAATATTGTTAAAAGTAGGATTTTGTAATAATCCATAACATATTTCGTTTAAATAGACATCAGTTTGTATCTTCAAACTTTATAAATTGACTTTTGATGTTTAATTGCCATACTGTCTTCTTAAAGGCTATACCATAGAAATAGTAGAAATACATAAAGTGTCGTAGGTTTAGTGATAACAATCGTTATCAATACATCTTCCGACTAAAAACAGCCTACAGAAACAACGTAAATTAAAATACACAGATATATTAAATATCATATACAAGTAATATTACTTTAAAAATACATACATTAAATATATTTCGTCAAAAGATTATAGTAAACAATATACATTTATAATTTGTCTTCCCAAATCATTAGGGATGCTTCTATAACTCATGCCTCCGATAGTAATGCTAAAGCTTAATGTATCTTGTAACGCCTCTAATCGATTTTACTTGATCCTTCTCTCGAGCTATTTAAACTTCCAACCATGTCGTACCTACAGTTAATTCACAATTTGCGATAGTAAAGCAAGACAAGATAGATAACGCATGCGAATAATATTAATGTCAGTCCATTAAACGTATGTAAATACTCGAGAACTTACATTTATTTAAAGCAATGGAAAGGTCAAGTACTAACGATGCCACTTCATTAAACAGCACTAATAACGGATGACTCAATAACAACTAAAATTAAATACATTGAGTCCCTCAAAAGCATCGCAAAAAAAAGCAAACTGTCGCGTGATAAACGCCCCAAAAAAAGTAAGCAGAATCATTAAGCACACAAAATATGTTTTCCATTTACACAAACGCTTCGAAGCGGTTATAATTTTGTATACGACGAGTGTTTACTCAGTAAGAAGTGCTTCGGATCGGTAACACCTGCCGCGTTTTCCCACGGCTGCGTTCGGGCGTCTTCGGAGCCGCTCGGCTATCGTCGGCTGTGCGCGTCTCCGCTTGCATTACAAATTACTTACCTACAAAATGACAAATAGAAATAACATTGCTTATCTGTGTCACGTGTGCAGTGTGGCACGACCCTAACGCTTTTTACTCTACGTGATTCAAGGTACTATTAATGTGTCGTATAAAATATTTGTTTTACGACTAATTTATTCATAAGTACCTTTTTATTACCAAGTCAATGACGAGCAGGTTAAGTAAACACTTAGAAGGTTCTTTTTAAAATTGTAATTTAGAGTTCCAAACGAGATTTATCAAATTTGTTATGATAGATAATTTTCGTATAAAAATAGTGGTTATCTTTTAAAGCAATTTGAAGTGAGGAAACGTTAATTTCCGTATCTAATTTAAAAGACGAAGAGAGTTTTTATCTTATAGTTCCGTAAGAACTATTTCAAGAATTATTTTATGATAATTGTCGGATGAATTGCATTTATGAATTCCTATAATGAAATCCTAGTCATTCATTAGCTAACCAGAAATTTAACTTAAAACAATAAACAGTTATTTAAAAAAAAATCCTAATAAAAAGTTTTTACGCATACGCGGTCTATCTTAGTCTACGCGCCAAAAAGACTAATGCGATGAACAGTGTATTTATAAAACCCTCTCCGTTATACCAAAAAAAAAGAAAAAACTCATATGTTTACGAACATCCAACAGCACAGTAAAAGGAAAATAAAAAAGGGTAAATAATTGGCCAGAACAGGCCTAACTGCTAGTTACGATTATTGTACTGTATTTTAGTCGAGAGGATAAAACGATAAAATAGAGTATGTACCGTTAGTGGAACCTGTCGCAGATAATATAGGCCTGCCGCCTGATCATATGTTGTGACTGTGAAAAGTAGCGGGAATATCTATGGCCCTCACAGACTTGATCTATTGTAGTTGTGTTTTGTATCTGCCACTGTTTGTTAAACTTGAAATACTGGTAAGCTAGGAAAAAATGAAAATACAGGTATTGGTGTTTATGTTTCGTGGTTATGTTTGTTTATATATTTGTTTATGTTGCCAGCTTGTATTGTTTTCGCCATTTGGCAGCAAGAGGGAATTCATCATCATTCATTCAGTTTCAGACCTGCGGAAACTGTGCGAACCAACTGGCAAGCATGGCCACTACGGAAAATCTTCTAGAAGAATTTTTTTTACAGGCTGGTGGAAGAGGTTAAGGATTTATTTTTTGAGGTGAACGTTGAAGAACCCATGAATTACGATGAAAGTAGAGGCTGCGTCCTTTTTGCAAATCGTGCGATGTTCTACCGGCCGATTTTGGATCACACCGACTACTTTCGGATATTGTATAAATCAACGCGCAAGCAGTGGTACTCATTTGTCTTAACCTATCCGTGCTAGATCTAGCTCGGATAAGATCGAAGGTAGGCTGGAATGCATGTCAGACGAACGGGAACACTAGGACATTAGAACTAAATTGCAATATATCGAACATTTACTATTTTACTGATGGTAGGATTGCAGGAATCCGTCTAGGTAGGTACCACTCCAGGGCCAGTTATTCTGCCGTGAAGCAGTAGTGTGCAAACATTACTGTGTTTCGGTCTGAAGGGCAATGAGAGCTAGCGTAATCACTGGGCACGTGAGATTTAAGAATTTATGTCTCAGGGTGATGGGCACAGTGTGGTGTCACACAGAAATTTTCTGGGTGACACAGCATTTGTTATGGGCACACGTTGCACTTACCATCAGGTGACCGTTATGCTCGTTTCATCACTTTATCCAATAAAAAAAATTACGTCAGTGAAATAAATGTAGTGAGTGCAGATCAGCAATAATTATACTATTAATACAGTAGTAATTTCTCAATCCATCGCGGTCGTTATTTTCTGGCTAATTGCTGGCCCGCTACGGACCCGGTCTTTGGCTTTGTCTGGGGAATAAAAATATTTCGAGTATACCTACCTATCCATATCATGTACCTACCGTACATGATAAGAAATACATAATCATCACAAAATGTGTCACATATGTCTCATATTTAAATAAACTGTTACTTTTACCTGTTTTTGACGATATTTCAAATACAAAGCTTTTGAACAGAAAAGTTATTATCTCTAAATTATAAATCTTAACTTATAATCTCTATATATCAAAAACATGTTGTTTGTGTCAATTAATATTTAAATTGACGTAAATATATACATACAGTCACGGATTTTTCCCATGTAAGGGGTAGTCAGAGGCCTCTCAAGTTTCCACGAGCAGTATAGTGACAGCATTCCATATAATGGTTTTAGTCTACACGATTAAATGCTGTCCGTACTATACCTTAGTCGCCTCTTACGACACCTCGGTAGGAAAGAGGTAGTATTCTACTCTGCCGTACACCTATCGGACGTAAATGTCATTAAAAAAAAGATATTGTCCTTTTAATATTAATTAAAGCGACATACAAATTCTCGATAATAAATTGATTTAAAACCGGTGGAAGTGTATGAAACATTAATAAAAAAGCATCACAACATTGTAATTTTATCATACATCAACGACACTCAGAAAAGGCATAAACATTTCATAAATAAAACAGTACCTACAAGCGCAATCAGACTCGACTAGAGTGGCTAATAAATAGCGTTTCGTGATGAACGACAGTTACGACGCTTCCTACGATAGTCGTTTTTTGCAATTTACGTCGGCCGGTGTTAATTAAAAATCAATACGAGTGCACAAAAACTACTCTTTCTCGTGTCTTGTATGTCGCGCCACGACGGTTCCCGCACAAGTAGTGTATGTATGACTACGGATTTTTTGGGATTTGTCCTTCTTCACTTAATTTTACAGTCACAAAAGTAAGTTCAGATCTCTTTTATGTGCGTCGTTTCATACATACATATATAAGATCACGACTGTATCCCATAAGGGGTAGTCAGAGACTGGGCACTCACTGCAAAAACAGACGACTGCCACAATCCACGTTTCACCAAAACAATATAATGCACTTGGTGTGATAGGTGATGAGCCCATCGCCACCATGCGCTGTTGAGTGCACAGTGCAGTGTAATTCCTTACTCGCCTTTTACGAGATCCATTGGATGAGATGAAGTGGTAGTATTCTTTTAACGAGCCGCTACCACACGGCTCACATCCCAGTGATTGCGTCGTTTCATAGATTTTTTATAAGTTAATTATAGATGCTTTTGCAAAAATTTTACTCAATTGTAAAAAATACGTCATTACAATGTACATGCAAATATAAAAAAGCAAAGAAAAAAAGACAAGTGTAAACAATCTTTAGTCGTAATTTTACTTCGAAGAAGTTTACACAATATTTACATTTATAACTATGGATCCAGGAGTGTTTAAATATTTAACAATCCGAAATTAAAAGTAGTGTCAGTAAAAGTACTTCTCGTAGCCATGTAGGTTCTAGATAAGCGTGTCCTTCCAACTTTAAAATTCAATGATTATAAACTGTGTTTATCCAAAATGAAGATAACGAAAAATGTTGAGCTATATGTAAGGTATTTGCTTGATCAAACTTAATCAAAGAATGGGCTGGTTTTAGCTGATCGTTTCAATCGTAAAGCGTATCAGCGTATCATTTTCTTTTTTTATCACAAAAATTGTAAGCATATACTAAATTACTCAGCGGATTCGTATAATTTAGATGCATTAAATCAATTCAAAAGCTCTAGAAGTTCTATTAGCTAGTATGAGGAAACTGAATTTATTAATATATGTAGAAAAAAATCCTCGGAACATACGAAAGTATGGCTATCTCACAGCAGCGAACTGAGCGAATCCACCTGCTCGCTTCTCCCACGGTGTAACTCTGTTTTTTTCCATAGCATTTTTTTTGCAACTGTTTTGCATTTAACCAACCACTTTCCTTCCAATTTCGCAATTTTCGATCGCTGCACACCTCGTTCCTCATATCTTGAACGATATCTTTCGTGACAGGGAGTTATGATGTTGTAATTTTCGCAAATACTTGACTATTTTCGAGTTAAACTAATATGTGAAATACAGGCTTAATATTTTTTTCTTTTTGTATGTCACTGATATATGATGTAACCTGCCATTTCCTCCCGTGGATGTCGTAGTCGCTTAAGGGAAATAGAAGAAAATCTCATTGCGTCCGATTGTTGAAGGAATGACCACCCCAATTATGTTGGACCTATTTCTGGAGATAGGATTCCTGGACAGGAATCCGTCTAGGTAGTTTAGGGCCAGTTATTCTGCCGTGAAGCAGCGGTGTGCAAATATTATTGTGTTGCGGTTTAAAAGGCACTGAGAGCTAGCGTAAACACTGGGATGTGAGAATTAAGAACTGATGTCTCGAGTGACGAGTGCAGTGTGGCGTTACACAGAAATGTTCTGGGTGACACAGCATTTGTTATGGGCAAACGTTGCACTTACCATCAGTTGATTGTTTTGCTCGTTTCGTGACTTTCTACAAAAAAATTATCCAAACCGTAGCACTACAGCGACGCGAAATGTTTAATTTGACGAATGCGAAATGTGTAACGTGAAATCTAGCCCTGCGACCGTTAATCGGCCGGATAAACGTCGCGATTATGACGACTATTCCTAGCTTGTGTAAGATGTCCAGCAGTGAACTTTTTACAGGCTGATGAGATTTTCAGCGGCATTTAAATACATATTTTTGTAAGCGTAATAAACGAACCGACAATTTTTGTGTTTGAGTCGATTAGGCGGACACACACATAAGCATGTAAGGAATATACACATTTATGTAAAAGTATCGTTAATGCATTCAAAAGCAAAAGGGTAATATGTAAAAAAACAGCTTTTGGATTTTTGAAATTTATTCCTTAGTTTGAATATAACACAATATGGCCATTAAGGTCCGGCTAATGCACAAAAAATTAAATGTTACATTTCTAAATAAAAAAAATCCACACAGGTGCTCTATTGTTATTTGTGAAATATGCATGGGTATCATATTTTTATAAGCTATTGTGCCGCGAGGGCATTAGGGCAAAACTCTGTTTGGATTTTGGCCAAAGGCTTTGTGTTGTTTTTTCGTTTCCAGGGCTCTAATTCCCTTGCGTGAAATTTATTCAACATGGCTGATGCAAAAAAAAAACTATAGTATGTTGGCACCTGATCCGGATAAAAAATGTTAAGGTCCGATTTATCATTCTTTTTAAAAATCTTACCCTACTTTAATTTTTTTACCACTGGCTATGTTTTCAAAAATAACCAATAACTATTTATCATTGAATCAAATTGCCTAACACCGGATCTGCTTCTTCTTTGTCCAATGACATTGTTCAATATGAGTCACCATCATCATCGTTGCAGTCATCAGGTCTCTCTCGAATAATGACACAATGCATCGTCTTGAACCACCTGCATCTATTGGCCGCCAGCATTGCTTCAGTAGCATTTATTATAGAACTCTCTGAACGTGGTCAGTCATTGGTCCCGGCTGTCATTAGAGAATCTAAGAGAGAATATACCATTTTTCTCTAATCACTAACTAGAACTGGCAATTGACTGATGGCAAGAATTCATTACGAATTTTCCAATTCTGACCTATCAGGTGGCGAAAAACTGAGTCGTTATTGCCAAAGAATCGGTGCCTATTACGCTCGCTAGCTATTCTACCTAGTGACGAGTTTAGGCGAACCTTTAAATAAATGCATATCAGCTATTCTGGCATGTCTCATATATAAAAGTAAAGTAGGATAAAGTAAAACAATCTACAACTGGCCTACTGCTGAGCGCAGGCCACCTTTCATTTTTAATCCCTACTTTTTAACAAAGACTTGAAACCTTCGTGTTTCTCACTCTCGTGGCGGACGTTGATCCCTTTGAAGCTGGAGAGTTGAGCACCACCGATATATGGACACAGGGAACTCCGCCCCTTAAATCCCTAATATCTCGCGCATTGTGCATACCGCTGATGATGATATGCACAGTCGATGAAGCTCAAAAATGTTGAACTTTTATTGCTGGTTTACCAAGTGACGGAAAATGTCGCGAGATCACCGATGTTCTTAGAAATAATTAAGTAATGATTAGATTTGAGGCTGGACATTTATACCGCATGCAAAGTGAGGAGAGCAATGTACTCAACAGTACGTAAATAAGAAATTACTTTATCTTTATTTGAAGAGGCGGTTTCACCCGCGTAAAATAAGGAAACCACATGATTTTGCCGTACGGAATGGTACCTTATGACTTGAGTAGTCACAGTTTGGCCCTTGTCGAACAACCACAGTTGGAGCCGAAAATCAAAAATCAAAACATCCAAATTGTGCGAATGTAAATGTAAAGTTTCAGCATATAAATGTCCCACTGCTGAGCACAGGCCTCTTCTCATTTCTGAGACGGTTTTGGAGCTAGGAAGAATCCGCCACACTGCTCCAATGCGGATTGGCGGACTGCACATGTCTTCGAAATATTATTTTTATTTCTCAGGCATGTAGGTTTCCTCACAATGTTTTCCTTCACCGCCGAGCACGTGGTAAATCAGCACTTAAAATTGGAATTAACAATTTAAGTGGTGCCGGCACCGGGAATCGAACCCAGGTCACTCGCGTTCTATGAAATTTAAAGCGAGCGCCTAGCCCCTGAGCTACCATGGCATTCGCCAAATTACGCCTTAGTCGCCTCTTACGACACTTCGATAGAAAAGAGGTAGGTGGTAGTCAAATATTGACCAAAATGCAAATAAAAGCTGCGCGCAACACTTCCATCCGCGCAGTCCCTAATTTCTACAGTTTTTCAGATTTTACGGAGGAGCCCTAAATATTTACAAAATAAAAAAGCGCAGATTGCTGTCTGAAAATTCATCTATCTAAGCCAATGAAAGTCCCGTCGAAATTGATTCAGCCGGTTCGGAGATTAGTTCGGACAAACAAACAGACAATCTTTTTTTTAAAACGCTCGTTTGAGTTCTAGTATCCTACAAATAAAGACCCTTGATTTTAATTTTTCTAAAATATCTCCTATGTACTGGGCCAGTTACAACTTTATTTAAAAAAATCCGTTTGGTTATTCTGAGTATAAGGCACGCAACCCTAGTCGACATACCGCTGATCTTAAGAACGTCGATGATAAAAGACTTGTGGGCAATGAACCTGACGCCTCCTTGGGGTAGATGGTCGCCCTCCCGGTGGTAAAATAAAATATTATCCTGTCCTCCCCCTGCCTTCGCACTTTAGATAACCCTATAATATCCCAGCGTAACTTGTTCACCTCTTCTTATGACTCCAGGATCTTCTCGTCAGTTCTCAGCGTGCGTTCGTTAAATGTTGCCAGGTCCAGTCGTCGTTGGTGGTAGTACGATATATGTCGGAGATTCTTCGCACCCCCTGCCCTACTGTTACCATGACTGCTACCGAAGCCAGGGATAAGCTGCGTCGCCGGGGGACCAGGGGCCGTTCTCTTGTAGGTTTTATTTTTTGAGGGGGATTTCGCTATAGTTGGCCGCATGGCAGCCGGGTTGGTAAGCGCAGTTATTTTATTAAGATGTTCCAGGAAGATGCTGCCTCTTTTCATTTTGCCCCTGTCGACTTTTACGACACCCACGGGATGAGATGGGGTGGTCGATTCTCATATACCCGTGGTTTCACTCGCTATAGTGCCCTCTATACAGGAACACATCAATGCTTGCACGTTTCTGCACATCCCGATAGGTGTCCGGCAGAGTAGAGTAGCACCTACCTCTTTATCATTGCTTCATTAGACGACTTAAAATATTTAAGATTTTCGAAATCGCGAAAGCACGCAGCGAACGCGACACAGTCCGAACTTCGAGGTTTTTGTAGGAGTTTTTATTTATTTATTTATGTTTGGGTCAAACCAAACCTGGCACGCGGGCCCCTGGCCCGCGAGCACAGTATCCGATGAAGCTGTAAAAGCCGAGAAGGCTATCAGCAATTACATCACCGAAAATATATATTATCATTGGTACGGACAGCCTTTATTCGTGCAAAATAACACCATAATATGCAATGCTCTCACTATACTGGTCGTCGGAACGCAATGAGGAGTAAGAATTTTTTGGACTCGTACCAAAATGGCGGCGACGTGGTTCGCCACCCGTCACATCTAGTTTCACGTTAGGGCCAAAGATGGCTACGGGTGTGGTTTCTGCCTACCTTCTATATGGGATAAAGGCGTAACTTTATGAAATACTACTTGGCGGCAAAATATCTGGCACTTGTTACTAGGTACTTATATAGACAGACTTCTACATAATCAATGTTAGGTAAAATGGAGCGACGATCTGCGCGGCTTTGTTGGAAGTCGATGGACGCAGGTGGCAAGGAACCGTGTTTTGAGCCAATGTTAAATAGAGAAGTTCCAAGTCACAGTAGATTTTACTAAGAGTTTACAGACATACATTGCACACATAAGCATTCATCTATTTGTAGGGCAGACAAATGTTTGTTTCACGAATCTAGTCCGCTCTCCACAGCGTCAACGAAGCGTCAAGAAATGTTAAATCGACTAAAATTACTATATTTTAAAATTAAATAAGTAATAATACTAATAAACATTTTTAAAAAAGAGTTTAATTTTTTTCTGTTAATAATGCGGCTTCTCATTAGGCTTTCTCCTATGTTTGTGTGCGGTCCGGTGCATGTCCGGTGCGTTTTTTATACTCGTAGGTACATAAATTACAAATGCACAAACACCCCGACGCGGAACTGTTATTTGTAAGTCATATAAATATTTGTCCCGTGCGGGAATAGAACCCGCGACCCGTGGCCGAAAATCCAAGAGCTTAGCCTCTGCGCCAACCGAGTTAATACTGTCATCCTTCAAATTCAACGCCATGAAATTCGAAATTTTAAACAAAATATGATAGAATTTTAAATTCACCCTTTCCGAAGCGTTATAAAGTAGAAAAAATCGATTATGAGAATAATCGATTTATTGATTTATTGAGTTTTTCCGCTGTGATTAAGGTGGAAAATGCATCACAGATAGGTCGGCCTCTCGCCGTCATTGGCGGTCGCACAGCCAATGGTAATCTCCATGCGGGCCGCGTTCGAACGCGTACGCCTACCCAATTTCTATTTTTGTATTTGAATAGATTCGAATTGCGTTTGGAAACTAATTGTTCGTAAGCTATATGTGTATTTGAAAGGATGGGTACTATCTTTTTATTTTTTCATTTATAGAAACAGTCGTAAACTATTTTCCAGTGTCAAGTAACATATTATCCAAGTATAAAATCTTCAAGAAGCGACATCTAAAATTCGATCGACAGTAAAAGTATAGTTGTCTTTTACTGAAGATCTGCTGGACTGATGGACAAAACAAAAATTACAATTTTGGTTTTGAATTGAATTTTCCCATCACTTTACACTTGCTGCATAATAAACTATCTACATTAAACATCAAAACTCAATGTATATACAGAAATTACAAAATTCGATAAAAAAACTACTGCCACTTTTCGAGTTGGCGCCAAGTCGGGTACTATCTATGTTCAAATAAATTTTCACACTGATTTTTTTCATTCTTCGTTAAATGTTGGCATGTATAACTAGTCGGGTCATAAGTTTTGTAACATCCCTAATTAATTAAAATTTCGAATACTGTTTAATTAATTAATTTAATTAATTAATTAATTTAATTAATTCTGTTTCAACTGATTTAGAATAAGGAACTTATGAGCCATCTTAAAATAGAAAAGAAATTCATTTTGTTGAACTTTTGGCGCCAACTCGAAAAATGGCAGTAGTATTTTTATTTAATTTTGTAATTTCTTTGTATATTTTCAGTTTAGATGTTTTTGATTTTTAAACATGTGCTAGTTTCACACCTTTTTCAAACACCTCAATTTTGCAGGAGGTGTGAATCAAAATACCGTTCTTACAAACGTTCTCCAACATCTTTCTCAAACAATATTAGAAAACAGACATTGGGTATTCCAACAATGAAAAGCTGGCGCTGAATCTTGCTGCATCAAAGCTGGTTTATCACTCAACGGCGAAAATATTATCGTAAATCTTAAAACTTTAACCACTGTTATTTAATTAATTAACAAATGAGCATCTTTTAAAATATTATTATTATCCTTACTAGTTTTCTTCTTATTGCACGCGTGCTCACTACGCTCATTCTATGTGATTTTTCGAAATGTTACCTTACACTAGGTTTTCTAAACAAACACTTAGAACAAATCAAACACGTGAACCGTATCGTAGGCGCTAATCGCTTAGCCATTGCGCCAACCGAGCAGTTAATTAGCCGTTTACCCTCTTGATATTAACCGTTGGTTCTAAAATTATTGATTAATGTGAATAAAGGTGACTGACATACGACCACACAGACCACAGCCCGCAATAATGGTAAGTGGGAACTGTGGTTCTTATTGCTATATTTATCCTCGAGATCAAGATAAATATGCGTTATCAATGCTGTTTATTATGGAATGCGCCGTGAGCTGAAAAATTGATATTCACTAAGAACTCATTTAAAAAATGGGTACTATATTTTGCAGACGGTAATGAGAGAAAAAGACGACGACTGTGTAGCTTAATGTTACCTGACTTCTACGCCGAGGAACTAGGGTTTGAATTCTTTGATATCTATCGGCAATTTATTAAACATTTGTGCTCATTCATAGACCAAATTTTTTTCCGTAATTTGTTCTTGAACGGCGCAGTATTACATTATTTGTACTTTTCAGTAGCCGTGTTAGTGTTTGTGACTTTTGAGAAAAAAAAATTTCAGAGTGAATTTTTTTTAGCATTTTTATATACTTGTAAGCAAACACGTTTGATGTTCATAAGTTTTATTAATATATATTTTATTTCTTTATTAATTTTAATAACGCCTACTGCGTTAGGTAATAATAATGGAACAGTTGTTTTATTAATTTATTTTGTGCTGTTTGTATTGCTTTCAGGTTAAACTTGGCGACTGCGTCCAATATTTCAATCAAATAGTCAATGTAAGGTTTTATTAGTGAATTATAAATAGTCAATAGATTTTATGCGAAAGACTGCGGACTATTTTGCGCAACATACCAGTCAAGGAAAGAAACTTTTTTTTTTAATTTTTCTTAATGGGGTTTCCACGTCAAGTGCCTATCCTAAAATGATTACAAATCATAAAGAGACGAAAAATTTTAAAGTGCAAGATGTAGTGTTTCTATAATGTTTAAAAAAATTGATTAAACAAAAGTTTTGGGACTTTAATCTTGACCTTTATGTATTTGTAATAATAATGCATTTGTAATAATGCATTTTACGTTTGTTTCATTCATTTTAAAAGACCAGTTAGGTGAGTGTCCACTTTAAAGAAGTAATTTATTCTCGGTTCAACTGATTACCATAAATAGATTATCTATACGTCGACTGGCATTAGTTTATAAGCGGAAATTGACTTCATGCGACGACGTGTTACGAGATGTGAAATGATTACCGTAACTACGCCTAAATTATCGATTCTTGTTGACTGTTATCGATGTTGCAATTAGTATACGTCTTTAACTATCGATAAGATGGTACTCTAGTGCTGTTGTGGTGTTCCAAATGAACATACAAGCTGACATTACTTTGCCGTAAACTTTTCCTTTCCTTTTTTGTTTATTTCATTTTCCTTTTTTTGTTTAAAAATTCTCACTCATTATGTTATTGCCTGTCCATAGTACACATTTTCTGGACAAGTCGTTTTATGTATAAGCTGTCACCCTGTGGAGTACACTGCCTCTATCACTGAGAACTGCTCAGTCCTTGCCAGTTTCTCAGAAGCTGGTAAATATATATTTATTTATTTTAATATCAGGCTTACTTCTACCATTACATAATTTTTTTAATGCGATTGTGTAGTCATTAGATGCGATATAAAAATTACAAACATAAACTTAAACACATCACAGAATGAAGAAAAAGCTCCGAGCTACTTTCAAACGAGACCTTTTTAAAAATAGCTCGAACAACAAGAAAAAATGTTAAATCTGTCAACAACCTCATTGAATGTGTGTAATGCGCGTGTATATGGTGCCTTGTTCATTATGGTGGTTTTATTATGCGGTACGGCGAACAGCCGCGGTAACCATCGCTTTTGAGGCTATGAGGGAGGCCAGCAGTGGAATAGTGATAGGCTGAAATGTTGATGATGATGATGAGGGATTGAACCTAGAAATACTTTCCACGAGTACAAGGCTAATGGTAAGTCCCTTCTTACTATTTATTTTAAGATAACTTAAGCTCAGTCAATATGCTATAATAGATTTATGCTGTTTTTAAAAGACAAGACGTTTTGAAAAATGTTGGTAATAAAGTTACTACTCCTGACATCTAGCGAAGAATAAACAAATTACAAATGTTTTGTAAGGCAGCCACGTGCGCTGGTGTCGCTGGAATAAATTTTGAGGTAGCTTTTTATCAATGTTTTATAGGACTTACTTTTTCTGAAAACTGTGAATTGAAAGCAAGGTCACGAAGAAATTGTAGCGAACGATTCTTGTGACTTTACACCATTCGTTTTATTATTTTTCTTAAGATTTTTTTCTAAAGCTCCACATCTTGTATGACAAAATGATGTGCCGTAAGTTATGATATATCTAAAAATTGCATTAAGTAAATACTATAATATAATATTGGTTGTAAAGAGAAAATATTATGGAATTTCTAATTTAATCAGTTTTTCATTATTTAAAAAATCAGTGCTTTTTTTATATTTTTGCGTGTTCCAAAGCGAATATAGCGCCATCTGTTAAAAGCAGTAAAATGTTTTTTCGGGCTTTGGCAGGACCACGACTCAAAACATTTTCATCTCGCTCTCTCTTGTACATTGTTATACACAAACCTCTTTCATCCCGCTTTAGGCTTTACTGAAATGCCGTCGTGCGTCTCTCTCTTATCGCATCGATCATTGATCTTTGAAATTCGAATGCGGTAACTCGAGCGGCGCGCGCGCCTTCGGCCGTCTCTTTCACACGCGCGCGCCACTGTTACCGTTGTCTCGCGTTTCTTTTATTGCCGTTTTATTATTTCTTGTAGATGATCACGCGATTGTAAGCTGTCGCTCGGCGCGCACACGTCATAGCCTCTGTCCTTATTCCGTTAAGGCGCGAAAACGATTTTATGTCTCTTTCTTGCTGGCGCACGTCGTATTGCTGCCGTGCGTCGATGTTTTGGGAAGTGCACCCGCCCGACGTTCCCACGGTTCACCTTCGGCCGACTTCCTTACGAAAAAAACAAACAAGAGCACTCTGTTGAAGAAAATCGACGTCTGCCGGTCGCGCTGAATGATTAATACAATTATGACCGCGCACGCCGCTACCTACTCAACTTGATAATAATAGCTCATTGTAAAGGACGCGTGGTCGTTCGGACTCAGTTACTTGAGGGCCCGTTTTTGATTTTGATACACATTCAACTAAATTATATACGGCGAGAATAATTATCGTATAGAGTAATGACCGATCTTTAATTTGGTATAGGCGATGTTGTTGCTGCTTAAAAGTAACGGTTTTTTTTGTAATGATAACTTGGTTTTCAGTTCGTTATGATATGAATATTAGCACATACATTCATATAGTTAAAATCCAGTTTTTACAGATTGCTGCGGTAATTTAACTATTTGTTGTTTCTTACACAACAAGTATTTTATACTTAACTTGCTTAACTTACTAAGATTTAATAACACCATTTTTTTCTGATTGTTGTTAAACAAGTAAAATTAATATGATATATATTTCCTTATGTGAAGGTTTTTCCTTTAGTGTTCTCTTTAAAAGACTATAGTTTGAAATAAAATTTATATGGTAGTTAAATACACTTATGTTACAATTTATGGAATTAGAAAATTACCGACAGATTGTATAAAAACACAGTTATTGATAATTATTCATAATTATTGTCACGACAATTGAATTAGGTCGTCAAACAAAATTGGATATTCCCAAATGTGTTTACACGGTCCCAATCGTAAGTAATTTATGATTCGGCGTATTGGAGCGAGGCGGCGACGCGCGGCAGATGGCGAATCATCCTTTTATGCGGGACGCGTATTCAATCAAACAGGAGCTGTGCTAGAAACATATGGATACGATCAGGCTTCGCAGAAAAATACACGCTACACTAATGCATAATAGTTTCTATAGCAAAGTGGAATAAACTAACTAATAGAACAAATCATTTAATATTTACAATAGATTTACTGTAGGTAGGTACTTAAATAATCAATACAAGCCGATTATGTTGTAACGAAAAATTTGTTTTTGGATTACTGATTGTTTTAATATTTTTGCATTGATTTATTATGAAATTAGCGTGGAGTGGCAAGGAATTAATCCAAAACTATTGACAATTATATAGAAAAACCTCTTTAAAGAAATGACGTAATACTCTATTTTCCTTAAATTTAATTACTTAAATTTGAGTTATTAATAACTTAGAGTTATTTACATTATCTAAGTAAGGTCCAGTCAAACAGGCAGACAGATAATTACAATTTAAAAAGCCTCTTTGTGAAGTAAGAACAAAAGTAATTATAAAAAGATTTTAAAATTCCAGACGTACACTAAAATTATTATAATGTATACATGACAGTTATAAGTTGTTTTAAGTTGCGGTGTTTTGATTACAGACCAGAAATCAGCCTCTAGTGAGTTTTATATGTTCCATATGCACTCTTTAGTTCTTGCTAAGGGAAGGGTGTTGTTTGAATTATTTCGTCAGAAGATGGTTGTTTAGCGACGGGTTGATTCGAAGCTATGTTCAACGGTAGTTCTGTTACGGGACTAGGAAACACACAGAAAAAAATTTTGGGTATTAATAATTGAGTCTATATTATTCCAACGCTTGCCTGGCATGTGCTCAAGAAACAATATCCCTACTTGCGTGTACGGTAAGATCTCTCGAGGGAGCGCGATTCCCACGGTCTCCCTCCGTTCTTTTTATAGCCCACGTGTTCACTCAGTAAAATGCCTACTTTTTGCAAATCTTTTTGGTAATCAACCATAAGAAGAGTGTATCTCACTTTAAGTTTAATAATAATAAAAATCTTATCGCAAAATATAAATTGTTAAGTAAAGTCTTACTTATGAAGGCACATAACAGGACTTTGAATATGGACGTGTGAGATATTATTATAAAGTAAGAGTCAAATAAATATGTATTGCCTGTTTACATAAATGGAGCATGTCAGAAGATGAAGAATTTGTATTGCCATAGAACTTATAAAACTAAAAATATTAAAATATTTACAGGTATTTTTTATTGCTGTTATCTTCGTTGGTGATGGAATACGTAGTGCGGAAAGCGGCATTTCTAAGAAATATATAACTTTTGACTAAAAGTAATGCACTAGCTAGAGTAACGTGGCGGACTCTTTCCAGTCACAAAACCTAAAAACAAAATTGAGAAGCGAATTGGGCATCTGCAAATTGGAAAAGAAAGGAAAAAACCTCTGCAGATTGAGTATTAATGGGCCTTTTGATTTATTTGTTTTAATTTTAAGTTTTTTTAAGCATGCATTTATTATTAGTCTATAAGTCCATTGTTAAACATTGGCTTACGTTAAAGATTTTAAGGTCCTAAATTCGTTACTTCCCGCAAAAAGAGTCCGCTACAGCACCGTAACCGTACCGTTGAAATTTTTGTGTGTTCATGTAATTTAAATATATTATTGTCATCCATACTTAATATTATAAATGCGAAAGTAACACTCTCTGTCCCTCTGTCACTCTGTTTGTTACATTTTCGCGGTTGAACCGCTATACCGATCTTGAAGAAATTTCACAAAGATAGCTTGCATCGAACATGCAACGGACATATGGTACTTCTTATCGCGGAAAATCAAGTTACTGCCACAGGATATTCAAAAAACCACGCGGTCGATGACGCGGGCATATATATACATCTTTATACTAGTTCTAGTCTAGTATCTAGTAGCTAGTCATTAATTAAAAAAAAATAAAGTTTCAGCCTATAAATGTCCCACTGCTGAACACAGGCCTCCTCTCATTTCTGAGAGGGTTTTGGCGCTAGGAAGAATCCGCCACGCTGCAATGCGGGATTGGCGGACTTCACATGTCTTCGAAATATTTCTATTCCTCGGACATGCAGGTTTCCTCACGATGTTTTCCTTCACCGCTAAGCACGTGGTAAATCAGCACTTAAAATTGTGGAACAATTTTAGAGGTGCTGGCACCGGGGATCGAACCCAGGTTACTCGCTTACTATGAGATTAAAGGCGAGCACCAAGCCCCTGAGCTACCACGGCTCTATATACGTCACCACGTCATCTATATACGGATACAAAACCTATAAAACGTGGCCTTTACAAAATGTACATGCATTATGTTAAAGTTAACCCGCGAACGAGTTTCCTCTCAGCATTTATTTGGCTTTATGTAATTTTATACGATGTCAATTTTTTTTACGAACTTTGGAAAGATTTCAAGGCCGAAAAAAGTGGAAGTGGTAAGGATATATTCTTAATTTTTCGTATGGCTTCATTCTCACGGTGATTTGTAATTTTGTGATCTTTATTCTTACGTTTCATTTTCGATATTATTTACTTTCCAAATGAGTATCGGTTTACGAGTCTTCGTTTTGTGTATATTAATATAATTAATATTCATTCATTTTTTTAATTCTTTTTTACGTAGTAATCATTGTGATCTGATAGTTTTCAAAAAAAATCAATGTATGTGCTGTATTAGTTCTCTGCGCTAAGGTTGTCTGGAAGAAATCGCTTTCAGTGTTAAGACCGCATTTTGTACCTTAGGTTAAATATAGTACTTTGTCTTTACTTTTGTATTGGTGTACAATAAAAAGTATATTGATTGATTGATTGATTGCTTGCTTAAAGTGACCAAGAGGAGAGGACATCACTCTCTTTAT
This sequence comes from Luehdorfia chinensis, assembly GCA_019845155.1. Lineage (NCBI taxonomy): Eukaryota > Metazoa > Arthropoda > Insecta > Lepidoptera > Papilionidae > Luehdorfia > Luehdorfia chinensis. Next base: position 7,037,786 of record JAHVAK010000003.1, on the reverse strand, counting down.
CAGCAGCAGTAAGCTGTGAGCAGATAAGAGCGAGACGAAAGCCTCTTCCAATTTGGGCGTATTTGCCGTAATAGCCGGAAGCGGCCCGTTGATGACTTCAATAATTTAGTCCTGGCGCATTTTTTTTATTACATGAAATGGCGAAACGATCATAACGTTCACCTAATGGTAGGTGCAACGTCTAACCATAACAAATGCCGTGTCATCCAGAACATTTCTGTGTGACACCACACTGCGCTCGTCACCCAGAGACATAAGTTCTTAAGTCTCATATTCCCAGTGATTACCCTACCTCACAGTGACCTTAAAATAGAAACACTGTAATGTTTGCACGCTACTGCTTAACGGCAGAATAACTGGCCCTGGGGTGGAACCTACCTAGACTGGATTCCTGCATCCTACCACTGCATTTAAAATTGTTTATGCCATCTGCAGTAGATTTTGATATTTTCTTTGGTCTACTTTTACAACATCCGTGAGATGAGATTGCGGTAGTGAATTCTCTTTTTTCATCAATAATAATAAGTCATCATAAGGGGTTACTCCATCTATCTGACACCAAAGTATATGTGCCTAGCAAGGCACATATACTTTGGTGTTTCTAGTATTCTCGAATTAATTATTACTATTGGTCGTCCCATGGTCAAAATTCGTCCGTAATTATTAAAAAAAAAATTGAACTTTATTGAGGTTTGAGTAATTAATTGTTGGCAAAATTTTAAAGTTATATGTGACTCTTGACCACAAACTTTTCTGTGTTTGACATTGGCAGTATGAACGTAAATAATTAATATTTTATTTTATTAAATTTCTCCATTCGTAACACATATTATATATACATTTTAGTTTCCTCGCTTCTAACCCTTGCAAACTTTAACTACGCCAAATCTCGCACTCCGTGCTCGCAATATACTTAAAAAGGGATACAAAGATTTACCTTCACGTATTAATATATAGATCAATATATACAATTTTTTATTGAAGTAAATGACGATATGAGTAAGTTGTTAAGTGACACGTCTACCCATAACAGTTGCAGTATTGCCCAGAGCTTTGTATGAAAAGTTTTTTGGATGCAGTGCCCTGCTTGACATAGCTAATATAATCAAGCGTTACAATGCGGAAATCCTGCATAATGAAGGAAAGACAGTTAATTTGCTAAGATCCGCATGCAAAATTAGAAATGGTGTTTATTACCGTGTTTTGTATTAGTGCCCTGTGGTGGCGGCTCGTTAAAAGAATACTACCACTCCATCTCATCCAATGGATCTCGTAAAAGGCGAGTAAAGAATAAAACTGCACTGTGCACCCAACAGCGCATGGTGGCGATGGGCTCACTACCTATCACACCAAGTGCATTATATCTTGGTGAAACGTGGATTGTCGCAGTCATCTGTTTTTGCAGTGAGTGCCTCTGTGAGTGAGTCTCTGACTACCCCTTATGGGATACAGTCGTGATCTTATGTATGTATGTATGTATGTGTATTACCCAGTTTTTGAAGAGCACCGCCCACCCTCCCACAGTTGCGTGTACAAAGAAATTATTACCGCCACCGGGAACCGGCACAAGATAACACAAAACGAGGCATTATCAAGTGTCATAATTTTTTTTTTTTAAATCGATGCCTCACAGTAGGATTTCTCCTGTGTCGTGGGTACGTTTTACAGGCATAAATTCCACATGCACCCATGACCCGGAGCAACTATCTGTAGGCCATACAAATATTTGTCGCGTGCGGGAATCGAACCCGCGACCCGCGGCGTAGAAGCCTAGGACTTAGCCACTGCGCCAACCGAGCCGACAACTTGACTCAATATCACGGTGGTCTTCAAAAACCAGGTAACACACCATTTTAAATATTGCACGCTGATCTTAGCGAAATAACTTTCTTTACTTCATCAACTGGTTAACGTCGAAATAAATGGCGCTGCGGACCACGCGGTGGTCGCGGTAGGTACCAACCTATCCAGGCGGATTACTGTATAAGACCAGAAGTATATATACATATATTTTTATTTAATGAAGGCAAAGCAACCACTGTGATATTATACAACACTGATGAACCTAGCCAGCTCAGGAGCCAGGCGTTCAACGCCGATGACTCCACCACTAAAATTGTTAATTACAATTTCAAGAACAAATTTACAGTGTGAACTAAATCATTGAGAGTAAACCTACATGCCTGACAAACAACAAATATATCGACAACATGTGAAGTCCACCAACCCACACAGGAGCGGCTACAATATGAAATGAGATGTGCCCAGCTGTGGGTAGACTGTAACTTTAAGGATTTCTTTCGCTTCTATTTTTAAGGGTTTCTCTACCTCCAAGAGGAACTTAGTAAAGCATAGAAATTTAATAATCATCAATTATTGTAATTATTATTACTAAAAATGTCATCATTTCTCCTAAAATAAGAATTAAAGAAATCCATTACAAAATTAATATGCATTTGATTTATTTTGGGTTGCTTCTGCGTGTGGTCCCGTGCCGCAGGGAGTTAATATATTTAATGGTCATCAATTAATTGTAAATTGCTAAGCAATGGAACACCTGTTAGAAATAATTAACGATACTTTACTGTTCAATATAATGAGTTAGTGAATGTTTGACTAAAATGAGTTGTTTCATGCTTGTTTGTATTTTAATTATTACACTTTTTTACAACTTTCATGTTAATATTCGTCGGTAAAATGTAAATACAATGTGAGCAGGCTTGTACGTCGCAGTGGGATATGTGTGGACTTACATAAATAAAGAGTGTGATAAAGTGTGTGTATGTGAATTTCGACTTTTTGAGATTCAAATTTTTCCTCTACTGCTCAGATTTCATTTCTTCGATGAAATCTGACTTTTAAAAATAACAGTTTTACTGATTCTTTTCAGGAATAAGACACTTTTATGACAAATCAGTGCTTAACTAGAGTAAAAGAAATACTATCCCATCTCATCCCGCGGGTGCCGTAAACGTCGACAGAGGGAAAATAAAAATGTAGATGGACAGCAGCATCTAAATAAATATACTGCGGATGCCAACCCGCCGGCCAAGCGTGGCAACTGTGACAAAATCCCCCCAAAATGAGAGCTATAAACTTTTGTGGAGGCCTATGTTCAGCGGTTATCATGATGATGATGATATGTTAAATTACCTAAAAAAAAGTTTTATTAACAGCCTATAAATGTTTCACTGCTTAACACCGGCCTCCTCACAGTTCTAAAAGGAACTACTACGAGGACTTCACATGTCTTTTAAATATTTTTATTGCTCCGACATGCAGGTTTCCTTAGGATGTTTTCTTTCACCGCTGAGCACGTGGTAAATCATCACTAAAAATTGCAGAACAATTTTAGGCGCGTCACCGGCGGTCGAACTCGGGATCACTCGTGTACTATGAAATTTAAAGCGAGCACCCGGCGACCGAGCCACCGGCTCTCGGAGCTACTACGGCTCTCAGTTAAATTTTTTTATTTTTCTTATTTCATAAATTGACGGAAAGAGCAAAACGTTCACCTGATGGTAAGTGTAACGTCTGCCCATAACAAATGATGTGTCACCCAAAAAATTACTGTGTGACACCACACTGCGACCGTCACCCTGAGACCTCAGTTCTTAAGTCTCATTTTCTCTTACGAGTATCTATCATATTACTCTTATGCCCAGTGATTACGCTAGCTCTCAGTGCCCTTCCAACCGAACCACAGTAATGTTTGCACACTACTGCTTCACGACAGTTAATATTAATAGCAGTTAAAATTACCTATATTAAATTAAAATTACATAGTCTATTTTAAATTCTCCGCGTACAAAGTCTGGGACTCAGTGCATTATTACTACAAGTTCTTTTTAGGTTAGCTTTAAGTTGCAATTTATCTCATTTTGTTTAGAAGATATGGCCATTGCGAGACATACCAAAAATTATGTTAAATAATTAAATATTCATTATAATTAAATATATAGTAAAGCGTGGTAACCGTCTAATTTCAAAAGCGTTTTATAACGTTTAATCTTACGATACAAACTAAGAAATTAAATATAATAAATTCCACTTCACTATCGTGCTTGTTCGTCGGTTTTTATTATAGGTTTTCAGATAACGCAACGTGCAACATCCGTTCCTTGGTGGGAAAGCAGACAGGTGTCACTTATCACCTTCCACTTCTGGGGTCTTGGTACTTTGTTTCATATCAGACCCTGTTTTCTCATTATATTATGTATGCATCTCTGTCGGTCAGCCAGACTCCCGGGAAAGAGTTAACCATTAATTACCTGTAAAAACCGAATGTTAAAAAAATACCTGTAGGTAAGTGCAACGTCTGCCCATAACAAATGCTATGTCACCTAGAACATTTCTGTGTGATACCAAATTGCGCCAGTCACCCTGAGACATCAGCTTTTAAGTCTCATATGCCCAATGATTACACTAGCTCTTAGTGCTCTTCAAACCGGAACACAGTAATGTTTGCACACTACTGCTTCACGGCAGAATAACTGACCTGGAGTGGTACCCACCTAGATGAATTCCTGCATAGGAATCCTACCACCAGTGACCAAAATCATTACGAATGACTTTTACTTACCGAATCATTGTTATTCCTAGTGCAGCTGTAGATTAGGTGTACACTGTTCCATTCGTGTTAAGCCATGATAAAACCAAAAACACAGAACAGTAGGTACTACAACTTATACAAACGTTATACATTTCAAAATGTACATCTGAATAAGTCTCAATATTAAAATTACATTTACGAGCGCGCAGTACGATTTTTTTTATTGGATAAAGTGTCGTGACGAGCAAAACGTTCACCTGATGATAAGTGCAAGTGCAACGTCTGCCCATAACAAATGCTGAGTCACCGAAAACAACTCTGTGCTGTGTGATATGACATTGCGTCCGTCACCCTTAGACATCAGCTCTTAAGTCTCATATGCAGACATAGCCTTCACCTTTCGACCGAAAATTACTGTTCCGACAGATAAACCCTGGTGTTACTCCGAGAGGATTTAATCACCACCACTATCCAAAATCTTATAGATATTAAGTTGCTAAAATCCACTACTGACCACAGGCCTCCTCTCATTTCTGAGAGGGTTTTGGAGCTAGGAAGAATCCGCCACGCTGCCCTAATGCGGGTTGGCGGACTTGCATGTCTTCGAAATATTTTTTATTCCTCAGACATGCAGGTTTCCTCACGATGTTTTCCTTCACCGCCGAGCACGTGGTAAATCAGCACTTAAAATTGCAATTAACAATTTTAGTGGTGCCGGCACCGGGAATGGAACCCAGGTCACTCGCGTTCTATGAAATTAAAAGCGAGCGCCTAGCCCCTAAGTTACCACCAGATCTTTACATATATTAAATCAACTATTTTATTTTCTTTATTTCCATAAGCCATCAACGTGTTCGGTCTAAATTTCATAGTTCACGAGTAAATCTGGGTTCGATCTCTGGGGCACCACTAAAAATATTAATTATAATTTAAAGTGCTGATTCATAAAGTGCTTGGCGGTGAACGGAAATGTCGTGAGTGAACTTGCATGTATGATATATCAACAACACCTGGAATCCTTAAAATCGCACTGGAGTAGCATGGTGGATGCATCTAGAATCCAAACACCCTCTTAAATTGAGAGGAGACCTGTGCTCACCGAAGGGACATTAAAAGGCGCTACTTTAAAAAAAATATAATTTTATTTCTTTTATAAGATAATGACGTCATAGATCTTTTAATGTTTATTATTTGCTTTAAGTTCTGAGAAACTACACACTTAAAATTTGTATGTTATTATTTTTATATTATAAATATAACCTTATATATTTATAATTAAAGAGTGTCAACTACGAAAACACTCCAAATTAAATAACACTGTACTATGGCTGCCCATTCGATTAATTTGTTCCTCGTGAGGACCTAAGGACGACATAATTATTATTTTAATATTTTTCTTCTACACGACACTGCAATAGCAAGTAAACTTTCTAGTAATTAAGAATGATTTATTCACCCCGTCCATTATTAGTAATTCTCGGATACACTTGTACTGGATTCACTAATATATAAATAGTTTTTTATTAACCTGATCGGTTTATGTTAACGCATCACTGGGATTTCTTTAAAATAGTTCCCATAGTTACTAACTAATATAAATAAAAATAAACTATATGTTTAAAAAAAGCATAAGCTTATGTACGTATAGATTTTCCAAGTAAATATAATGAATGAATAAATATTGTGACGATCGGCTGCGACAAATCAATATTACAACCGTTGCTTTATTACGTCTCTGGGCGATAAATAATGAGCTATTGACCGCATCCGTTGGGATAAGATCATTAATTAGTCGCCCACAACTTGGTTATGGGACCGCGGTTGCTCTCTAAGAAACCGCGCCATCTTTGACTTTCATAATTTCGTTTAGGTTCACATAAGGTTTTAATTAAAATTGTGTTGTCGTGTGGAGGTGTGATATACAAAGTATTAATTATAACTTTATGAGCTAATCATGTGCTTGACGGTGATGGAAAACATCGTGAGATCACCTGCGTATCTCAGAAATAAAAATATTGGAGCAAAGTGCACTGTGAAGTCGGGGAATTCGTATTCTAGCAATATATTCCTTTATAGATAATCTGCTATCTCATAGATAAACTGCTGCTTAAATAAATATGACAATGTGAACAATTACCACCCCGGCTTGGTTAGCGAATGTCGGCATAAGAGTTGAGTAAAGAAAATATGCCTGCCAAGTGTGATCATTACCGCAAATCCTTCTTGGCAGAGCCCCACATCCAGCGATGCCATACTATCAGGTAGATGAAGAAGAAAATTTTAAAAACTATTACCTATGTTTAACAGTATGATTTTTGTTTGACAGTAAGAACGATTTTCACTTGTTGGATTTCAAGTAAAAATCTAATTGTAAATCATGACACGTATTAAATCAATTTCGCCTTTGCGTAACTAATTAACCGTTACAAAATTTAGAAAGCAATCGATTTGAAAAAAAAAATTTGCTGAAAAAGTAAGTTTGAAATTTCAATTCGATACAATGTTTATTTGATTCATAAAGTACGCCTTTTACGCGTTATAGGTTTTACTCCCAGCTTTGCTTTCATGACTAGAATAAGACTTGTTGACTAAATAAAGATTAAAAAATAAATAAATAAAGTTACTAATAACCTCGTAACAAGCAAGGGTCATAATAAGCAAGGGTAACCCACGCTTATCACCAGGATGTTAGCCTTTACGCTTGCAAAACTCCAGCACTGTAAACTCGTTTTGTGGTTAACGGACGTTTAAAAAGTAAATTCGTTTTTTGATATTACAAAAAAAAGAAGAACGATTTTGTTTAATTCGAAAAAAATATTGTAAAATTCTATTTACTGGCGGTATCACAAAACGGCTTTTCAATTTCTAAAAACATCGTCCGGTTTGAAAAGAAAACTATTTAAAAAATATAAGAAAGTGTTGTTAATTTTTTTTTTTTACTTTTATTGTATTTTAATTGTATTGATGTAGTTTAATTTCGTTTGTTTTAGTGCGTTTGCTGGGGTCAGTTCTTACGAAACCTACCAACAGCTATTTTTTGTCTATATACGTACGGTCAAAGTACCCTTTTTCCCACCTGTAATATGTAGCCCGGAAGAAGTTGCTTACGGTTTCCTGACGCTCTCTAATTTACATATATTGCTTAACGAAGTGCGTTTGTTTCGTATTAGCCATTACAGCGTAAGTTTTTTAAGCTTTAGTAGATCCTCATTTTCATATCGAAAACCCTTTACATGTTAAAATTTATTTTGTACTTTTTGATAAATTTATTTTGTACTTTTTGATAAAATGCTATTTAATTTTCAATCTGAATAAATTTTTATAGGTTATTTCAAATGACTGCTATTTTCTGTTCTGTATCGACAGTGTTTAGATGTTTAATGTGAAGTTGTCCATGTAATACGAGTAGTATGGCCTGCACTAAAAAAAATGGTTTTAATATATATACTCAATAACTTACTAATGCTTTCGAATCCACTCACACGTTTCTCCGATTGTATCTTAAAGGTTTTAAATTTATTCACAGATACTCATTTTGAAATACTTTCTTAGCGTCATGATTTCTTATATTTACGCGAACACTACACATTTAAATGAAACTAAGTTTACGGATTTTATCGCGTTTAATTTTATTTTTACTATTTATAACCCGACGTTTCGAGTGCTTTACAGCACCCATGGTCACGGGAGGACTGAGGTGACAGATGTCATGTCCTGATGTCATAGTTAACCTGGGGTACCTTCAGCTTTTTATTATTATTTTTGGTCCGATCTACGCAGAAAGAGCTAACTGTGTCTTGAAGTCTTGCAGTGGTATGCTTAGTTTTTGATTTAATTTTATTTATTATTGGATCCCAAGCTGGTGGTAATACCCAACCATCTTCTCTATTGAAATTAGGATGTTTTTTGATTTCAATAGCCTCGCGAATCATCCTTGGTAGGAATCGGTGTTCTTTTGCAAGGATCTGTGGTTTATCAAATCTGATGTAATGGTTGGGATGATCCAGAACATGGTCACAGACTGCAGACTTCCTAGAACGACGATGCTTCACGTCAGCTATGTGTTCTTTTACGCGGGTTTTTATCGATCTTTTTGTTTGGCCTATGTAAGAGAGACCACATTCACAATCTAGCTTGTATACTCCTGCGTCCTGTAGAGGGATGTTACACTTGACAGATGGTAAAAACTGACTTATCTTCTTCGGCGGCTTGAAGAATGTTTTTATGGAAGCCCGCTTCAAGATATAGCCAATCTTGTCCGTGACTCCTCTGACATAAGGTAGAACAACAGGTACATGCTCGACTGTGGCCGGTTTCACTCGGTCACTGCGACGAAGGCGCGGAACCCGAAGCTTGTTGTCGTGCAAAACTTGCTTGACATGTTGAAGCTCGGCGGCCAGGTGTTTCCTGTCACAGATTCCTCGTGCTCTCTCAAACAAGGATTTACCCACGGTAGCTAACTGTGATGGATGATGGTGAGATTCACCGTTTAAATATCTGTTAGTATGGGTCTTTTTTCTATACACAGTGTGACACAAGGTGTTATTAGGATTTCGAATTACTAAAACATCTAGAAAAGCTAAAGAGTTATTTGCCTCTAACTCCATTGTAAATTGAATTTTAGAGTTTAGGGAGTTAAGATGGTCTAGAAATGCAGTTACTTTATCTGATGGTAAAATTGTGAAAGTATCATCTATATACCGCTTGTAGAATCTTGGATTTACTGGAGAAGTACGGAGGGCTCTCTCCTCAAAGTCTTCCATGAAGATGTCGGCGACAATGGGAGATACTGGGGAGCCTATCGCCACACCATCTACTTGCTTGTAGTACTGTTCCTTCCACAATAGATAGCCAGATGTAATACGGAGGACTTTCTCCTCAAGTCTCGGGAGCCCATCGCCACACCATTTACTTGCCGGTAGTATTGTTCCTTCCACAATTGATAGCCAGATGTTAGGCAATGTCTAAGTAATTCTGCATGGTCTACTGGCATGTTGTTCTGCCAGGTCGTCAACATTTGGATGAATGATATAGTAATTTAAAATAAGCCAAGGACTTAAATAAAGGGAATAATGGGAATAAACTTTTTCGCTAAAATATGCTCCGTTTTGAGTCATAATTTAATTGATACTGCTAGCTGTACGAATACTGAGCCCATCAGTAGAACAGAAAAAAATACCTAACATGTAATGTACAAGATACATTATTTAGTTTCTAGTACCAAACTAACTGCTGGTAGGATTCTTATACTAGTTGTAGGATTCCTATGAATCCGTCTAGGTCCGTCGTAGACTAGTGTAGTCTCTACACTTGTAGTTATTCTCAGTGCTCTTCAGACTGAAACACAGTAATGTTTGCACACTACTGATTCACGGAAGAATAACTAGTTCTGTGGTGGTACCTACATAGACAGATTCCTGCATAGGAACCCACAACCAGTAAACGTTGAGACTGATCGACGGAGAAAAATTGCAAAAAAAAATCCATTTAAAAGGTTCCGCTTTTTACATTGTTGGTACTATGGCCGCCAATATGACTGCCAAGAGCAGTAATTATAAATTCCGCAAATTGGGAAGGACCCATTATCCAGCAGAAGATTTTCTATGAGTCGGTGGTGGGGGATTAAGTGCTGCTTTTATCTAAAATAAATTATTGAGCTACCTATAGATTCTAAACAATTTGTAATAAGCTAAGTAACATTTTATGTTGGTATAAGTATTTGCAATGTAGCGTTTATAAAAAGAAAAATATTGTATATTGTTTTGTAGAAGATTACTGGTGCGCTCTACAAAGGACAATTATCATAATATCATTTTGTTTGGTAGACTTGAATATGTCATGCTCGCTTTAATGTCTGCTTGCGGCGGCGTCGTGTGGCGTTTCGTCCACTTCCCTTTAGGAGGGCGAAGGCTGCCCTCCTCAACCATCATGCGTCATACTTGTGAACAGGTGCTGTACGTTTTATGACAGATAAATATAAAAAAAATCAAAGAAAAGTCTCTTCTCTGTCAGAGGGAGGTTCCTCTTAGGTATTAATGGTGGTAGATTGTAGAAAAATTTACTATGACAAACCAAATTTATATTTCTTACGTCGAAAAATAAAGAATTCATTTCATTTAATTAAATTCTTTGAAACTTGACTTGTTTTAAATTAAATCGGAGAAGACTATAATTAAATCGTAGTTAACTCAACAACCAATATATCAATTGTAATTACAATAACATATCAATTGCCACGAACGGTGGTCTGATTGAATTATCCCGCGTTAGTCACCATCCTGCAATCTCAACAATTGTCAACATGCCGTGGATGGATTGTGCATTGAAATAAATGAAACGTCGTAAAACAGGCATTTGTGGAGATCGTTAAATCGGCGATAAATTGTTTAAGTCGTGTCGTCTAGTGGGGCGAAGGGACATTGAGTCTTGTAATGTGGACATTGTCTTCTTGAAGCAAAACAGTAAAACGATGTGCCAATTAAAGTGCATTATTAATTTTATTTTAACTGTTATTAGTAATGATAAATATTCTTGACATTAGTATGCGTGGCAGTTTGTTTTCCGTAGTGTATCTTATGCGCACATATAGTGTGTAGCGTATGCGCAGTAACATACTGATAATAGTAGTTAAAAATATTAGCCAATAGGTCTCCGGCAGAGTAGAATAGCACCTACCTCTTTCCTATCCAGATTTCGTACGAAGCGACTAAGGTATTGTACACCATTTCAGCCTGTCACTAGTCCACCGCTGAACATAGGCCTACCCCATAGATTGTCACAATCTGTAGCTCTCGTTTTGAGGGGATATTGCCATAGTTGCCACGCTTGGCAGGCGGGTTGGCACCCGGATGACAACCGCAGTTTATTTATCCACATGTTCCAGGAAGATGCTGCTGCCCATCTCCTAGTTTTTATTTTCCCTCTGTCGACTTTTACGACAGCCACGGGATGAGATGAGGTGGTAGATCCTCTTAAGTCGCCATCAAGTGGCTGGTACCGACAGCCTTTATTTGTGCATAATAATATCATATGCAATGCTGTCACTATACTGCTCGTGGTAATGCAATGGGGAGTAAAATTTTTTGGCTCGTATCAAAATGGCGACGTTGTTCGAAACCTGTCACGTCTCCTTTCCCGCTGGGCGAAAAGTGACCACGGGTGCGTCCGTGATTTTTGTATTTATTATTAATATTTTCACTAATTTTATTTTGTTAATAAATATAGGATAGGTGTCACAATTTTTTTGACCCTTGAATGAATATCTTCTAGTGTGTCTAAGTTGTATTAAAATAGCAGCCTATAAATGTCCCACTGCTGAGCTCTTTCTCAGGAGAGCTTTTCAGCCGAGAAGTTCACCGCGCTGCTCTAATGCAGGTTAGCGGACTTTACATGTCCTCGTAATGTTTCTATTCATCAAACATGCAGGCTTCCCCACGATGTTTTCCTTCATCGTTAAGCGAATGGTAAATTAGCACTTCAAACAGCAGAGCAGTTTTAAAGGCACCGGACATTGCGGATCGAACCCTATGAGTATTATAACAAATGAGTATTATGAAATGAAATTATAATTTTTATCAAAATTAAATTAATGTCGCGGTAGCGTGTTTTATTATCACTTTATTTTCATTATTTTATAAAAGACGTTGCTATACACTAGGTTTTTCCTATGTATTATATTTAGGTGTATAAAAGACATACCAATGTTTGTTCCGTGAGGAAATGCAGCAAATCGTTAAGCCACCGCGCCATCCAAGCCGATGTATTATCTGGTATTGCTGTAGAAAATTATTAATTGAAAATTAATGAAACTAATTTTACGGATTTTATCGCGTTTTATTTTATTATTTATAACCCGACGTTTCGATAGTACCTTCTTGTGCCAAACCACCGAAGTTGTATGGGTTACCCAAAATACACAAACTCAATGCTCTGCTACGTCCAATAGTGAGTCAAATCGATTCACCAACTTACAGATTGGCTCAACATGTGGCTAAAATACTCTCCCCACTTAGAGGACACACAAGAGCACACACAAAGGATTCCTACCATTTTGTCAGTGAGATAAAAGACCTACATCTTACTGACAATGAAACTATGGTCAGTTTTGATGTCCAGTCGTTATTTACATGCCTACCTGTTGAAGACTGCATCTCAATTGTAACTAGGAAGCTAACAGAGAACAACATGCCAGTAGAACATGCAGAATTACTCAGACATTGCCTAACATCTGGCTATCTATTGTGGAAGGAGCAATACTACCGGCAAGTAGATGGTGTGGCGATGGGCTCCCCAGTATCTCCCATTGTTGCTGACATCTTCATGGAAGACTTTGAGGAGAAAGCCCTCCGTACTTCTCCAGTAAATCCAAGGTTCTACAAGCGGTACGTAGATGATACTTTCACAATACTACCTTCTGATAAAGTCACTGCATTTTTAGACCACCTTAACTCCATAAATTCTAAAATACAATTTACAATGGAGTTAGAGACAAATAACTGTTTAGCTTTTCTAGATGTTTTAATAATTAGAAATCCTAATAACACTTTGAGTCACACGGTGTATAGGAAAAAGACCCATACAAATAGGTACTTAAACGGTGAATCTCACCACCATCCTTCACAGCTAGCTACCGTGGGCAAATCTTTGTTTCAGAGAGCACAAGGGATCTGCGACAGTAAACACCTGGCCGCCGAGCTTCAGCATGTCAAGCAAGTTTTGCAAGACAACAAGCTTCGGGTTCCGCGCCTTCGTCGCAGTGACCGAGTGAAGCCGGCCACAGTCGAGCGAGTACCTGCAGTCCTACCATATGTCAGAGGAGTCACGGACAAGATTGGCTATATCTTGAAGCGGGCTTCCATAAGAACATTTTTCAAGCCGCCTAAGAAGATAAGTCAGTTTTTACCATCTGTCAAGTGTAACATCCCTCTACAAGATGCAGGAGTATACAAGCTGGATTGTGAATGTGGTCTCTCTTACATAGGGCAAACAAAAAGATCAGTTAAAACCCGCGTAAAAGAACATATAGCTGACGTGAAGCATCGTCGCTCTAGGAAGTCTGCAGTCTGTGACCATGTTCTGGATCATCCCAACCATTACATCAGATTTGATAAACCACAAATCCTCGCAAAAGAACACCGATTCCTACCAAGGATGATTCGCGAGGCTATTGAAATTAAAAAACATCCTAATTTTAATAGAGAAGATGGTTGGGTATTACCACCAGCTTGGGATCCTATAATTAATAAAATTAAATCAAAAACCAAGCATACCACTGCAAGACTTCAAGACACAGTAAGCTCTTTCTGTGTAGATCGGACAATGAATAATAATTAAAAGCTGAAGGTACTCCGGGTTAACTATGACATCGGGACATCTGTCACCTCAGTCCGCCCGTGACCATGGGTGCTGTAAAGCACTCGAAACGTCGGGTTATAAATAATAAAATAAAACGCGATAAAATCCGTAAAATTAGTTTCATTTAAATGTGTAGTGTTCGCGTAAATATAAGAAATCATTATGAAAATTAATAATAAAGCTATTTAAGAAACCACATATTAAATAACATTTTTATAAGACCTTCTATCACGGTAACTCAAAAAGTATAATATTAATAGAGAGCAAGTCACGAAAGGAAATCGATAGTAGATCGTGCTGCCAATAGCAGAGCGTCTGAAAGCACGACGGATACCTACCCGTTACTTAGCACCGCCAAACTGAATTTACCGTTGCTTTGCTAATGAACTTAAATTTACATCTGTATGCGTGCGTAACTTACTTTTTCGCACACATTACAAGTATATTGCTTATTCATGTATATATAATTACAGAAGTATGGGGATAACGTAAGTCTATATTAAGAATCTATCATGATATCAAACCTATCAGGTGTCGTAAGAGACAAGTGTGGAGGCCAAATGGCGTAATAAGTATTTCATATATCCCAGACCTTAGGTTATAAATTATAAATTATTACATACGACAGTTCAAGAATTGTATAATATATTATTTCCAGAAATACAACGGTAAATAAACTTAAAAAAAAACTGTTTCGATACCAAATGACATAAAGAACACACCGAATAAAAAGTTGATTTAAACTTACATTAGTACTTAAAGGCAATTATCAGGAAAACTTCACTGCCAGCTTCATTTATGAATATATGTGAATATGTATATAACATTGTACACGTATAAATATATACACATTTATTGTATTCAATGACGCGAGTATGTGTTTTCATTTCTTCATTTAAATAGTTTCCAAAATTTTGTTACTTCCAACATTTTTCTTCGGTTAGTTCCCACTATTTTAACTGTTTCGTTCAATTGTTGAACTAGTAAGACTTTTTTTCCAGTGGTTTAACTAAATGAAAATTCTTTAAAGAGTTGAACTAATGGGATGGTTAAAAATAGTTGAACTCACACTGATTAAATGGAATCACTAAACGAAATTTTTTGTAATCGTATTTATATTATGGTTGGTCGACCGCGTGGCGCAGTGGTTAGCGTACCTGACTTCTGCGCCACCGGTCCTGGGTTCGATTCCCAGCCGGAGGCAACATTTGTGCAAAAACACAAATTGTTGCTTTTCGGGTCTGGTTGTGTTGTGCATGTGAAATGTATGTTTGTAAAACGCACCCACGATACAGGAGAATATACTACTGTGCGGCTTCGTGTTTAAAAAAAAAAAAATGGTACCTTGCTTTTATCAGAAGTTAGCTTCAAAAGTATTGCATGTTATTTTAAGTTTTGGTTTCATAACATTAATACACCATAATTGATACCAGCGCGTGTTGCCAGTGATGACATACGGAACTGTACGGATCCTGACGAAAACCCAACTGGCGGTCACTAATTGACTGGTGCCCCTCTAGGCACCCCAAGAGCTGGCAGTTTGAAATGGAAGCCATTGATAATAATGTATTTGATGCAATACTCCCGATCACTAGTAGCCCATGCAATAGAGTATAATTACATGAAATTATTTATCATTATTTCTGAATAAACAGAATTCGATCAATTAACTTAACATCGAATGTTCATTGACAAAATAATATATTTTAACTACTTATTAATTACTAGAATTTCGGGATTCTGTTTTTGAATAAAGACATTAGAAATCAAATTATGGTGCACTAATGTTTTGAAAGCAAAACTTAAAATAACATGCTAAATTTAAGCTAACTTACCAAACTAACTTCTGTTAAAAGAAAGGTTCATTATTATAAATACGATTACAATAAAATTTCGTTTTGTGATTTCAATGTGAGGTCATCTATTTTGTCCCAGTGGCTTAACTCTTTAAAGGATTTGCATTCAGTTGAACTACTGGGAAAAAGGCTCACTGGTTTAACTATTGATCTAAGTAGTTGAAGTAGTGGTAACTAACCTTTTCTTCACCTCCTGTGATTGACTTTTGGAGAATACCACAAGAAATTGAAACCGTGAAGAATAAATAAATACACGATACTGTTGTGATTGTCTTTGCTACATTAGTTAAAAAAATACCTGCAATCATAAACATTTAACTAGTAATTTAATAATGTATTAATATTTCAATATACGTAAACGTAAGTAGGAGGAGAGCAACTTTTTACTTTAACATTGTGCTTGATATTATTAAACAATTCAGTCACCTTCAGCTGTTAATGTATAAAGGCGGCTCTAAACTAATTAAACCAAGTACACTTTTATTTAAAGCTCTCAAATATGGCCCTCGGGTTAGAGTTGTAATAAATTTAAATCCATAAACATGCGACATATTGATCTCGCGGCGATATTAATATAAATCGGTTGGTATCAGTCTGTGAATTTATCAATATTATACGAGCGGCGTACGCGACTACGTGCGCGTTAACGGCAGAATTCCTTTAATTTAAAAATTCCAACTTATAAAAAAATAATATGTATAATTATTTACTAAACTTCGGAATTTCAGTAATTACAAAGTATAGGATTCCAGACAAACAAACAAACAGATTTTTTATTTCGGCCTTGGTATGCTGTGCTAAAGGAAAACTAATAAAAACTGAAGGTCTGCTTGGTGTTTTAAAATCTGTAATGAATATATCTTTGTTTGCTTTTACTTTAGTTTTTGACATTAAGGATATTGGTATTTACGTTGCAAGTTTAGCATAGATTATTTCTAAATGTAATATCATGTGGTGTCACACAGAAATGTTCTTAGTGACAAAGCATTTGTTAAGGGCAGACGTTGGTTGCACTTACCATCAGGTGAACGTTTTGCTCGTTTCGTCACATTGACAAATAAAAAAAAATAGATCTCAGTTCCCTTCAGTCCGTAACTCAGTAACGTTTGCAAATACTGATTCACGGCAAAATAACCGGTGGTGGTACTTACCTAGAAGGATTCCTGCGTAGGAATCCTACCACCAGTAAAACAACTACAACAACGAACTATGAATTCAACCTGGACGTTAAACTTCTAACACAATATCCCTACCGCTACTTTCTCTATCCTGTATTATAATATTATTATATATTAAGAGCACTTCGGTCTACATCTGTCTGGATAATTCCAAATAGAACAAGACTACACTGAATTGCATCTTTAATTCAACCAATACAGAAACGATTGTCCACGCACCTTTTAGACGAATGTATTTTATAGGTAAATGTAAGCAAAAACGCAATCTGCTTATGCAGACGTCTTCAGTCACGGTCTCGCATTTTATCGACCACAGTATGTCACGTAGCCTGTCATATGGGACTATGCGTCTTGTATGCAGTTTGTATTCCCACAGATCTTGAGCACAGGTGTCAAAGAGTCAATTTAAATCGCATTACGGTGACAACTCAATTGAAGATGGAACACGAAGACGCGCAGAGCTTGAAAACTACGATGGAGCTTTTAGTAGTTCAATTGATGATTGGTCTAGTTTAGTTCTTAACAATGCTTGTATATCTAAACTAAAAATAAACATGGAGGTACTGCTTAAGGGACTGCCTATCCTTATGCAACAAAAACGAAGCCGTTCTAACTATTCTGTACTATATATAACAATTTATATTTTACGATAATTAAAAAATATGTAACGGAATGTACTTGGTTCTTACTTTAATATATTACAATAGTTAATACTCTTAGAGAATGAAAATTACTCTAATTTCTAACATACAATGCATTTATCTCTAAGGTATGTCGAATTTAATAAATGTTATCAGTAATAAGATAGAAGACAATAAAAAATAAATATTTTTAACCTGTTCTCATATCATTGTACTCCTTTGTATAATGCGGTATAAAGTTTAATTTTGCAAATTTTAGCGATAGATGTGTGATAAGAATCCAGTGTACACGCGTTTGTCGATGAAGCTGTAAAAGCCGCGTAGGCTAATAGCAATTACATCACCGAAAATGTATACACGCGTTCGATTACTAGACAAGCCGGCGTGTTCATTACCGACCTGCTTAAACATGTAAAAATCAATTCATTTAAATTTACTAAATAAAATACACTCAAAAGACGGGTATTAATGACGTACTTCGATAAAAACTCGTATATTAAATCTCAAATTCCAAACAAGTATTTTAAATTTTCCGGATTAACATAATCGTTTGCTTTACAATGTGAATAACATTGAATTAAATTAAGTTTAAGATTACTTAAAATATTTACATAATACAAATTTGGAATCTAAAAGAATCTACTCACACATTACGCTCTTTGTTACTAATCTCTACAAGTGATCACCTGTCAAGCGAGCACTGCACTTCTAATCATTATGAATTCACGTTGTTAATACAAACGCATCGATCATGACTCTCAAAAAAACTCAATTAAACAAGACTGAAACAAATGATGTTGACTTGTTTGCACTGTTTGATTTGAATAACATGTTTGATCAATTTCTTCTTACGATATTTTTCACGTCTAATACTTTTGAAAAATGAAACCAGATTAAATCGAGTTCATTATCATCATCATTTCACCCTATCACTAGTCCTCTATTGAACATAGGCCTCATCCATAGATTGCCACAAAAGTTTGTAGCTCTCATTTTGGGGGAATTTTGCCGTACTTGTCACGTTCGGCAGGCGAGTGGCAACCGCAGTTTATTTATTCAGATATTTCAGGAAAATCCTGCTGCCCATCGAGTCATTAATCACATTTAATTAAAAAAATCCAATGAGTTTTAAAGGCTTATTAATAATATTTTTTTGATAATGTGTAGGGTGTGAATTATTATGCATTAATTGTGTTCAAGAAGCTCTTTAAGATAATATACGTCAACGGGAGATAGAGAAGAGATGCGAAGGTCTGAGAACCTCGTGAATAAAGACTTAGAAGAGAGGCCAGACGAAAAAATATTTAATCTTACTAATGGTTTTGTAAACGAAAATACATATTTTTTTATTAGCGAAGGCAAAATAGTACATGCAGCCTTATTGATGATTTTATCCATATATCTCAAAATATAAAAGTTCCACCTCTAAACATTCGTAGCTCTTACCGCTATAGTGCGTTCCAGTATTACTTATGGAAATGGGATCCATTAAGCTTGATTTAAATGTTAGTGCTGGTGCCCTGCCCTCTAGAGCAATTTGTCCAATAAAGGGCTGACCATTATCACGGCAACAAATAATGCACCACCGCATTTTAATGCGTAAATAGTGGTCCCTCGATAAGGATCGTCAGCGATTTCGTTCTTGTTCTTAAAGTTCGTTGTTTCTCTTATGAGTGACATGTCGAATCGCCCGCGGGCTTAATTAAGATGCTGTTTTCGTTTTTCATGCTATCGTAAATTGAGATCTTTACAACCGGTGCGGTAAGTGAGCTAATTGTGCTCACAAAACTGCCGCCTAATTGCTTTTTATTGGTTACTGGTGACCAAATGGAACAGCGACCAATCAACATGACTGCTGGGTCTTCGAATTAAAATCCAGTCAAAGTTAATATTAAATTATATACGTATATGTTTTGATGATGCCCTGCTAGCCGATTTTCAGCAAGAACGATTTTCAACCACACCCGAATATTTTCAGAAGCTATCTACTGCGCAGGAGACATTATAGTGTCCGCAAGTGTACCCACAAATACAGACGCACTCACCTGTCATAACCTATCAGCGCCCGATGTAACGCTCATAAGATCGGACGTAGGCTACGATGCAATATCAGAGACCAAAAGACAATAACAACCAAAACCAACAATTTCTATTTTTGCACAAATGCTGGCCGACTGGGATCCAAGAGAATCCAAGAGTCGAGTACTCTGACTGTCATCAACGCTAGTGTACTGTGAAAGCGTTTTAATTCGATCGTGCTGACCTATTTATGTATACTACTGACAGTATTTAGCCTGGAAGCACGGAACGAAAACTGGACATTCTGAGTAATTGGTGTTCGGAATTAAAAGTTGAATGTGTTCTTGGGTCTATGACACTGTATCAACATTTTTCCGATTACATATCGAAGCGAAAGTTGTGAACAAGTGCGTGCCCAATATATGAACGATCACTGACGGCACTATAATATTACGGCTTCTGGTACAAACCATAAGGTTCGTTTTCGTTAAAATCAGATAGAAAGACTTAAGTCAAAGAAATAACCTGTAATATATTGTATTCGTCCCTCAGAGACATAAGCTAGCTTACTTGATGAACTAATGCATAAGAGTACTACCACTGATTCAATAAATTGAATGTTCCTTTCATGTCGTGAAAGGCGTTCTCTTGATTTAAAATACTGCGGTTGCAATTATTTCCTACCCATAAGGAGACAGTGTTCACAAGCAGAAATTAAGGAAACGTTTAAACGTTTATACGTGTGTCAAAATATCAGCTAAAAAGGACATTCGAGGAAGCGCGAAGATCCTAAGCCAGGCAAGTAAAAAGTTGCTAAGGACGGTAATTCAGCAAAAACGTACCGATCTACACACCATAAATACGGCCATAGACAATTCATCCAGTGAATTAAAATCTATCTTAACGACATTTGATTTTAACAATTGCATTGAAACTTTAAATAAGCGCGAAACAGCTAAATATAATGAATGCAAAAATAAACATATAGATAAATACCAAAAATTAACGAACAAATTAAATGTCAAATACAAATCTCAACGTATGAACGGAAAGTTACCGTTGACAACAGACAAAGATCATAGACTACGCGCGGTCTATAATCTGTCAAAACAAACACTGGATGAACCAACATTAAACGTATTATCGAAAGGAATGAATTTCGCAATAACACCGCGAAAAATCCCGTACGAAGAAATTATCTGTAGTGTCGAGGATTGTCTGTATAAAAATAATATCGGTAAGGAAGATTTGGAGGCCATGCGTCAAGACATTTCATCTATGTTACGTCGAAGTTCAGTGCCCAAACTAAATCTTCCCAAAGACGAATTTAAAGCGTTGAACAACTTACGGAACAGACCGGAACTCACTATCCTCCGCGCGGATAAAGGAAACGCTACGGTAGTAATGGATACGTCAGATTATAATTTTAAAATTGAACAACTTTTGTCGGATGAAAATATTTATAAAAAGGTTAAATCAGACCCAACCGCGAACACGCTGAAAACAACTAGCGAGCTAGCAAAGAAGTACTCCGAAAAATTGAATCTGGACGTAAATTCGGTAATACCGTCATGTGCCAAACCACCGAAGTTGTATGGGTTACCTAAAATACACAAACCAAATGCTCCACTACGTCCAATAGTGAGCCAGATCGATTCACCAACTTATAGATTGGCTCAGCATGTAGCGAAAATACTCTCACCGCTCAGAGGACACACAAGAGCACACACAAAGGATTCATACCATTTTGTCAGTGAGATTAAAGACCTACATCTTACTGACAATGAAACTATGGTCAGTTTTGATGTCCAGTCGCTATTCACATGCCTACCTGTAGAAGACTGCATCTCAATTGTATCCAGGAAGCTAGCGGAGAACAACATGCCAGCAGAATATGCAGAACTACTTAGACATTGCCTTACATCTGGCTATCTATTGTGGAAGGAACAGTACTACAAGCAAGTAGATGGTGTGGCGATGGGCTCTCCAGTATCTCCCATTGTTGCTGACATTTTCATGGAAGACTTTGAGGAGAAAGCCCTCCGTACTTCTCCTGTAAATCCAAGATTCTACAAGCGGTATGTAGATGATACTTTCACAATTTTACCATCGCATAAAGTAACTGCATTTCTAGACCACCTTAACTCCCTAAACTCTAAAATTCAATTTACAATGGAGTTAGAGGCAAATAACTCTTTAGCTTTTCTGGATGTGTTAGTAATTCGGAATCCTAATAACACCTTGTGTCACACTGTGTATAGAAAAAAGACCCATACAAATAGGTATTTAAATGGTGAATCTCACCACCATCCTTCACAGTTAGCTACCGTGGGTAAATCTTTGTTTCAGAGAGCACAAGGGATCTGTGACAGTAAACACCTGGCCGCCGAGCTTCAGCATGTCAAGCAAGTTTTGCAAGACAACAAGCTTCGGGTTCCGCGCCTTCGTCGCAGTGACCGAGTGAAGCCGGCCACAGTCGAGCGTGTACCTGCTGTTCTTCCATATGTCAGAGGAGTCACGGACAAGATTGGCTATATCTTGAAGCGAGCTTCTATAAGAACATTTTTCAAGCCGCCGAAGAAGATAAGTCAGTTTTTACCATCTGTCAAGTGTAACATCCCTCTACAAGATGCAGGAGTATACAAGCTGGATTGTGAATGTGGTCTCTCTTACATAGGGCAAACTAAAAGATCCATTAAAACCCGCGTTAAAGAACACATAGCTGATGTGAAGCATCGACGCTCTAGGAAGTCTGCAGTCTGTGACCATGTTCTGGATCATCCCAACCATTACATCAGATTTGATAGACCACAAATCCTTGCAAAAGAACACCGATTCCTACCAAGGATGATTCGCGAGGCTATTGAAATTAAAAAACATCCTAATTTCAATAGGGAAGATGGTTGGGTATTACCACCGGCTTGGGATCCTATCATTAATAAAATTAAATCAAAAACCAAGCATACCACTGCAAGGCTTCAAGACACAGTAAGCTCTTTCTGCGTAGATCGGACTAAAAATAATAATTAAAAGCTGAAGGTACTCCGGGTTAACTATGACATCGGGACAACTGTCACCTCAGTCCCCCCGTGACCATGGGTGCTGTAAAGCGTCCGAAACGTCGGGTAAAAATAGTTCAAAATTAAACGCGATAAAATCCGTAAAAAAGTAGTTTTATTTAAACGTTTAAAGTAATATAATACGTAAATATTAATTCTTACTGGTGGTAGGATTCTTTTTCCAGAAATCCGTGTGCAGAAACAACTTTTTTCGGTTTTAAGGGCACTGATAGTTAGTGTAATTACTGGGCAAATGAGACTTAGAGCTTACCGGTGGTAGGATTCCTATGCAGGAACCAGTCTAGGTAGGTACCACCCCAGAGCCAGTTATTCTTTTTTTTTTTTATGAATGCTAGCAATGTTGTATTAACATTACTAATATTCTTGTTAACCACTCCAACTAAGCGTAAAAGCTTGTGCTAGGAGATGGTTCACGACAATAGTCGAATGGCTGGCTCGATCCTGCGACGTCATGTTTCGCAGTCCGTACCCTAAACCATTAGGCTATTGCCGCTTCTGCCGTGAAGCAGTAGTGTGCAAGCATTACTGTGTTTCGGTTTGAAGGGCACTGTGAGCTAGCGTAATCACTGGGCATTTGAGACTTAAGAACTGATGTCTCAGGGTGACGGGCGCAGTGTGGTGTCACACAGAAATACTCTGGGTGACACAGCATTTGTTGTGGGCAGACGTTGCACTTACCATCAGGTGAACGTTTTGGTCGTTTCGTCACTTTATACAATAAAAAAAAATGTCCCAGGGCGGCGAGCGCAGTATGGTACAAACAAAAATATACGCCGTTGTAATGGGCAGACGTTGCATTTATCATGAGGTGAAAATAAAATGTATATTGCATTGTTCGTTTTTTTTTTATTGTACAAGGTGACGAAACGAGCAAAACGTTCAGTTAGTACTATGTATAACAGCTCACAACGCTACGGGTTGATTGGCAAAGACTGCCGATAGGACTTTAGTCTGCCCATTGTTTACTGTAATTTTTAAAGATATGAGAATGAAAAAAAAAATTAAAGTAGTGTTGTTGTAACAATAAAGATTAAAAAAATATCTCAATGTATGTAGGTGAAAAAAAATGTCGTTAGAATGCTACTATAATATGTCTAAATGTCTAAATAATTACAACGCCAAGTGGCTTCCGATTTGAAAATTTGACACCCAAGTCTAACCACTCGCCTGATGTTTTTGTAAGTTTCAAATTTCGCACTACCGCTTTAAGCGTGCGAACGCTAAAATTGTACGGAGACTGACATTTTAAAAAGTGACTACTAGGCGATTGCGATCTTCCCTCGATTGAAAATTGCTTTTGGTTATTAAAGAATACATGGGTTGATCTACATCATCATCACCGTAATTTCAGCCCGTCACTGTCCACTGACAATTAATAATTAATCTGCATAAGTCCTAGTAATGTAAACAAAAATTCTATTATTACTTTTAATTTCAAAGCTAACCTACACAAACATTTTGAATTCTTATTTATAATTATTATTCCATCCACTAGAAACTATTTTAGTATCTTAATGTTACCTAAGTAATGTCTTGTACATTGTTATACAGAATTATATATAATCAGACATAGATTTTATATAATTCACGTTAAATAGTTGTAATAACATAAGCTTAGAGTATTTCATTTTATAAACACGCACGTAACAAATAGGATATTTTACTATTTTTTTATATGTTTCAAATATAAGTAACTTTTGCAAGTGACCATAGTAGTAAATTTCCGTTTTCTGTACGTAAAGTTGTTTAAAAACGCCGCGACGTCGGTCAGATTGACTGCGCGATTAGGTTAAGTTAACGTCGTGATAACTTTTGCTTGAGACCATTATTTGCGCTATACAGTCCAACGCACTTATAACTCGATTAATATGTAATCTTTTCGGAATAGAACAAGAAACGTGAAATGCAAATGCACATGTAAGATATGTGTAGCGTATTAAGCGACAATGATAGCTTTATACACGTGCTGTGAGTTACAAGGAAAACATTTTTTGTCTATGAAAAATTTATTTGTGGTCTTTAATTTTTAATATACTATGATTAAGTTAAATAACTATTGTACGGTAATAGATTGTTAAAAAAAGGTGTCTATATACTTGTGAGAAAACATTTCTTTTATATCAGTCGCCGACGTGTCTATACTATATTTTAATTTATATATGCGTAATTCTCTCATTCTCATCGTATTTTGCTTTTATCGAATATGTTTGAAAAGGATTGTCTCTGAATTTGCGTCGACATTTATAATAGCAATATCCAATAGCATAAGCAGGAATCCGTCTAGGTAGGTACCACCCCAGGCCCAGTTATTCTGCCGTGAAGCAGCAGTGTGCAAACATTACTGTGTTTCGGTTTGAAGGGCACTGAGAGCTAGCGTAATCACTGGGCATATGAGACTTAAGAACTTATGTAATTTACTGGGTGACACAGCAACTGTTATAGGCAGACGTTACACTTACCATCAGGTAAGTGCTCGTTTCATCACTTTATCCAATAAAAAAAGACAGTAGATAGCAATAGTAGTTGCGGTATCACCCAGAAGCAACTTCTGTAGCATCGCGTTCTCCGTGGCAGTACGGTGGTACCTATCCCAGGCGGTAACATTCCTGTAAGAGACCAGTAATATGTGAGATGTCAAAATCTTCGGTTTACAAAGAAGAACATTCGAAAAAGAAGGCAACTCTTGTGGTACTACAAAAACCATACATACATATATAAGATCACGACTGTATCCCATAAGGGGTAGTCAGAGACTGGGCACTCACTGCAAAAACAGATGACTGCCACAATCCACGTTTCACCAAAACAATATAATGCACTTGGTGTGATAGGTGGTGAGCCCATCGCCACCATGTGCTGTTAGGTGCACAGTGCACAGTGTGGTATACGGGCAAATATTTCTATGATGAAATTTAAAATTAAATGAATACGTATTCTAACACAATTGGACTAGATTTAATCTGTGGGCGTAAGTGTGATCGTTGGAGCTCGATATGTAGGTACAGTAACGCAGCACGAAGCGGTCTCTGTAAACAGTTATGAGTGGCGGTGCGGCGGTGTTTGCACAACTTTATCCGTGTTTGTACGGCGGCGGCACAGGCGTGGCGGTAGGCGTGCGCGAAATACGCTCGCCTGCAGTTAGGGTTGTCATGCTTTCGCAATATTTCTTTATGTCTATGACAAACAATTTGGAGAAAATTAAACCATTTACGTTTTATTTTTTAGGACCCTGAACCTTATGAATGAATCCTGAATCCCAAATGAATCAGCATGCATTTTATGATCATCATCATTATCATCGTCAGCCTGCGGCGGTCTACTGCTGGACATAGGCCTCTCCCAATAGGCGCCA
Source organism: Luehdorfia chinensis (assembly GCA_019845155.1). Lineage (NCBI taxonomy): Eukaryota > Metazoa > Arthropoda > Insecta > Lepidoptera > Papilionidae > Luehdorfia > Luehdorfia chinensis. The sequence goes on along the minus strand of JAHVAK010000003.1, from coordinate 7,011,754 downwards.
TTTAGCCCCATCTTCGACTTCACGCATCCAGTTGCTGCCAGCCACTTACACAGATCGTCGCACCATCTAGCCAAGGGACGCCCCACACTACGTTTGCATAAACGTGGTCTCCACAGGATTCGCCTACTCCAACGGTTGTCGCTTCTGCGACAGATGTGTCCAGCCCATTGCCACTTCAGTGTGCAAACTTGAAAGACTATGTCGGTGACGTTAGTTCTCCGGCGGATTTCTTCATTTTGAATCTTATCCACCAGAGAAACCTCGAGTATAGCTCTCTCCATTGCTCTATGAGTGACTTTGAGCTTGTGGAGCAGTCGTACCGTCAGTGTCCACGTTTCGGCACCATAGGTGAGTACAGGCAGAACACACTGTTCGAAGACCTTCGTCTTCAGGCCTTGTGGTATGTGCGACGACAAAACCTTATGAATTTTATGATCATCTCGAAGAAATACTGACCTCTTCCTAAGACTTAAAACAAGTAAAGTTGTTTTAAGTCTCAAGAAGTTCTATGAGCCAAGAGGAGTCTGTCACGCTGCTCGATTTACGGGACGAGTTGATAGAATTCACGCCCTTAAAATATTTTTATTTTTCAGAAATGTAATCCTTTACCAATTTTCGTGTGGTAAATAAAAAATTAAATACGTGTCGGGCACTGGGGTTTAAACTTGGGATGATAATGTTGAGACAAACTGGAATTATGGCTATTTAGTATAAAAATTTGCTAACACTTCATTGTGAGACATTTAAGTACTAATATATAAGTATATATTTAAGTAAGTAATATATACTTAAAAATAAATCTTTGTTAGTGAAATAAATCAGCAACCCTATTTCAAACAGTCGATTATACGTTTATTTTAAGATACTGGATTGCTACTTTACTGCTTTATATATAGCTAGGTGAATTAATGTATCCATATCAAAGTGACATTACATGTCACTTTTAGAAAACATGTAAAAGATATCGTCCGTGGCGATTCAAGATTCGATTTACTTTCTGAAGGAGTTACGATCGAGCCAATTCTTAATAGTATATTTACTCTAACAGACTGTATGCAAGAGAGGATAAAAACGGTATAGCCCCACCGCAGACGCAATCCTTGATTGTAGTTTGTAACACGTAACTGGGATTTCACCAAGGAGGGAACAACGCTAACAGAATACCTCTTTAGCAGGAATGGTAAAGGAGGTTTCAAAACTGCTGACATTTATACTAGGAATAATATTTAATTTATACCTTAAAATCTACGTAAAATATGGAAAATTGGTATATGAGCTTATATATTTTTAGTATTAATCTTGCAAATAATACAGCTCCATAACTGCTTTCTTATTTTTGGCACTAAATATAATCATTGTTTCCTCTAAGTAGGTACAAGCTTTTTTTACTATTTGAACTAATTATTTTGTTATGTATTAGCATTATTGGTTATCCTCTATAAACTAAAGAGAAAAAAAAGATTATATCAATTATATATACAATGTATGTCAAAAGTAAACGTACATGTATTATTTTTAATTTTTTTTCCATTACTAATCTATGAACGTATGCCACATAATCGTTTTAGTAATGGATCATCGTATCGATCAATAATAGTGGAATCGTTTCAAATATAACAAGGTGTAGCAACCTGTTTATTTCAGTGTCACATGACGATAAAATACATATTTTTTCCTATCAAGTGCTAAGTGTAAACATCGAATCCATGTTGATTTTTAACAGATTATACCGCGATATAGTCGCCAGTGTAAATAAAGACGCTCGCTTACAGTTCAACTACTCCCTAAAATTAAACGAAAATAAGTTTAAAGTTTTCTGAAGATATTTTACTTTATCCAAATGTTAGTTTAATTCTCTATATTCCGTAAACTTTGTTGTTAGTAGTTTACACAAACAGCCATAATCAAGGCAACAACTAAACTCGTAAGCCATAAGGGGTAAATTACCTAGTTACTGCGCTTGACAGACGGACTTTGCAATCCGTAATTGTACAACGTTTAGTTATACACAACAATGCATACTAACAAGAATACTGGGCACGTTTCTTCCCGTAAATTGTAACTCATCATCATCATAATTTCCTATCATAGTCCCAAAATAGTCCACTGTAGAACCTAGGCCTCCCCCCATAGATGAACACGGTCCTGAGCCACCTGCATCCATCCACTTCCCGGAAAACCGTGCAGTTCGTATACATCGTTTGCCGGTATGAGGTTGCCACTCGAGAACCTTTATATGTTCGTTATCGGTTATCGGTTCTTCGAGCTATATGGCGGGCCCTTTGCCACTTTAGATAGCTAATACATAGGGCTACGTCGGTTACTCTAGTTCTGCTGCGGTAATCATCGTTACAGATTTTATCTCGCAGAGAAACTCCGAGCATAAAAAAAATGGTAGAAACCTAATAACACTATAATTTATCCTGATTCGATTCCCGCTTGAAAATGAAAATGAAAAAAAATTTTATTTCTGCGAAAAACTCTAAAGCATACATTTTAGTTTGTACAATTTACCGGTTGTTGCTTTTGACAGTATGAATAATATATTTTTATTGTTCACCTTATATAAAATAAACCTTAAATAAAGAATATATCTTAATACTAAAAAAATACCAAATACCAAAAGAATTACATAAATATATTTCGCAGGACCGTTGTAGATTATAGATTGCAACGGGCCGGTTTCCGCAACTCCAAGTCTAGCGCGTATTTTGCGTGTAGGCAGGAACGTTGTGCTACTCGAGCCAACCAAGCTCCTCCAGAAATCGCAGCAGGCCCTTGATGTTCCCCGCCACCTCTGGGAGCGGTCTCGGCGAGCCGAGATGCTTGACCCGGTATAAGGCGACCGCTGGGCAGTCCAGTAGGACATGGGCCGCCGTTTCGTCCGTCTCCATACAGGCTCTGCACAGAGGGCTGTCTGTAACACCTAAATTAAATAGATGTTTGTTAAATGATCCATGTCCAGTTATAGCACTACTGATCGTTCTGATTTGGGGTTTATTCAGACGAAGTAGCGCCTTGGAGATGCGACTGTTGATAACGGGCAAAGCTGTCTTTGCCTGTCTGCACTCTGGGTGGTTCGCCCAGATTTGTACATGTTGGCTCCTAGTGCGCCTGCAGACTAGCGAGCGAACATACCTGAGGGGAAGTGGCAGTATAGGTTCTGGACCCACAGCACACTGGTTAGAGCCTCCTCGAGCAAGTTCGTCGGCCGCGTCGTTGCCCCTAGATCCGCTGTGTCCATTAATCCATTGTAGAGTTATTTCATTGAATTGACATACCTCATTTAATTTCTGGTAGCATTCGTAGATGAGCCCTGAATTCATAACATTGCTATTGAGGGCCAGTAGTACCGCCATGCTGTCGGAGAGTATTCGGATGGAATAGTCTTTTACCTTCCTTTCAGCTATAGCCGATGCTGCGTGAATAATGCCCATACACTCTGCCTGAAACACTGTATCGCAGGACCGTTACTAGCTTATACAGTACTTATTTGTCGGTCTCCTCACTAGGCAAAGCCTTTATCGAGGACGACCGAATTCAAAAAGGCTTAACAATCAGGAACTCGTCGGACCGGATCAATATATGTTATTACTAGGTGGATTGAAAAGTACTCGGCCTAACACAGATCCATTCAATTCTAAAAATCAAATCTACCCACATTATTTAGTTCAGTTCAGACTAGTTCATTGTGTGAAGTTCGAAACGTGTGCGATAATTAGTTGTGATTTTATAAATTTATTAACAAAGTAATCGGTCATAATTTCCGCGAATGGAGCAAATCGAGCAGCGTGCCGTCATTAAGTACCTCCATAAGAAGGGGCTATCATCAAAAGCCATCCATGATGATATGGTCAGTACATTAGGCGATTGTGCTCTGTCATATTCATCCGTCAAAAAATGGATAGCAGAATTTAAGCGTGGTAGAGAGAGTGTGAAAGATGAACCCCGCTCTGGAAGGCCTTCGACGTCAACTACTGACGAAAATATTAAAAAAGTACTTGATTTCATAATGGGAGACCGCAGATTAAAAATTAGAGAGATAGCCGAGATTATAGGCATCTCTTATGAACGAACTCAAAACATCATTGTCAACGAGTTGGGTTTCCACAAGGTGTCTGCGAGGTGGGTTCCGCGACTGCTTTCAGTTGAACAAAAAAGGACGCGATTGACTATTTCACGCGACTGTTTGGAGTTATTTGAAGCCGATGCAGATGATTTTTTGAATCGTTTTGTTACTATGGACGAAACATGGGTTCATTACTGTACACCGGAAACAAAACAACAATCAAAACAGTGGAGAAGACCTGGTTCACCACCCCCTAAAAAGGCTAAGTCGATTTTGTCGGCAAATAAGGTGATGGCTTCAGTATTCTGGGACTCGAAAGGTGTGATTATGATTGATTATCTTGAAAGGGGTCAGACTATAAACTCTGATTACTACTGCACCTTACTACGTCGTTTACGAGAGGAAATAAAAGAAAAACGTCGAGGAATGCTCAGAAGAAAAGTCCTGTTTCATCAAGATAACGCCCGTGTTCACACGTCAGTACAGTCAATGGCTGGAATTCACAACTGTGGCTTTGAACTGTTACCGCATCCGCCGTATTCACCTGATCTGGCACCATCAGACTTCTTTCTGTTCCCTAACCTAAAAAAGCACTTGGGAGGTCAAAGATTTTCGACAAACGACGAGGTCAAAGCAGCTGTAGACGCATATTTTGACTCTAAGGAAGAATCATTTTTTTAACGGTCTAAATGCTTGGAAGGGGAGGTGGCAAAAGTGGATTGAACTTGATGGTGATTATGTAGAAAAATAAAAATATAACTGATTTAGTATGTGTTTATTTTCTTGGTTAGGCCGAGTACTTTTCAATCCACCCTCGTACCTAAGAAGAATAAAGGCAGTATACAGCATATACTCACATGTATACTCACTTAACATACAATATGCTTGTAACAAATATTTGTATGAAAACAATTTTAAAAACAAAGACATAACCAAAATATTACTACTTAATTACATTTGTGCTGAGAGTCACAAATAAATGAAAACGACAAAGATTTCTAATATTTACGCTAATAATCATTTAAATAAAACTAATTTTACGATTTCTATCGCATTAGGTAAAAGATACTCCGGGTTAACTATGACATGAGGACAACTGTCATATCAGTCCTCCCGTGACCATGGCTGCTGTAAAAATCTTGAAACATCGGGTTATAAATAGTCAGTTTTCTTTTAATCTAAAAATATTAATTCTTACGCAAAAAAGATGATAGAAATGCACACATACAAACCATCTTACGACTAAAATCAGATATAATATGAAAATATTAAATCATATGAGACTTGAAATGTCTAAGCAACACTTGTGGCAAAAACTTACTCCCAGAACGATCTAAATTTGAAAAGTTTTTTTTTTAATTATGGTTAATTCTTAAATTTTTTATTTCAATATAAAATGGAAAACAATTGGTTTAAATCTGATGAGGACATGGGAACGTTTTTATCTTTAGTACATTTTTGAATAACATTTAACTAATAGATATTCCGTGGTATATCATTTCGCCGCATTCAAATGAACTTTCGTTAAATATTTATACAGATTTAGTAAATTATGGAAGACATATACCACGTAGACAATCGTAGCAATAAATCTTGTAACCGATGCTGGCATTGGTGTTATTATTATTGGAATTATTTTTAGCTTTCCGATTTTTTTTTATATAAGAGAAAGTGTCGAGACGAACATAATGTTCACCTGATGGGCAGTGCAACCTCTGCCCATAAATGCTGTGTCACACGGAATATTTCTGCGCACCCCTAGTCACCGGTTTTTAAAATCTCATATGCCCAGTTATAACACTAGCCTTCAGTCCGAAACTCAGTAACGTTTGCAAATACTCATTAACGGCAGAATAACAGGTGGAGGTACCCACCTACCTAGAAGGATTCCTGCATAAAAATCCTACCACCAGTAACTTTTTTATTTAAACTTAAATAGAAAAAAAAGTGGCCGTCACCGATCTTTGACTTTTGGTCTGGCATTTTTAGAGATGATCTTACGAAATTTGTCGAAAACTATGAGATTTTACAGATATTTCCATTGATCGACTTTTATGGCACCTACAGAAGGAATTGGTACGTCAGATTTTCTATCGAAACTACCGCACGTTACCTTCAATATATTACCTAACATATAGAAACCGCGCACCCGCCGAACCGTGCGGCAAAGGGTTACAAGTCGGCAACAAGATTGATATTTTCTTCTACATATTAATACGTGAAGAGAAAACTTTCTACCCTTTTTAGACAATTTTGTTCAGTTTTGTTTTACAAGCGGATGGGAATAATGAATATTTCACTGATATGGCAGACCGACTTATCTACTAAGAATAGTAGACAAAAAAAAAATAACTGTCTTACATGACACAGGTGAAGTAGATATGGTATAGTAGATATAAATCTTAGATCAACCTTGGCTAAGGTGTTGCTAGCTGTAAAATGCCTCAGCTAAAAAAAGTTATAAAATTGTCAACAGTCCCATTGGAATTTACGCGCCATAAAAATTGATACGCGATAGAAAAAATGAGAAGCCAACCCGGGTGGTTCCAACCCAAAGACCTCGCGTCAGCGTTCCAACAAAGTAGTACCACGCGCTAATGTATTCAACGCGGCGATTGATGAAGTATAAAATTTCTTAGTATCGTCTCACTCACAATGGTATTATGATAATTTATCGGTTGGCTTGTGCCGGCCGAGCGTGTGGGAACACGCGCGGAACGGGCTTTCCCACGATGTCGAATTCAGAAGGAGAATGTCTCGCTCGCTACCAAGTGTAATGTCGCTTACGGCCGTTTGCCGTTCGTCATCGACGCTGTCTTATTATTAACAAGTCTTAAGCGTCGAGTGGGTCGCAAGAAGCGGTACATTTCGCCTGTAACAAAGAAGCGTGTCGTCACTTAAGACGTTTCGGAGTCTGGTTTCGTGGGACAGAATTGGAGTAAGTAGCGTCACGGAGGTTCCGACCGCACAATAGGTCGATGTAGTGTCGACTAGCGGTGCTGGGAACCAAATCACACCTTTGCGCTTCGTTATTGTTTTCGGATGACTAATTGATGAGTGTTTCAATGTACATACCTTCACAAATCTTCTTAAATCGATATAGCAAAGAATGCTTACCGATTTTATGGCTTTAACAAACATGTTGCGACTAAAAGTTTTAGTTATTGACACAAAGTTCCATTGCGCTTTAAAAAAGCTAAATACACATTCAGGTTATTATTCAACAATCACCGCGCTTGTATAATAATTACACATTTCTATCTAGGTCACCAATAGTTTAAGAATGTACATGGATTGTAAAAAGTGTGTACAGTAATTTCTATTCGTCGGTCCGTCTGTTTGTGTGAGACGGAGGCGATAACGCACTGCGCGAACTTACGCCTGTGCCGCCACTTTGTTAGGGTTGTTAAAATGTCACTGCAACTATATATCCCTCATATAGTCTGAAAATTTCATAATTCTTGAATTGTTATAAAAACTATTGATAACAAAAGTTAACACCGATAATGTAAATAATCATAATTCATAAAAATACTGAATGGTGACAATTTTTTTACGAAGCGTTAAATATTCGATATTTTTTTTAATTAAAAATTATTTACATCAACAGCTGTCTTATAGATTGTCACGAGTCTCTTTCTAAGGGCAGTATCGTCATTGTGGAGTCTAAATGCAGGGAAACTTACTTGCTTGCGTGTCTGTAAGAAGGGAGGGTGCGCGTGAGAACGCGTGCTTACCAGGTGCCGTCAGCTGACTCCCTTGATGTCTCACCGTACAGCTGCTAAATATTAGAAAAGACTCTTAATAATAATTTAATACTTCGATTTTTTTCATGCGTATAATTAGTATTAAACAAAAAGAACAGAGATTTTCAATTGTTAAATCATATTTGATTAGGTAATTAAACACGCCTTAGTACTTTTTACTAAGTATTTATTTACGTTTAACAAAAAACATGCGCGAATATAATATAAAATCTTTAAGATTTAATTTTCATAAAATTTTATGAACATGGTAAATTCATGCTACAGCTAAATTCTTCTGAAGCATATAAGAGCTGAGCTTGGCCGACAAAAAACCCATGCATTCACAAAAAGTCCCCATAAAATAGTAGCATAATATTACTGCGTTTCGTATATTGCTTTATCGAAAATGAAAGATACACAGGATCTCAGTGACCACTTACCTTTTGTAGTTCTGTGTTCATTTGCTTCTCACACTTACATAACTACATAAACTTACTTACTTACTTTACTTTTTAAAAAAACGATGCCCCACAGTAGAATTTCTCCTGTGCCGTGGGTGCGTTTTACAGACATAAATTCCACATGCACAAACACCCAGATCCGGAACAACTATTTGTAGGCCATACAAATATTTGTCCCGTGCAGGAATCGAACCCGCGTTCCGCGGCGCAGAAGCCAAGGGCTTAGCCACGGCGCCAACCGAGCCGACAACTAGTGATCAAACATTTTAAAATTTCTATCTCTTACTTATTATAATCTACTTTTTCATTTATATTAAAATTGCATTAAAAAGTTTGAAAATAAATATAATATCCGCTCAATTGCCACCCCTATTTTTATCACGGGCGTTTTGCCACAATCGGTGTAGGGCGCATAAAAGCGGCTCGGCGTCGGCGCGCGCCCCATTCGCTCTCAGACTGTTGCGCGCGCTGCACCAATGATCCTGCCCGCGAGAGCCATGTCACCGCCGCACGGCGCATACACCGCGCCACCACACGAGGAGGAACCAGTTTCCAGGACCTATCAATACAGAAAAGTCATGAAACCCATGCTCGAGAGGAAGCGGCGCGCACGCATCAACCGCTGTCTCGACGAACTCAAGGACCTTATGGTCACCGCCCTACAGGCTGAAGGCGAAAATGTCTCCAAACTGGAGAAGGCAGACATCCTTGAGCTCACAGTACGGCATCTTCACAGCCTGAAACGGAGAGGACAATTAGTTCTGAAACCTGAAATGTCATACGCGGAACGATTTCGCGCTGGCTTCACACAGTGCGCGACTGAAGTGTCACAGTTCATAGCGAATGCCACACTCGCAGCGAATGCTATGCAGCGGCAGGGACCAGTTGATCCACAAGCGGGAGCCAGGCTTTTGCAGCATTTAACTAATTGTATAAGGAGGTTGGAGAGTCCTCAAGTGGTTCAGCCACAGCCGATAGCACCTAATGGTGTAGCAAGACCAACCCCGCTGCAGCCGATTGCACCAGCGCCTCCGCTGCCACCGCATCAAACATTGCAAAGGCCAGTGATGCATGAGAGGTGTATGAAGAGGCCAGCGGAGGCAATCGCGGAAGCAGAGGTAACCTCGAAGCGGGCGTACGCACCGCCCTCGCCGCCGCACAGCCCCGCCTCCGAGGCAGACTCCGCCCAGTCGATGTGGAGGCCCTGGTGACCAAACTCCTGGTCGCTGGCGCACCCTTGATCTCGCATGCTATCCATCCCAGACTGTGTGACTGAACGTGTGATATACTCGTATAAGCGTTTTGTTGTTCGGACCCAGTTAATGTTCCTAGAACAGATGTGTTAAAAACGGATTTAGTTCCAGTTCTCGCTTTGCTTGTTGAAGTTTTGTTTTTAATATAATAATAAAGTAAGGTTTTTGTTTTACGTACGGATCTGTTATTTTTGTATACCTTACTTCAACGTAATCCGCGTCGGTTTTTGCATTTAATTTGTTGTAGACTTATAAAGTACTGTAGCACATAAGTTAATACTGTGATATTTGTAGTCTGCTCGAATTCGAGGTAATAAGTTAAATTATAAGACGTTTGCAATTAGGTTTTCTTTTTAGTTTAAAACGCAAGGAAATAATAAATCTGTGTTATAATTTAATACATTTTGTTTAATATTAAACCTTCCCGGCGCTTACGACACTATCGATTAACATTAAGCAAAGGCAAATTCTTAAAGTGAATTATCTTAAAGATTTACTTAAAAGATCAAGAAATACCGGTTCCAAAAGTTGTAGTATAAAAAAGGACATTTGCATAATCTTGATAATTAACATAATGTTAAACTGATAAGAACCAGAATAAAACCGAGAAAAGAAATAATGCGTAATATCCTCATATGCAATGAATCTAAAATAAATGTGATGCAAAAATTCCTTTTTAGTCTATATTTTGTAACTGGCACAATATTAAAAATACTTAATAAATATATTCCAGTTTTAATTTAACAATATAGATAAACAAGAGTAATAATTTTTATAAAATACACATGAAACATTTTGGGTCTGTTCCCACGCTGTCGGACTGCTATCTCCCCCGTTACGAACGGTTCTTGAGAATGTATTTTGTTTAAGTAGTTTTTAACTTAGTTACCTTAGTTTTTTTTAATTATTTTTAAATCTATTCAAATAAATATAAAAATGTAACTATAAATGTAGAGCGAATGTCACTAAAATACTAGAAGTTATATAAAATTAATGCTTGGGTAGGAGTCTACTAAGTCGCGAGTACAACTTCTAATATATTATTATTTAATAACTCAGTTTTTAAAATGTAAACAATCTTTAAATTATGCATTTCTGCACAAGACAACCCTCCTCTCTTTTTCGAGTTTTGGAGCCGTAAAGAATCTGCCATACCGTTGCAATACGGGTTGGCGGACGGCGGATTGAAATGAATTTAAATTAGTAAAATTTTTTTAAACTGAAAAAGTCTAAAAATATTTTACTCACTTACTATCAAGTCTGTCATCTATACTAAAATACTCATAGCCAGATAATCCGGCTATAGATTTAAGATTAAATGGCGTGAAATCAAATTAAATAGAAATCAAATTGGACTCTTTAATTGATAATTTGTCCTTAGAGAGAAAAAAAAATGCTTTTAAAAAATTGCAAAAATCTGCTTTTAATGTCGGAGCAAACAAATTACTCGATAGACCGCCTAAATAATATTTGGTTACTTCAACAAATATTGTCTCTGAAGGCTGAATCTAAATAGACTAAGTATGGAATAAGTATAATCATTCGAAGTTAACAATCAGACTTAAAAAGTCACCTTCACAAACATTGGCCTCGGCTGGAAATTAAAGCTAGGACCCACGGCTCAATAGTTCTGTAAGCTGATCGCTGAGTATTACGTGTTAATCAGGAGGGTATAAATTTTGCAATTGGAAGCGTTCTGTTTCCCACAACCGTTCCATGTAAATGCTATCGCGATATAGGCGCGACGCACGCGCACTCAGAAATTAGTTCGATCTCGTCTAATTGGGTCTTGTAGTTGCGTGAGCCTCACCGTGGGAAGCTCCGGTGAAAATAACATGGATACCGGCAATTTGAGTTCGGTTATGACCGTGAGATATTCGATGTAAAAATAGCAATACATTCGCTTTTATATTGCGCTGTGAATGGTCGTTTTTGTTTAAAGGTTAGTTAGTTTTTAAAATTTATTTACCATACAGGATGCTTGTAAACATTAATTGCAGATATGTATTATAATTGCAGATTTTTTAACGATTTAAAATATACATACATAGAGTCACGCTTCTTTTCCTTTAGGATAGGCAGAGATCACATCTTACCACTTACTACAATCCTGACAAATATGTTTCGTTTCTTCTACTTGTCATTAGTATTTTCATTCAACCTCGTCGGTTGCGCGTACTTTTGATGTGGCGTTTTCCTTAAAACGTCTTTGATCTTATCGATACGTTCGCCTACGTCGACTCATAAATCTGTTTTGTCAAAATTCTTCCATCCATCCTCTCTACTTGTCAAAACCATCCAGGCATCCCTTTCTCTATCTTTGTCACTAACATCTTCTACCACACTGCTTCAAGCTGTGCCTCACTTTGTACATCGAAGTCACTCAAGCTATGCTTCTCAATTTTTTCATTTCCACAGCATTAATCTTACTTTCATGCTGCTTCTGCTAAGTATACAAACTCTTTATCTTGTTCCTCTCTTTCTCCTTCATTGGAACTCGACAATCCGTCATATTTTCCTCTTTTTCTAAAACCATTACTTTCGCCCTATCTACATTAATTTTCATTGCATTGCTTTGTAGTGCATCATGCATAATATTAACCATCGCCTGTAACTACTCCTCCGATTATGCTAATATAACCTGATCATCAGCGCATAAGAGGCATTGATGGCCAGATCATAACTTTCTTAATCGAACTTTCTTTTTGGATTGAATCATTACCACAAGTTTCATGTTAAATATATATGACATTCATATAAAATAACAAATATGTAATACCTACTAGCATCTGATGCTTAACTACAACCATACTAGATGGTAAGTGGTGAAGCCAATATTCCCTATTACTCGAGCCCTATGCAGGAATCCGTCTAGGTAGGTACCACCCCGGGGCCAGTTATTCTGCAGTGAAGCAGTAGTGAGCAAACATTTGTGTTTCGGTTTGAAGGGCACTGAGAGCTATCGTAATCAATGTGGTGTCTCTCAGAAATGTTCTGGGTGACACAGCAATTGTTATGGGCCGACATTGCACTTATCATGAGGCAAACGTTTTGCTCGTTACGACACTTTATCCAATAAAAAAATGGGTACCGTACATTTTACATTTTCATTCTTTATTGGAAGGATTATCTACGAGACTCAAAAACCATTTACTATCAGGAGGATACTCGTTTGTTTTTTTTTTCAAGAAATAAATAACGTTTAACAAACGCATACAAATATACTGAAGTCGAACAGCCATGTAGTTGCGGTGTGAGGGCATCCATCGTCTCCACTCTTTGGGATCTATGTTGCATCTATGTTGGAGGCGAAAGCCTTCTTTGGGGAAACCTTTTGATCGACACATATTGGAAAGATATTACTATAAAAACGATGCCACACATTAGGATTTAGTATATATCGTGAGTGCGTTTACGGACATAAATTTCACATGCACAACGCAACCAGACCGGAAAACTATAAATTTGTGATTTTGCACAAGTGTTAACCCTGTCTGGTTTTTGAATCCAGTAACTACGGCGAAGTCAGGTACTTTGACCACCAGGCCCAGCAGTCGTCAAATCTATTATGTTCATGTGTAAGCATCTCGTTCTTCGTTATTGACGCAAGGGAATTTTTAACACCACATTTCGTTCCATGGGTGTCCAAAAAGTGTGCGTGGAAGCCAAAAAGACGTAGTGGTCCCCAACACAACGTTGAAAATGTTTCTCAAGCATGTCAGACTTCAAATATCCTGACTAAGAACAGCGTATAGGGGTGTGAGACACTTTGTACTTTGGTCACCTATCTGACAGTTAAGCGTGGCTATTACTGCAATTTCCCCCAATTAAATAAAAATCATTTGTCCACTGATGATAATTATAAAGTGGCAGAATGATGATCATTATTAAGTGACAGATTTTACAGAGTAGAGATTGTTCATCGAAATGCATCAAAAGATGGTGGAACATCTAAGACATGGAAATATTTGCTATAAATCTCAAAACTGATCATGTTGACTTAGATTGGAATTGTCCTCAGACTTTCTTATAGGTTATTTTGTAGTCTTATTTTTTGAACCGGTGTAGATTTTTGACTTTTGTAAAAGCTTTAAGCAAGCCTAAATTGAATAGCGAAATTTTTGCTTTGAATTCGAGACAAGACTAGGGCTAACAATTATAAAACGCTGACCGCAACGATAGGTATGTAGACAGATAGGTATTAGTAATAATAACAATTTTAGTTCATAGTATTCGAAAAGATATTCCACCAAAACGTTTAAATCAACGACCTGTTAAAAGCGTGGGGAATTCGCGTTTAAATCCAAAAATTCCAAATACAACACTACGTGATCTGAATTTGAAGGCACATACTCGTAAATGTCACACTCATTTTACAGGATTTAGTCATTTGTCTCGTTCTTTCATCTTGACTGTTAAGATGTTATTTTTACTTGCCTCATTGTGACATATTTTTATATATTAAGTATTAAGAAAGAATATGTATCTTCGATCGTAGGCACGCAAGTCTCGTCTGATTTTTAAAAGTGTTTTCATAAACATAAAGTCAGGAAATCAGTAATTTAGCGAACTTCACATGTCCTCGACATTTTTATTTCACAGACATTAACTCTTTCCCTCAATTTTTTTCATCACCATTGGTCCTGCCATTAAGAATCGAACTCAGGTTGTGTACATGGTACATAGTGCATACGCCATGCAATTGTCGATTAGCGGCCGTCCCAAAACTACGGCGGCTAACGAATTAAATCATTGAAGTTACAATGCAGCTTGAACTATCCTCTTGACCCCATCTGAATATTTTCTTTTTACTTTCCCGTGAATTCGGTGAAGCGTTGTTATGATTAAAGTAAATGTGTAATTTAATTAAATGTTCAACACTCTCCACGTTACTCTGAAACAAACTTATTTATGAAATATATTGAAAGTAATTTATTGCGTTAATTTAAGAATTAACTAATTTACTGAACTCAATATTATTACTTTCTATTGAACTTATTATTATTAGTTAATGCAACCACATTTCAAGGAATAAATAATAAAAAGAGAATTCGTATGAAACGCATAATAAGAATTATATATTTTATGAAACCCGTGCTACGCGCATCACCAGCGGAATAGGTATGTACCTATTGCACCGGGACAGGCAGTGCAAATAGATTTTTTTTTCAGGGGGAGGGGCAAACAAGCAAGCGGCTCACCTGTCTGCAATACCAGAGGAATTTCGAGTGAGTTGCCGGCCTTTGAGGAAAGAGTACGCTCTATTTTTGAAGGTTCCTAGGTCGTATTGGTGCGAAAAAACCGCTGGCAGAAGCAGATTCTATAAAGTGGGAGTGGGTGGAAGAAAATTTCTGGAAGGGCGCACAGTGGTGGAAAGACAAAAAGATGTTGATGGAATTTTAAGTTATGCAATAAAACCTTAGGAAACGGTTACTCGGGGATAAATCCCCGTTTGATATACTGTTTCCGCCTTATTCCTCTTAGAACACAAAAATGCTCGCTGGATCATCAAATAGATATTATAAAAACCTTGAGGAAGATGTTTTCTTAAGGAATTATAAATCTTAAGTCTACAAAGGAATTACAATGCGCGTGCGATCAGTTCGAAAGGGTTACGTAAAATCAGCAGCCGATTCGTGGCAGTGACAACTGATACCTTTGACTTTTACTTTTTTTTTCAAAGTTTCGCTATCAGGTAACGCGATGCGATTGTTGTTTTAGATTGACGATACTATTATATTTCATAACCTTCATTACTTAAATCTGGTAAAGTGGTTGAAGTTTTTATTTATTTTGCTCAGTCAATTGTTTCAATTCTTACTGTAATATACTTTTTATTTTGACGTAGACCTTGATTTTATTAAATTACAATAACTTTTCTTTTCAAAGTGTTTTGGTAAAGCGAATTTTGTAATAACCGGCTTAAGAAATGCTTTATACAAATAAGTTTAGCAATGCAATAAGCGGCTTAAAAGTATCCATCTTTCTTTACCGTTCCGTGGATGTCAATGTCATAAAATCAACTCGGGCAGACAAATATCGTGGCCTCGCATTTGCTTGGTGTAGAATTTGTTTATACAACCGCTAGTCAACATGTCAAGCGTGGTGATTTTGGAAATACCTTGTAAGCTTGAGAGAGACTAATGCCTAACAGGAGACCATTTGCGGGCAGATGATGATATGATATTGCAATGGAAGAAAAACAAACTTAATTTTGTAAGATACGTATGGCAAATGTAGAGCCAAAGCGGATAGGTCGGAGGATCGATCTGGTGAGGACGTCTCACCCTACCAGTTACATTTATATCACGTAAGATGATGATGATGTCCTCTTGGTCGATTTCGAACATGGCGAGAACTTCCGAACATTGTTGGGAGCTACCAACTTCACAGGAGATATTATAGTGCAACAATTGTACGCGCAAGCGTAGAGATACACTCGCTCTTCCTTACCTACCCGTGCCCGATGTAACGCTGATGCGATAAATTATTTTTTTGAGCTTCCCTTGTTGCTTGCGTTAACCAATGCGATATAAATTGTGTATTACAGGTTAATATTTCGAAATTCCTCTGGTAATTAATTTTCTGCCACATTCTATTAACTATCTATGTGACGGTTCTCGTTGTGTATTTACATTTGTATATGAACAGACAAATACATCCAAAATTTCCTGCTAATGCATGCTCTATAAATAAACATACCTTCACGAAATAAGTGCAAAAGCGCTGACCTAACCCAGATAACACAATCAGATCACAATCACAAACACCAATCACAAATGACCAATAAACATACTCGTACCATCAACACTCGTCAGTAATCCATTCTGCGCCCGAGTGTCTAATAAACGTACAATCACGATCAGACCTATCTAGTCTTAAAACTAACGCTATTTTAGGTAGTCTGTCCTGAAAATACATACATACATAGAGTCACGTCTCTTTCCTATAGGCAGAGACCACATCTTTCCACTTGCTCCGATCCTGACACACATCTTTAGGTCCCTCTACTTTCATTAGTGTTTTCATACAAACTCGTCGGTTGCGGGTACTTTTGACGTGGCCTTTCCTTAAAACGATTTCGATCTGATCGTAATACGTTCGCCTACGTCGAACGTATTCAACGTGTCCAAACCATCTAAGAATCCCTTTCTCGATATTTGTCACTACATCTTCTGCCACACCGCAACGTTCTCTTATCACGTTCTTTCTCAGTTTGTCCATCAAAGTCTTGAAAATAAACCATCTTAAACTCGTATCGATGCGGCTACAAATTCCTATGTGGCTCACGTTTTATTTATTTACGCTGATCGATCATGATCGTCAACATTTTAGCCTATCACAAGTCCACTGTTGAACATAGCCCTGTCTCATAGATCGACACAAATATTTACAGATCGTCGCATCTAGGAGAGCGTCGGCCTACACTTGCCGGTAAGCGCTTGTCAATCGATTTCCCCAACGGTTCGGTTTTACGAGCTACATGATAGGTTTATTGCCAATTTTACTTGCTTATACTTGGCTAGATTTTCAGGAAGATGTGTATTCTGGGTTTATGCTTTTAGAATTAACTATTATAAGTTTATACTACTAGTAGGTAACTATGAGAGAACGTTTACTTTTATAAATATGGGTACATAGGCACAGTTTGTAAGTTGTTTTCGTGGTCAATAGACATCTTCATCTCAAGATGACTCCTAAGAGTCATTATGATTTTTATTTCTCTATCAGGTTTCCTCACGACATTTCCCATCACCGCGTAAAATGTGGAAATTCAGAACTTGAGATTAAAATTAACAAGGTCAGTGGCGTCGGGGCTTTCGCAAATCGAACTCAAGTTGTTCACGTTCTATGAAAGTTAATCAGCTTATATTTACATATTTAAGTATATTCATATTATATCGACACATGAAAATCTTTTTAAACGACAAATTATTATTTAAATAAATAATAAGGTTTTTGCAAAACTGATTTCCTTGTTACTTGCATTAATAACTACAAATGTCATAAACATTAAAAACAATTTTTTTAATCTTTAAATAGTTATCCAACTTCTATGTTAATTATGTAAATGACCTCAAATTCATTCAACAATTATTATGCAATAAACACCTAAGGATGGAACTGTATGTAATTGAACCTGTACCGACTGTTAACAATCTAACGAACGACTTTCGAATGAACAATTTGGTTCGCTTCATTAAAGTTGATATATTAATGTTCTGTGTGTACGTTTATAAGTAAAAAACTAAGTAATATCGTCTAATTAGAAACGTGACGACCTCCGCAGCATTGAGTAGCGGCAATGGAGTTAATTGATCGCAGAAAAAGAATTGCGTTATTGAGATTCGCTGTTTGGTTTTTATCGTTGTAGATGAAGAGCTCAAATGTAATGGAGCTATTAGACGCGTAATTTTTTTTAAACAGTTTTAATGAAATTAGATTACTTGTAAGTGCTTTCAAGTGTAGACAGCAACGGACCGAATCAACGGATTTTAATCCCGTCTTTTCTAATTATTTTAGTGTCACACACTAAAATTTATAAATATTTTATTATTCCACATTTTCTGAAAGGTATAAAGAAGTCCGAAGCCGAACTCTTCAATTTCGTAATCCACGATATACCAGCGAAGCTGTTAGTTGAAATTCCGAACTTTTTGAGTAGCGAAAAGACTAACAATTTAGAGAAATATTTTTTTTGAGAACATTTGCAGTCCTTTAACCCGCTTCATAAAATTTTAACAAAATAGAAGGAGACCTATGCTGCTGAATAATTCTACTCTGTCATTTTATTTTTGTCTTTACTGTAAACCTTTTTTCGTGGCAACTTTTTAAGTAATCTTCATTGCATTCCAATGGTAAAACGGGCACAAGTAACGGCCAGTGTCATCAGATATCACTCACGAACCAACCATTTCCACCAGCACTTATTGGGGGTTTGTATTATGTCAAAGAATTAAAAGCAGTGTAGCTTGAATAATAAACTCGTTTCTTAAAAACCTCATGAACACAAACATTATTGCTAGAGGAAAATCGAGTAACCTGTTTTAAGATAAGGAAAAATATAAAATGGTGTATATTACTTAATTTTTGACACCTTTTTAGCACATTTTTGACCCTTCCACAGTAGCGCACACGAGCAAACTAGATAGATACCCTCCACCACTACAACATTACCACTAGGCAATATACACCACTGGAGTCGAGACAACGATACGTGTATACATTCAAAACGAGGCACTATCAAGTGTTATATACAGAAAGCCATCGAGTGAGCGGCTCGGTCAAGGAACTGCCTATTTGCAAGCAGTTTTCTTAGCAAATTAAATTTCTTTCCTTCGTAAAAACTGTAAGACAAATGTACAGTGTACTATCCCAACTATATGGAGAAACACAGCAACAGAGTGCAATCTGTGAGAAGCCGGCGGTGCTTGATGACAATTTCAAGTCTGTTTAATTACAGTATAGGTGAACAAGTCACTTTGAGCTCTTGTATCAACAATCAATTTTGAAACGAGCAAATGTTAAAAAAATGAAGTAGAATATCGTATTCTATTTTATATTATTGTCTTATAGCATGATTAAAAGTTTATTATTTTTTTAATATTGCAAAATTCAGT
Organism: Luehdorfia chinensis; assembly: GCA_019845155.1. Lineage (NCBI taxonomy): Eukaryota > Metazoa > Arthropoda > Insecta > Lepidoptera > Papilionidae > Luehdorfia > Luehdorfia chinensis. Next base: position 6,992,605 of record JAHVAK010000003.1, on the reverse strand, counting down.
TAACTTACATAAACCAATTAAAAAATGCTATGGTCGGTGAGCGGCTATGTCGGGTTTTACGTCAAGGATCATTCACGATTGCGACCCAAATATTGACGCAGACATTTCGATACTGGGAACACCGATGACGTTTAAATATCGACCGATACCAGTGCAGTGCGTTCACAGAGCTCTTACTTTTTTTAACATTGCTACTGTATTAATTACCTACAGATACCTTACGTCCTTAATTTTTTAATTAATATTCTCTGCTAATTGCTTCAAATGAGTGTCCTACGTAAATTTCTCAAGTCTTGATTATCTTCACAAGCTTCTAAATAATATACTGCTATATATGCCTCTTCGAAGAACGGATTATTAGCCATAATGTTCACGACTCTTGGTAGACACCTGCGCAATTGCAGTCTCACGCCTGAACCGCTGCTGCCCATCACTGGCCTGAATAAGTCAGGTTTCCGCCATCTTTTGGAGACCACACGATGTTTTCTTAGTCTAATTTTCTGACAATGGTATCAATTGACGTAGAAGTTTGTCATCCGCAGTTAACATACTACATTAACCAGCACCTAAAACATTTAACCCACAGACATCATAAACCATTGTTATTTTAGTTAGTCACTCAACGACAATCGTAAACGCCGACATAGAAGTGACGAGTTTTATCTTATCCTCAACTTCCCGTATCCAATGGAACGACCATACTACCGGATTTAAATGCAAGGACTTTCAAAAGGTGACAGAAATTTCTTTTGAATTTTGTACTCTTATTGAGTTTTGTGAACGTATAAAAAGTGTCGAAATGTGTGTTTTAAAGATTGGTGGGCACGTCGTATTGAATAGATTTTTTTTGATTTATAAAGAACTAGCTGATGCCCGCGACTTCGTCCGCGTCGACATAGTTAGGTTTCTTAAATATTCCGTGGGAACTGAAATAGCTATGTCAATTCGGAAATATAACAAACAGACAGAGGGACAGAGAGAAAGAACTTTCGCATTTATAATATTACTATGGATTATGATAGAAGATTTACTAATTTTTATCTTATTTGTTATTTACTTAATGTTTATTTTCGAAAATATAATTTTAAATATATCAAATCAGAGGAACCAACATGGCTCGCCTAGTAAGACTTTTGCATTTAAAATCAAACTGAACGCAACTCGGTTGTATGAGTACACGCTGCGAACTTATGGCCAACTCTGAGCGTATTGGTGTCTATAGTTTTTTGACGCGAGCGTATTGGTCTTCAAATCGTCCGAAAATGTTTGAAACCTAACCTATTTTGCACATACCTGTTTTGTTTGTTCAAAAAAAAGTAGTCGTAGTGTATGAATTATTTCCTCTGATGCAAATAAACGAGCGAACCTTTCGATACCGACGGGTAAGTGCCAAATAAAGGAATAAATTAAAGCATCGATCCCACCGTGGGCCGTTGCGCGCCGGTCGGCGAGCGGTTACGTCAAGTCGCACGTCAAAGCTCGTGATTGCGGCGCGCGCCGCCGCCGTCACGCGCCCGTGGTCGCTGCACGAGCGGCAGGGGCTGGACTTGGACAAGTATAACATTCACAGTGAAAACGCACGAGGCGTAGAGGACACCTTAAGCTATTAAGCTGCATCAAATCATTAATTAGTTTTCTTAAATAACGTAAAAGACACTTACCAGTTGAATTAATAAGAGAAAACTAATATTTTTCGAATGGTATTGGATTAACATCAACTAACATCAAAACAGTTTTTAAATGTAACGAATTTAGTGAAATTTGTCGGCCCGGTTGACACAGCCGGTTAAGCGATTGCCGTCTGCGTTCCATTCTTGCAAATATTTTTATAGCCTTTTCTTTAGATAGTTGTTCCTGGTCTGGATGGGTAAAATGAAGTAACTGACAATTTTAACGAAAGTCATTTACGGAAGATTGCAGTCCCGCCACTCTCTGCTAAGCACGAAAAATTTTATGACGTATAACAACTAAATTGAAGTTAAAAACAACGAAAGTCCATAAATGATGTAATTATCTCATATATTTATTATTATATCATCAGTTTCATATATAGATTATATCATCAGTTTCTTCAGATACTAATACTTACCATTTTCATTTGTTAGCAAAAATGAATAACAATAAAAAAACTTACTGAACTTTGACGGCCAGACCTACGCGACCTTTTGGGAAGTCCGTTTAATATCGTTGAGTAACAGTTTCTAAATTCGAAATAGCTGTGTCTGTACAAGATACAAATATTTAATTCGTTATATTATCTACATGCAAACATTGATACATTTCGAAGAATAAAATTTACAAAGTTCTCATCGTAATAAATGGATGGATTTATTGTTTGAACTTCAAGTACGCCTCTGCTCTCGGCTCGCCACGGGCGATAGTTTTCCCACGGTCGCGAACGCTCCGCGGCCAACAGCACTGCCATTTACATGCCCCCACTACCGTATTACACAATCAACATACCATGAGCACACCTACAGAACCGAAACAATATGCCTAACCAATTGATGCACTTTGCCGAATAATCGTCATAGAGATGTTGACGACCCAGTCGCGTAGCGAGCAACGAACTTTTTTTTTATTTGATAAAGTGACGAAACGAGCAAAACGTTCACCTGTAAGTGCTACGTCTGAACAAATGCCGTGTCACCCAGAACATTTCTGAGTGACACCACGTTGCACCCGTCACCCTGAGACTTCAGTTCTTAAGTCTCATATGCCCAGCGATTATGCTAGCTCTCAGAGCCCTTCATACCGAAACACGGTAATAACACAAAATCTCTCTAAATAAAGAAAGAAAAAGCATTTATTGGTACAGCACAAAAGGACAACACACATAGTTACAATTTAAACACATACTAATAAAAGAAAATTAAAATAACATGTGTCAAACATTAACAATAAAAAAAAGAAAAACAAAATTAAAATAAAAGAAAACAGTGTAAAATTACTAATAGCCATGTGCGTGTCTCACGGCTGAACCAAAAGGTCTCCAGATCACCTGCAAGTCCGACTATAAAATCTGACGCTGATTTTCATCTGGAACCTAATGCACTACGGTTGTCAAGTTCAGCTGTTCCAGTGTTTTTTTTTACTTATTTATACGTCACAGATAATAGAATAAAATAAATTTGATCAATATGCATGTAATGTATGCATAAATAATTGTGCATATCTACATAGTCAATAATTACTATAATACACTATAAAAAATTAATCAGATTAATATATATATCAGATAATTATATTATAAAATAAGATTGTTATATATATAACTAGCTGATGCCCGCGACTATGTTCGCGTGGTTATAGGTTTTTTTAATATCCCGTGGGAACTGTTTGATTTTCCGGGATTAAAAGTACCCTATGCCCGTCTCCAGGATGCAAGCTATCACTGTGCCAAATGTCGTCAACATCGACTCAGCGGTTGAACCGTAAAAAGGTAACGAACAGACTGGGCGACAGAGAGAGTTACTTTCGCATTTATATTAGTATGGATTATTGTTTTCTATAATATAAAGTGTATTTCAATTATTTTTAAATTCTAGGAGAAAAACGTATTTTCATCTAAAGAGGTATCATACAGGTCATTTGCATTAGGTTCTCGATTGTTAACCATACTAAAATAATAAAACAATATACAATTTTTGTAACAAATATTATTACAAATCTCAATTCATATTTAAAAAGAAAAAAGGCACTTAAAGTAAACAAAAGTACTTTCTTAATTAAAGATGCGGGTGTTCCTAAGCATCAGCGAGTCCATAATGTGTCTAATTATAGAAAATTAAATTCATTCCTAAAACACACCAGACTCACACTGTCCAATCAGTTTTAAAATTAACTGCACAAAGAATAGGTAGAAACTTAAACGGTCCATTTCGTTAACATTATAGTTATATAAATTCCATTCTCTGCAATTTTATCTTCATATAAGAATTCCGTAACAGAAACGAATCCCTAAAAGATCGATATTATTAAAACAAATAAGAGCAAGAAAATCGGCCATACCCAATGCCGCTTTAAAGTTTTGAGCTTATTATAAGGTATCAAATCTTAATTAATATATGCATTAATATAAAACGAAATTATATGATGATATGGTATTGAGGTAAGATCCTCCACGATACCCAATTTTTGAGTAATAATATAATTAAGATACTTTAAATACCATGTAAAATACTATAAGGTCTTACCTTACACGCGACAAATATTCAACGGAACCCATGTAAAACCTTTGTTAAATCGCTTTTTAGTCGACATAGGTTATCTTAATTCAAAATAGACAAAACTTATAATATGTCTCCGATGTGCCGAGGTCCACGACGTCATTCGTTAGACTACACTAATCTGCTAGGATAAATTTCAAGCAAATATTTTGTAACGGTTTGTAAGAGTGATCATTAATTGTGGATTGTAAACGTACTAATAAGGATACTTACATTGCTTGCTGCTTGCTTGTTGCGTGTTGTAACTAGCCGATATTTTTATATGTAACAAAGTGACACGACTAGCAAATTGTTAACCAAATTGTTCGATTACTTTTCCAGTTTTAAGGCTGGGGTGCGTAAGCCCGATGCAAAGTTTGGATTTCGCCAGAGATCATAAAGACAGCAAACAAGATATAATTGTTTGTTTAGTTTCATAAATATAAAAAAATAATATGTATATAATATTTTTTCTATTAATATATTCAAGAAAACTACCACTCCATCTCATCCAATCGATCTCGTAAAAGGCGAGTAAGGAACTGCACTGTGCACCCAACAGCGCATGGTGGCGATGGGCGCTCACCACCTATCACACCAAGTGCATTATATTGTTTTGGTGAAACATGTATTGTGGCAGACATCTGTTTGTGCAGTGAGTGCCCAGTCTCTGACTACCCCTTATGGGATACAGTCGTGATCTTATGTGTGTATGTATGTATGTAATATATTCCAGTAATAGTATATATTATCTGTATATAATATTTTTTGTTATTTTTAAGCTATGTGTGGTTTTTACAATTTCGCTTGCTATTAGGCATTTCCATCCAGTATCCACGCTTTTTTCAAGTGAGGATTCTTCATCTTCATCGGTCTTTGATCTTTGAGAGTAGAACATGCATTTATTAGGAACATATCATTTCTACCAGAGAAGCGACTGTATACAAAATACTATAATTACTGACCCGTGCTGCCCATTCAATCCTTTTAACGGCCTCATATAAATCCAAATTAGTAGGTAGTTTGAGTATCATCAATATTTTAATGACTCCTTAAATGTTATTTCATTATACACTACGAAATGAGATACGGGGTAAGTTTAGAGAAATGTTATTATTTAGTTTAAGTTAGTTAACAGTAATTTTCTAATATCTAAAACAGATAATAAACAGTAAGACAGTATCAACTCTTACATTTTTAACATCCTTTATTATTTACAATCGGATCTATAGCAAAATAACTTTACCATTCTGTAATGGATTTTTGTGAAGTGACGCGTGATTCTGCACCATATCAATGATATATACGATGATACATATGTGACGCAAGAGATGACATATATTCAGTTTTAAAAAAAATCCACATGCACCAACAACCAAACCTGCAACCACGATCAGTTGACCATATAAATATTTGTTCTGTGCACTAACCGAACGCGCGACCCTTGACAAGCAAGCTGAGCTACAGCCTTACAGTATATAAATATCTTGAATGAGAAGTAACATGAAGACATGAAGCTTCATATAAACTACTTATGCTCTAGTCATCCATTCATGGTTGATACTGCTTAAGATCATCATCATTTCAGCCTATCACTAGTCCACTGCTGAACATAGGCCTCTCCCATAGATTGCTACAAACGTTTGTAGCTCTCTTCTGACGGGAATTTGTCATACGAGTAGTTGCCACGCTTGGCATGCGGGTTGACAACCGCAGTTTATTTGTTCTGATGTTCCAGGAAGATGCTGCTGCCCATCTTTTACGACACCCACGGGATGAGATTCGGTGGTAGATTCTTTTAAGCCGCTACTACACGGCTTAAGATAGATCATTTTAATTAATTGGTAAAAAGTGCAACTCGCAACCATTAGTGACAGATAAAAAAGAAATGAAGCTGTCGTTGTTTAAAGTTATAGTTATAATTTGCGATTTATTGAGAAAAGCTATCGTCTCCCGTTCCCACGGCCAGGTTTCCGGCCGAGGCGAATTTTGACAGATACTCGTAACTACGGAATCACTAACAGCCTCGGTACAGATAGTAAAAGCATTAATAATAAAATAAATTTTGATTAATTATTGTATGGGATCTTTGTAATGGAGTAGCTGATTTCGATTCCTTTAAATGGTTCCAGTGAGAAAAAAAGCGAATAAATGTCAAATTTATTGCGTAATTTTCAACGTCTTTAACATCTTATCTCTATAATTTAAAATTTAAATGATATTACTATATCCTTATCGCCGGCTATAATGTAAGCCGATCTTAAATAAGTTAATTTGAATTTTATATTTCCACATTTGAAACTATCTACTAATCTCCTATGTGGTAGCTCAGGGGCCGTTAATGTCATATTACGCGAGTAACCTGGGTTCGATCCCCGGTGCCAGCACCTCTGATTATTCTACAATTTTAAGTGCTGATTTACCACGTGCTTAGCGGTGAAGGAAAGCAGGGTAACGGGCGCAGTGAGGTGCTACGCAGAAACGTTTTGTGTGATCAGCATTTGCGATGGGCAGAAGTACCATCAGGTGAACGATGTGTTCACCTCGTCTCTACAATAAAAAAATCTCGTGGGTGCCGGGAATCAACATATAGAAATACCAGGAAAATCTCGTGGACTCTTCGCAAGGCCCAAATTATTCGGACCGGTGACTTGCAGCAGCGTTTAGGTTGCGAGGTGGTGGTACTGGTGTCTCAGGGTGACGAGCGCAGAAATGTTCTGCGTGACACAGCATTACTTATGGACAGTCGTTGCACTTTCATCAAGGTGAACGTTTTGTTCGTCTCGTCACTTTTTCCTTTAAAAAAATCTTAGTTCATTATTTTAGTAGAACATATTTTATTTTATGAAATCGTTAAGAATACAAAAAATATGATTTTCACTGGCATTCATCAATCATCGTTAAAGAAATTTAAAATGTAAATATATAAACATAAATAATGGTATACTGAAATAATCGAAAAAGAGCGCGTGCAACTCAGAATATTTGACACAAGGGAAACTTATATGTGGATTATTAGATTTTTTTAGAATATTAGAATTTTTATTAGAATTTTTTTTAGAATAAAAATAAATAAACCAGAAGTAACAAAAATATTACTCACTGTAAAATAACTGCTCGGTAAATAAACAATTATTAATTAATCGATAAATATTTATTAAGAATAAATAATACGTTGCACGAAAACGTTGAACTCATATTCATATATCATGTAATTTAGCTCTCATCAGCGCCCAAAAAAGTATGACTTCAAAAATGTATATTATTGTTACGAGTAACAATAAACACGATTATTTCTTTTGATTATTAAGTTGCTGATATATTGCTATAAGAGTTATAACAATTAGGTTATATAGTAATTCTGCTATTTTTGAAGCGTGTCAGTTTAAAAAAGTGATGAATAAAAAAAAAGGTAAGGCTTTCGAATTTTAAATTCTTCTGTTGTCTGTCCAGACTGGAAAGAATGACCGGCGATTAGATCCGCGGGCGCCGAACTAGTTTTGTAAACTATCCACTCATCGTCTACAATTTTTTGTGTCAGTGCTGTTTTATTTTTAAAAAAAGTTTATGGAGTAGATTTTATATAGAAGCGATTACTTAGTGTTTTAATGACATTGATTTTTACAAAAAAAAACTGGTCAATCTAAATGTAACGCTTAATAGTAGTGTCTTTTAAACGTGAAACTCATATTGTCACCAAATTATCATTCGGTTTTGTGTGAAAGTTTTGTTGTAGTCCCAACAAATGGCGATGGGAAGAATATCGTGCGGCAGATAGTAATAGTCTGGCAAACCCCTTTCTAGCGGCAGAGCCTTCTTTTTTAGCAGAGCAGTGTCCAAAGTATATTACCATGCAAAAATCGTAGGAATCATTACTATAATCCGCTCGGGTATGATCATCGCTATTCTTTTCAAAGTCTACTTTTGGACAAGAAAGGATCACAGATTCTGTGAAGTCGAGTAACTGGTATTATTACATTTTGCTTGTTTTTGTATACATAAAAAACATTATCATATGCATGTCGAGAGGCCAAGGTTAAGATATTAATTTCTTTAAATGTATCTCCAAGAGACATTTCAAAAGCAAGATTAGAACTTCACTCGCATTTCAAAATAGCCCCACAGCAAAATACCATAAGACATTATGCTATGGAAATTAAAACTAAAATAAACCAATGTAGCAGTTTCAACAATAGTTAATTTTCTATTTTATTAAAGCATAAGCTGCAGAGCTCAGTCTATTTGTTAGATTAGATAAAGGGGCCCCATTGAAGTTTCGCGTCAAGAGTTACTCGAAAAAAATTATTTAGATGCAAATCCAATAGATCCCCCATTTACATCCAATACCTTAACTTTTGGTGTTATGAATTTACCACATGTTGTTTTACTGCCGTCTAAAAGCAAATTGTAAACGTTTAACCAATGCACTACTTTTCTAATAGCATTATTCACCTCGTCTTGTCGTAAAAGTTGACGTTATATTTTAAAAATCAAAGATACATACATACATACATAAGATCACGACTGTATCCCATAAGGGGTAGCCAGAGACTGGGTACTCACTGCAAAAACAGATGACTGCCACAATCTAAAAGTAAAGTAAAGTTTCAGCCTATACATGTCCCACTACTGAGTACAGGCCTCCTCTCATTTCTGAGAGGGTTTTGGAGCTAGGAAGATCCGCCACGCTGCTCCAATACGGGTTGGCGGACTTCACATGTCTTCGAAATATTTTTTATTCCTCAGACATGCAGGTTTCCTCACGATGTTTTCCTTCACCGCCGAGCACGTGGTAAATCAGCACTTAAAATTAGCAATTAACAATTTTAGTGGTGCCGGCTACGTTTCACCAAAACAATATAATGCACTTGGTGTGATAGGTGGTGAGCCCATCGCCACCATGCGCTGTTGGGTGCACAGTGCAGTTTAATTCCTTACTCGCCTTTTACGAGATCCATTGGATGAGATGGAGTGATAGTATTCTTTTAACGAGCCGCCACCACACGGCTCAAAGATGTCAAAGATGTCAGATCAATAATACTATGTAATGGTTGTCACCTACTAGGTAAAGTAAGGGTTGTTATTTTATACGCAGAATATAGTTCCGTCATCATTGATACTTAAGACACACTCCCTAACTTTTATCTGGAGGCACAAAATTTAAATGTTCAGATTCGGCAACGGCAGTGACGTCAGTCACGGTTTTCTAATAAGTGGTACTGGTGGTAGGATTTCTATGCAGGAATTCGTCTAGGTAGGCACCACCCCAGTGCCAGTTATTCTGCCGCGAAGTAGTAGTGTGCAAACATTACTGTGTTCGTTCGGTTCGAAGGGCACTGAGAGCTAGCGTAATCACTGGGCATATGAGACTTAAGAACTGATGTCTCCGGGTGCCGAGCGCAGTGTGGTATCACACAGAAATGTTCTGGATGATACGGCATTTGTTATGGTTAGACGTTGCACTTACCATCAGGTCAACATTTTGCTCGTTTCGTCACTTTATTAAAATAAAATAAAGTAAATAAGTCGTAGGATAAATAGTTAATTTATGAAAAATTAACTATTTAACCTACGATTTCGGGCTTCATTACAGATTTTACAATATTCTCGATGTATGTTAATGGATTATTGCGCCGTTTACATAACACAAAAATTAGCATTTGAAACCTTTTTTATCCATTTTAAATCTACAAAATTTCCGTTTTAGATATTTAAAATGGAGATGTTATGTGCTTTTTGTTACTTATCATTATTTTTTTCTCTAAACTAATAATAAAATGCCGCGTGTATGAAAGATCATCGCTTTACCGATTCGGCTTCTTTATGTATTCGTTATTGTTAAGAAAAGGTTTTTTGGGACAGCCGCCGGAAATATCGGAAACTTGGATGGTATTTTTGTATTAAAATCTCAATAAAAATTATAAAATAAACATACTTAATACTTTTTTGCTTAGTGCATTTCTCATTTTCTTCATTAGTAAATTGGGTGACTTGTTAGTAATAGTTTTAAGAAATTTGATTTGAAATTTATCATTTGGTCAATTAATGTGAGATTAATACATTTTTTTTATTCCATAAAGTGATGAAACGAGCAAAACGTTCACCTGATGGTTAGTGCAACGTCTGCCCATAACAAATGCTGTGACACCACACTGTGCCCATCACCCTGAGACATCGGTTCTTAAGTCTCATATGCCCAGTGATTACGCTGCCTCACAGTGCCCTTCAAACCGAAACACAGTCATGTTTGCACACTACTGCTTCACGGCAGAATAACTGGCTCTAGGGTGGTTCCTACTTAGGCGGATTCCTGCATAGGAATCCTACCACCAGTAAAGTATCTTTTATTACTGACGTAATAAAAATAGTTACTAATAAATAAGTAAAACCAAATGCAATACATAAACGATAGTGGAAATGAAAGTGGCAGTAAAGATTATAATTGTTGCTACGAATCACGACTGCTCGATGTCGAAAATCTAGTACACCGATTGAAGGCTTATAAAGCGACTGAACTAATTGATCGCTCTCTTACCAATCATCATTTAAAAAAACAAAGAGGCACTCAGTGTAAAAAAATATCTGTTACAGGAACAATAAATATGAATAGAATTTTAGACGACTACTAGCTGATGCCCGTGACTTCCGTTGATACAGATTTTTTTAAATATTCCGTGGGAACTTTATACAATAAAAAAATCCTTAAACCATTAACCTTCACTATGAATAAGATAATCGAAGTAGCAGTCGCATATGAAAATAAAAGTTATGTGAAATAAAATCTTCTTTAGTATTATTATATTTTCAGCCTATCACAACTTCATTGCTGAGATTAGCCTCCGTATCGCGGTGGTCACACCAGAACATGTGTTCTCAAGTCTTATATACTCTGTACTTGAACTAGCTATCAGTGCCCTTCAGATGTTTACATACTACTGCTTGAAAGCAGAAGGCTTTGCGGTGGTGCCTACCAAGACGGATTCATGCATAGGAATCCTAGCTCCAGTGAAACATCCCTTTGTTCTTAAGTCAAATCTCATTTGAACCCAATGTTTGTTCAACACATAAATTATTGGTTTCATATAAAGGTGATGTCATCCTGGATTGTCGACCAGGGCGACAACCACCGAGTATTGTTGGACGTTATCAACTGCGTAGGAGGTATTACAGCGCCACAAGTGTACGTGCGAACACTTGGACACTCAGTTTTCCCAATCTACCCGAGCCCAGTGTAACGCTCCTGCGATAAGATCGCAACACACCCAGATCCACAAACTAACAATTTGTGTTTTTGCATAAAGTTGGTTCCGGCTGGAATTCGAACTAGACGCATCCGATACCAATACCGACGCTGATATATCGGCGATATTTTAATTTTTCCGATGCTGGGACGTCGATACATTTAAAATTTCGCGACTTATAAATCTAATGTAAGCGCGTGGCCAACTGACTCAAGTGCACGGGGAATACCCGATGTTCATTTCGTTCGTCAGTTCACCCGGCTTATCTACTTATTTCACTAGTTGCTTTCTTTAGCAGAATATAAAAATATTATTAATCATGACAGTCACAAAACAAAAGAGTGCTTGTCACAATGTCCTATAAAAAAGTTATTACACATCAAACATGTGGATCCATATGAAAAGGCATAACCAAAGTGAAATTATCAAGGTTTATTGAAAACGCTATGCTGTTATTATAAATATGGTCTCGCGGTCTTCCGTGTCCAAAAAAGTTATATCAGAAATTTATGAACTGTATTTATATTCGCATTGTATTTGTATTTTACCATATTTTGAGTGGATTAATGAAAATGTAAATAACGTGCATAGTTTCATAATACATTCTACGAAATTCACTAATTGTATCGATATCGATATCGGCGACACCATTTAAAAAAATATCGGTATGGGTATAGGTATCGTATCGGCAAAGGCCCGTATCGGGGCATCCCTAATTCGAACCGGCGGCGTGGTAGGCAGTTCTCTAACCACTAGACCTCGTGGTCATATAATACATACATACAGTCACGCCTTTTTGCCATAAAAGGGGTAGGCAGAGGCCACACACGTAGCCCACTTTTCACCACCGCGTGAAACGAGACGTCTCGGGTGGCGAACCACTTCGCCCGCCATTTTGGTACGATTCAAATAAAATTTGACTCCCCATTGCGTTCCAACGAGAAGTATAATGACAGCATTGCATATTATAGTGTTATTATATTCTGCACGAATAAAAGCTGTGCATACAATTACGACTCCTCAGTAGGAAAGAGGTAGGTTCTATTCTTCTCTGCCGGACACCTATCGGTATATCATACAATAGTATATTGTTATTGTAACCGATCGTTTTGCTTTGACTTTCCACAAGATAAGAAAATGACACTGCTCTGAGTGGAATTCAGTTCAACAGAAACTGGAGATGATTTTCTGAAAAGTGGATTTTCTGCAAAGTATCGGCTTTATAGAATGAAGCCGTTTATAAAAACGGACCACATCGGACAGACGATTGAATCAGTGCAATCAGATAAAAGCGACATGTCTGATTTTTAATTCGTCGCAACCACGCCCCGTCTGATCTGTAAAAACATTAAGAAGAAAATATGACGAACGACCGACTATTGAATTTTTAGTTATTAATGGTTAACGTTACATTCTGTAATATAAATATGTATTATGAATGTTATAATGTTCTAATGCATGATTTTATTAATGCTTTATTGCTTAGTTCACTCAATGTTCTAGCCAAAATTAACTGAACTTGCACTGAAATATTGTTCGGACAATGAAACGTATAGTTGTATTGTTTTCTAAATAAACGTGGCCTCACACCAGTATTTTAGAATCTGTTGGCCACAAGTATTTGTCTCGTGCTGGAATCGAACTCGCGACCCGGCCACAGCCAAAAGTTTAGACATCACGACCACCGAGCCGACGGCAACTAATTTTATTCTACATACATATGTATATTGCCCTCAACATCTCTTACAGAAATAAAAACACAAATAAGAAAAAAGGAATATTTTGTTCCAGCAAAACAAAAATTAGAGAAAGAGACAGAAGATATAGGAGATAAATGAGAGATAGAGGCCTATGTCCAGCAGTGGACTGCCGCAAGCTGACGATGATGATGATGAAAACAAAATGAAAAATCAGTATAATACGAGTATAAACAATTCAAATGACATACATGTTTATAGTGAAAAGCGGTGATCACTTACCGAGTCAAACTCTACAAAAAAATACCTTAAAATCAATAATAAATTAACTTCTTGGTCCCTTTTCTGATCAAATGAGCAGAAAGAATTTTATTAATTAGAGAAATATAGTTCACACAGCCGTGGTAGCTCAGGGGCTAGGCGCTCGCTATAAATTTCATAGTACGCTAGTGACCTGGGTTTGATCCCCGGTGCCGGCACCTCTAAAATTGTTATTTTAAGTGCTGATTTACCACGTGCTCGGCGGTGAAGGAAAACATCGTGAGGAAACCTGCATGTCTGAGAAATAAAAAAAATATATTTCGAAGACATGTGAAGTCCGCCAACCCGCATTGGAGCAGCGTGGCGGATTCTTCCTAGCTCCAAAACCCTCTCAGAAATGAGAGGAGGCCTGTGCTCAGCAGTGGGATATTTATAGGCTGAAACTTTACTTCTTTTTACTTTAGTTCACACCCCTTAAACATTTTTTTAATTAACAGCTATACTTGAACTACTCGTGGGACGGGATTCAGTATCATCAAATTAATGTTCAGTTTAACATTTATAAGTGTCGATGATTACGGTAATTTCCCCTTATTCTAGTCAGAGAATTAATCCTAAGTTAACTGAAGATTATAGGGCCTTTCGCAAGCTAGAAGAAACAGTCGTAATCGCCACGCTTGGCAGGCGGATTGCTAATTAAATTGTTTGTTGAAAAGAATGGGAGATGTCGCTGGTTAATGTTTTTCATGGCGTTATGTTGTATGTATGTATGTTTATCGTGTACTGAAGGCGTAAAAGAAACTTTTTTTTATAGAAGGGAGGGCAAACGAGCTAACGGCTCTTCCGCTGATAAGTGACCTACCGCCGCATGAACATCGCAACGTAAAGGTATTCCGAGTGGATTGCCGGCCTTTGAGGTAGAAGTAGGTACTTTTCTTGAAGAATCCTAAATCGTATCTGGTAAGATTCTAACGGGGAGTCTGATAGCGCGACCATCGGTAGTCTAGCAGCGTGGTGGTTACAGTCCTCGCACCGTTAGTGCTCGTCACCGGTCTGGATGTTTAAGTCATTTCAGCCATCTGTCGGAGACCACATTTTTAAAGCATTTCTCTGTGTCAAATTAAAGGACACACACGTGATGAGAGGTGGCGACTGATTCTTTTAGGCCGCCACCACATGATAAACATAAACAACACGGAAAATAAGTGATGTACCTAAGAGGTGAAAAAAAATTTAAATAATAAAACTTATTAATTACGTCTCCCTACAAATAATTTAATTTATGTTGTCAGCCTACCTGCACAGCGTAGCAATTGTGGCACTCCCCTCCTAAATGGAGGAAGTCGAAGTAAAATATGACAATGATAATTAGACTAACTTAATTTATGTTAATTTAAAACTATCTTTCTAGGTAGTTACCACCTCAGGGCCATTTATTCTGCCGGTAATTCGGCCTGAAGGGCACTGAGAGCTAGTGTAATTACTGGGTAAATGAGATTTAAGAACTAATGTCTCAGAGGGACGGGCATAGTGTGGTAACACAGAATTTTATTAGGTGACAAAGCATTCGTTATAGGCAGACGTTGCATTTACCATCAGTTGTTTGCTCGTCCCGTCATTATATCCTATAATAAAAAAAATCTAAGCTAATAAAGGAAATAAAGTTTATTTTCTAAGATCCGGATGCAAATTTTAAAATGGTGTGTATTACCTAGTTTTTGAAGGGCACCGCCCGCCCTTTCTCAATACAAGCACAAGCAATCTAATACCACCACCGGGAGCAGCCACTACTACAACACTACCACTAGGCAATGCACACCGCTAAAGACGAGAACTCGTGTCGTGTTCTCGAGTTGTCACTTGATACACACACACCATTTTAAATTTTGCGTGGGGATCTTAGCAAATTAACTTTCTTTCCTTTATTATAATGGATTTCCGCAAAGTTACGCCTGACTCTATTAATTATACGAGATAATTAACTTACAGATTAAAAAACTGACGTTTTAGTCGAACCTTAACTTAGCAAACCTCAGTTAAATCTAGATTAAGAATGTAAGGACAAAAAACGAGGAGCAAGGCCCAGGCCCATTTCAATAAAGAATAGAAACAGAGTTAGTTTGCTAAGATCAGCATGCAAAATCTAGTATTTAAGAAACACCTTCGAAAAATTTACAAAACAGCTAGGCAATACACACGACCAAATTCTAGGACACGATGAGGTATTTTCAGCCTTACGACAGACAGGCGCCGAGTCTAGGTACACTCCATTTTTACTTCGTTTCTCTTTATAACAAAGTGTCACTACAGTATACAAACGGATTTATGTTAGATGTTTATAGTAGAATGAAAGTTATTTCAGCAACAATTACTATGTAGTAAATATTTAGCCGTAATGTAATATTCGTAGAGGTATAATATTGTTATGGTACTTTGTTATTTCAAAGGACTTTTACTGGTGCTGTATGTGTGAGTGGATGAATAACAACGAAAAGCAACGCGTGCGCAATACGTGTCGTTCGCGCGCCGCTTCTTGTGCGCGAATTATAATGGAATTTATTTGAAAATTCTTTCGTCCGAAAATCGAGTGTATGTATAGTACACAATTTATCTAAATACTGATAAGGATATCTAAATATAAACCTCAGTTTCGTTACCATAATAAAACAATAAATCGCTATTCACATATGCCACTTCAACGCGAAGTCATCATGTCCACGGACGGTACGCCAGACAACAAAACAACTCACAACGCAAAACACAGAGCACGCCATTTTGTTTCTTATTCCATAAATGAATAGATTGTTTACTGCTTGCATGATTTCAGTTTAAGTACGTGAACTTAAGATGCGGTTTGACGAGAGCTCTATGTGAGAACGGATCAGAGAGTCCATTTCCCACGCGTGCCACGGTACTCATTGGTAGGGTTGATAATATTTATTGAAAATGTATGTATTTATTTAATTAATGATATTTTTAACTTTGTGTTATTAATTTCTTTTCTATGTATTCATAAAGATTAATAACAAAAGAGAAAAAAATATAATACATTTCAGTAATCTAATTTTTAGTAAGTTTTTAGCGGTTCGTCTGCTACGCACGACCACTTAATGGAATGTGATGCCGCTAGCGGTTTTTCCAGACTGATACGGTCTTGGATACGGTGAAGGACCTTCATGAATGGAGCCTTATCCTTTCTCAAAGGTCGGCTACGCACCTGGAATTCCTCGTTCCTCGGATATCGTATAAGTCATCCGAGAGGAAATTAAAACCAGGAGATGGGCAGCAGCATCTTCCCGGAACAAACAAATAAACTGCGGTTGTCACCGTCGTGGTATCTAAGGGGCATGCTTATGTTCAGCAGATAAGGATAGGCTGAGATAATTATAGTGATGGGAGGCGGTGACCACTTAGGTACCACTTACTGGTCTCGTTACTTACTTTTATTATTAACTTAGAAATTGATTTAATTGAATTGAAAAGTGTAGGTGTTTGGTTCATAATCATTATTCATTTATATATGTTAACTAGCTGTGCCCCGCGGTTTCACGAGCATAAAAAAGCCGACCACGATCGAATGGATAAAATATATATATATCACAAATGAAAACCCCAATATATATATATGATGCTATCTATTATATTTATATATATATATATTCTATTATATGGGATTAATTGAATAGAGCTATATATTTTCTATAAATTAAAGTAACTTATACCTATATATATATCTATAGAAATATCAACACTCGCCATTTTGGGATTCATTGTTCGCGCGGAACTTAATTTTCAACATAGACTTAAGCACGCTAAATATAAAAAGAAAAGTCCATCAATTGTCATTTCGAGTTAGCCGAACAAACAGACAGACTAAATTAAAAAAATATTTATCGGACCGATATTTGCTGCATTGAGTAAAAAGCTGTTATTTTGTTAGTACAAACAGACACTTTAATTTTATTTATTCGTATAGATTATAAGGTGGAGGCAGTAGCTTCTAAAGTGCGAGATTGTCTGATACTGCGATCGCCAATTACCCTCGGGGATTACGGCAAATCCTCCCTCAATAGAATCTGGCGTTACTTTCCGAAATCCATTATTATAGACAGGGCTTTAATTATATGTCAAATATTTATTTTATGATTCGTTGGTTACCCTACTAGCCATAAAGAAAGACACCCACGCCTATGTTTCCACCGACATCCAGTGTTAATGAAGTGAATTGATGCATAATAACATGCAATAGTGTCGAGCTACTGCGTTCATTGCTATTGCTAACTATTTAAATATTTAATTTTATAATCAATTTTTCTTTCTTTTCAATTCTTTTAGAAAAAACTTAGCCCCACACTAGGATTTCTTCAGTATCGTTCGTGGGTGTGTTTTACAGACATAGATTTTACCAATCCAGACCCGAAAACGAACATTTTTCAACCCGTGCCGTGAGAGTCAAGTACTCTAACCACTAAACCACGCGGTCGTCACCATAAATTAATGAAAAAAAGAAATAAAGCACGCCGTAAAGCACAGAAAGATCACACTAGCAGTTCTGTTTAGGAGGAAATCCATAGACTTTTTTTTTATTCTATAAAGTGACGAAACGAGCAGTACGTTCACCTGATGGTAAATGCAATGTCCGCCCACAACAAATGTTGTGTCACCCAGAGTATCTCTGTGTGACACCACACTGCGCCCGTCACCTTGAGACATAAGTTCTTAAGTCTCAAATGCCCAGTGATTACGCTAGCTCTCAGTGCCCTTCAAACCGAAACACAGTAATGCTTGAGTACTACTGCTTCACGGCAGAATAACTGGCCTTGGGATGGTACCTACCTAGACGGATTCCTGCACAGGAATCCTACCACCAGTGAAAACTGACAAATGTACCGATTTTTCACTAACCTCTAAATTTATCTAGTTTGTTTAAGTTTTTTTTATTGTCCTTGTAAAAAACTGACCGTCCGATACAAATAAATGATCAGCCACAAACATCTGATTTTTTGTAGTCATTGTAGCTAACTTCCGTCCCAAATTCTGGAACACTGGACCTGGCAACACTACCATAAAGTGTCCATGATTTAAAAAAAATCGAGTGGTAGACATTTTCTGGCTCCATTACCCTAACAAAAATTAGAAATTCCTGTGCCTATTAATAGCATATTTATACAATCTCACTTTGCTTTTTTTATAAAGTAATGTGATAATCCTTAAATATTACTGGCAACTTATAAAATAATAGTTTTTTTTATATTACGATTTACATCTTCAGACTCGACATTAATTGTCTCTCATATGCTCAACATTCCGTTCAAAGAAACACAGAAAGTAAACTAGGTACGGATACAATATTAAATGTATTTCGCGTATCTTTTTTCTATTTTCTGCAAATATGCAGCACGTTTGTTTGCACTTTAGTAAAATTATTATGTGTGTAATTTTTTTTTTTTTTTTACAGACTCAGAAATACTTACTTTTTGAATGAGGAATGTAGTAAAACTTGAGACGAATCAACAAAAACCGTTACTCTCCAGCCGGGACGCGAGGTGTATTATTTTGTCTACTACGAATGCAGACGCAGATTTACTGTGTGCGGAAGTCAGCTATGGTAGTAGACTAAACAATAAAAGTCCAGACTAGAATAATTGTTGCGCGCTTTTTATTAAGGATTACTTTGTATGTAGCATGTGCATTTGCATCCTTACTGATAGGATTCCTAGAAATCTGTCTAGGTAGGTACCATCGCAGTGCGTGTTATTCTGCCTTGAAACAGTAGTGTGCAAACATTTTTGTGTTTCGGTTTGAAGGGCACATCAGTGATCAAGCTAGTGTAATTACTGGGCATATGAGGCTTAAGAACTGATGTCTCTGGGTTACGAGCGCATTTTAGTGCCACAAAGAAATGTTCTGGGTGAAACAGCATTTGATATGGGCAGACGTTGCATCACCTTACCATCAGATAAACGATTTGCACGTCTCGTCACTTTCTTCCATAAAAACACAATAAAGTAAATTTTTATGGTAACACTTTTCATGATGATGATGAACCATAAGTAGATGATGTATTGATGAAAAAAAGGAAAACCTAAGAAAAAAATAACTTTCTTATTTTTTTTGTTCTCGGGTGCAAAATACAGTGTTCGTTCAGCTTTAAGCTTTTACTAAATTACGAGGCAAAAAATAAGATTTCTTTGTATAAAAAAAACAATACAATGTTATTACACAATAATAGGTTTAATAAAGTGCAAAAAACCGCGCTGCAGATTTGTAGACAATAGACAAAAGATAGCGGCGGCATATTTAATATTCATCCGTACCTGTTTACTTCCTGTGTTTCTTTGAAAGGAATTTGAGCGCGTATGAGAACAATGAATGTCGTGTGCTCTGAACGATGTTTAGATTAATATAAAAAAAACTATTTTTTTATAAGTTGCCAGTAATATTTAAGGATTATCACATTACTTTATAAAAAAAGCAAAGTGAGATTGTATAAATATGCTATTAATAGGCACAGGAATTTCTAATTTTTATTAGGGTAATGGACCAAAAATAATAATTAAAAGCTGAACGTACCCCGGGTTTACTATGACATCAGGACATCTGTCACCTCAGTCCTCCCGTGACCATGGGCGCGGTAAAGCACTCGAAACGTCGGGTAAGATATAGATCAAAATTAAACGCGACAAAATCCGTTAACATTAGAGAAGAAATAGTTAAAAAAGTCACAAGAATATTACTATTTTTAATTCCTCGTCTCATTAAAAAAGTTAAGAAGCCGTCTTTAAATGTCCTATTGCTGGACATCGGCCTCATATCATTTGAGGATAGGAGGATATTGGAGTTGAAACTGCTCCTTCACACTGCTCCTAAGCGGCCAGGCTTGACTATCAGATGTTGAAATTAGCAGAAGTAAAGTTAAGTAACCTATAAATGTCCCACTGCTGAGCACAGGCCTCTTCTCATTTTTAAGAGGGTTTCGGAGCAGGGAAGAGTCCGCAACGCTGCTCCGACACGGGTTGGCGGACTTCACATGTCTTCGAAATGTTTGTGTTCCTCTGACGTGTAGGTCAGGTTCCTTATGATATTTTCCTTTACCGCTGAGCACATGGTGTGTGGTAGCGGCCTAAGAGAATCTACCAGCCCATCCCATTCCGTGGGTGTAGTAAAAGTCGACATAAGGAAAATTAAAACCTGGAGATGAGCAGCAGTATCTTTCTGGAACATCTGAATAAATAATCTGCGGTTGCCAACCCTCCCGCCAAGCGTGGCAACTATGGCAAAATCTCTCCAATATGAGAGCTACAAACTTTGTGACGATCTATAGGGGAGGCCTATGTTCAGCAGGGGGTTTGTGATAGGCTGAAACGACGACATGGTAAATCAGCACTACAATTTCAGCGGTGTCGTCACCGGAGATTGAACTCGCGTACTATAAAATTTAAGGCGATCACCCTGACCCCGAGCTGTGGTGGCTCGTAAGCTAGCACTTAAATCGCAACTAATAATTTTAGTGCTAAAGTTGCCTGGTAAGGGCATCGGAATCGAACCCAGGTCACTCTCGTAATATTAAATTTTAAACGAGCGTGCTGCACATGTGGTGGCACGTCTATTTCATTGCATATTTCTAAATAAATAAATGCCTTTACGATTTTACAAATTACTTTAAATAGTTTCATGATAATCGTAAAAATAATTCGAACGGTAATTTTATTACTCAACGACTGCCAGAAACGTTTTCACGTTTCATCTATTCAAAAATCTTGAGTAGCGGCTCGCGCCAAATCTTTACCTGGTTTTAAAAAAAAAAATGTTGCCGCAATGGCTATTCGAATTGTGTCTCCTTTTGGCCTGGTCCATTTATTACCTTATGTTTTTATAAAAGCCTTTTCCTTCATTATTTACCGCTCAACTTCAAAGTAGAGCGCAGAGCGGTTCCAAATGTTTCAAGCTTTTGAAGAATTAATGGTCTTAGTAATTAACGGCTCTTTATTATTATCTGTAGTTATAAAATGTCCACTTATGAAGAGCGAATTTTAGGTTATTGTAAAGAAACAGTAATATTAATAAACTGAATAAATCATAAATAAAACAGAACGTTTTTACGTATTCTGTATCTAATTATATTCTGTGGTTTATTGATATTGAGCCTAAATTCATTTATGTTAATGTATGCTTAAACTTTATTTGCTATTTCAGAGAAACAAATGATGCATCGTGTATATTAGCATATATAACGTGACAAAACTTTACATTATGAACCCTGGGAAAGTATGTTACGCATGCTTGAAACCCGATCGTTCGGCCACACGTGCTCTCGCTATGAATGGGCCAAGGCGCAGGGTGACGGGGTGGTTGCGGTGTGCGGGGGAGAAGGGAGGACGCCTGCGGGGAGAAGGCTTTTTTCAGGCAGTGCATTACGGGCCACGGGTGAAGACGGGTGTGCCAAGGTGCCGGGCTCCCGAGCTTAAAAATTGTAACTAAAAGTTCTATCGTTGAGTGATTTTGGATACTTTAAAACTGTTAAAAGGTTAGTTCCTCTATCAATATATTCATACGTTTATTTAGTGTTATTTTAAAATTAGTTATTTTTTATTTCATGCTTATATTTATTCAATTATTACAAATGAGCGTTTCCAACCACAACATTACTTTATAATAAAATTATTCATCCGTAGATAAAGTGATGTAAAATTATTCATTCTTATAGATAAGAATAATTATAATAGATTATATTATTTAAACAGATATTAACAAAATGTCATCGGAGCCTGCCCCGCTGTCGAAGACGGCAAAATATAAGAAGATCACGAAACCGCTTTTAGAGAGGAAGCGGCGGGCACGTATTAATCGATGCCTGGATGAACTTAAGGACCTCATGGTGGGGGCTTTGGAGGTATGTACGAGTATTATGTTTACTATATTGGTTTCAGTAGAGATTTTTATTATAAATCTGCTTAAATTAAAGGTAAAAGATATCTTCATAATGTAAATGATAGTGATATTAAGACAAATTGCCACACTATTGTGGCTTTTGTTTTAATATAACCTTTTAAGAATATTTTACTCGATTTCTTTGTACTAACTTCTAGAACGAAACTCACTTAGTTATTGCCTGACTTAAAGCCTAAACCAGTTTCAATGCTGTTATATTACATTACTTTGTAACAGAAAAGTAATTCTCTCTTCTTTCTTTATTTAGTACTACTAACGGATGCTGATTATAACTTAAGATTATTTTATATGGTTATATACACAATTAATAAAACCCGCTACGAGAGAATAATTACTTTAAAAAGATAATCGTTTATTTATACTTGTATTAACGTTCATCAAAATGTAATCTATCTTCCATTCACACGCTATTTATTTTTATCGCCGACCGGTCGTCCTTATTAATCGGGCATGTACGAACGCACCGCAGAACTGGAATACAAAAGTATAGGCCATTAATAAACGGGATGATCTGCTTATCTACCGACCATACAGTTATATTAATGTGACGTTTACCCTAGCGTAACAGTGAGACGCTTTTGCACCTGCAGACTTTAATTGTTTTATTCTTTTGCAGATTGATGACGACAACCTGAGCAAGTTAGAAAAGGCAGATATCCTTGAGTTAACTGTTAACCATCTTACGAAACTTCACAGTCCCAAAGATCCCGTGGTAGAAGCGAAGAAATTCCAAGCAGGATTTGGACAGTGTGCAGCGGAAGCGTGCAGATTTATCATGTCTGTGCCAGATCTGGACGAGAAAGTGAGCCAGAACCTGATCAGTCATTTGTCACATCTAATCTCGGCTCAGCCTTTAACGATACAGGTTCCAGAACGGCCACCTTTCTCACCCCCCACTTCCCCTTCTTCAGTCATCTCGGACAGGAATCATTACTATAGCGATCACGACCGTTCTTCGTCAGATGCGGAAGATTCCATATACTCAGGTGATGGAGTTGCAAAACATTGGGCATATTCCAGACCAAATCCTAGAGTACAACAGAAAGACCTACCCAATGGCTGGATTACTTACGACAGTAGACAAGCTCCAATCTCAACACAACCCACCTCAAGACCACAGCGTAGCGGGACAAAGAAACGGATGCTTTAACAGAGTACCGGCTGAAGCTAAAGATGTGATTCTACAAAAAATTAGACAACATATAATGGACAAGCGGGGTAACGAAAGCGGTGCTGGCATCGACTTTAACGACCAGCCCGAACCAAAATATATACCCAAAGAGGAGATGTACAGTCGTGAATATGAGTACCAATATCTAGCAACGACTTATCACAGCAACGACACACTAGACTTGAGAAA
Source organism: Luehdorfia chinensis (assembly GCA_019845155.1). NCBI lineage: Eukaryota > Metazoa > Arthropoda > Insecta > Lepidoptera > Papilionidae > Luehdorfia > Luehdorfia chinensis. Next base: position 6,968,886 of record JAHVAK010000003.1, on the reverse strand, counting down.
GCATAAGTCACCAACTGAACCGGCACTCGAGGCCACTCACTCGCCGAAAAACTGCACAGCGTACCGCAACGTTAATGAACTTAATCCTGCATCCGTTGAGAGCAAATCCAACGTGACAGCTAGTCTTCCGGAACAGTGCGAATCGCCGATGTACTACAGCAACTTACCGCCTAAAAAGAAAAGGAAACTAATCGAGTACCAGGAGTACAAAAAACAAGAGGAGGCTAAACGTCAACTGGACGCTTTTTATGCGGAGAAAAAAGATCACCTTCGGGAAGGACCACCGGCGGAACTCGAGTTAGACGTTAATAAGTGGCGCCCTTGGTAAACGCCCGTTCGTGTGATGTCACTTAATTATTGTGATATTATCTCTTCCATGATAAAGCTTTAATTTGTTTTAGTTTATATATTACTGTTATACTTTAAGGTTGAACCGCAAATGTGCCTTATTACCTTAATTTTTTAAAACAGCATGTCCAAGTATAAGTTTTACAACTGTACTTGAAATAAAATGTGCCATTTATTTGATCTCGTCTTCCTAAAAATAATAGATTATTTTTATAATCTTCAAAAATTAAAATAAATAATTGCCTTCTTTATTGATTATATAGACCATAATTTATATTCAGCCGTGCCTTACGAATATTTAAGGTTGATTAGGCTATCTATTTATGACTTTCTGTTATATTGGTGTGATTTTATATTACCTGTGAAAATTAGACTTAATAAAAGAAAAACAGTTTGTTGGTTTTTTAATTGGATCCTTTTACTTTATTAAAAACCGTACATATGATATTATTACTTTAAAAAAGTGAAATACTACCAAAAATATATCCTAAGAGTACCTTTAATAGATAGTTTGTTTAATTGTATTATATTAGGGAGAAATATTTTTTATTTAAAATTTCATTAATGTTTAATATGCCATTAGATTATAACCACTTTGAGTGGTAGACAGACAATATCTTTAATCAGTTGTCAAGAACCGGTATTTGACATTATTTGCGAATTTGAAAGGCGATTTTAATTTTATTTTGGAACTGTAACAGAATTACACGTATATTACATAAAAATAATAAGCCTTAGGTACACATATATCTTTTACAGACAATTACAGAATGCAAATTATGAAGTGCAATTAAAATTTTAATTTCATTAAAAAGAAAACGTGTGTAAATTGAAATCTAGCGCTTGACCTCTTCCACTGAAGAGACAAATGACTTAACTAACTTAACTTTAAAATTTACTAATTCATCGCTAAACAAATTAATGGATTTATCTCTGTCTATAAAGTCCTTGTATGATTTATTTAACCTAGGTATTAATCAAGGAGTAGTAATCTTTGGTATTAATGAATGACGTCCGAGATTGGTTCTGTTGATTCAGTTAGTGAACAGCGGAATGGAATATCGCGGTATACGGGAGGGAACTTCAAAGGATATTTGACTCAACAGCTCCGAGTTATGCTTATCCATGGTTTCGTTTATGAGATTCTGTAAAAATAACATGTAATGTAGTTAGCGTCTATCTGATAATGAGTTTAATTTGAAAGTTTTTAAAGCCGCGAGATCTATGGTAATCTTTTATCTTGCCCAAAGGAGGAAAATTGTGTGAAACGCTTCTATATGCTTTTTAACTGATCATTATGTACCTGGTAACTAGGGTTCCAATAAAAAATATTCCAATTTGCTTCTAGGTAGCAAACCATATTTTTTAGTTTTAAGACTTTTAAATGGCTAAGCATTTCTAAACAAAATTCCCAGCATTTTACGCGCGATCTGCGAATGTTTTCAATATGCACATTAAACCGTAATTTTGCGTCAAAGGTAATCCCAAGATCGCATACGGATTTAAGTTCCTAAAGCAAAACTTGAATCCGTCTTGATTACGAAAAATATTAATATAAATAAAATGGTAAATAGTTCAAAACGTGTTAAACAAATTAATAAAGGATAACGCACTTATCGTTATTTAAATTATTTTGAATACATTACGATAAAGCCTTTTTTTAGTATATAAAATAGCATATATTGTAAAATACTATATATTGCTGCTGTGTTAAGAAGATTAATTACTTATGCACGTTTTCATTTATAGTTTCAAACAAAATGAAAAAAAAAACGTATTAAGAAGTTTCGGAACACATTACGTAGATACTCGTAGCGACATCTGACGGAAAACTAAAAAACAAAAACGTCCAGCGACATCTATAATTTCCAAAAAAAATACTATTCTACTTATTCGTTACGTTTTGTATAGCGCCATCTATAAAGTAATTGCTTAACGCTTATGTGCCATTGAATTTATAGAGCAAAGCTGGGAGCCAAACCAAATGTAATTTATAAGAAACAATAGATGTCACTGCAAGTTGGTTCTTTTTTATATAATTTATAGCATTCACAAAGTAGTCACTCATTTTTAACATAGTATTATAACACTATTTGTTACTTTTTTTTAATTTTTAAATTTTGTACATTTTTATATTTTTATCATGTTCAAATTTATTATTTTGTAAAATTTCTTACGTAATTATATATGTTAGTACGTATATATTTAATATACATGTTAAAAAGACTTATTATATAAATTCTAAATAGTTTGAGCTACTCGGCAATAGAGGGCGGGCGAAGTTGTTTTCAACTTGTTTCAAGCTGTTGAATGTTGATTGTTATTGTATGTGGAGTAGTGGGGAGCTCAAACTAACTTCACGCACGCTTCATTCATTCAATTGATATACCATCGGCCTCTAACTTACTTTTGGTTATTGTCGACACCCGACAACGAAATACAAAATGCGTTACGCGCAATACGTAACGAATATTTACGAATTTTAAAAAACGAAGCTTGTCATTTTTGACTTATAATTTCTTGACTACAGATTAGTTATTGGGATCTTAGTGAACAAAGTGATGTTATTGTGTTGTGAAGTGCTTATTATTGAAATGTTGTGGTGAAGCAGGCGATGCTTGTTGGAGAGCAATCGCCGGCGCCGCGTGTGGTGGCCGGCTTGCGAAAATTACGCCCTGAACTGACTCCCGGACCTATACCAACTCCTGCTAAATCCCGATTTCAGAATATCAGGTCAGTACGACCACTCGACTGTATTTTTTGATAAGCTAAATTTTATTCGTTTCGTGTTCGTGATGAGACCGTATGAAGATTATTTATTAAAATTCATCTTCTAATTTTGAGATTTTGCTAACTTTCAAATAGATTTTAAATCAAAACCACAATAGGATAGTTTAGTAGGTATCTTAGGTCATTTACCGATAGTAAAGTACATATTCGTATTTATTTACAATATGAACATAACCCAACTAATTGATATTATATAATTACAAATGTAATAATATGAAAATACTTTTACTTATGCTTTTTAATCATTATTTTGCTTTAGAAAAAAACGGAAGTTTCTGTTATTGTGATACTAGATCGTAATACAGAGATATACTAATTATAATATACGAATTACATATTTTACCTTATAAGTACATTCATAAAATATTATAACCTTAGACGAGCATTCATGTAAAATATGTAATTCGTATGATTGTCATTATTTTGACTACTATTGCCAGTCTTTATTTTTACAAAGGTCATTACTTCGCTTGTTAATATTCCGATATTATAGTGATCATTGTAGGTAATCAGTTTAAAAACTTAGCCCGGAATCCTAAAAGCAAATTAGATTAATAGAAAAATCGTTTATAATAGATAGAATGGCAAGCAATCCTAAAAGTAATTATTTGCCGTTACATAATTTTAGTTTGAAAATATTATATGGAATTTACTGTCTACACAAGTAAATTGTTTAATTTTTATGTGTAGAAATAAAAGAATTTCACAATCGAATGTAGTATAAAGGTATAAACGGTCATATTGAGCATCTGCTTTTAGCAAATAGAAATGTGTGGGGTGGTTATAAACATCTGGTATCTATCATTTTACCAATGTAATGATATTGTAACATGAAACATTTTAGGTACTTAAAGTTCACGTATAGTTTAGCAAAATACTGTGTTAATAATAAACATTAAAAATTATATGCTTAAGTAGGCATTTGTTTCATTGTATGCTCATCTTAAAATGCACTACATTTATTATTTTTTTTTATTTTATACTACTTAACATTTTTGTTTACTGTACATTTATAAACGTTGCAATTCAAGATATTTTTTAGACAAATGAAGTTATTTTAATTTACTAGAGGAGTAAAACAATGATTACACTTGTTCGAAGTACTTTCATGGGAATAATCTGTAAGTAAACAAAGCAAATGCCACATAATATTTAAATCATAAGGGAAGATATCTCTATGATCACGATTTCAATAAATACAATATCTGGTATCGATACCTAAAGTTGCCTTGAACTTTAAAACAACCTAAGACTCAAAACAAAGGCTAATTTAGTCCCAAGGTAAATCGATTATCTGTCGAATCGTAAGTCGTAAGCTTTCAGATAATGTTTGTCTTTAGAACGTAAATGTTTTTTTAAGTATGAGACTTGGTTTGGTAATCGTAAATAGTTACAGAAAAGTATTTCTTCTTCATCAGCCTGTAAGTTCACTGCTAGGTAGAAGATTCTCCCAAGTATGGAAGTAATAATAACAACGTTTGGTAAGCGGATTGATGATCCAGTACACTTCAAACCTTAGTACATAGCTGCCCTTCACTGATTTGCGAGCTTATAATTTACGAGGTTCTTATTCCGCTACACGTCGGAAGCCATGAGAATCTATAGTAATCCACATCCATACTTCCATATCTATACTAATATTATAAATGCGAAAGTAACTCTCTCTGTCCCTCTGTCTACTTGTTTGTTTTTTTTGCTACCTCTTCACAGTTCAACCACTGAACCGATGTTGACGAAATTTGGCACAGAGATAGCTTGCATCCTGGAGACGGACATATAATATTTTTTATCCCGGAAAATCAAATAGGTTCCACGGGATAGTTAAAACGCCTCTAACAACGCGGACGAAGTCGCGGGCATCAGCTAGTTAATATATAAATTCGAAAGTAACTCCCTCTGTCCATCTGTCGGTTTCCGATCTTGACGAAATTCGGCACAGAGATAGGTTGCATCCTGGAGACGGACATAGGTTAATTTTTATTCCGTAAAATCAAAGAGTTCTCACGGCCTTTTCCAAAAACCTAAATCCACTACGGGCGTAGTCGCAGGCTTCAGCAAGTTTCCAATAATTCCTCTCGATCGACTTGTATAACACCCACGGAATAAGATTTTCTTACAATGCCCCACTACACGGCTAAGAACACAAAAATTGTAATAACAATATTATGTTGGAAATGATTTCAGAAGCTCTTTATTTATCAATATAAATTATCTGATTGTAGTCCAAATATATTTTTTACCATAAACCGATAAAGGTACTTCTTATGGCTGTTAAGACTTCAAAATGACCAGTGTTGAAAATCTGTTGGCTGCAGATGTGCCCAACACAGCGTCGGACCACCCGAATAGAACTTTTAGGAACGTTATTGTTTCTCGCACATGCGTTTATTATAAGGTCCACCAAACAAACGATAGTAAGTAATTTATGAGGTTAAAGACGCGATGGCCGTGTGGTGGCATCGACTAAGGGACACTGTTTTTACTGGTGGTAGGATTCGTGCAGGAATCCGTCTAGGTAGGAACCACCGCAGGGCCACTTATTCTTCCGTGAAGCAAACACTATTGTGTTTCATTCTGAAGGGCACCTGGCACTTGGCATATTAACGTTTTGCTCTTACCTCTATATAAATTAATTATGAAAGAGTGTGACGAGACCAAGAAATCTTTCGCCTGATATATGATGCCATAAAAATGCTGTTTCACCCAAAACATTTCTGAATGGCATTTCACTGCGCCCGTCACCCTGAGCCGTAAACTGTTAAGTCTCTACTAATGACTCTAAGTAATTAAACTAGCTATCACAGTAATGTTTGCACACTACTGCTTCGCGGTACAATAACTGACACTGCGGGGTCGCGGAATAACAGCATCGAAAATATCAATCCAAAATCACATAGATCGATATGCGGTCAGCGGTGTCTGTAGTACGATGTATCTCTAGTATTTCAATCCACAGTCCGCCTACTGAGCCGAATTATCACGGGAACACCTTTCGTTGGATAAAGTGACGAAACCAGCAAAACTTTCACCTGAATAAATGCTCTTTAACCGAAACACAGTAAGTGTACTCGATTTGTTTGTAGGAGTTTATTTAAGTATTCATGTTTGGGTCAAACCAAACCTGGCACACGGGCCCCTGGCCCGTGAGCACAGTATCCGATGAAGCTGTAAAAGCCAAAAAGGCTAACAGCAATTACATCAAATTATATATAGTAAGTGTACTGCACAGCGCTGTCTTTAGACATCAGTTCTTTAGTCTCATATGCCCAGTGATTACACTAGCTCTCAGTGCCCTTCAAACCGAAACACCGTAATGTTTGCGCACTACTGCTTCACGACAGAATAACTGGCCCTGGGGTGGTAACTACCTAGACGGATTCCTGAATAAAATCTCACCACCAGTAAAAAACACTTCTCTTCTTTAGGGAGGCCTATGTACAGCGGTGGGTTATATGGTCTGCTGAAAGATTATTCGTGCGTAAGTCAGTGCAGTCCACTAGCACGAATTGTTTGTGACCTTTGCATTAATACGTGCAGAGAAAACTGAACTCATTTTATAATGCGCGCAATATTAAGCATAATTGCGCGCACGGAGTATAGTGTGATTTGGCATAGTTAAAGTTTATATAGAGAAGGAGTACAGAATCCTAAATTTTATGTGTTACAAATTCTTTCAATGAAAACAGGTAATGAATTACGAATATCGAATATCGACCTTTAGGCAACCACTAGCATTAATTAAGGTTGAAAAACACGTGAATCATTTGCTATGACAAATGACAATTAATGCGCCGCATGTTGATTTGCTCGCGAAGCTTGACGGTGATTAATTTATTATAGTTGTTAAATAAGTTTCTTAGTGTTAATATATGAAAACGACAAGGTATTTTACGAACATTTACTCCTAAATGGGTAATCGGGCTGGTACTGTTTTTCTCCGTACAGACTTTTTAATATAACAATAAACACGGTAGTGTGCGAAGAAGATGACATAATTTTGTTCGCTGATGATTCTGACATCTTTGATGTTTTAAAATAAAACGTCAATTATTATTATATGACGACAATTTACTTTTAAACTGCAATAAAACTAAATGTATTTAATCCACAACAAAAAACGTTAAGCGACTTCACACCAACGTGTTTGTAAATGGGGAAGAGTTGAGCCTTGTCGATACTACTGTCTTTTTTGGCATAACTCTTGATGCAAATGCTGCGGCTTATACTGTAAGAAAAACAAGAAGTCTAACTTGCAAAAGAGGGCAATAAGAACTATTAATAACCTAGGTTCTAGTGTCTCTTAGAGATAAATTTAAATAAATGAGTATCTTAACATCATCTGATCAATATATAAATATGAAAATGTTATGTACGCGTACTTACACAAGCATATGTACATCATTTTTTTATTAAAGCTTTAGTAAAAATATGATGTACATAATGTAAATACCGGGCACAAACACATGCTTGTAAAGTTTTTTTACAACAAAATCCCAGTAAGTGCACGGGTCTGCCTACCCATATATATATTTTTTTTATTAAACAGAACCTATGTACTAAGGGTTATTATATTATAAAAGAATAAATTGATGATAATAGCCCCTGGGAGGTGATCGCTGCCAGGTTCTTCCGCCTGTTTCTTCTCCGTTCAAATGAACCGCACTAGGAAACGGTGGTAGATTGTGAACAAAATGTCATTTGACAAACGAAATCTAAATTTCTTACGTCAGAGATAAATATATTTCAATAGAGATTAACATTTCGATAGTCCCAGAGATACTGACCTACACTATATCACCAACATCATCGGCCTATTTTCAGCACAATCCCAGATGTACTCGTATCGTAATAGCCACTCTTCGCACCATACAATATGCTGATCAACAGTAAAAAAAGTAAAGTTTCAGCATAAAAATGTCCCACTGCTGAGCACAGGCCTCCTCTCATCTGAGAGGGTTTTGGAGCTAGGAAGAATCCGCCACGCTGCTCCAATGCGGGTTGGCGGACATATAAATTCTTCATATTACATATAAATGCTTCGAAATATTTTTTATTTCTTAGACATGCTGGTTTCACAATGTTTTCCTTCACCGCCGCGTGGCAAATCAGCACTTAAAATTGCAATTAACAATTTTAGTGGTGCTGGCACCGGGAATCGAACCCAGGTCACTCCGCCTTACACTGTACGTTACGTTACATTTGACTCGCCTCGTCACTTGATCCATTAAAAAAAATCGATGCCATGACATTTTTATCGCATTTCCATTAGTCGACTTTCAGCAGGCCAGAACTATGCTAATTCTCTTACGCCTCTATCATATGACACTATATCTTAACATTCCAAATATTATGTAAATATCCTCACAAAATTTGCAGTTGTTTTTGTTCGGACAGACAGACGAGAAGGATATTTTTTTTTGTTTTGTATGAAACGTTATTATGCATCGCTTAATCACGTTCATTAGCCACTTTGGCAGCCATGTTCTCGCATATCGCACAAAGAAGCTTATCACTTTTTCGACGGGAATAGTTTATTGAACCCAGTGGCTCTTCGTAATGCAAAATTCGAAGATATTAAACCTTTTGGCGTTAATTATTTACCATTTAAGCAGAATTGTATCAATATTTAATAATAAGTACATAAGTACAAGTAGAAGCAGTAGAATTCATTATTATTAAACTCAATGTAACGTTTGACAGGTTCTAGTCAAGAGTGAACTATCATCTTCTAGGCTATCTAGGCTATCTAGGCTATCTATCCTAGGCTATCTATACAAATATCATATACTAGATGTGCTACGCGGTTTCAGCCGCGTAATATAAACCGACCAAATGGTTGCGCCACACGGCATTGTACTTAGCTGACCTGATTATTCACAGTTCAGCCCTTCTCCATACCAAAATTTTTAGCAAATCCATGCTAATATTATAAATGCGAAGGTTCTGCTTGCTGTCCCTCTGTCTGTTTGTTACCTTTTCACGGTTCAACTGCTAAACGGATCTTGACGAAATTGAGCACAGAGATAGCTTGCATTCCGTAGACGGACAACGGATACTTTTTATCCCGACAAGTCAAAAAGTCCCCACACATTATTTTAACAACATGAAATATATTATGGCACTGCATTGTTTAGAATAAAATGTAATGGATATGGGAAATAACTTTAAATAGTAACAGATTTTGGGGAAACTTTTGAACTGGATGATAAATGCCATAATTTCAAATTTTATTTATAACTTACCTGATCTTCCAGGTGCCGCCTAGCTCAACAAATGCTGTGTCACCCAGAACATTTTTGTGTGTCATCAACCTAGCTGTCACTGACAGCTTGTCAGTGTCCTTCAAACTGAAACACAATGTTTACACACTACTTCTTCATGGCAGAATAACCGGCCCTGTGGTGGTGCCCACCTAGACGGAGTCCTGCCTTATTTCAGCGACGAATAGTTTTTTGCTCTTACGTTACCTTACACAATTTACTATTTTAACTTCATATCTCTATAAATCGTGATCAATATTTTTTTTAATGTGCATTGATTTAAAAAAGATTGACTGAACAGGTTTATGAGGCGAGTGTGAATGGGAAAGCCGGTAAGGGTCGGCCTAGGCTAGACTTTTGAGGAAAGGTCACGTTAAAAGTAACCGATGAGCGTGTATGAAAACGCTAATGAAAGTAGAAGAAGCGAAAGATTTGTGTCAGGATCGTAGCAAGTGGAAAGATGTGGTCTCTGCCTACTCCAATGAGGAAGAGGCGTGGCTGTATGTATGTATGTATTGATTTAAAAGATTAATGAACAGTTTAAGGTTAACCAGGTCAATTAGAAAAAAAATCTTTTGAATTATTAGTCTCTTAGTTCTTCTACGCATATACTAATGTTAGTCAAAGTAATTACAAATTTTTCCTTCGTTTTCGATCATAAAAGGTCCGTACGTAATTGGCCAATTATTTTTGCTTGTCATAATCACGATTTACTATTTGTAAATCATAAAATAATCCATGTGTTCGCGCGTAATCGAAAATAATAACTGGCGGACGTTTATTTTGACGATCATTTAAAAATAATAACAAAATGTATGCAATGAGTACAATGACCCACATAATACTGTTCAGACAGTATTGAAATATTGTCGGAACAATTAACGTAATTAATTGTTCCGACAATATAAAAATCCGTGTTGTTAAAATTAATTAAATTTTAACAACACGGAACGCATGGCCCTTTAAAACTGTAATTAATTGTAACATAACAAAAAGTTCCGTGTCATATGGTGGAAGCTACGTCTAGGATATTCGGGTCGATGCTTCAAAAATCTAAAGATACAGTTTTGTCTGACACCACTGTCCTAAGCAACAGCTTTCAAACATTCCACTACTGGGCACAAACCTCTAATTTTTAGCGATTTTGGAGTTGCTAAGAATTCGCCACTGCTATCGCAGTCGCAGTTTGATGAAATCACACACATATCGTCATCATTTTTGATATGCCGATTGCCAAAATGTTTTGTTTTACAGCCGGAGATGTTGTAAGTCAGTAATGTTTGGTTTTCAGTGTGCGGCTCCTTTAAGCCGTAGCCTAGAACCTTCCTCAATGTACGGGCTATCTAATGCAAAAATATTTTTTTAAATCGCATTAGTATTTCCCGGCGCCTTAACAAAAAAAAAACTCTCCAGCTTTATTATAACGGTGAAAAATTAGAAAAAGAATCTTTGATATGAATCAAAAAAGAAGCGACTTTGTATTTGTTTGCAATTCTTGCAAATTTACAAACATATAACGAACAAGGTAACACCCAATTAAAAAATTCGAAGTGCTCTATATTTCATGTATTTTTACATGCTGTGGGTACTTAATGAGCGAGAATAAAAATTGTTGGGTATGCACGAGATAAATGGTTGCAATAAATAGAATCAGACGTTATTTTGCGGAAATCCTTTATAACAGGTATAGAAAGTTAATTTGCTAAGATCCGCATGGAAAATATAAAATGGTGTATAGTATTACCAAGTTTTCTGAAGCGCGCCACCCGCCCACTACAACACTGTCACTAGACATTACAGCACTGAAATCGAGATTACGGTCACAAAAATCCACAGACCGGCGACGGACAGAATTATGAGGAAAATACAATAGCTAGCAATACCTAGGCAGGCAGGATACGGAGTAAAAAGCAGCAAGTTATCTACAAGCAAATACGTTGAAAACCTCTCATCGGAACCGTTTCTTAAGAGTTATTTTTGAAACTCATCATCATGTTATCATCATGTTTTTTAGTAGAGTTATAGTCAGTATGGTGCAGTGTATGTTTTTGTTAGAACTCCAACCTACTGATATAAAACTACCTCTGCTACAGAGGCGAACGTTAGGATATAACCAAGGTCATAATAACCAATACCTTATACTACATGACTTGGGACGCAGATTGCACGTAACTCGTCTAATCCTTCAAAATGATAATAACTAATAACATATCCCAAAGAACATCACTAGCAATCAAAGCGCCACAATGTTACATGGGCTTGCTACTTTGTGTGGCTATATTTGCGACCGATTTTGGACCAACCACTTCCGAGTACTGTCAGAAACTATCAACTGCGAAGGAGATATTATAGTGCCACAAGTATGTAACGCTCATTAAGTAAGATCGGAGGTTAGCTAGGATACATTGACATAGACACGGGGACAGTCACTCTACAACGAAACCTTCGAGTTTTTGCGCAAATGTTGGCTCCGGCTGGAAATCGAACCCATGACCCGCGGCGTCTTAGTCGGGCACTAACCAATGAGCCCACGCGGTTGTCACGTACATTACCTAAGTATCGTTGAAACTTATTTGTTATAGATACCGTATCATCGGTGCCTGTCAAAGAGAAACGATGCTCCAAATCAATATTTGCTCGTCATGTTCAATTTTACTTTGTTACAGATAACAGAGTAAAATTGAAGCGCTTTAATGAAGTGACAGGGAATGTGATTTTGACGAGAGATAAGCCAAGGTTAGACAATGTTGCTTTTACAAATATATCCCCTGGCTCAATTAGCAGTTTCGTCTTAAAAACTGTTTGTTGTTTAAAACGACGGCCATTGCCTCTTCAGATTATTTTATTTGAAAACAAAAGATGCCACATACTAGGATTTCTCCCGTATCGTGTGCATTTCACAGATAAATATCACATACACAGCCTTGTGGTGGCGGCTTACGAGAATCTGCCACCCTATCTCAGTTTCGTGGGTCTCGTAAAAGTCGACAGAGCAAAAGATAAAAACCAGGTGATGGGCAGCTGCATCTTCCTGGAACATCTGAATAAATAAACTGTGGTTTCCAACCCGCCTGCCAAGCAGTGGCAACTATGCCCCAAAATTAGAGCTACCAACTATTGTGGCAATATGGGGAAGGCCTATGTTCAGCAGTGGACTAGTGATAGGCTGAGATGATGATGGTGATGATGACACAGAACAATAAGATCCGAAAACTAAGAATATAATAGAATAGAATAAATTTTTATTCAATATAGATTATTTACATAATACTTATTGAAAGTCATTTTGTTTTCTTTTTAAACTATTTAACTACACTGTTTTTGCACAAATCATTACCTCCGACTGGGATTCCAACCCAGTCGAACCCAGTACTCGCGGTGTTTAAGTTACCAGCGACCACTAGGGCACGATATTAGGTCGTCAATCAAACAAAAGCCAGTTTTTTTATAATTTCCAACTGCATATCCATCAGCTAACGCAAGAAAACTTAGCTTGATCTACGAGTACTTACCCGTGTCTCTGACATTAATCGGCCTTCCATCGATGTTATTGCTTAAGTTTTTTTCGGATTCGAGTAGATGAGTATGGCAGAAAGCGGCGCAAACTTTACTGGTGGTAGGATTCCTGCGCAGGAATCCGTCTAGGTAGGTACCATCCCAGGGCCAGTTATTCTGCCGTGAAGCAGTAGTGTGCAAGCATTTCTGTGTTTTGATTTGAAGGGCACTGAGAGCTAACGTAATCACTGGGCATATGAGACTTAAGAACCTACTCGTATGTCTCAGGATGATGGGCACAGTGTGGTGTCACACAGAAATTTTCTGGGTGACACAAGCATTTGTTAAGGGCAGACGTTGCACTTACCATCTGGTGAGCGTTTTGCTCGTTTCATCACTTTATTCAATCTATACAATAAAAAAAAACTCAAGTGCGTTGCGTTAGATATAATTTAGATATAGCTTTGTGCGGTAATTTACAGAACCATATCTAATGCAATTGACAGATTCTTGATATAACCGTGTAAGTTGTGTTTTGAAGATAAATGAAACCAGTGAATGTTAAAAACCACTTTAAAGGCTGCTTAAGAATTTTATTTATTGCTTAGCGGTGGTAGGATTCTTATGTAGGAATCCTTGTTACATAACTGTGTTTAAGTCTGCCCAGTAATTACACTACCTAGCAGTAGCTAGTTTCATTACTGGGCATATGAGACTTAAGAACTGACGTCTAACACCCGATTTCACTGATTGCTTTGGAAACCAAGTTTAATAAAACCACGTTTTACTTAACTGAGTTCAAATCTATAATTTGATCTCGGTTTTCGATCTTAAACCGATTTCACCAGCTCCATTTTGATCGCGTTTAGGAAAACGAAGTTTACATGAAATATCGTCACAAAATAAAACAAAAACTCGATGTATTTCGTAGTTTGCGACAACAAACAGCCTGTTTTTATGCATATGTTACAAACAATAAACAATACGAATTAAAATAATTTTTGTATTTACATAGTTGTGCAATTGACAATGACAGCTAACTAAACGCGCTTAAAGAGTTGAACGTCGAAAATTGGGCGTTCTGAATATTAATCGCGTTCAGCTTTAACTTGATGTTGATGAAATGCAAACTGTAGCATTGAACTCAGTTAAACGCTTAAACTTCGTTTAGCTTGAACTGATCGGGTTCATTTCCAACGGGGAAATCCGCCCTTGGAGTGACGAACGCAGTGTGGCCTAGAAATGTTGTAGGACACATTTGTTATGGACCGACGTTGCAATGACCGAAAGGTGAATAATTTTCTAGTCGCGTCACTACTTCCAAAGAAAAATATATTGAGAATACCAACAGCGATAACAAGATTTAAGTTTTAAGTAATAAAACATACGTAGAGGCGATAACAGGCTTTCCTTCATAAACTAAAAACATTTGTAGTAGCAAAGCACTGAACGTAATCATTTAATAGTATGTGTTATTGTATTGTAATACATATAGTTCACGACTTTTTCCCATATAAGGGGTAGGCAGAGACCACAACCGTAGCCCACTTTTCGCCCCCGTGGAAAACGAGACGTGACGGGTAGCGCACCACGTCGCTGCCATTTTGGTACGAGTCAAAAAATTCTTACTCCCCATTGCATTCCCACGGGCACTATAGTGACAACATTGCATATTATCATGTTATTCTGCACGAAATAAAGGCTCTCCGTACAAGTACCTTAGTCGCCTCTTAAGACTACTCGGTATGAAAGAGGTAGGTGCCCTTCTACTCTGACACCTATCGGCAGTCGTTAGAGTAATTGTATTGTAATTGTAATCATAAATATTATCACAAAGCAATGAAAAAATTGCTATCTAATAATATAATAGTCATTTATAACAAAAATGTGCGGTACCCACTACGATCGCTTAATTGCTTCTATGTAAGATTGCGTATTTATGGGCAGACGTTGCACTTACCGTCAGGTGAACGTTTTGCTCGTTTCATCACTTTAAGCAATAAAAAAAAAGAAAAAAAAAAGTGTTTTTTCTCGAAAAATAATACATGATATGAGCAATAATGGTACAATTATTTAAATAAAACTAATTTTTACGGATTTCATCGCGTTTAATTTTAACTATTTCTAACCCGACGTTTCGAGTGCTTTACAGCACCCATGGTCACGGGAGGACTGAGGTGACAGATGTCCTGATCTCATAGTTTAATTAGTTTTATTTAAATGTGTAGTATTCGTGTAAATAAAAGAAAACATTGGTACAATTATTTTTTATTCTACAAGTGATGTATCTACACTGTATGTGGCAACTTATTATACGAGTAAAAATCGTTACACGATTTTGTCTGACAACTTTGAATAAATAATATAATATAATAATTTAATGATAGTAGATCGGACCAAACATAATAATTAAAAGCTGAAGGTACCCCCGATTAACTATGACATCGGGACTGTAAAGTACTCGAAACGTCGGGTTATAAATAATTTCAAAATTAAACGCGATAAAATCATAAAAGTACCTACTTTTCTTAAAAAATTATAATTTTCTCAAAAATACGACGAGTTAGGTATATTGTAGTCTTTAATAAATTGCCGTGTGGTGGCGGCTCGATAAAAGAATACTACCACTCCATCTCATCCACTGGATCTCGTAAAAGGCGAGTAAGGAATTAAACTGCACTGTGCACCCAACAGCACATGGTGGCGATGGGCTCAACAACTATCAAACCAAGTGCATTATATTGTTTTGGTGAAACGTGGATTGTGGCAGTCATCTGTTTTTGCAGTGTGTGCCTAGTCTTTGACTACCCCTTATGGGATACAGTCATTGCAAAATTTAAGTTATGATTTTCCTACATCGGCCCTTCAACTTCACTTTCTCTAACAGTTCGTCACTTTCGTTTATCAAATATTTGATCAGTATTAAAGTCGAAAGCCTGTTGTGTGTTATTGATTCGTAAGTTATGAAATTTGTATTCCAACATAAATATTTAACTACACGTTAAGTTGTGTAAGCATTTCTCTTCGGTTAGAGCTTTTGAGGTACTCGTAGGTACAGTGTTCGCTAACGAAGCTGTGACTTTACTGTAGCTTAACTCAGGCAGTAAAAAAAAGGAATAAAAAGTAGCGTGTGTGACTCAGTACACGTGACAGAAGAGACATATATAATTTAGAAATAAGGTTAAAAAAAAATTAACAAGAATTAACAAAAATATTACTCATTGCAAAATACCTGATCAGTATATAAACAATTATCAATCAATGAACATATTTATATATATAAATAAAAATTCTGTTATTAATAAGAAAATGGAAGCTTTTCACTCAATGCCTATGAAAGTATATACGGCACTTAAAAGAAAAAACAAATAGAAGACTTTCACTGACAGATAGCTGATATTATAGCGGGTTAGTTAGGCTACTATAATTTTAGAAAAATAATTAGGGTTACGCGCAAAAAAATTATAACCCCAAAATCCGTTTCAAATAGGGTCGGTAGGGTCAAATCTCCAATCGGGGTCGGCTGTTTTACGCGAGGGAATCGCGGGTCATAGCTAGTATTAATTAAGAATAACATAAAAGTAACATGAAAACGCTGCACTCAAATTGGACTTTGAAATCTTACTCTCATGAAAGAAGTGTGCCTTAAAAAAATATGTATTTTCTATGACCAGTCCGCCAAAACAAACGGCTTAATTTATAGTTTTCGAGAAGTGCTACCTCTGTGATGATGATATTCTATGTAATAGATATACGTATATTTAAAACTCTCATCTTTTCTGTAGAGGTGCTAATATAAATGAAAGGCACTCAACTCAGTTTTCGCTTCGAAGTAATTGCCTTGACGTCTCACTTAAGCACTTCGCAAATCAAACCTTGTTCCTCAGCTATAGTTATATGTAAACTATTTATATATTGCTTCTTCCAATTATTTATATTGAAGATAATAGTCCGTCTAGCCAGAATAACCTGGCACAATGTTGGAAGGGCACAAGCATTATTTTTTCTGTTCGAATTCTCGACTTAGTAGCCATGCACCCGACCCTCCAGTGCATTGCAGCATCACCCAAGATGTTGCAATTAAAACACTGCAACCGTTATGGTCGGACGCGACAATTAACGACAGGTGTACGATTAGCTCGCATCGTTGCGTATTCAAAGAGGTTAAAAAAGAGGTCCATAAATAATTATAATCGTTTTTCGCCTGGTCGTTCAAGTATTGGACGTAATCGTTAGTTTATCGGCCTCCTCGTTACAAAAGCCATCGCACCGACTGCCGCAAACTGAAATCAAAATGTTCACTGGTCGAAAAATGATGCCTATGCTCTTCGAACTGACGCCTTGACCTTAACCTAATAATATTTTTTAATATTTTAATTATATATATGTAGAAGATAGTTAATATAAGATTAATCACACTACTCGTATGTACAATTTCCAAACTTAAGTTTTGTAAGGCCAAAGGTAACACAAAGAGTACATAAGATTGCGACATCTCCTGGTCGAAAGATTGAGCAGCGTGAATTAAAGTGTAGAACCAGTCACTAGACCCATACCTGACGCACTACTTGTACGATAAAACACGATACAATCAGGCCGGAAAACCAACGATTTGTGGCATCACAAATTTTGTTTTCCGCTTGGTTTCAAACCCACAAGTCAGCTGGCCTGGTATGCTGACAACTGAGCCACTGGTCCCATTGGAGTAAATAAATAATAATTGTAATAAGGTAAAATTAAAAAAAAAAATCTAGTTGCATAGTACCAGTGTATGTCATAAATACAGGTAAACATTGCAGATATTAAAATGATAGTTGACGTCGTTACACAATAATCTTATCATCCGGTTTACTGACGTGACGTAACTTAGTAAACGTGCTGCAACTAATTTAATTCACATATGCTTAAGTCTTGAAACTTCGAAATGGACAAGAACGGAAAGCAACAAATTTTATCACACATTTATCTATCTATATGCCGATAGGTGTCCGGCAGAGTAGTAATGGCACCTACCTCTTTCCTATCGAGGTGTCTTAAGGCGATTAAGGTATTGTACGGATAGCCTTTATTCGTGCAGAACAACACCATAATATACAATGCTGTCACTATTCTGCCCGTGTGAACGCAATGGGGAGAAAGTTTTTACTCTTACCAAAATGTCGGCGAAGTGGTTCGCCACCCGTCACGTCTCGTTGCCCACGCGGCGAAAAGTGGGCTACGGGTGTGGTCTCTGCCTACCCCTTTAATGCGAAAATCGCGTGACTATATGTATTTACATATATAGCATATTTTTTTATTCAATATAGATCATTTACATAATTTTTTACATAATTTACATAACGCATTGGACGTCATTTTTTTAAGCTACACTGGTTCGCAAAGAAATGCCTCTGTCCTGGGAAGAACCAGTAAGGAACCCAGCGGGATATTGTTTTTCAGTTACTTTAACAATAGTACACATTACAGCAGTATGATAAAATGTAGAAATAGCTTGGCAGCGATCACCTCATTTCCAGGGGTTATCATCATCCATGTACTTATTCCTTAATATTAAAATAACCCTTCTTAAAAAGTGTTTGTTTAAAAAATAGTTTGAACTTTTTGATTGAAAGACTGTACTTCTGGGATTTTGTCGGCAAAACGTATGCAATGTATGATTAGTATGATGAAAGAGTTACTGACTCTGTGAAGTCGAGTTTCTGGCATTATTAATTTGTGATTGTTCCTGGTATTTACATTATGAACATTACTATTTTTATTAAAGTGAGTAACATGTTTATTACATACATAACGTTTTCATATACATATTGAGAGGCTAAGGTTAAGATATTAATTTATCAAAATTTATCTTTTTTTACTATCTAAATTTGTTTTGCAAAAGTGGCCCTCTTTTGTAAAACAAAAATTACCTCTATGTCAGTCGCATTTCCCCATTGCAAAATACAATAACATAATATAAATACCATAACCATAATAAATTATGCTATATATAAAATAACTAAAATAAATTAATGTAACTGTTTCAACATTAGTCAAGTTTCAAATTTTTTTTTGCAACATATGCTGCAGAGCTAAGTCTACTTGCTATATGGAGGCTCCATTGAAGTATCGCGTTAAGATTTGTTCCAAGAAAGACAGTGGTATCCACAAGGCTCAATTCTTCACCGTTTACGAGTACATTTACATCCAATTGTTTAATTCGTGTATCGGTTAATTAATGTAAATAAGGAATAGAAATGGGCCGAGAATCGAACCCTGCGGTACACCCATAGATACTTCTGACCCGGAAGAACTCGTAGTATTGATAACTACTTTCTGCGTTCTATTGCTCAAATATGAAGTTAGAAGTTTAAGTGCAGGATTTCTTATACCGTAATGATGTACGAGTAGTTTCGTTATTAGATGAAAGCAATCGAAGGCCTTAGAAAGATACTTAATTAATTCAACACCGGCATCGGTTTTAGAATGACCCCTTGTAAAACTAAATTGGTTTTTGTGAAACAATTTATGTAAATTAAAATGTTTTAGCATTTGCTTAAGAATAATTTTTTCAAAAATTTTACTCAATGTTTGTAGTACGGAAATAGGTCTAAAGTTAGGTGGTTCATATGTACTACCAGATTTAAATAAAGGAAAATGACCAAGTTCAATACTAGAATTAAATTTATGGCTGATTGAGATGCAATTATATGTATAATAGACGTACTGACTTCAACAGACATATCCTATAGATCTGCGGTTCTTTTACAATCAAGGGTCTTAAAACGATATATAGAATGTTATTTGAATCTACCATATGAAATTCAAAATATTTTGTACCAGAACTTACATTTTGTTGGAGTAATGTCTCAGCGGCAGTAGGAAAAGAATTTAATAATTTGGTTGTCAAAATTGGAATTTCAGTAATAAACTTTTCAAAAGCTGTAACTACATCTTGATCAGATGTCATAAGCTTGTTATTAAATTTAATTTGTAAGTTCAGAGTCGCGGTCCTTGACTTTCCCCGTTTCACTGTGAATAATACTCCAGTCATTTTTATTTTATCCGTGGCTCTCTTTATTTTATTGCTTCAGTGATTACACTGAAGCAATAAAATATACTTGGCTTCGGAGCATACTTTTTTAAATAATTTTGAATAATTTTTAACATATTCTACGAATGTCTTTTCATGGTAAAGTTCATACAACCTTTGACTACTTCTGTGGATTCCTCCTGTCACCAATTCATTAAAAGTCTTGCGACTGTTCTAGTACTTATCTATTATTCTATATATATATATATAAAGCGATTTACCACGGACTTAAAATTTGACATACAAAATAGTTTCCCGGTATAGACACCTATCAAGGACATTTCGTTAACATTTATTTTTAAATGGGTAAAATGTCATGCACACCCAGTAGAGAGGGCGCGTAGTAAATAGCTAATTATTTACCAAACGCAAAGTTCATTCTGTCATTGTTCTGCGTATTTTCTGTCTGAAAATTTTCAAGGTCGAAAGTCATGACATTTTCCGTTTAGATAGGTACCACCACAGTGCCAGTTATCCTTCCGCGAAGCAGTAGGGTACTACTGTATTTCAGTTTGAATGTCTATCTAGTGTAATTACTTGGCATATGAGATTTAAGAACTGGTGTCTCACTGTTACGAGTGCAATGTAATGACACACAGAAATGTTCGGAATAACAACTCTTGCTATTGGCGAACATTCCACTTACCATCAGGCGTACAATTTGCTCGTATCGTCACATTTAAAAAAAAAGGTGTTAATTCCTTCGTTTCTTCCGTAGGCGTCCTCCGACAGTATTACAATGACGACGACGAGTCTTGGGCGTGGGTCCGTGCCGCTGTACGCAGCGGATGCCTGCTTGCATGGCGGGATGGGACCCTACCAAGACGACCCGCAGCGAGATTGCCGCTGCGGCATCTGCACCTTCGTGCTGCCGCTAAACTACCGAACGCTTTTCAGCTCTCTCGGCTACGCGATGACGCTTCCGTCGCCACATTTCAGGTGAGCTAATTGTCCTCTAAAGGAGCTTTTGAACATCACTTAAATGCATATTTCCCCTTACGGATTGTAGGTTTCCTTTACAGAAATCCGTCTAGGTAGGTACCACCGCGTAGCCAGTTATACTGCCGTGAAGCAGAGTGTAGAAACATTACTATGTTTCGGTCTGAAGGTCACTGAGAGCTAGTGTTAGTGGGCATATGATACTTAAGAACTGATGTCTCAGGGTGACGGGCGCAGTGTCGTGGCACACATTATTGTTCTGGGTGACACAGCATTTGTTATGTCCAGACGTTGCACTTGCCATCAGGTTAACGTTTTGTTCGTCTCGTCACTTTCTCCTTAAAAAAAATCTAGAATTTCTTTTGTATCGTGGGAGCATTTTACAGACAAATTGAACATACCCAGACTCGGAACAGCTTTCTGTAAGGTAATAAAAATATTTTTCCCGTGCGGGCATTAACCTGAGACCGCTAAGCCACTGCGATTTCACGTCAACTGCGATTTTAGTTAATAGTTACAGTACCTAGTTTTCGACTTACAGATGGTCGAGACAGTAAAACAGATATTTTGTATATTCAAGCGAATTATACGAATTCGAAATCACTGGTGGTAGGATTCCTATGCAGAAAATCGTCTAGATAGGTACCATCCCCGGGGCCAGATATTCCGCCGCAAAACACTGTGTTTCTGTTTGAAGGGCACTGAGAGCTAGCGTAATCATTGAGCATATGAGACTTAAGAACAGCGGAGTGACGGGCGCAGTGTGGTGTCGCTCGGAGGTGTTCTGAATGACGCAGCATTTGTTATGGACAGACGTTGTACTTACCATCATGTTAACGTTTTGCTCGTTTCGACACTTTATCCAATAAAAAAATATTTCCTTATCTTTCTATATTGTTACATTGTAAAATGTTTCAAAAAAATTGTACAAATACAAAATTTTAATAAAAATTTCTTTTTATTATTGGCAAGTCGTTCACCTGCCCATAATACTACATAGGCACTACAAAGCAGACGGAGTACAGAAGTAAAGCTTCATATAATATGCGCATCATCAACACACACATAGATGTCGCTCATGAACACGGAATCTCAAATCGTGTCAAAACAGTCCGAGCGCGAGTTCCACGATGCGAACGCACGCTTCGCGAAGTTTTTGCTTTTATACGAGCAATCGGGTTTACGATTATCGACAGGAATGGAGCTAATAAAGAAAACTTATTACAACTGCTCAGTCAGTAGATGTATAAACTCCACTTTCAACAGTGGATTCACATCTTTTTTTTTACACTACCAGTTGTCCCAGATTCTTGTAAAAACACGATACTACGATTACATCACAGTTTTTTACGTTAGTCGAAGTTAAGAAGCTTGCGGCCGAACGTAGGTATAAAAACTGAAGTGCATATATAAGCTCTCCTTCTGTACTCTCTATGTTTTGTGGTAGCACCTATGTAATACCGCAGTGCGTTCGTCACCATAAGACATCAACTGAACTGAAAGTGACGTCACTATAATTGTCAACACAGTGTTGTTAACACATCAATGAACGGCGGCAGAATAACTGCCACTGCGGTGGCATCCACCTACCTAGGTGGATTCCTGTATAGGAATTCTTATTTTTTTTTTTTTTTTTTGAATTTAGTGATGAAACGAGCAAAACGTTCTCCTGATACGAATTGCAACGTCTGCCCATAACAAATGCTGTGTCACACAGGAATTTGTGCGTGACACCACACTGTGCACATCACCCTGAAACAGGTTCTTAAGTCTCATATGCCCAGTGATTACGCTAGCTCACAGTGCCCTTCAAACCGAAACACAGTAATGTTTGCACACTACTGCTGCACGGTAGAATAACCTTGGGGTGGTACCTACCTAGACGGACTCCTGAATAGGAATCCTACCACCAGTAAAATCTTCTAATATCAAACCTAAAATTTGCATATTTGACGGCTCCTCGTTTTTCATCCATGCGTGACATACGTCGCTGTAGAACATAGGCTTTCTGCGGGGTAACTGCAATTACGTATAACATGGACATTTTCATTCTGCAAACTTAGTATGATTTATGTCCACAAATGTTAAGAAAGCGAAACTTCCGGCCGCTTAGATGCACGTCACTTAATTATTAAGTAAGGAAGAATCTCACCTTTCCATTATTCATGACTAGGTGTAGCCCTCGACTACCCGCTTGGATTTTTTTTTTGAAATAACTAGGGAAGTCTTTGATTTTACGGGATAGAACGGGAAGAACATGGGATACTCCCATGTCCGTCTCCAGGAAGCAAGATATCACTGTGCGGAATTTCGTCAAGATCGGTTCAACGGTTGAGCCGTGAAAATTTATCAAACAGATAGAGGGGTGGGGTGTGTTGGTTTTCGTGTCTGGTTGTGTTGTGATGGTCCATATGTCTCTGACACTGCATCCTAACCTACCTCCGATCTTATCGTATGAGTGTTACATCGAGTAGGAGGTACGTTGGGACGAGTCCGCTGTGTTCGCGTTGCGCGTACGTTTGTGGCGCTATAATTTCTTCTACGCAGTTGATAACTTCGGACAGTAATCGATGGTTATCGTCGTGGTCCAAAATCGCAATCGGAGAAATATTTATACCAGTCTTTGTCGTTATATACAAAAATAGCATATATTTTACGATCGATTTGTTAATTTCGTCATGTATTTCTAGAAACTTCACATAATGTTTACTTGCGGTAGTAATGCATTCTCGGCACATAGGCGACTCGTCAATAACTGTTGCAAATTTATGAAAACATTGTCTCGATATACAATGCCTATATACATGCATACGTACAACAATGGTAGTGTAGATTGCACGCGACTACAAGACATGAAATCATTTCGATTTCGGAAAATAACGTTTGTGGGCAATTTACTTACACAAACCTTTCATAGCAGGTTTAACTGTTATTTAACACGCGATTTTTATGGACTAATTTCTGTTTAGTAGATCGTAGACCTGTAGTGTTCTCTTAACATTGTCAATATGTTAAAAGAACACTACAGGTCTACTCATATTTCACCTTGTGTTGAGTTGTTATATTGTTAAGAACAATGAAACTTCTATATAAATTCAGTAAGACGTAATTGTGCAGTTGTGGAGGGCTTACGTGAGTCTATGGTTCACCAGCCGGAAACAAATATATTATTCTTAATTTTTATATATTATCATTTGCTATGTGTGCTACGTGCGTTTATAGATTAAATTACACATGCACAGAAACAAGTGTGGGAATCCCACGACCCACAGCACAGACGTCAGTCGCATAGCCACGTTCATGTGACTTTCTGTTCCTGAAAGGGAAAAGTGTAAGGGAGTATCCCGTCATAAATTTAAGTTATGTGGCCTATACGACTTTATGCATCTTTCGGTTATACTGGAAATTAGATATTATGCACAAATATTTACCGGAACATGTATTCAAAGTGGGTTCAGAACATGTTAAGAATACTATTACTATCATGATATCTGTGGCGTTAAATAGAAACACTTTACACATATTTAATTCATTAAATGAAAAATTAGTCCGTTAGTAGAGTTTAAAATAGAATCTACATTTATCTATGAGTAGATCTGCTTTTATTGATAAAAAAATTGCTTTCAACTTTCAAAGGGAAGGTAAAGGGGCTCGCAAGCTTCATCAAAGAAGTTTCGGTCCCCTTTACAACGCACCTTTCTCACGATGCCGTTCGCCTAATAGACGATATAACTCAGCACACGTAAATCATAGTGCCTTGTGTTCGATGACCTTTTGATGATCTTATTTACCATATGAAGGGTTAGATCGTCAAGGTGTTGACACCTAAGACATGTTTTGAATAGAACCCTTAACAAACTTAGTTTTGAGCGGAGTTCAACGCTACCAACGTATGTCGCAAAAGATCGTATGACACGTTTGAGTGAACAAATGAAAATTCGGGCGACGAAGTTTGGCGGTTAATATTTTCAGTTCGATTTCTTATTCTGTATAGACACTCTTAACTTTTAATTATACAGCTTACCATGGTATTATAGAATCAGGTGATATACTACTACTACATCAATACTACTTCAATTCATACAAACAATTTTATCAGATTTGATTTAAATACTTTAGCGGCTTTAATGAATAAGCTACATCATTGAAATTCTTTTAAAATTGTTGTTTTAAAACATTGTTTTCAATCAATCGTAATGTGAGGCCTCGTTTTAGAACTCTTGTTCGGACGTTAGAATTTGGTTATATCATCTCATTTTATTTAGTGTACAAGAGGCGGGAGCAAACATGGTTAATTTCATGTTTTCAGGCTTACACACTATACAAGCTATTGCAGTGAACAGTTTCTTTTTAAAATTGCGTACATTAACTTGTAGATTTAATAATAATTTTCGTTAATAATCAATGAATGGTACTACAATTTATATAACGACATTCCATTAATAGATTTTTTTTACAGGCTTGCAACGAGACGGAATACGCCCGTTGGGTCCGAGCGCTTTGCGTCGAGATACTTGGTCAGACGCCGCTTCCGCAGGTCCGCTTTCTTGACGTGCTGCTAGCAGCGGACACCAGTCGTGAACCAAAGATAAAGGTAACACAACAGGAGACACCTTCTTGTCCTCCGAGACCGCCCCCGAGAGCCAGACGGAGGCTGCTGACACCGGAGACACAGCTTCCGCGACGTGACCATTCACCAGCAGCCACGGACGAGGGCATCGTCGTAGAAGACGACGACTACGACTCATCGTCCGACCGCAGCCTCGACTTATCCCTCTCCCTCGACGCTCTTAAATCCATTGACGTGGTCGACGCTCCGGCGAGGAAAGCCAAAATCATTAAATGTGACAACTGCAGCAAACTCAACGTGAGCCCTCAACAACATCACACCTTACCACGCGCGTCGAGGACGGGCGAGTCTGAAAAAAGGCGCCACCGGTATCTCAAACGCTGGGAAGGAACGACTGGGGGCACGGGTAGAGGCCGGTTCGCAATCGAAGCAGCGAGGCGCAAAACGGCTTCTTTGGAGAGTCGGGCAAGGTCATGTTCCCCTAACGCGCACGAGGCGGTGTCAAAGTACGTTCCAGTTCGCGAGAGGCGCGCTCTTTTTGAGTCACTGTCGCAGAGTGGGGGAAGTTTGGCGCGGAGTAGTGAGCAGTTGGCGAGGCCGGCTGCGGCGACTGCGACCCCAAGACGTGCCGCTTCGTTGCACGATCTCCAAGCGCCACCGACCAGGTCGGTTAGCGATTTGCGCCAGTTCTTCGAAGCAGTTGCACGTGGAGCGAGTTCTTGCGCCGTGCAACGTCACAGCGCGCCTCCGAATCCCCTTCCGCGCAGCTTTCCCTCTCTCACGTGCGCATAACTGACCTCTTGTAAATACTGTAGATATGGCGTTGACCGCCAACTATCTCACTAAGTCGTTCGCTTTAAGACTGTTAAAAGTATTGTTATAGATGTACCTAATATAAATGAATCGTATTATCTATTGAATTATGTTTTTAATTTTCACACCCATTGCCTAAACAAATAAGCAAATATTTATTCTAATTTTTATGCCGTGTGGTGGCCACTCCATCTCATCCAATGGACCTGGTAAAAGGCGAGTAAGGAATTAAACTGCACTGTGCACCCAACAGCGCATGGTGGCGATGGGCTCACCACCTACCACACCAAGTGCATTATATTGTTTTGGTGAAACGTGGATTGTGGCAGTCATCTGTTTTTGCAGTGAGTGCCCAGTCTCTAGACTAACCCTTAGGGGATACATGTATGTTTCCCCTAAGGGTTAGTCAGAGACTGGGCATACATACATGGTGATCTTATGTATGTATGTATGTATTTTTAAAATTATATCGGTAAGACGCATTCACGAAGAAGAAATCGTAGTGTAGAGGTACCTATCGTTTGAAAAAAGTGTTCTTTAAACAAACTGATATACCTAGTCCTATTTCACTTTTTTCTATAATTGTTAGTAATAAGACATTTTACAAAAGAAATCTTAATGTTAGGCGTAGTTTTTGAAAAAGAATGAAAGAATAAGAAGAGAACTTAGAGTGGTTTATTTATAAGCGCTACGATAAGCTCTGTGGTTAGCATATAACTTAATCATGGATTCGGATTCCAGCCGAACTGCCGAATATTTATGTAAAATGGTAAGAGCCAGGTTATTCGCATAGGTCGTACTAAGTCGGCTCGACTGGGGAATACTACACTCTCACAGAAAAGAAGCAGCATATGGCTGCCAATTGCGTACCAACTTATTCTCAGTAGTGACAATGGCTCTTTCGAAGTGTCCATTTACCGTCAAGGGTACCATTGAGTTTACCGTTACATCTTCAAGACATTAGACTGGTGAGTGCGTGTGGATGCACGAGTGGCCTTGCAGCACTATAATGTATAATTTTTTTTTAATTGGTTAGTTACGAACCGTGCAAAACGTTTACCTGATGGTAAGTGCAACGTGCGCCCATAACAAATGACCAAGAACATTTGTTTGTTCCGCCACACTGCGCTCGTCATCCTGAGACATCAGATCTTATGCCTTCTGGGCATATGAGCCCAGTGATTACGCTAGCTCTCAGAGCTATGCAATGTTTGCACAGTACTGCAATGTACGCACCACGACTCGCGGCCGCCGTAGAGAGCGGCGCGCAGCAGTTGACGTTCTCATCGTGTAGGAAGATACGCCCGTGTTCCAGGGCGGTTCTCACCGCCCAGAGTTACCGACACACAAGTCGACAGTCCGAATGGACGCGCGCAGCCTCCTTCGGACGGTCATTAGACGACTTAAAATATTTAAGATCTTCGAAATCGCGAAAGAACGCAGCGATCGCGACACAGTCCGAATTGCGAGGTTTTTGTAGGAGGTTATTTAAGTATTTATGTTTGGGTCAAACCAAACCTAGCACGCAGGCCCCTGGCCCGTAAGCACAGTATCCGATGAAGCTGCAAAGGCCAAAAAGGCTAACAGCAATTACATCACCGAAATTATATACAGTACTGTTTCACGGCAGAATAACTGGCCCTGGGGTGGCACGTACTCGTAGGTACCACTTGGGTACCACAACGGTACTAGAGGGATTCCTGCATAGGAATCCTACCACCAGAAATATCACCTACGCAGTTGACAGCTTCCTATAATACTTACTTATAAATCATAGCTGATGTTAAAAATCGGCCAGGAAGTGCTATTACAAATAATGAACCAAAAATTGTTCAAGTACGCACATATTATTTTTATTATAAGACTAACTAATATTAAATATAAAGTACGAACGTAGGTAACGCTAAAATGTCAGTAAGCAATAGTTGCTACAAAGGTTGAGTCGCAGGCCTTGCGTTGTCCTTCGCTCGGCTTGAGTTACATCGTAAAGCACATTCTCTTGCTAAATGTTCACTAAACACGTCTCAACATTGTTATTGTTACCAACTATTTATCCTCATACAATAAACATTTTTTTATACATTTTAACGTTGGTCACATTGCACTCGCTGGCGTTGCACGTGCTCGAAAATCAATATTTGAATAATTTGTTAAAGATTTGTTTTTTTTTATTAACCCATCTGCCATATTGCTGGCCAAAGGTTTCCCGCATTTCCTTCCTATCCTGGCTGACGTGTAACCTTAGTCGTCTCTTTTTCGTTGTCCTCAACGCCCTTTTCCGTACTTTGGTGGCTACCAATGGAGAATCCTTCCCCGACGGATCCTGCCCATTCGACTCACGTGCTCTGCTGTGGTACAATTTAATGCGCACAGATAAATGATTGAATGAATGAATGATTAAACAGTTTACATTTTTTTGATAAATTGAGAGAACTCAAAACGTTCACCTGGTGGTAAGTGAAACGTCGACCCATAACAGATGCTGTGTGGCACCACACTGTGCTCTGTTCTCACTGTGTCACTCTCACATAGTGCTTACATTAGAGGTACCTTATAAAATTTTAGACTGATACCAACGAAAAGACGTCTGTCTGTAAGTAATGTTCAGTTCTCAGCGTGTGGCACTTGAAGGCCGTAGTAGCATGAAGTTTTATAGCCTAGAACATTCCTCAGAAAACGAGCAAAAAGAATATTTCAATTCGGATTAGTATTTCCTGAGGTTAGCCTTACACACATACAAAACTCTCTGGATTTATTATAGTAGTAAGATAATAAATATTGATAGTTTGTACTGTAATATTACAAAACAAAAATATCAATTTAGTCACCGTTTCAACGAAAGATGCTATCTAAATGAATGTTTGAGAGCATTGTTTATATTTCCCATTGTTTAGAGCGCCGGAATGTCGGCGCTGGCGGCCGTTAAATATGCCTATGATTATAGATAAGATTTTCGACTGTACTTCCGAAAATGATAAGGGATGTGTCACGTGATAACTAATTGACTAAGTTCTGGCCGTGATGACGAAACTCGTGAACATTTTGTGAGTCATTCAGAACGTTAGTAACGTTTTTATCTGTAATGACCAAGAATGGCTAAACAGCTTTACTTTTTGATAACTATCGGTGCCAGGATCCTTGTACAGGAATCAATCTAGATAGGTGGTACCTAACCAGGACCAGTTATTCTGCCATGAAACAGTAGTGTGCAAACATTGTGAGTGCGAGTGTAATTACTGGGGAGTGTAATGTTCTGGGTGACACGGCATTTGTTATGGACGGACGTTGCACTAACCATCTGGTGAACGTTTTGCTCGTCTCGTCCCATTCTCAAATAAAAAGCTAGGCATAATCTTTATTATTAACCTCTAAACAGTGTCCACTAAAGGGTAAAGACCCTTTCCAAATGGAAAGGATTGGCAAATCAATTAGCGATTGCAGTACCAGATACCTCATACTTACTGAATAATGTTCTGGGTGATATAATTTTTCAGACGTTGTACTCACCATCAGGTTAACTACTCGTATTTGTTCTTTTCGTCACTTTCTCCCATGAAATGACGAGTAGACTTGAAAATATATACCATCATCATCATTTTAGCCTATCACAAGTCCAATGCCGAACATAGGCCTCCCCCATAGATAGTCACAAAAGTTTGTAGCTTTTATTTTGGATGGATTTTGCCATAGTTGCCACGCTTGGCGGGCGCGTTGGCAACCGCAGTTTATTTATTCAGATGTTCCAGGAAGATGCTGCAGTCCAACTTCTGATGACTTCACGGGTTGAGATGGAGTGTTCTTTTAGGCCGCTAATACACGGCATACAGTACATATGTATATGTATATTTTATGAATTCTAAATTAATACTCACTAGCCAAGATGAAGCAAGACGAAGACAACATCAACGCTAATTAACGAACAAGCCACGACACGCACTCGACCGTAATTGAAATAACAATATTTTGAATTCGTCGTAATTGATAGTATTCTAACAAGCAATTAACATTTCACAAGATATATAATTTCGGTGATGTAATTGCTGTTAGACTTTTTGGCTTTTACAGCTTCATCGGATACTTTCACAAGATAGTTGCCACAGTTAACCCCTGGGATGACGACTCACGACAGTACAAGAAGCGCTAGTCTGTCGTAGACAACTAAATGCGCACAGATAAATATCATTATGAAATCGACAAAGTTCCGTTTTTTCCGCAATAGATGTATTTAAATAGAGAATTTTTAATCATCATGATGCCGTACAGAACGGCCACTACTTCGTAGTTCAAACTGTCGTGTGTCTCATAGTGACGTAAGTGTGCCTTGACTTTCAAGGACTCGCCTATTTCCAACATATTGTATATATTGACAACATAGAAAATGCAGGGAATCAATAACGGTTCTGTTTTTGACATAGCTGACGTCATTTTTTTGTGATCATAAACATAGGTAGATTAAAAAAAACGATGGCACTTGACGACATAACGACAGTGACTAAGCGATGCTTCTAGGCTGCGGGTCGAACTAATGTTTATGTAATCTACCCATAGTAATTACGGAACTAGGTGTCAATCTGCGTAGAATTTACTTCTATAACCGCGACATTATACAGGAGAAATCCTTTTGTGGGGAAATGTTTTAAAAATACAATCGAATATATTTTTGTAGCGATACGGAAGTGGTCGCACTTTCTTCTTAACCTTGTTGGTTTAATGAGTGCTAATAACAATTGGCATTCCAATTAGGTCTAAGACAAGTGACACTAAAAGCAATTGGCAGTTTTTAGTGTCACGAATGATGTTGGTGGCGTGAAGAACGTCAATTTGATTTAGGATCATGGATGTTTTTTTATCTGATATAAAAATTATGACGTATTCCTGGCTGATTACGACCACGCTGTCATATTTTTTGGTTAAAAAACAGAAGTTTGCATCTGCGCAAGATATTATAATCCCGAAGGTATTAGGGCAAATACAAAGGCACTCAATCGTCTTCACCTCTCCGTCCCTATGCAACGTTTATGCAATATAATTTGAAGACGGATCCGATGAGACGCCTAAGACATGGGACAATGACAATACTAGCTAGACCTGTAAATCAATAATATTTCACAAATAATGGCACTAGCTGGGATTCGGTCGTGGTAGGTTCTATTTTCACCAGTGTGTATTTTTTTGTGTTATAGTACTTGTGAAACTAAGGAAAGAGAGTAATCAAAGATTATCATTAAAATGCATTCTAAAAAGTTCCGTTGTCGCATTAACTTTAAGTTCCGTAGTGTCGCAGGCCTTCTTGCGTTCTAAAAACTAATAATATGAAAAATAAATATTGAATGAAGAGAAATACGACCGCATAAATCTAACGGACAACACTATCTCTTTCTAACATCAATACACCATGTTTAATACGTTCAAATTAGCAGCTGGAATGCGGCCGCATCGAATGGTGGCTACAACCTCACAACCCGTAATTCAATCTACAAAAAATATCTAACAAAGGGATAGTGGAAAGAAATAAGTACAAAGGGTGCCGAGGGATGAGACAGGTAGTGTATATAATCAATTTGGACACACGTGACGATGTGTCTGCCACTGATAATTTATAATATGTAACAAAAATTAATTTTATTTAACGTAAATCGACTTATTCCATAACCGTGGAAAAAAAATCTAAGTTGTTCCAGAGTTTATTATACAAGAGTCATTTTTATTATATTTATCAAAAATAAAATGTTTATAATTATGTTGGAAATTTACTCTTATGTCTTACACAGTTCACAGGTCTTGTCTTGTCTCTTCTTCATCCGTGTGGTGGCGGCTCGATAAAAGAATACTACCACTCCATCTCATCCAATGGATCTCGTAAAAGGCGAGTAAGGAATTAAACTGCACTGTGCACCCAACAACGCATGGTGCCGATGGACTCACCACCTATCACACCAAGTGCATTATATTGTTTTGTTGAAACGTGGATTGTGGCAGTAATCTGTTTTTGCAGTGAGTGCCCAGTCTCTGACTACCCCTTATGGGATATAGTCGTGATCTTATGTATGTATGTATGTATGTTAAATGGAAGTAAATGTAACTTAATTGAATTAACGGTTAATCATTTTCAAGCTTCTTCAGAAAAGTCTTATCTAAATTATGATATATAATTAAAATAATTTTTCTTCATTTAATTCTGTTAGTGTTGGATTATCATTTTTTCTAAAATTGAAATCCATTAATTTCCTGTTCGGAAGCGAAATCATATTTTTTTTCTTTCGAAATACAAAAGAACCAAAATGTTAGTTTTAAATTTATTTACATGTGTTCTTTTAACTTTTTTTAGTCTACATCCGCGTGATATGTTTTTAGTCACTATAATACGAATCATGACGTCATATTATAAACTATAACTTTGTTTTAAAATACTGAATTATTGATTGAATTATATAATTTTCGAAAGGCTGAACACGCTGATGACTTTATATCGTCTAAAAAGTGCATAAAAAAGTATCTTCATCAATAAGGATATCAATAAACGCATCCGGCCGTCAAGCCTCAATCGCTATCATGTTACATTAAGCAGAGGGCCGCGGTCAGTACCAAAACAAATACGACTACTCAATCAGTTAGCTCGGTCAGTAAATGCGGTGGCCTTGAACGTGACTTCAGTTTTTTTCGAATAGTCTCAATCGAACACAGTACACAGGTTTGGTAGTGTAAATATATGACGGGGTTTGGGTAGCCATTTTTTAATATTATTCTTGTAAGAGTGACAGCGGTCAACCTGACAGTGGTCACTGGTCACTGTAGCTACATACACAAATATTTATTTTAACAAATAATCAAGATATCACTCAAGGCTATTAAAATTTGATAATTATTTATCGTACATTGATCATTATTAAACGTAGGCGTTTATTGTAACTTAAACAACAACGTTAAAGACATGTAGGGTTCGTTATAGTTAATTTAAGGGCACAGACATTCACTCGTTCTTTCCTTGTAGACAGAAGGTATAATAAAAATAAAAAATGTTTTATTTTCTTTATTTAGGAAAACAACAAATTTTCAGTAAAATTGAACAATCATTTTATTGACGATGTTATTTTGAAGTGTTTATTTGTCCTTTCCTGAAAATAAATACATACAATGGTAAGCTACCGTGGCACTACCAAATCAAGCCATTATGTCGAGAAATAATTATCCTGTTATAACTTATTATTTGTTTATTTATGGTAGTAACAGTCGTAAATAATTTTCAGTTAATGGAAACAGGCGGCACTTTACGGAAATCCATTATAATGAAGGGAAAGAAGTTAATTCGCTAAGACCCGCAAATACGAGTATATATATTTTGCATGCGGATCTTAGCAAATTAACTTCCTTTCCTTCATTAGTTTCCAGTGTCAAGCAACATAGTCAAGTGATAATAATAATATTATTTTTATTGACAAGTTGATAAGACTTAAAAATTTCGAAAGACAGTAAAATTATTGTTGACTTTCACTGAAGATGTGCTGGACTATTGCTGGACGGACGGAGACAAAGCGAAAAGTATTTAGCGATTTTGGCCTTGAATTGAAATATCTAATAATGGTACACTTTCACATGCACTTGCTGCATTACAAACTATCAAAACTCAAAATATATACAGAAATTTCAAAATTCAATTAATACACTACCACTACTTTTTGATTTGGCGTCAAAAGTCCTACGATAATTGTTAAAAAATGAATGTTTTTGGTTTATCACTAATATTTACTCATATCGGTATTTATTTATTTATGTTTGGGTCAAACCAAACCTGGCACGCGGGCCCCTGGCACGCGAGCACAGTATCTGATGAAGCTGTAAAAGCCGAGAAGGCTAACAGCAATTACATCACCGAAAATATATATATACTCATATCGAGGTTAGCTGTAACTAAGGCCATTTAACATTTTAAGGGTTCTTGTATTTATTACTCACTGTTCTTGCTTTGCTGTATGTAACACAAAATATAATAAGTTGTTCTTGTTTTATTATCTTAAATTTAATTACGTAAACACACTTGTCAAAGCGGATGATATTTTTTATTTATTGCGTAATTAACAACATGGAAAAAATCAAAGTGCTTCACTTAACGTTCTTGGTAAAGGCAGTAATAACAAAATGTTGCCATTAAAAAATGGAATACAAAACAAGGAACATTAAAAAGTGGATTGCTTATTGGTATTATCTGTCTCCGCATAGTAACAAACAAATGAAAGTAAAGTGCTATGAACAACAATGCAAAACTCGTTAAACTTCTAGACAGTCTTTCCGGCAGTCCTTCAAAAACGTGTAATCTGTTTTGGTCTATATTACATATAAATTTAAGATTTATAGTTGCTTGTTGTGACATTATTTAGCAGATTTCCTTGATAGTAGGCGTTTTATAATGTCAAATAAGTTTACTCCTTGGTGGCGCCACGCTTTTTATGACTCCTTTATTTGGCGTCTTGGATAATTTTCTTTCTAGAGTTCTGAATGGGACACATGGTCGGAGATATGATAATTATCATAATTAGGCTGTTGATAATAATCCCTAAGAAAAGTTTTTATGTAAATATACTATTTAGATAACAACATTTTTGTCGTAGTCTAACATTATCTTATGACAACGATAATAAATAATAGTTTGAAAAAAGTAAAAAATACGCTTTATGTAGAAAACCAAACTAAAAAATAGAAAATTTTAATAAATTTATATTAAGAATAGTGTAAAAAATTCTAATACATAAAAATGAATAATAGTGTATTTGTAAATGTGTATTTTTTATTTTAAAAAAAGCGTGTGGTGCATGGTGTCAATAGTTATAAATATTTCATTGACAGATATGAGAAGAAGGATCATATCATCATTTCGATGATATCTTAAAAAACACACCACGCTTTTTTTAAAATAAAACATTTTTTTTTCTTATTTACACTATCATTCATTTATATTTATTAGAATTTTTTACACTATTCTTAATTCAAATTTATTAAAATTTATTTTGTATTTTTTAGTTTGGTTTTCTAAATAAAGCGTATTTTTTAATCTATTATTTATTTTGTTACAAACTAATTTAAGGCGATGGCCTCTATAACAGCAATATATTAGCGCCATCTATTGAGTAATTTAGTTGGATCTTCTATAAAAGCGTGTTTTTTTAGTGTTTTTAAACTATTATTTTTAATTTTTTAGTCGAATTATTGCATTGTCATCGGTCTTTGACAGGTGTGCAAAATTTGAATTAAATCGGATCGTTTAAAGTAGGAGAAAATCGAGTTCTAAGGAGTCGGTTACAAACATACAAATATACAAAAAACAAACATACAAGTGTAGCTAATATAAAGCGTGTAAAAAAAGAAGCGGCAATTTACTTTAATTTATATTATAAATTTTTGAGATTTGTGGTGATTGATATAGGGTTCAAACCTATATCAGTTAAATCACCGTTCTAAAACATATAACTTTTAAAATAAAACAAAACGACTTTAAGGTAGAAATTTATTCATATAAAAATCGAGCTTCTCCTTCCTTATTTACTTGTATTTATCACTCTATGAAGAATCCTGTTAACATCGATCCTAATCAAGAAAAGATATTATTACATACTATTTGATAACATGACACCCAACTGATGTACTTCTATATATATTTGCACTTAGAAATCCTTAGCAACATCCTTAATACTTTCAAAAATGAAGAGAGAGGGATATTTACGGGCATTACTATACTTTTTAATTTTTATCGATATTTCTTCAACTGACTTACGGACCTACATCTGACAACAGATATTCTTTTATCCACCTTATCTTACATACATTACCTTATATAATAGCTAGTTGTTACCGCGGTTTCCCCGCGTAAAATAACCCAACCAAGTTACTACGAGTATATTACAAATATTTATATTCATATCTTCTGAACCCTGCAAGATATTTAAATGGAATATACACGAAAATTAAAGTTAAAATTGCTTTTTTATTTTGCTTTATTCTGTAAAATTTTCTCTGAAATCTGTTGAGGCGGTTCGGAGTCTATTCGAGACAAACAGACGCACAAAATTTCTTGAAACGGTAATTTATGATTAGGCGTAAGGCGAGTTTTCACTTAAATATTGGCATTTATTTTGAAATCACAGACTGGCACTTATGTGGCACGTAGATCAAATTTATATAATAGTATTCTCAAAAAGTCTATAGGTTAGCTGATATCGTTTGTAATCATTTAAAATTCGCAGTAACTAATCTTTGAAGCAAAAAAATTTGTACACATATATTTTCAAAAATCGATCATCCTAATTCTCTTTTAAAGTGGACTACAAGGCTATTAGCTGGGTCCCATATTACTAAAATAATATAAGATAAGCACAGGCTTAATAGTACACTACAAATAAGTTATGTTTGACCTTCTCTTGGATTGTATAAACTGATTAAGGCAAAGAATTAATATTTTCGTTAGCTATGATTTTCAAGAATAATTCGATGCCGGGCTTTTCAAGGCAAGTGAATAGAGAAGGCTCACTATTACTTAACATTAAAATTTATTCTCTTTATCTCCAATCCGCCAGCAAAACGTGGTAATTGCGGCAAATTCTTGGGATAGACCTATGTTCAGAATTGGAATTTAAATAGGTGGTATGATTCCTATGCAGCAGTCTGTCGCAGGACCAGCGTGAATCAGTAGTGTGCAAACATTACTTAATATGTTTCGTTCTGAAGGGCACTTCGACCTTTTTATTGGACGAAGTGACGCGACGAAACAAAACGTTTACCTGATAATAAGTGCAACGCCCAGTAATTACACAACTAATTACTGGGCATATGAGACTTAAGAACTGATTTCTCGGAATGACGGCCGCAGTGTCGTGCCACACAGAATGTTCTGGGTGACACAGAATTTGTTATAGGCAGACATTGCACTTACCGACAGGTGAATGATTTGATCACCTCGTCACTTTATACTTTAAAAAAGGCTAATGGTGATGATTATGATGAAATTTATGTACAATATAACAGTAGAGTAGCAGTAGTAAAATAAAGCAATAGAGTCTCTGTGTTTACATCTTTGACACTATAATATCTCCTGAGCAGCTTACGATAGTAATAGAAGTTATCACCATGGTTGAGAATTAGCCAGGAAGTCATCATCAACAAAAAAGATCACACGTAGAGGAGATTGAAACCTTTGCACCTTATTTGTACCTAAACTGTAGGCATTTGAAACTGGATGCCATTTCCATAAATCTTCAAACAACATACCGATCAACGTTGTTTACCCCGCAAAGGTAAGCTGTTGTAATAAGGTTCAAAATACTTTTACATTTGTGAGCATTAAATGTCACTGGAGATACAAAGCTATTGTTTATAGCGGAGACAAAGACATGAGGTTGTCGATTAAAGTTCACTGGTGCAATGAATTTTCCTTTATTATGTCATTTGCAATAACATTTAAATATTACATAATCTATTATTATAATTTTTTTTATTGTGAATAGGTCAACATTGGACCAGGACTTCATTTTGTGTTAAAGGTAGTATCTTGCCTTACAGAGTTCAATGGTAGTGTCTTTGGAAGATCAACGTTTGTAAAAACTTCTATTTTCCTGCTGTAAAGTAAAAAAAAGTAAAGTTACGTCCTATGAATGTCCCTCTGCTGAGCACGGGCCTTCTCTCATTTCTGAGAGGGCTTTAGAGCAGGGAATAGTCCGTCATGCTGCTCCAATTCGGGTTGGCGGACTTCACATGTCCTCAAAATATTTCTAATCCTCGGATTTCAGGTTTTCGGACTTAAAATTGTAGAACAATTTTAGAGGTGCTGACACCGGGGATCGAACCCAGGTTACTCGCGTACTATGAAATTAAAAACAAGCACCCGGCCCCTGAGCTACCACGGCTTGCCCAGAGCTTCCCACTGTGCATATCAAAAACGAAGACACAAGATACTTCCGGTGCGCGTCAACTACTAGGTTGAAATCTCTCCATGCTTCGTGTCTTTCGATGGCAAAAAGGGGACAGAGAATTGGGTGAATGCTACTCATGTGCACACTCCTCGAAATGCAACCTTTAATAAACCGATGGACCGATTAAAAATTAATGGAATAACATTATTAGAAGACACTGCGATGCCCCTCCCAAATTATAGTTTCCTAATAATGTTATATTTTGGATGAATGACGCGAAATTTGAAGAGAGTATTTAACAGAAAACCTCTTAAATTATTAGATTTATAGAATTTTAAATAGAGTGGAGGCGGGGTAAGATATCATCAGAGACATCTCATCCCGTGAGTGTCGTTAGAATCGTCTTAAGGAAATCTCTGAAATGTCTCATTGCTTCCGGCAGGTGGCGAAAAAACACTCACGAAAAATTCTCTATAAAAATAATTATAGTTAACGGGCCGCGTGAGGTGTCTGCGATCATCAAACCTTGTGTCTAGGCGGATCATGAAGAAATGAGTGTGTATGAAAGAACAACAATTTACTGTACCTGAACTAATGCTTTTATTCTTAAATTGTATTCTAAAAGTTTTATAGAGTTTTTGTTTTCTTTTACAATGTATTTAAGACAATACAGTGATCATTAATTTTGAAATTTTTTCGTTAGTACTTGTAGTAAAAATACCGTCTTATCAAACAAAGTTTCTTTGCATAATTTACGACACAATTTGACAAAATAACTCTATTTTATTTAAAGAATATTTAATGAGTTTGTTTAAGTAAAATAGAGTTATTTTGTCAAATTGTATCGTAAATTATGCAAAGAAACTTTGTGAAGTTTATTATTTTACATAATTTCATTACCTTTTCGTCGTCGTCGTCGTCGTCGTCGTTTCAGCGTATCAATAGTCCACTGCTGAACATAGGCCTCCCCCATAGATTGCCACAAAAGTTTGTAGCTCTCGTTTTTTGGGGATTTTGCCATAGTCGCC
The DNA here is from genome assembly GCA_019845155.1 of Luehdorfia chinensis. NCBI lineage: Eukaryota > Metazoa > Arthropoda > Insecta > Lepidoptera > Papilionidae > Luehdorfia > Luehdorfia chinensis. The sequence continues at coordinate 6,929,674 of JAHVAK010000003.1, read as the reverse complement.
ACGCTTGGCAGACGGGTTGGCAACCGCAGTTTATTTATTTAGATGTTTGAGCAAGATGCTGCTGCCCATCTCCTAGTTTTCATTTTCCCTCTGTCGACTTTTACGACACCCACGGGATGAGATGGGGTGGTAGATTCTCTTAACCTTTTAAAACCAAGTAATCACTAAATCAAAATAGCATTTAAATATCAACTTAAATATTCATGTAAATTTATTAAATGCTTGTGCAGAATTTTTACGTCATCTTTTTAGAGCCAATTAAACGTCTTTGACATAAATTATCTCAACTTTTTCAATTAGTATAATTATCGTGTTTTAATTATAAATGTTATTTTAAACGGTAACGTGTGGCGGCGGCGAAAGTATTATGAATCCTGTGAATGTATTATTTTTTTATAAAAAAATTTACTGAAAGTCATTTCTCTTTACTTCATCACTATTTAAAAAAAATATGACATTGTCATGGAAAGAACCAATAAGAAACGTTCATTGAGATTAATAAATATTAACGCAATTTTACTTAAATATTAAAAAAAGTAAAGTTGTTTTTATTTCTGTACATGCAATGTAAATTAACGGATTTGAACGAACGAAACCCGTTTCCGATTCCGTGGGTACTAAATAAATTTGTTGTTCAGTCGAAAAAACCGGTAAAATAGAGAACACAGCCGTTTTAAAAGTGAAAAGAATTCTACATCTATGAGAAAGGAGTCCTATGCGAGGATTAATTCCAAGTACAGGCCACTAACAATCAGCGAAGGGGTAAGTTGTGAAAAAAGTTAGGTAGGCATAATCGAATTATTCTTATAACTTCAAGACGCCATTTAACTGGTTCGCAGCTCCCAATAAACAGCCGGATAAAGGGGGCAAGTTTGGGAACAATCATCTTTATTCTGACTCAATGGGCGGTCATTACAGTCAATGATGTGACCCACATTGGTTTTTGCATAAATAATGCAAGAGGAAACTATGTCTGCTACTATTTTGACATAAGCCTACTCGTATAAATTGTATCGAGGGTGCAATAAAGCGAGTTTTTGTAAGTACAACTAGAGCAACCGAGATTGTACAACAATAGTAATCAGACGTAGCCATTATATATCGAAAGTCCGACAACCGAAAGTATATACGGTTCTTTGTGTAAACTACCTTTCGATAAATGTAATGAGGAGAGCCCGAAAACCAGGTGGATTGACTTACGTAAGGCAACTGGCAAGGAGTGAATGCGGACTAAGTAAATCACTATATTCTGTCTTTAATTAGGTTGCACTAATGATGCTGAGTAGACACTTTCGTGTGTATGGATCTATTTCCATTCGCATGCTACGTTCACACATATACTCACACGTATTCGTCTCCACGTAGCCGATGTAAGGCTATTTATGTGTTTCGTAAATATTGTGGGATCTATTTGATTTATTTGTGTGTTTCGTAAATATAAGTTTATTTGAAGGCAAAATTCCCAACTCGGGACGCTGGTAAGCCAACCGCTGAACCATGCGATTTTTTTCAATTAGGGGCCAATAGGGCGCTCTCTCTCTCTCTCTTACTCCTTGGTAATGCTCATGTATAAATTTTATTTTACAATATCAGAATAAAATGTGAACATAACATTTTCTACTATTTTATTTTACTACTTTGTCAATAAAATAAAAGATTACCTAGTAAATCCAAAATCTTGTAATATTATCTAAATACTTGCGGGGAGCCGTGGTAGCTCAGGGGCCGGGTGCTCGCCTTTAATTGCATAGTAAGAGAGTAACCTGGGTTCGATCCCCGGTGCCGGCACCTCTAATATTGTTCTACAATTTTAAGTGCTGATTTACCACGTGCTTAGCGGTGAAGGAAAACATCGTGAGGAAACCTGCATGGCTGAGGAATAGAAATATTTCGAGGGCATGTGAAGTCCGCCAACCCGCATTGGAGCAGCGTGGCGGATTCTTCCTAGCTCCAAAACCCTTTCAGAAATGAGAGGAGGCCTGTGCTCAGCAGTGGGACATTTATAGGCTGAAACTTTACTTTTTTTAACTTTTTGCGGGGAAAAAATTACTCGATTTTTTTTAGGAATGATTTTTTTTTTATGAACCAATATGATAGACGAACCGACAGTCCATCTATTGTAGGCTTTTAGCTATGGGCGTCAGTGGCACAAGTAGTAACAATAAATATGAAATACTTTATGAAAATTAACACTAGAATGTCTACAGAAGCGCTGTCGTGTGTTCTGTATTGGATACACGAAAAGAAGATAATAGGGTACGACCCCCGGAAAGCACTTTACGCCAGATCTAAATTATCCAGGACGACGACTGTGAGCTAAGGAGCAAAGTGTCTGGTACTGAGCTCGTAAATCAGCGTGCCAAGAATGGCGATTACGGGAAATCCTCCCAACTTGGTAGAGGCTTTGGGGGAGACTTTCGCTGGTTGTTGTAAGTTATACAGCCGTGAAACAGTAGTGTGAAAACACCACTATATTGCAGATTGAAGGGTCACAGGGCATATGCCACCTAAGAACTGAAGACTCAGGGTCACATAAACCGTGACCGCAAATGTTATGAGCAAGCATTGTAATTACCATCGGGTAAACGATTTTCTCTTCTCTTCATCTACTTATGCCGATAGTTGTCCGGCAGATAAGAAAAGCGCCTACCTCTTTCCTACCGAGGTGTCGTAAGAGACGACTAAGGTATTATACGGGCAGGCTTTACCTGTGCAGAATAACACCATAATATGCAATGCTGTCACTATAATGCTCGTGGGATCGGGATGGGGAGAAAGACTTTTTTGACTCATGACATAATGGCGGCGACGTGGTTTGGCACCGGTCACGTGAGTGGCCTCTGTCTACCCCTCATAAGCGAAAAAGGCGTGATTGTATGTATGTACGTTATCTACTTCAACAAAAATGTTTTATTGTCACCTTACTAACATAAAGAAACTGTAACAGTTTGATCAACTTTTAGCGACATTAATGTAAAGCTGCTAGAGACCAAAATAACTGTGTCATGTCGAGATTTCACAGATAATAAGCCTATTTGGTCCATTCTGCTTGTATGGATAAGAATGTGGGTGATCCGTTAGATTATTAGCAAAAAAATCTCTATCGCAAACAATGTTGATAAATATTTTAACAATATGCAAATAGGTTACGGTATTCCAATGAGATAGCGAAATGTGTATTAGTGATGTGACACGATTCTCGTTTATATATTTTCTAGTTAATTTTTATTAGTCGATCGCGTTGTCAAGTGGTCAGAGTACCATGGCCAAACGGTTTTGGGTTCAAATACCCACGGAAGCCAACATTTGTGCAAAAACTTTATGCAATGAAATGAAATGAAAATTATTTATTCTTCATCGTAAGAAATATAAATTTAGTTTGTCAAACGTCATTTTTTACAATTTTTCACCGTTTCGTAATAAGCTTCCTCTGACAGAGAAACTCCGTAGTTATCCTCTATTTTGTATTTTTTTAAGTACATATCAATAAATTTAACATTATCAATAAATTTACAAAGAACAGTCTCATAGAAAACCAAAGCACGCTCCATGACAAAATGTTATACAAGATTTAACAACAAATGAATAAATGCATTGCAAACTAGAGCAGACCGGCCTCCACCAACAGCACCGGTTCACAAGCATGACGCATGTTGCAGCGTCACTGGTGGTAAGATTCATATGGAGGAATCCGTCTAAGTAGGGACCATCCCAGGGCCAGTTATTGTATCGTGAAGCAGTAGTGTGCAAAAATTACTGTGTTCCGATGTGAAGGGTGTTAAGAGCTAGTGTAATCACTGGGCATGTGAGACCTAAGAAAGACGGGGGCAGTGTGGTGTCACACAGAAATGTTCTGGGTGACACAGCATTTGTTATGGGCAAACGTTGCACATGCCATCAGGTCAACGTTTTGCTCGTCTCGCCATTTTTACCAATAAAAAAAACAAATCGTTGGTTTTGGAATCTGGTGTCTGACATCCTAGTCTACTTCGAGCCTAACTTAGCGTTTCATCGGGCGCGGTTAAGTTCGGACGAGTGTGAATATAAACGGAAAAACACATCAGGCACTATAATATCTCCTGCGCAGTTGATAGCTTCCGACAATGTTCGGAAGTTGGTGACGTGGTCGAAAATCGGCTAAGAGTACATCCCTTTTTATTTTAATAATTGTCTCAAAATTTACATTATGACCCGTAGACACCGACATCCATAGTTACTTTTTGAAGAATATTAAAGAAGCAGGCGTGTGGTCAGTTGCCACTCCTGAGGACTAAGGAATTACTACTTCTGTGCCATCAATCGAGCCTCCGATTCTCTTAACTTCTAATATGAAACAGTATTATATTGTTACTTACTACATCGGTCAAGCTGACGCATTTGGCGTGGCGTGGTGGTTATTTAGGTACTAACCGTGCCTCGCAGTTATGCCCGCGTAAAATCAGCTGGCCCCGTTATTGGACTGTACGGCTAACCTGAGCACAGTTCACAGGCCCCGGTAATGTTTTGTTCCAGCATGCGGCTGCTTAAGGCCGTAACATAAAGTGTCTAATGCAAACAATTTATTTTTATTTTTCTGAGGTTAGTGCGTTCATACATACAACTTTTCTGCTATATATAACGATAATAAATATTAATTACAAAATTTTGTTTTAAATATCTAAATTATAACGTTAAAATGTAGGTAAATTTGGGTGATCACAGTTGTGGAACTTAAAATAAACCACACATATTTTAGCCTAGTCACTTACCAATGTAGCGAAAATTAACTGATGCGATGGATTTAAATAGAAAGTAATGATACGTTCCATTAAATATAGAATGATAAACATCATTCACATCACTAGAGTATCAAGACTGTTTATCAGCTATGGACCGGTTTTATTGAACAAAGTTTTTAGAGCACCGGTAGGTAGCAAAGACATATTATTGTTTCCTAATTATATCTTTTGCGCTAATCATTTATTCCATTGACTTGATTGACGTTCACTTTTTTTAAAATATTTATAAATTTTTGCACTTTTTGTATTCTTAAGAAAGGCACTTAAGATTCACTGATTACTAGATATTAAGTGAATCTAAAAAAGCATATATCCTATACATATGCTTTTGAAAAATAATATTGCTAATGCTTTTTCGCGATAATATTAATGATATTATAATTAATGCTAGGATTTCCCTTGTATATACCGTGAGTGCGTTTTACAGACAATTGCATATGCCCAAACACCTACACGCGAAACACCCCGGAAAGCCACACCAGCCATTTATTGGTTTCATTAAGCATTTTTTAGAGTTCCAATTAATTATTAACTTAATAATTAATTATTTATTATAAAAAATCGAGGATTTATGAAGTCTGACAACCCACATGGGGGCAGCATTTCACTACTAACTCTTCCCAGTTCCAAAACATTCAGAAATGCAAGGAGTGGCTCAGCAGTGGGACATTTATAGGCTGTTACTTTTTTATTATTTTTTTCAATTAAAACGTACGCTGATGTAAAACTATATGTTCTTTAAGCTTTGTGTTTCTAAAGAAAAAAAGTTGAAAGTGATCACTTTCGATTCAGAGATAAAGAATATTAATGAATCAAAAATAAAAACTATATAGCAATTTTATGATCAAATTAACGATATTATAATTTTTATTGTATTGCCCACAGTAAGATTTCTCTTGTATCGTCGGTGCGTCTCACAAACTTAAATTGTAATGCATGTTATATACTAGCCGAGCTCCGGGCACGTAAAATAAGCTGTTTCTTTTTTCTTTTCTCTGTTAATTCTGAACATAAATCGGCCCTTCTCGGCAACGTTCTATTCTCTGCGTGCGACACCCTAAAGTTGTAGCATGAATTTACTGAGAACAAACAACTCTCCAGATTTATTATAGATAAGGTTAAGGTATAACGTAAATACTGGTGGTAGGATTCCAATGCAGGAATCCGTCTAGGTAGGTTCCACCCCAGGGCCAGTTATTCTGCCGTGAAGCAGTAGTGTGCAAACTTTACTGTGTTTCGGTTTGAAGGGCACTGAGAGCTATCGTAATTATTGGGCATATGAGACTTAAGAACTGATGTCTCAAGGTGACGGGCGCATTGTGGTGTCACACTGTTCTGGGTGACACAGCATTTGTTATGGGCAGACGTTGCACTAACCATCAGGTGAACGTTTTGCTAGTTCCGTCACTTTTAATAAATAAAAAAAAAACTTAAAAAAATAACTATGAATTTTTTAAACCGCTTATTAAGATATTAAGAGAAATATTTAAACTGTCATTAACCTCAAAAATAATGACGAAAATCCCAATTTAAGCCGCACTTTACACGCCCATTAAATTTCATAGTTCCTAACCCTGAATATTTGCGAAGTGAAAATTCATCTGCCAAAACTCTCTTCAAAATCGATTTAACCATTTCGGAGATTAGCCCAGACAAAGAAACGAACAGACAGACAAACATTTCAAATACACGTTTTTTTTTCGTGTTTAAGTTTGATGTCCTGCAGATTACCATATGGGATGGCGAAAAAGTCTTTATTGCGAAGTCACAGACAGACAATCAATTTTATTTATTTGTATAGATAAGGTATAAGGTAAAGACGTGAAAAAAGAACTATGAATATTCTAAACCGCTTATTAAGATACTAAGAGAAACATTTAATCTGCCATGAGCTAAAATAATAATGACCAAAATGTAAATTAAAGCCATGCGTAACACGTCCAACCGCATATCCTCCTAATTTCATGTTTTTCATATTTTACGCAGAAACGTAGGTAAACATAAAAAGTAGCTTAGATTACTCTCTCTACGTCCTCTGCCTACCAATGAAAGTCCTGTCAAAATCGATTCAGCCGTTTCGGTGGTTAGCCCGAACAAACAAACAGACAGACAGAGATATATAAAAAGGGGAGGGGGGGGGGGTTGAGTTTTGATATCCTGATAATTTGCAAATGTGTTTAATAAAAAATCATTATTGCAAAATCTCGGACAGTCATTCCAATTTTTTTTACCTGTGTTGATGAATTTTGGATATCTGCGCTCCTTTTCCATATAAACTTTAACTACCCCAAATCTCACACTTCTTCGTGCGCGCAATATACTTAAAAAGGGGTACCGAGTTATCTCTTCACGTATTGTATATAACATTGTTTTTAAAATGACTGTGAAAAAAACTCGCTGAGTTTCTTGCTGGTTTTGCCCTGGATAGAGGCATTATTTTGCAAACTAAGCAAGTTCAATGAGTATTTTGTAAACATTCTATACAGACTAAAATATATCGCGTTGGACGAATTAATCAAATGTTAAGTGTTGGAATTAATATCTAAAGATAATATTTAATTACCGCCTCAGTACATTTTATAGCAGGGCATAGTTTACCTCTTATTATGATATGATTTGCCCTCCACCACTACAGCAATACCACTAGGCAATATACACCGCTAAAGTCGAGGCCACGACACGTGTTTCACCTCAAAACGAGGCATTATCAAGTGATATTGACTCTACGACAGTCAGCCGCCGAGTGAGCGGCGCGGTCAAAGATGATGGCCCATTACATAGCGAGTGCGTGTTGCTGGCGCGGGCGCGTCCAACACAAATATTTAAATGCTATTCATAAATATTTGCACTCTCCAAATTCTGTCTCAATACGAAGCGACCGACTTGCGTCTGTTAGTGCGGGTGATGGAGCAGGGAGCGGCCCGCTGCGTCCTCCCGTTAGACAGATTGTGTTACCCGCTCGGACGCTGCACTAGTGTTGGTTCTTTTTAAGTTCAATTCGCAATAGATATTCAAAACGAAGAGCTAATGTCAGCGGTTTTATCTAGACCACCTAAATGGAACAGCAAAGATGTAAAGTACAAAAATGAAAACCATCCAATGATGATAGAAATATATAATTAGTAGTAGTATTGATGACGTAAAGACATTTTCTTGCTTAAATTTCGACATGAACGCTCTCACCACTAACCGGCGGCGGACTGACGTCCCTCCCGCTGATTCCCACACACGCTCTTTTAAGGGACATATCGAGCGCAGACGTAAACGCAAACGCGCCCGCTAGAGGCGCCCGCTTTCTATTGGGCCACAGTCTAATAGGCAGGTCTTTGACATTTGCATGCGGATCTTAGTAAATTAACTTTATTTCCTTCATTATAACGGATTTTAGAAAAGTACGGCCTGATTCAAATTACTACATTTTATACTCTACAATATGTACTTCACATCTAGCAGACATCAATAAATAAATATAAACTTTAGCCTTCTCTGTTAAGAAACCGCTCGCTTAGGCCAGTTTTCATATTGAATAAAAATATGTAGCTTAAAATACAAAATATTTTATTCGGTTCAGAGAAAGAGTTCCACACCGTTTCTCAATCTAATTTTGGACGCTATAAATTCGAACGCACCTAATAAAGTTAAAATGTTTAAACAGAACGCCATTTTCGGAAGCGGATGTTTGAAAAATCATAATTTTATTTACGTGAACCCTTATCTCTTTGAGTGATGCGGTAACGTTACTAAATAGTTATGTTTACGTGAAACTATCTGTAGATCGACATTTGTTACAATTTAAAGTCTATTACATTGTAACAGGGTTCTTGTAACGGGGTCATCTCTTTAACCTAATGTATATTAATAAATAGATAGGTCCGTATTATATGACCAGCTGTGTTAGCCGTTCGTATTTGTATTTCATTCATAAGTCTATATTTGTTTTGTTAAGAATAGGAGTAAGGATAATTATGTAAGCAATAACATGTCACGTTACTAACTTACACTCACCTTACTTTCGGCTCTTTTTTACCTTGACTAGTAAATAAATAAAATACCCTCTCAAAAGCTTCCCTCGCTTTTGACAGCATATGTCTCAGTAATAGGACATTTATTAAATTTTACTTTTAATATATAACATATTTTACCACATCGTAATATTATTCTTGCTGATTCCGAATTATACATTGTGCGGTATATTTTTATATTATAACGGTGCCGCACACTAGAACTTTCACTGTGTCACATGTGCGTTCTTACAGACATTTATTACACATGCACAAACATCCAGACCCGGAACATCTATCTGTAGGCGATACAAATAGTTTTCACGTGCCGGAAATCAAAATCGCGACGAATTGCTTAGGCACTGCGCCATCCTATCCGTAATATCTATAATACTGCCGAAAGTATAAGAACGTAAAAAACATATTCGTATAAAGGTATTCGTTGCTTCCCAAATCTGATGCAAAATATACTATAGGATCAAAGTAAGGGTCAGATGTTGTGATAGACGCGGTACAATAACAACATAACAAGATCAAATAATATCCATTTATCAGAAATACTGGCTTCGACTAATTTAGAACGATCGTACATTGACTGCACAATTAATCGTTTTCTACGAATTTCGTTATACGCTCTTATCTAAATCAAGATTATCTTATTACGGTTATATTACGTAAAATGTAATTCAATTTTAGAATCACAGACAATGGTTTACGAAGATAATTACGAACCGTGTGGGAGCGTTGGTTAATATACCAATTTGAGTCACAGCAGTCCAATTTAGGTGGTTTCGTAAAGAATATTCTTAAGTTGATGACTCAGAAAATAAATTAATCCCGAGTGACAGGCGATAGATGGCCCGACAGCAACGTGGACCGCTTATTACTCATTACACTTTACTTTTTAAAGTTAGTAACAAACGAGAGGCACCGCTGCGTTAATACATCTGTAGCGTTCTCTTTTCGAAGTTTTTAAATAACATTGTATGTATTTATAGGCAGTATGAAAGGTGGTTATGGATTTCAATGGATGTGATTAAGTCTCTGGTATAATGTCAACACAAGATTTAACATTATAACGTTTGGAAAATATTTAAAATGCTTACCAAAACTCCCACTATTAATATAAAAACATTTTTATTGAAAAATCACTATGTAATAGAAGATATTAGCATTTATTATAATTTGTTCTCAAGGTTAACATTTATTTTAATTATTGCACGTATTTAAATTCTTTCATATTTTCGTGCTTTATGTGTTTTTTTTACATTTTGATTCCAGCTGTGTCTAATTGTATCTTTCTTTCGCATATTTTAGGCGCCTATGTCACCATCTTCGATATCATCACCGCTTAACATCAGATGATTTAGTAACCGAAAGAAGTCGCTGTAAAGATGAGAAGTATTTAATTTGTTCATCAAATATGAGGCTTAAGAACTGATGTCTCAGGGTGCAGTGAAGTGCCACACAAAAATGTCCTGGGTGACACAGCATTTGTTATGGGCAGACGTTACACTTACCATCAGCTGAACGATTTGCTCGTCTCGTCACTTTCTTCCATAAACAAGTTACCGTAAACACTTCCCGCCGATTGGAGCTGAGTGCTCGTTTTATAAATGAAACATGTTACTTGTTATAAGGGAATAAAGTCTATTCACACATCTCGCTTTGCGAGAACAGGGGTTATATTATTATTTTTAAATTTTGCGCTCTCAGTAATTCCATAGGAATTTTATAACTTATCTTTCGAAAATAGGAAGATTTCGGAAATTAGAAAATTGGATTGGCGAGATTAGCTGTCATGTACAAAGACATATTGTATGAGATAACTGAACTTCAGATCTGTTAGATAAAAGATCAGTACTATTGATATTCATATGACGTTTAATTTAAATAATTAAGAGTAACAGCTTACAAGTATCGCCGTCTTAGACCATTATGAGTACAGCCTCATAATGGTCTAATGGAGTCATCATCATCATCATTTCAGCCTATCACTTTTTTTTTAAACGTTGCCCCACAGTAGGATTTCTTCTGTGTCGTGGGTACGTTTTACAGACATAAATTCCACATGCACAAACCACCCAGACCCGGAACAACTAACTGTAGGCCATACAAATATTTGTCCCGTTCGGGAATCGAACCCGCGACCCGCGGCGCAGAAGCCAAGGGCTTAGCCACTGCGCCAACCGAGCCGACCAATAGTCCGCCACGGTGCTCCAATGCGGGTTGGCGGACTTCAAATGTCCTAGAAGTATTTCTATTTCCTGGATATGTAGGTTTCCTCACGACGTTTTCCTTCACCGCTGAGCACATGGTAAATCAGCACTTAAAATTATAGAATAATTTTAGAGGTGCTGGGCACCGGGATTGAACCCAAGTTACTCGCGTAATATGAAGTATCCGACACCTGAGCTACCACGGCACGGGTATATATAATCTAAAATCTTTATAATTATAATTCGGTAAAAAAAAATAACCTAAGGAAAATTTCGCTTTTGTTAATTTTTATTACTATGTTTTTTCTTTAATTGTATACACTTTTCTAATAACCTTAATTGTATATTTGCTGTGCTTTGCATGCTGTTCATTAATATTTTTATATTGTTGCACTATAAGATCTTTCCATCATTCAGTAAAAACTGTCCACGTCATATAAAAAATACCTTAATAATTCAAACAATTGATTAGTTAATAATCCTTATACCAAAACAGAGAACACCATTTCATGCGCATTAAGTAATAAATGGTTTGCTAGGGAGGGCCCGAATGATAAATTATACAAAGATATTTTAGATTTTTGATCCTCACATTCATCACACACAGACATGATTTAGATGCATATCCTCAAAGTAATATTTCACATTCATAACATCAAACGACTTGGTTGTTTTTCCGTCCGTAAAAATCGTATCTTAAATGTAAAAACGTAAATTTATCTCTAACTTCGAAAACCTTAGGAACTTGGAAACGTAAATTAGGAGCCTACGGTCAAATAATTAATTGAAGGTGTAAGTACAAATAATCAACAGTGTACACTGAGTGCTACGAAAGAAGTTGAGCTTCCGAAAGAACCCGCTACAGGTAAATCCGCAGAAGAATTAGTGTAGTTGACTCCTGCTTTAGAATCACTGAACTGAAGTGACAATGGGTCGGCCTCGTAGCTCATAGAACAACTATCACAACGCAGGGCGATTTCACTACTTTCTTAACAGATATAGCGATCATCATCATCATTTCAGCATATCACTAGTCTACTGCTTAACGAAGGCCTCCCCCATAGATTGCCACAAAAGTTTGTAGCTCTCATTTTGGAGCGATTTTGCCATAGTTGCCACGCTAGGCCTGCGAGTTGGCAACCACCTATGCAGGAATGAATATTTTATTCAGATGTATCAGGAATATGTCGTTGCCCATCACTTGGTTGTCATTTTCGCTATGTCGGCTTTTACCTCACTCACGGGATGAGATAGGGTGGTAGACTCTATTAAGCCCTTACCACACGGTCGAAGTAGCGATGACCTGTCCAAATGTGCGGGAAGTCGATATCTATTAACGTACGAGTATAGCATCATACTGCGCTCGTCACCTTGGCATGAGTTCCTAAATCTCATAAACCCTGTAATTGTATATATATATACATATAGTGTCCTTTAAACCGAAACACAGTGGCGTTTGTACATCACTACTGGACTGCAGAATAGCTGGCACTGCAGGGGTACGCCTACCACCTTTAAATAACTACCTTTAAATAAATAGTGTTCCATCGGTAAGTCATTTTACGTGTAGGAAGATCAGTGCTCACCTAAGTTCTCTATAAATAACTTTGTGTCATAAAAACGATATGGAATTAATTGCGAGGGCGATCTTAATGTTCATTGTTTACAAATAAACATTCGAAAATGTTAATAAATTACTAATGCCTTTTTAATTCATGTTAATGATCACATCATGAAAACATCGTGAGGAAACCTGCATGTCTCAGAACTAAAAAATATTTCGAAGACATGTGAAGTCCGCCAACCCGCATTGGAGCAGCGTGGCGGATTCTTGTTAGCTCCAAAACCCTCTCAGAAATGAGAGGAGGCCTGCGCTCAGCAGTAGGACATTTATAGGCTGAAACTTTAACTTTTACATACATCACATAGAACAGAATAATTTTTATTCAACATAGATTAATTACATGATATTTATTTATTTATTTATACTTTATTGCTGTCACCTTAAGCTAAGGGCTAAAATGGGCGGACTTAATGCCTAGTGGCATTCTCTACCAGTCAACCCTTGTTATGGTGAAAAGCAGAAGGCAGGTGCTAACTAAAGAATAAAAAAAATAGGAGGAAAATAAATTAATGATAATTTTTATATGTAATATATAATTAAGATATATAATAAATAAGCTATACATATATAAACACATATACAACTACTAATGAACCAATACCTATTTATTGAGCCAAAAAATGCCACTGTCCTGTGAAGAATCAGCTTGAAATCCAGCGGGCAGTTTTTTTTTCTTGAAAATCGGTTAAAAATAATGTAGTAAAATAATTGTCTTTATTTGAATCAGTAAGTTAGTTGTTTTGTTGTGAAATTTAAAAAATATTGAACTCATTACATGATTAACAAATTTTCTTCTACTTTCGGTTTAATCTATAGGATTTATATTTAATTAGTATATAAGAAATAATTAGTTATTAATAGTGTAACTAACACATTCGATAAATGAGCGGACGAAAAAAAGAACTTCGTTTTAAATTGGAAGCCATAGTAATGATTGGCTAAGAGCGAGGTTAGTCGGTCAACGGCACGTAATAATGCCGGCCACTTTTACATTACTTTATATAGGTCTTTTAATATTCAATAATCATTACTTGCTGGTACAATCGCCCTCAATTATGTGCCAGTTATTTTCGAAATTCATAATGACTGAACACAATTTTTTACAAATTTGTTATTTTAGTCGAATCGTTCCTATCGTTTCTTTACTTTTAGATTTATTTCTTAATTTAGAGACAGCTGATAAATTCGTTATAAAAGGATGTGCGCATGTAATATAAAACAGACTAGTTGCTTCTCAAATTTTCTTGCTAAAATATGCTTCAACATAAGAGTATGTCTCACAGCTGGACACTGGATTCTCATTTTAAGATTCTAAAGATAAATTAGGTTCACGCTCGGCGATAAAATAAACGACGTCAAGAGTTTTGTGTCTGTAAAATAAAAATAAAAAAATCACTGTCACTTTACGCTGTCTGTGCCCAGTTGTGGGACGCTTAAGGGCTGTCACTTTTACAAAGATAAAACCATAACGACGTTAAAGACGAAATTAATATATATTTTTACATAAGTAAACTACACAATTAATACACTTGATTGTAGGTGGTCATTGTTGCATAGAGGCATTATCATCATCATCATCATCATCATCATCATTTCAGCCTATCACTCGTCGACTGCTAAACTTAGGCCTCCCCCCATAGATTAACATAAAAGTTTGTAGCTCTCATTTTGCCATAGTTGCTAATATAAGTTGTAATAAGTTGGATTTTGCTATAATGCTAAGCGAGGGTTGGCAACCTCGGGGTGCTAATGTTGGGTAACCTCCTCGTGTGCTCGGCTGCTGCTCCCCCTCTGGGGTTGGTCCAAGAGGAGAAGCAGCATGCCGAGACGGTGCACCCTGGGCGCCGGGAAAGTAAGTACTCAGTTGCGTACTTGCTGGCTGGCGGCGAATAACCCGGCGAGCAGGGCTTTTCCTTTCTCTCTCTTACGAGAGAGACATGGATAAGTTCACGGCGGGCTCAGTGTTCCCTCACCCGGTCACTGGGTAGGCATGGGAAGGACTCATTCCGACTCTGCCGACGCTGGAACCTCGTAATCCCTTGGGACCGAGGGCTGCTGGCTTAACCGCTGTAGCCGCGAGGATGAAAACCTCTATAAAAATCACCCGAAGCTCAAACGTTGGCACGCCGTGAGGAGCTGAATGGCTGACGGGAAATTCAGTCGCTAGTGTTGCCCCCGTCAGGGTACCGGCCGACCCCCTGACGGGTTACGCGTAGGCTTATCCGGGTACAGGGGGCACTGCTCGGATGGACCGTATATTTCCCTCATACTCGTGGGAATAATTATGGAAACAGAAATAAATAAACAAAAAAAAGTTGAAAAGGAGATGGAACATGCATCCGAATCGGACGCAAGTATGTCTGTGGAGAATTCGGAAGAGCCCGAAAAGATGGGTAGCAGAGCTGCTAAAGCTCAAGCAGGAAAGAAAAGGCGGCTAAACAAATCACTGTCAGCGTCATCGAGTGACAATGAAGCATTGAGGGATCGAACATCCTCTAAGCCACGGGATGAGCCTTCGCCTATGGATAAGGTGAGAGAATTCATCAAACCAAGGCGGACTGTCAATCTAGGAGCAGAAGAAGAAGTCGAAGAGTTAGCTCGCCTCGCAAACGAAAGTCGGGCTTCGTTAGTATTGGTAGGATCAAACAAACAGGTTATCGACGATGTAGGAATCATCTTGACAGTGGCAGCTAAATCTAGGAACCTGAAAGGCACATTCCAACGTGCCTTAAAAGATGCTGCCGCGTCAATAAAAGCAGCCGCAGATGCTTTACATCGAAGGTCCGCCAACGATGAATCGTCAAAATTGCAGGCAGAGAACATGCGCCTGCAGCGTGAGATGAATGAGCTGCGTAAGGAGCTGGAAGAGATTCGGAGAGAGGTGGGAGGGGCAACCAACATTTCTGCTCCCCCATCCTCACCCAGGCCCGCTGAGGCGCCGGTGGCATTACAAAGTCAGATGCTAGAAGAGCTTGCCAGTTACATCATGCGTCAAGTTGGTGGCATGATAAACGTACGATTTGAAGCACTTGAGGATAGGCTTCTTCCAGAGAAGCACATCCGTCCGCCGCTGGCTGCAGATCAGAAAAATGCAGCCAAAGAAGCAGCAGTCGTACTAAGCCTAGATCCGATAAATAAAGATGGCCCTTCAAAAGAAGCGCTTGCCTCCAAAGCCCAAAAACCAGGGAATAAAAGAAAAAAAGGCAAGAGTCGGGATAATGCTAAAGCACCCAGCAGAGAGCAGAGCAGTGAGGGACAATCGCGCCCTTTGCCGCCAGCGCCCGAGTCCATGGATGAGGGTTGGTCGTTGGTGGTGAAACGTGGCAGAAAAAAGAAGAAAGCCGTTCCTCAATTAGCGGTAGGGTGTACGGGTGCAACCAAGACTGCTAGCAAACAGTCTCCTTCAAAGCTGCGCCCCCCTCGATCTGCGGCCGTGGTTATTACTCTACAGCCCGGGGCCGCGGATAAGGAAATCACTCTACAGCCCGGGGCCGCGGATAAGAGAATCACATACGCTAATGTGTTGGCAGAGGCTAAAGGGAAAATTGACATCTCTAGTCTCGGCATCAACTCATTGCGTTACAGGCAAGCGGCTACTGGGGCCCGAATTCTAGAAGTTCCCGGTCTAACAAGCGGCGAAAAGGCGGACTCTTTAGCTCAAAAACTCAAAGATATCCTTCCAGAGGAGGTGGTGAAGGTCTCCAGGCCAACAAAGTGTGCAGATTTACGAATCTCAGGCCTGGATGACTCAGTCAGCGAAGAGGAGGTAGTCACAGCTGTTGCGCGTCAAGGGGATTGCTCGACCGCTTTCGTTAAGGTGGGGGAGATTCGCAGAAACTCCACAGGCACCGGAACCGTTTGGGTGAGTTGCCCCGTGGTCGCAGCCAAAAAAGTGAGGATGGAAGGCCGCTTTTTGGTCGGTTGGGTATCAGCCAAGGTACAACTGCTGCAACCCAGACCGCTTCGGTGCTATAAGTGTCTGCAGAGCGGGCACGTGCGAGCAAGATGCACGGCAGAGGTAGATCGTAGCACCGAGTGTTATCGCTGTGGCCAGCCCGGTCATAAAGCGGCCAAGTGCTCAGCTGCACCGAAATGTTCACTGTGTACAGCAGCGAACAGGCCGGCGAATCACATTCTGGGGAGCAAAACGTGCTCTCCTCCAAAGAAGAAGAGTGCTACATTGGCAGCGCGGACTCCGGTTCAACAGACAGAGGAGGAGGAGGCGATGATAGTTAATTAAACAAATGGCTCATCATCGTCTCCTTCAAGCTAACATCAACCACTGTGCTACCGCTCAGGACTTGCTCTTGCAAAGTATTGCGCAGTGGTTGATTGAAGTGGCAGTAGTCGCCGAGCCATATTTTGTCCCTACCAGGAATAACTGGGCTGGTGCCGTCGATGGTTTGGTTGCCATTGTATCGTCCGGAGCTGCTGGTGTCCCAGCCCTCACTGTAATAGAGAGAGGCAGGGGATATGTGGCGATCCAGTGGGAGAAAACAATACTGATTGGGGTGTACTTCTCACCTAATAGATGCTTCGCCGAATTTGAAAATTTCCTGGGTGAGCTGGGGGCCCTTATTAGACAACCCCACTCGCCTAGCGCTCATCATGGGGGACCTTAATGCTAAATCTACGGCATGGGGTTCCCCTGCAACAGATGCACGCGGCGAGGTACTGGAGGATTGGGTGACAATGACCGGCTTGATGGTTCTCAACCAGGGGACGGTCAACACGTGCGTACGAAGGCAGGGTGGATCCATTGTAGACGTTTCGTTTGCATCCCCTGCCATCGCAAATTGCGTGCGTGGCTGGAAGGTTCTGGAGGATATACCCCGTCGTCAACCACAAGGTGGGCATTTAGACGTCTCAACAGGGATGCGTTGAAGGAGGCCTCTATTGTCTATGCGTGGTTGGCCCCTCCCACTGAGACTGTGGAAGTAGAAGAAGAGGCGAATTTGTTCCGGGATACAATGACTCATATCTGTGATGCTAGCATGCCCCGAATCAAAAAGCTTCCTCCTAGGCGTCGTGTGTACTGGTGGTCTCAAGATCTTGCAAGTCTACGAGCTGACTGTGTGGTGGCAAGACGCCAGTACACACGATATCGCAGAAAACAGCTTCGTGACGATGCAGTGGAAGTACAGCTTTATGGGGCATATAGGGAGCGCCTGAAAGTCCTACAGCTGTTCATCCGAGAGGCTAAGACTCGCAATAGAGAAGAGCTGGGGTCTCTCAACCGAGATCCGTAGGGGCGCCCCTATAAACTAGTTAGGGATAAACTTCGTCCCTGGGCGCCACCACTCACACAGAGTCTTCAACCTCAGTTCCTGGAGGAGGTGGTGGCCGCTTTATTCCCTGGGCGGGTAGTATCGTCGTCGCCGGCTGTGACACCTCTAGAGGAACAGGTAGGGCGTGCAGAAGTGCCGCAAGTGTCGCAGGTAGAGCTCAGAGCAACCATCCGGAGGCTCCGAGCTAAGAATCTCTTTGATGCCTGTCTGGAGACGGGTCAGTTTCCATCACAGTGGAAGACGGGCAGGCTAATCCTACTGAAAAAGGAAGGGCGCCAAGCTGAATCTCCGTCTGCCTACCGCCCTATAGTATTGTTCAATGAGGTGAACAAGCTCTTTGAGCGAGTAATCGCTAACCGCCTCATTCGGCATCTCGGAGATGTAGGTCCCAACTTATCGGACCAACAGTTCGGCTTCCGGGTGGGTCGTTCGACAATTGACGCTATTCTTCGCGTCAAGGCCCACTCGGAAGAGACGATGGCACAGGGAGGCATGATGTTGGCGGTGTCGTTAGACATTGCCAACGCTTTTAACACCCTACCTTGGACGTGCATCAAGGAGGCACTTCAGTTTCACAAAGTGCCTCAATATCTCAGTCGAATTGTTGAGGACTACCTCTCCGAGAGGCACATTTCGTACTCTGGGCGGGAAGGCCGGAGGCTAAGTCGGCAAATGTCGTGCGGTGTACCACAAGGTTTGGTTCTTGGGCCGCTCTTGTGGAACATTGGCTACGACTGCATATTGCGCGGCGATCTTCCCCCGGGCGCTAGTTTGATCTGCTACGCAGATGACACACTTGTCACTGCCCGGGGGAACACATACGAGGAGGCTGCTCATTTTGCCACTGAAGTTGTGGCACAGGTTGTCGGTAGGATACGGAGGTTGGGACTAGAGGTGGCGCTTAATAAATCCGAGGCCATTTCATTCCACAAGCCTCGGAGAGCGCCGCCACAGGGGGCACAAATCGTTGTCAGTGATGTCCGAATTGAGGTGGGGACCTGGATGAGGTATCTCGGTCTAATCCTTGATAGCCGCTGGAACTTTCACGAGCATTTCACGCGTCTGACCCCGCGGTTAATGGGAACTGCAGCTGCGCTAAAGCGGTTGCTGCCCAACCTCGGGGGTCCGGACTCGAGTACCCGCCGCCCGTATTTGGGGGTGGTGCGGTCAAATGGCCCTTTATGGGGCTCCCGTTTGGTCAGAGGCCCTGACGCAGAGAACCATTGCTCTTCTGAGAAGACCTCAGAGAGCGATGGCCGTCGGGGTCATACGAGGATATTGCACCATCTCCCACGAGGCAGCGTGCGTACTGGCGGGATCTCCTCCTTGGGATTTGGAGGCGGAGTTCCTAGCGTCTATGTATCGGAGGCGCTCGGAATTCCGACTCCAAGGGTACTATCCCCCGCCAAGAGTGTTGGAAATGCGAAAGTTCCACTCTCAGCAGTCTATGCTGGGAACATGGAAGGAGCGACTGGCCCATCCTAGGGCAGGCAGCAGGACTGTCGAAGCTGTTCGTCCGGTCCTGGGTGACTGGATGGACAGACGGCACGGGTCACAGACATTCCGGCTGGTACAGGTTCTCTCGGGGCATGGATGCTTCGGGAGGTACCTGTGCCACAAAGCCGGAAGAGAGCCGACAACCGAGTGCCACCATTGTGGCAGCAACGAGGATACGGCGCAACATACGCTGGAGGAGTGCCCAGTTTGGGAAGAGCTGCGTGTAGAGCTCGTAGCCATTGTGGGGGACGACCTCTCGCTTCCAGCCTTAATAAAGGTCTTGGTAAGTAGCGAGAGGTCGTGGAGTGCCGGCGTTACCTTCTGCGAAAAGGTAATTATCGCAGAAGGAGGCAGCGGAGAGGGAGAGAGAGCGGAACGCCGTTGTTCCAATCCGCAGCCGGAGAGCCGGGCGCCGGAGGAGGGCCTATCAAGCTCTCCTCCACCCCCCATAACAGAAGCTTTGATGGTGGACCCGCGGATGGTCCACCACTAGTATAAAAGGCCTAGAGGAGGCACGCACGGTGTTCCCGCGCGCCCTTAAAGGAATGGAGAGTAAAGGGAGAGCTCCGGTTCCACTAAAAGTAGTTCCGATAAAAGGCGATAAGAAGAATACCGTGGGGTTTTAGCCGGTATCCATGAAGGATTTCCCCACGAAAAAAAAAAAAAAAAAAGGGTTGGCAACCTCTTATGAAGGAATCCGTCTAGGTAGGTACCACCGCATGGCCCGTTATTCTGCCGTGAAGCAGTAGCGTAGAGCTAGTGTAATTACTGGGCATACGAGACTTAAGAGTGATGTCAGGGTGACGGGCGCAGTGTGGTACTATACAGAAATGTTCTAGATGACACAGCATTTGTTATGGGCAAACGTTGCTCTTACCAGCATGTGAACGTTTTGCTCGTCTCGTCACTTATAGCCTCGCATATCAGAGTGTATGTATGTCACCTTTAAGGACTGTTTTGAAATACCACGTTACTGGAACTTGGAATTACAGTCCTCGTTACTTGCAATGGGAAACGCAGCAGCGTTATGCTGTAATTAATAAACCACTGGCGGAATCGTGCTATAGTTATTACAGTTAATTACTTTTGCTGGTGGTAGGATTCCTATACAGTCGACCAGAAAAATTCTGTGTGACACTACACTGTGCCCATCACCCTGACACATAGGTTCTTAAGTCTCATATGCCCAGTGATTACGCTAGCTCACAGTGCTAGCTATTCTGCCGTGTAGCAGAAGTGTGCAAATATTACTGTGTTTCAGTTTCAAGGGCACTGATAGCTAGTGATTACTGGGCATATGATTTCTAAGAACTGATATCTTAGAGTGACAGGCGCAGTGTGGCGTCACACAGAAACATTCTGGGTGTCACAGCCTTTGTTATGGGCAGCATTGCACTTACCATCAGGTGAACATGTATGCTCGTCTCGTCATTTTCTTCCATAAAAGAAGCACTTTACATAAATACTCATTTCTCTGTAATTGTCTCTGGCATGGTATGGTAACGTTTTTTTTTATTGGATAGATGTGATGAAACGAGTAAAACGTTGACCTGATGGTAAGTGCGACATCTGCTCATAACAAATGCTGTGTCACCCAGAAAATTTCTGGGTGACACCACACTGTGCCCATCATAAGTTCTTAAGTCTCATATGCCCAGTGATTACGCTAGATCACAGTGCCCTTCAAACCGAAACACAGTAATGTTTGCACACTAATGCTTCACGGCAGAATAACTGGCCCTGCGTTGTACCTACCTAGACGGATTCCTGCATAGTCCGTCTCGTTCCGTGAGTGTGATAAAAGTAGACTAAGGAAAATGTCTGGATAGTCAAATGGCTTTCGACGGATGGCGGAATAAATATCTCGAAAAATTCTACACCGATAATAGAGCGAAGGACAACAGTGTGTCGTCTTGTACTGCGTTCATCAAACGTGCTTCTTAGAGGGGTTATTACGGAAAATTGTCTCTTGAGGTCTATGTCCAACAGTGAACTATTTACAGGCTGATAATTTAGATATAAGCATCTCATTTCTGTTCGTTTTTTTTTTATTGGAGAAAGTGTCGAGACGAGCAAAACGTTCAACTGATGGTAAGTGCAACGTCTGCCCATAACAGATTCTGTGTTACTCCGAATATTTCTGTATAGCACCACACTGCGCCCGTCACCTTGAGACATTAGTTTTGAAGTCTCATATGCCCAGTGATTACGCTAGCTCTCAGTGCCCTTTAGACCGAAACACAGTAATGTTTGCTCACTACTGCTTCACGGCAGAATAACTGGCCCTGGGGTACCAGGGCATACCTACCTAGACAGATTCCTGCATAGGAATCCTACCACCAGTACTTTCGACTACATGTGTTCCCTGTGGTAAGCTAAGAGTATTTTTATTGATGGATTGCTTCGAATGTACTTAGTTGTCATCTATAAAACCGTACAGCAACTGACAGCTGTCTCTTCCAGTTTTGATGCCCAGTGACGTCATTTAATGTCAATATCTTTGCCACCTCAAACTTAGATTCTCAAATCTGATCACGTTTAAGAATGGGGAGTTCCTAATTACTTTATGAGTGTTACATTCTGATTGATTGTGTTCACTTGCTGATTATCTTAGATTTTATCACCGCATTACGTTGTGATTCTAATTAAATTCAGGTGTTTACTCAGTGCACTCTTGCATAAACTATATTGAGAACGATAACAATAGTATCGAAGTCAATAATCAGTTACGGAGTCGTGAAAGTGCAGCTTTTAGACGAACGGGCCTCGGGCATGGAATCTAACAAAGAAGACCACAATCTGTCGTGCCGTCCGGGCCATAGACCACGTTGTACATTGACTCGACATACATTTTTAACAGTATCAAATGCATTAACGTCGGCAACGTGATGTTCGGTTAATATAAGGGCTACTCTTTTTTCTAATACTCAGTGATAACGATTAAAGTTCACGGCAGTAACATTTACCTAGGGTGAAATAAAAATATATGCTTAGTACAACATTTAATACTTAAAAAAAACCTAAAACAGCCTTGTACGTCTCTAACGGAAAGGGAAATAGAAATAAGAATTTCAATAAGAGCTGCCTTTTGTTAAAAAAATATAACATTTCAAATTAATGTAATATTTACTCTTTCAAAAAATGCATAATTTAAATGAATAAATAGTGAAGCCGTGGTAGCTCAGGGGCCTGGTGCTCGCCTTTAATTTCATAGTAAGCGAGTAACCTGGGTTCGATCCTCGGTGCCAGCACCTCTAATATTGTTCTACAATTTTAAGTGCTGATTTATCACGTGCTTAGCGGTGAATGAAAACATCGTGAGGAAACCTGCATGTCCGAGGAATAGAAATATTTCGAGGACATGTGAAGTCCGCCAACCCGCATTGGAGTAGCGTGGCGGATTCTTCCTAGCTCCAAAAACCCTCTCAGAAATGAGAGGAGGCCTGTGCTCAGCAGTGGGACATTTATAGGCTGAAACTTTAAATAGTGAAGACTCAG
Organism: Luehdorfia chinensis; assembly: GCA_019845155.1. Taxonomy (NCBI): domain Eukaryota; kingdom Metazoa; phylum Arthropoda; class Insecta; order Lepidoptera; family Papilionidae; genus Luehdorfia; species Luehdorfia chinensis. The sequence continues at coordinate 6,906,769 of JAHVAK010000003.1, read as the reverse complement.
AATAATCTAGGAGGTTTCTGTATGCTCTCTTGGTTAATGTTAAATGTGCAATTTGTGCCTGGATTGAAGTAGCCCTGGCTAAATAACAGAACGTACAGGAGTAATTTTTGTGACTCCAAAATTCCGGCTGAGCTAAAAATCCAGGTCAATAAATCATTCGTTAATCCAATCGTAATCATATCCGTAATGAATACATCCGTGGCAGTTTCAGGGTGCATGCTATATCTGATAAGTTACTGAAAAGTCACCAAATATTATTTGACTTTGCAAGTCCTCCTTATAAGTTCTTTAACCTTGTGGTGGCGGCTTAAGAGAATCTACCACCCCATTTCATCCCGTGGGTGTCGTAAAAGTCAACTGAGGGAAAATAAACAGGAAATGGGCAACAACATCTGAATAAATAAACTGCAGTTGCCAATCCGCCTGCCAAGCGTGGCAACTATAGCAAAATCCACCCCAACCGAGAGCTACTAACTTTTTTGGCAATCTATGGCGGACAGTAGCGGACTAGTGATGGGCTTAAATGATGATGGTGATGACTCTATTAGACCATTATGAGGCTGTTCTCATAATGGTCTAAGACGGCGATACTTGTAAGCTGTTACTCTTAATTATTTAAATTAAACGTCATATGAATATCAATAGTACTGATCTTTTATCTAACTAAGTCCTCTGGCTTATCTCGGTCGACAATGACCAGGCCAAACAAACTGTTTAAATCTAAAATGCGAAAACACTGAAAAATTAACGAAAAACATAGTTGAAATAAAATATTATATTTACTATAGTATCGTATGACGCATTCTTAGCTCTTCACACTTGACTCGGAAAGTGAGAGTGACGAGATGTTTGAGCACATCGCACTCGGTGCATCGTGAACGGCGATAATAATTAATGAACGGTTAACGTATCGAGGTAACCTTCATCGTGAATGTACTTACTTTTACTTTCGGGCTTTAAGAAAGCAAAAACCAGAAGCTCATAACATTTACTACAATGTTTTTATAAGCATTGCGTTTACTATATATAATTTCGGTGATGTAATTGCTGTTCGCCTTTTTGGCTTTTACAGCTTCATCGGATACTTAGCGTTTACTCCAATGCGATTCTAGCCTATGCCTTTTCGCCTATGACTTTCCGTATTCTATATTTAACCTAAGTGATATAATTTGAGAAAGGGTTCGGATGCAGTGTTGATGCGAGCATACAGTCACAGTATATCCAGAACGGACAAAAAGCAGCTAGTAAGCACTAAGTAGGCGTGCCTATTGTTCAGCCACATTGTTCGATAAATAAACACACACACACACACAACTTTACTCGTGGTAGGATTCTTATGCAGGAATCCGTCTAAGTAGGTACCCGAGGCCAGTTGTTCTGCCGTGAAGCAGTAGTGTGCAAACATTACTGTGTTTCGGTCTGAAAATTGCTTAAGAATTCATATCTCAAGGTTATGGCCGCAGTCAGGTTCCAGTCAGAATCATTCTGGGTGACACAGCATGTGTTATAGTTCGTTGCACTTACCATCAAAAAAAATCAGATAGGATTTTAGTTGTAAGACTTTAACAGATTCACAGTTACTGCACATGTGACGTACAGCATTACTAGGGGTAAGACTTCTATGAAGCAATCAACCTAGGTACATACCACCACAGTACCAGGGTGTCTACTACGAAAATCGAGGTACAAAGTTTCGGTTTAATTCGAAGTGACTACCGATATCAAACATAAACCCTGCTGCCTAAATTACTTCGGATCCAACTACTATGTACTACAGCCAATTCACATACGTACATACGGTCACGCCTTTTTCTCATATGGGTAGGTACGTACCTGACGTACAACCGATAGAAAGAGAAAATGTCAAATACCGAACTTCGGATCTAATGTCGAATCCAAGACACGGCCACACGTAAGAACTGGTGTCTCAGGGTGACGAGCGCAGTAATTCCAATTAAAGTTCTGTGACAGCGTAGTTGGTTTAGGCACGTTTGGCACTAACCAATAAGCGAACGATTTACACAACTGATACCATTCAAAAAACTGACATACAAAGAAACATATTTGATTACGTTCGCGACTACTAAAATAAATAATCATAGAATCGATCAAATTTAATAATTTATTTTGAGAATATTTATTTATTAAAACTTTATTTGCACAAAAAAATATTTACAAAAAAGCGGACTTAATGCTACTATGCATTCTCTACCAGTCTACTTTCGGGTCGAGCAGAGAAGATGTAGAGGGTGCCAAGAACAATCAAAAAAAAAGTAATAACCACAGTAATCTATAAAAAAAGTACTAATATATAAAGACCTAAATTTTTCTGTAATATGTTATAATAATATCAAACAAAAATACATATAATATTAACATTATATATACATACACACATACGCAGTAAACACATATATACATACATACATGCATACATACAAATACACATATACATATACATAAAATATGATTAGATTCCGAATTCAAGAAAGAATATGAGAAAGATATCAGTTATTAATTATATGTACAACTAATTGGAAATAATAAAAACTAAATGGAGAATTACGTAATTCACAAATATTAATAAAATTTGTAAGTAAGAAAGTCATCGATTGAATAATACGATTTATTAATTAAAAATTTAAAGAGCATCCACATAAATTCATTAACATTTACACACTTTTATAGATAAATGGTGTAGCGGCTTAAGAGAATCTACCACCGCATCTCATTCCGTGGATGTCGTAAAAGTCGACGGAGGGAAATTAAAACCAGAAGATGGGCACCAGCATCTTCCTGGAACATCTGAATAAATAAACTGCGGTTGCCAACCCCAGGCGGTCAAGCGTGGCAACTATGGCAAAATCCCCCCAAAATGGGAGTTACAAATTTTTGTGGCAATCTATGGGGGACAGCCTTTGCTCAGCAGTGGACTGGTGATAGGCTGACGTAATGATGATGATGATAAATAAATACTGTTAAATAAATAGGGTTTTACTAGGCAATAAGTGAAGTTTCTCAGAGCGACGTCGGCTTTCAACAGATTTAAAGAAATGCATATAATTTTTTTCAAAATTATTTAGCTCATATACATAGTGAGGGCCCTGGCAATAAGTATGGTGTTTCAGTTAGATTTTGGTTACAAATTACTCTAATATACTTCTTCAGTGCTATGAATCAAAACATTAATAATATATCTCGTAATTCTTCGCTTTTACTTAGAGATTAATTTAAAACATTCACAGTCGTTTAATATCTTGACATTAATTGAAATTTTAAGTCACTTGCTATACTGAAATGAAACTGTAAAAAGCGTCTCCTGTCCATGATCGATTCAGATTAAGATGTCTGAGTTTTGTTCAACGTAATATAATCATAAACAATAGACTAAATTTCTATAACTTAAGTATTTTTGCTTCGTCTATTCCGGACGAGTTACGACATTTTAATCATGAGACTATATCATAACTCTTACAGTTTGAACCTGAGTTGAGCCACGTTTAAGTAAGCTTGTAATTAACTGCGTTGGTTGTAGCTAATCGTCTTAATTGGGGCGTAACGGAACATTGTCTAGTTATTAAAGAACTAGTAATGCTCTAATTAACTTTGGAAATGTTTTGTTTCTATTTATGTCTATAATTGTGTTAAATTATCATGTTAAACAGCAATAAGATAACTTGTTAAATATATTTTGGGATGCTTTTGCTTCCTAGTAAAATTTATCTAACTTATGTATGAGTATTTTTCGTAATCGTTTTATGAAGAAATTTGATTTTTATAAGTAAATAATTTTATCGCCGCAGTTGCGTTGTGCTAAACGTTCAACTACTGCGGTACAGGTCGCGTGTTAGTTCCGCGCACAGGATATTTAATATGTGGGAGAATCTAGCACCCCATCACTTCGTGGGTGTCGTAAAAGTCAAGTCAAGCGTGGCAACTATGACAAATCCCTCTTCCCCAAATGAGAGCTACTAACTTTTGTGGGTAACTAATGTATTCAGGAGGCCAATATTCAGCAGTGAACTAGTAGTAGTAGTAGGCTGGAATGATCATGAGAATGAAACGATCATGAGGAATCCTTAGTAAAGCTGACAACGCTATATTTAATGAAAATAACTAGTTATATTTTCAGCTTACGTTGCAGTCCAAGTTTCTAGGTAAACTGGAAATATAAATATTATGAAATTAGTTATTGACACTACAAATAACTACCAAATACGATGATCTCTTCATGTTGATATCACGAACCACGTTACATTGAAACCTATGAATACATTTAGCAATAGACTATAAACCAACAATGGATTGAGATAATTGCGTTATAAACTTACCGATATCCTTTTGTTAAGAAAGCAGGGCGGAAATAAAAGATAATGACTATGCATCCGTGGTATAAATATCCTAACAAGTTTCAACAACGGATTATCATAAAACAGGTCTAAACAATACCAACAATAAGACATTTCCAACTGATTACCTCCTAGTAGCAACCGTCGCAGTCTTACTACTGACTGCTTGAATTATATTAAAAGAAATTGTAGATGCTAATTTGCTTCGAAAAGTGCCCGTTCAATTCCCACGAATACTCGAATGATCACTTTAAATACAGAAGGGTTTCGTTCTTTACGGCTCCGTATTCATTCCTTTGTCAGATCTATTTGATTTTTTACCGCGACGTGTCATTTTAATGATGCCACCCTTGCTTCTTGTTTACTTTGTACTGTTATCTATGCCTTTGTGAAGCTTACAGGGGTGGTGTCTTTGGACAAGGGATAAATGATGTTCCTGTCTATAATTTAATGTTAAATGTTCTTTTTTTAAAAAAAAAAAATTATTATTATTTTATTGTATGTGCATATTGTAATAACAATGATTAACCATAGTCTAATAATATATTCGATAATCCTACAAATTTATTCTCTCCTCTCTGACACCACATAGTGTGCCTACGTCATCTTATGCATAAACGTTATATCGAGCGCGGATCGAGTGAGTGCCTTTGAGTGTTTTACTTGTGGAACTATAATATCATCAGCAGAGCTATCAACTAGCAACCGACAATATTTGGAAGTTGACTCGAAAATCGACAATAAATGCGGGCCCACGTAACAGTTTCATTGCGGTAAAGAAACCTTATATCTTCGTTCTAAGTCAATCGAACTTTACCTTTACCGCACATGAAAATTCCGCAATAAAAAAAAATAACTAACAATTTTAGTTGTATCAACAATGCTTGCTTAGCTTAAACCGAAAGCCCCTATTCCTGAGCTAACACGGGTCTAATTGTATGATCTTACTTATGAACATTATATATATGACAGTAAGGTTCTAAATAGATTGAATCTCTTAAAACGAGTACCGTTACGGTAATATTTTTCCAATGAATTGTAATTAAATTTAACTATAAAACTTTCTAGATAAGTTCATGTCGCGTAGTTTAGCGGTCAGTGCACCTATTCACTGAGTCATGTCTTAGTGCAACATCTCAACTAATGTTTATGTAACGTACTAATTGTCAGTTAACCAGTTTTGGGTATACTTTTTTTAGTTATTAAAAAAAAACTGCACTCGGATTTCTCCTGTATCGTGGGTGGAAGACATTAATTTAACATGCACAACGGAACCAGATCATAAAAACCAAAAATTTGTGATCTTCCACAAATGTTGGCTCCAACAGAGATTCGAATCCAGGATTCGCAGCACAGTCGACTTCTGTCGAATCTCTGCGACAAACAGAATCCTGTGTTAGGTCACGCAGTCAACGCAGTCGGATATAATTTATTTCTTAATGATTTGACGGTAAGATCTGTAGTTCAAAAGAAATGAGAAGGAATGTTGAATGAACGAATGAATGACCAATGGCGGCATTAGATACCCTGCCACCCCATTTCATCACGGTATGAAATTAGTAAGAAGTAAGCCGATAGGTGTCCGGCAGAGTAGAATAGCTCTTTCCTACCGAGGTGACGTAAAAGGCGACTAAGGTATTGTACGGACAGCCTTTATTCGTGCACAATAATACCAGAATATGTAACGCTGACACTATACTGCTCGTGGGAGCGCAAAGGGAGTAGAGAATTTTTTGACTTGTACGAAAATGGCGGCGACGTGGTTCGCCACCCGTCACGACATGTATCCCGCGGGGGCGAAAGGTGGGCTACAAGTGGTCTCTGCCGATCCCTTAAATGTGAAAAAGGCGCGAGTGTATGTATCTATGTATGTATAATATATGTATAAATTAGTATACTCTAACGACACCTGTGTCGTTAGTTTACTGAAAGAAAATCCAGAAAAATCCGGAAAGTTGGGTACTGCGATCGCAAATCCGCCAGTCACCTAAAAACTTCCAACTTGGGAAAAGCCTATGTCTAACTGCGACTTTTGTAGGTTGACAAAGAAGAAGAGTACGAACATATAGCACCACAAAGCTAGCTCATGCCAGCCACTAGGTGGAGTGAAATGCTTATTAGTGCGATAAGGCGAAAGCAGTATGTGACTAAGAACATTGCTCTTTGGCAATCTATGGGAAGACATATGTTCATCAGTGAGCCTGTAAGAGGCTGCAATTATAATGTTGATGATGAGTGTCGATATTTTTGGAATTTATTCAGAAATTAACAAACGTCTTTTGATAGTAGATGATTAGTAAATTGAACGCTATGTTTAATTTCAGTGTTTTAATAAACATTCCGTATATTCTGATCTTTTATGAATAAAACACTTTTATATCTGAGAAGCCTTGAATGTATTTTATTATTTTAACACTGTACTCTCCAAGGACGAGTGACACCGTACATATATGTGGGCTAACACCAATGACGCTATAATATCTCGTAATATCTAGAAGATGTCACTGTAGTTGTAATCGGCCAAGAAGACGCCGGGTGTCACAGATAAAAAATCAACAAACTGACTGGCTGCCTGATAAGCCTTTTGTTCTAAAAAAGAAAGTTATAATGTTCAATAATAACCTACATTAACACATATGTAGCGACATTACGTGCGACTCTTGATTCTACTACGAGTATCTATTTTAAAACAGTGGTCACTAATGTATTGGTATCTCGTATCTTTAGTTACAGACCTCATTAATGTGGTTACTCTTGAAAGGAATCTAGATTAGATTATGATCGCGTTCGCCTTGGTACTTGGTTCAATGAATTAATTCGTTAGCATATGAAATATCTTTCGGAATTCAAAAATGCAAATATTTTATCAAATTGTCGATCACAAAGGAATGTTGCTGCGCGGCGTGCCTAAATTTTATTATTAGTGAATGAAATAATATTTTACTGAAAATAAAGACATTAGCAAAGCCGTCCCTGTAACAGTTACTGGGGTTGTATAAATATGGGTTACTTGGTGCATCAGAGTAAACGGGGCTTACACAGACTGGTTTAACATCCAAAAAGGTGTTAGACAGGGATGCGTTTGAGCTTCGCCGGGGTTTTTTTTTGTTTGATAAAAGTGACGGAACGAGCGAAACGTTCACCTGATGGTAAGTGCAACGTCTGCCCATAACAAATGCTGTGTCACACAGAACAGTGTGACACCACAATGCGCCCGTCACCCTGAGACATCAGTTCTTAAGTCTCATATGCCCAGTGATTACGCTAGCTCTCAGTGTCCTTCAGACCTAAATACAGAAATGTACACTACTGCTTCACAGCAGAATAACTGGCCCTGGGGTGGTACCTACCAAGACGGATTCCTGCATAGGAATCCTACCACCAAACACATCTTTTCACTTGTTTCACTCTTTCTCCTTCACTTTGCAATCCTTCAAACTGTCTATTCTTTCCAAAAATTTTACTTTCGTATTATTAAGTGTGGTGCCCAGAAATGTTGTGGGTGATACAGCATTTGTTATGAGCAGACGTTGAACTTACCATCAGGTAAACGTTTTGTTAGTCACGTCACTTTCTACTATAAACAAAATACTTGGGTTCAAAGTTTCCTAAAGACGAAAAGTACGACGGTGATATTGAGTGAAGGGTGTTGGCAGGAAATCAAGTGCATGGAGCTCTGCATACCCTTGTGTAGTCAAAACATATCCAAATAGGAACGACTAGCTTTACATACATTAATACTGGTCCCCACATTTATGTATGATAGTGAATGTTGGGTATAGGGGAAGAAGCATGAAAGTAAGATTAATGCTAGTGGAAGTAAAAAGTTTTAGAAGTATAGCTCGAGCGACTGATGGAAAATGTGAGAGACAGCAACATAAGGGAACATTGCGGTGTGGTAGAAGATGTAGTGACAAAGATAGAGAAAGGAATGCCTAGATTGTTTGGACAGGTAGAGATAGTGTGCTGTTTAATTTTAAATAAACTTACAATTAGATCGGCATTCGAAAACGTAATTGATTGACGTCCTCCCAGCCAATTTTCGACCACAAAAAATTTAGCATAAGCTATTACGAAATTGCGATTAACATTTCGTTAGCTTTTTATTAAAGAAAGAAAATCAATATACCTGACCTAGTATATAGGGATATACAAGGCAACCATTTGTAATACGTCTAATTTCTGCTTTTGTATTTTAATCAGCATAATGCTGATTAAATAATCCTAGCCTACCCCAAATTTTATCGCATGAGCATATCATCGGGCACGGGTAGGTTTGAACGAGTGAGTGCCTCTGTTTTGCGCATACACTTGTGGAACTATAATATCTCCTGCGCTGTTGATAATTTCCGACGGTAATCGGTAGTCGTCACCGTGATCTAAAATCGGTCAGAACATCATAATGCTGTAGGCACGTACTTGTGCGTTTCGTTATGCAATATACATTATAATACTTAGGAACATTCCAAATAAAAACTTCATTACTAAACATGGAGCGTCCGAGTCTTCCCGCTGCCTTCAATCTCAGCTCTCGCATTCCTAATCCGAATCAATTCATCTTAAAGACGTTCCTTTATGAGAAGTAACCCGTAACCCGACCCGCATTAGGGATAATGGGGCATTCGTATAATGGGTCCATGCTCCATTGTGCCACCACTACGAACTCACCCGTCCGTCAATCCGTAGAATGATCGCCGTGAAATCAGTCACTTTTCGGACGCACCGCGGGTTTTATCTGAAGTTTATAAAGCATTAGGTTCATGTAACTCTAGTTCACGTTATAGGAATGACTATTAATCGGATTTGTCCTTATCAATAAAAAAAAATTAGATTACTTTGTGGAATTTCTCGTACAAAATTGTATATTTTAATAACTGATTTAAGACTTAATTCAATGCAATAAATGTACTATTACAACGTTAGTTCCTTAACGTCTTAGTCTTTATTCGTTAACACCGCAGCGGTAGTGCTTTATGAAGTGGTTATACAGAATGCTTCGAAATCAAAAATTTAAAATCTGACTTTAGTATTATGCATTAGTTGAAAAATAAACATTACATTTTTACATGTCAGATCTTTTTTGTTGTCAGTCAATGCTTTAAACTTAATAACTTTAATTTTGATTAGGAACATATATCTCTTCAAATATTTTAAATGAAATCTGATCTCTATATAAACGGGTGTTGTGCGGTAAATGAACACAGAAAAGGGACTGAGTACTGAGATGTACTCCTTTTCTTTCTAAATAAAGGAACCCTAGTATTTCATCCCATTATAATGACACAAATCTATATTAATACTATCCATACTAATATTATAAATGCGAAAGTAACTCCCTCTGTTCCTGGCCAATTTTCACGGTACCACCGTTGAACTGATCTTGACGAAATTTGGCACAGAGATAGTTTGTATCCTGGACACAGACATATGATATATTTGATTCCAAAAAATCAAAGAGTTCCCACGGTATTTAAAAAAAACCTAATTCGAAAGATGGATGGCGCCAGCTTCAGCTAGTAATATTATAACTGCCCGAGTCAATCATGTTTGCCTATTTGTTACCACTTCACGGTTCAACCGCTGACTTGATTTTGCCGAAATTTTGTACAGAGACAGCTTGCATCCTAGAGCAAGCTGTCTCTGTACAAAATTTCGGCAAATGCATACATGATACTTTTGTCGCGGAAACTCAATAAGCTCCCACGGGATTAAAAAAAGACAAAATCCTCGCGGACGAAGATGCGGCTGTCAGTCCAAATTCGACCAGAGGTAACCGACGAAGTCGATCTAGGCAGGGCAGCGTCCGAAAAAATAGGTCATTATTTTTGGGCTCAAAGTCTAAAGATAGAGATATTTAACCATGATTGCTGTATTAAGAAGGTATGAAGTCGATTTATGTAGAGGGCTATGCTTGGTGTCACACTGTGCGATAAAATTCCAACACGAAGATCGATCCAAAGCATTAGATCCGGCAGAGCCCGCTGCCATTCGACTATTGTCGTGAACCACCTCCCAGAACAAGGTTTTAAACTTAGTTGGAGTGGTGGCGGAGGAATATTAGTAATGTTAATAGCATTGCTAGTATTGTTTTGAAAAACCAAAAAACAAAACAAAAAGACAATTTTCAATGTCTTAAATGTTTTTTGTGTGTTATTGTTATAATTAGCTTTACAAAGTACAGGCATCATTTTCTCATCTTTCGAACAACATTTTGTCACCACTCCTACTCACTTTCGCATTGTGAAACGATGCAGTAAATTGTCACATTCGCTTTTAAGTATGAAGTAATTGTAGAAATTCTATTGTTTGTGCTATAGTATTGCCTCAAATCACCACTTCTGCATTAAGCTACACATTTATAGAACAATTGGAAGATCGTAATCATTGATAGATTAATGTTAATCATCAAATGACAGCTTTGTCTATTTGACTATTTAAATTTTCTAGTACTACTTTTTTATTTTACAAATTATAATCCTGTTCTAGCGTATATTTTTTACATAAGATATATCTTTTTGTTTTTTATTGGATAAAGTGATGAAACGAGCCCAACGTTCACCTGATGGTAAGTGCAACGGCTGCCCATAACAAATGCTATGTCACCCAGAAAACTTCTATGTGACACCACACTGTGCCCATCACCATGAGACATAAGTTCTCAAGACTCATATGCCGAATGATTACGCTAGCTCTCAGTGCCCTTGAAACCATTACACAGTAATGTTTGCACACTTCTGCTTCACGACAGAATAACTGGCCCTGGGGTGATACCTAGACGGATTCCTGCATAGGAATCCTACAACCAGTAAAAACACATCAGAGACGACGTAGCTGATGCCCTTCGCTCGCCTTAAATTTCCTAGTACGCGATTGACATGGGTTAGAAAATAGTTTTTGCAATTTTAATTGTAGATTCCGTTCGTAGTTAGTGCTCAGCGGTGAATTAAATATCGCGAGTAATCCCATATGTCTGAGGAATAAAAAAAATTCGACTGCGAAATATTTTTAATTCGAAGTCCGTTAACGCGGATTGGAATAGCGTGACGGACTCTCTCTGGCTCCTAAGTATTCTCAAAAAACGAGAGGAAGGCTGTGCCCAGCATTGGGAAATGTTTATACTTCACTTTTTAATAAAGTTAAGATAACCCATACTACTATAGCTAAACTTAATTTGAATAAATTATATTAGAAAGGACATGCTGCAAGACTGTTTTTTTCGGAACCAGCAATTGCAATAAACGCTGCAAGGTTAAAACGTTAATTGCGTAAAATCCACATCCATGCAATTAAGCACTAAAGGTTAGTGCGATAAAACTGCGTTAAGAGAGCGAGTTACTGTCTAATTACAACAGGAGAAATTTAAACTCTTTCTTTTAAAAGGATTATAAGTGCTGTCACCTAGAATATTCTTTCTTTATTCTTTAAGAAAATACACGAGGATTTCTCACATATCGCGGGTCCATTTCACTGGTTTGGATTCCGGATGCAGAAATCCGTCTAGGTTGGGTACGACCCCAAGGCCAGTTATTCTACCGTAAAGCTGTAGAGTGCAAACATAACCGTGTTTCGGTTTAAAGGGCACTGAGAGCTGGGCATATGAGATCTAAGAATTGATGTCTTGGGATGACGAGTGCAGGGTGGTGTGACACAGTAATGTTCTGGGCAACACAGCATTTGTTATGGGCAGATGTTGCACTTACTACCAGGTAAACATTTTGCTCGTTTCGACAATTTAATTGTAAACATTTTGCCACCCATAGACGATTTTCGCTTTAAGACACGTCTGTGAAATTGTAAGCGAACTCGTTCATCTTTTCTTATTCGTAAAAATATGAACTGTCGGTATGTGTAGCTGGTATCGTATTCCCTTTCCCTAGTTACCACTTATACTTTCCACCGCATCTGTTTATTAGATATTCTCATTTTAGCATATTGGGGAACAGTGCTTCTGTAGTTGAAAGTCGTGAGTAGTTTGGGGCCGGGCGCTCGCCTTAAATCTCACAGTACGCGAGTGACCTGTGTTCGATACCGTTAAGTGCCGATTTACCACGTGCTTAGCGGTGAAGAAAGCTATCGTGAGGAAACCTACATGTCCGAGGAATAAAAATATTTAATATACTCGTAGAATACGAGTGAAGTCCGCCAACCTGCATTGCAGCAGCGTGGACTCCACCAGATCCTCTCCTCAATCCTCTTACCAAATGAATGAACTATTTATATTTTTGGAATGCTTTAGTAATACCACTAAACATATTGTAGACTTGAATAGATGTAACTTTTATCTACTCCGTATTAGATTGCAAGTTATGTTTTAAAATAATATTTCACATTGCAATTCGCTACCGTTGCCGAAGTAATGAAACAATTTTGTACCAAATAATAGACTGACATGTCGGCGGTCGATAATTGCAGGTTTTCCGTTTTCACAGACGAGCGAACACTAAAGAAATAAATTTAACATCGTTTGTGAAATAATTGATCGATTTCCTATATTCTGCTTCCAGGAAACTACTGTTGCATTAAACCGTGTTATTATTTTACGCAAATAGCGCTCGAGTTGTCATTGTCCTGTAATTATTCTATACTAGATGCCCGTCAGTGGTCGATTCGAAATTCGGATGTAATTAATAGAATTTTTAAGTTTGATCGTTATTGAGGTTTGAGTAATTATTTTTAGCAACATTTTAAAATTCTATGGCGACAATCTCTACCGTGGTGGACATTGACATAAAAACGTGTGCAAACGACAGACTATAATTTGATTGACATCGTCAATATGAACGTATATAATGAATGTTTTATTTTATTAAATTTAATGTACGAGTATTTGCAATACATCCATACTAATATGAATGCAAAAGTAACTCTCTCTCTGTCCCTGTTATGTGTTTGTTACCTTTTCACGGCTCAACCGCCTGTGGTGGCGGCGTTAGAGAATCTACCACACTATCTCGTACCATGGGTGTCGTAAAAGTCGACAGGGGGAAAATGTAAACCAGGAGAGGGGCACCAGTATCTTCCTGCAACATCTGAATAAATAAACTGCGGGGTCCACCGCCTGCCAAGCGTGGCAACTATCGCAAAGTTCGCCCCAAAAATGAGAGCTACAAACTTTTGTGGCAATCTATGGGGGAGACCGACGTTCAGCAGTGGACTAGTGATAGGCTAAAGTGATGATGATGATGATGATGGAGAAGATTTTTCGAATTGACGTATCCAAATGTACTACGGCGGTTCTATATTAACAATAATTTGTGCCTTACAAGTTTAGATTGATTTTCTTCAGGGATATTAATTTCTATGCAGGGCAAATAGCCAGCACGAGCCTGGCACTTGGCAACCACACACTGATAATACTCGTCTGTCTATGACTACAAGATAAATACTTCCATTGACCTACGCTATTAAACTTTCGCCACAATAGAAATTCGCAACATGACAAAATTCGTAAAATCATAAATATGAAGGCTGATGTTATTGCTAATAAGTATCATGTAATAGACTTTTAGCGATTCGACGTCTTGTCTGCTAATTTTGATGATTAGTTGCCGCAATGGGTATGCGATTGGATTTTGCACTACATATCACGGATACGATTCCTACACGGCGCGAATATGTGTATAAACTACAAAAAGTTGTTTTGGATCTGAATGTTTGTGAATGTGCAATTTATGTCTTTAAACGGAGTAGTTAAAGGTGCAAAGCGTCTGCTGTTGGATCACCTCATCCTCATCATCCGAGGTGGAAGGGAGGTGAGGTCTTTATCTAGCAGTGAATTAAGTTCATTCGCATATATTTAATTTATTCATTCGCATACTTTGTCGTTATTTTGTTTTATTTCTAATCTGTATCAACAACAAAAAAAAAACAAAATTGATTTTTAATTTTGACGATCCCGAATTGGAACGTGATCGAGGTCACGTATTCCCATATCGGAGCTACGAGTATGTGTCTCACGCGAAGGGGCGGTGATCCCTCAGTAAGGCGAGGCGGGAACACTCCCCACTGAGCTGTCAGAGTGCGCGCGAACTACCATTATAGGCATCATGTTACAAATAATAATAAAGACAAATTACGTTGTCAAAATGTAAAACATGAAATTTGTTTACTGCAAAAATGAATTTGAATGTTAAGTTTAATTTGTACAACGAAGTTTGGTCTAATTTCGAATATTAGGCGATTCGTAGTATTAATAAAAACAAAAGCAAAATGAAACGAGACTGCGTCCATCTGATGGTAAGTACCAGTGACTGTGGTGCATCCGTACTCGATGAATAAGTAAGATGTGTCGATATTGTTAAAGTTTATATCAAATTAAATATTCCTAACGCTCTCTAAGGACAATTATCACCGTGTTTCATTAGACTCAGACCCGATTTTTTTTCCTAATTGATTTATTTATTTCGTGTATATATCAATAATATCTACTTCAAGCTAACTAAATGTAAAAAAGTTAAGAGGACGAGAAAACTATGACAATTGAGAGTTTGTGACGAGATATTTGGATTGGATAATACATACTAGATGATTTAAGTGAAGCTGAACAAAAGAAAGCTCAAGCATGAGAACACAATTGGTGCCTTATGGAACAAGTTAAAAACATTATTCGACGACAGGCAGGTGGCTCACGTGATGGTAAGTGATCACCGCCGCCCATGAATGCTTACAATACCAGAGGAATAGCAGATGCGTTGCCAGCCTTTGAGAAAGGAATAGGCTCTTTTCTTGAAGGTCCCTAAGTCGTATCGGTCCGGAAAACTGCTGACGGCAGCACATTCCATTGAGTGCAAGTGCGTGGCATAAAATTCCTCAAAAAACGCACTGTGGTGGAATGCCAACCATCAAGGTGGTGACGATGGAATTTTAAGTTATGCCGTAAGGTGCGATGGTGAATTTCAGCGGCTGGAATTAATCTGAACAATTCCTCGGAACACTCCCCGTGGTAGATCTTGTATAAAATGCAAAGAGATGCAACATTTCTTCGCAAAACCAGGGGATCAAGCCGATCATATAGAACATGGTCGTCGTCGATTCGAGCTGCTCTTCGTTGAATGCGGTCAAATGGAATGTGCTGACACTGGGATGCCCCCGCCCAGAGGTGAGAGCGGTACTCCATGTGCGTCCGAACCTGCGCTTTATAAAGTTGCAAGCGGTGGGCCGGCATGAAGTACTGTTTCGCTCTACTGAATACGCCAAGCTTTTTAGAGGCCAATTTGGCCTTCCCTTCCAAGTGACCGCGAAACTGAACGTTGCTCGATATGTCGACGCCAACAATTCCGATACTGGCTGAGGCAACAGAGGGGAGTGCTCTCAAAATGAGGTGACACGACAAAGTGTTTCTTTTTTGCGGTAAACGCGCAAATTTGTATCTTGTTACGGTTGAATTGGACTAAATTTAGTCGGCCCCAGTCCGAGATTTTGTGACTTCAGACACAAGTTTGTTCCAGTACTCGTCGACGTGTTCCCGAGAAATATTGGCACGGCCGGTGTATAAGGCATCACCAGTGCTGGCATCTGCATAGCTCATTGCTACTTATATGTTACTAATTTGTAACATATCATTGATATGCAGAAGAAACAGGGTTGGCGATAGCACACAGCCTTGTGGGAACTCAAGTCTGAACTTGGAGTTTTGTGATCCAAGTCACATCCGGTGACATGAGACATTGACAGCTGACAATAAAATGTACTGTGCACCTTTGCCACACTTACAACTAAAAAACACATATTTGTTAAGGACTAAAGTGTTTAAAAATTTGTACAATGATTACAATTAACAATGTAAAGAATTACTGATCGACGCTTTAAATAGATACAATTACGACCAATTGTCTTAAACCGATTACAAGTTTCATTCTATTTCAAAATCGATCAAGCTTTGCAATACGGTTTAATCGTGCAACATTTTATGTTTCTGTACTGCTCAGGACTATTAAAATGCCACTCTATGGCAAATAGGTTTTGTCTTTCCAGTGACACATACGATGCCGGTCCCATATTTTAAATTATTGCAGGCGTTGTGTTGGATATTGATTTGTAATATTCAGTTTTTTTCTCACCAGAGGAATAATATATGTAAACTTTTCAATATCGAAAATCATAACAGGAATCGATGGATTTGAGTTATGCGAGAACATTAATTATTATGTTGAAAAATTTATATAGTATATTTCGGGTCCCGGTTCCAAATACCAACCGGGACCAACTTTTGCGATAAAAGACAAACTGTTGGTTTACGGGTCTGGTTGTGTTGAAGGCCCCTGTGGCGCTGGAACTGTATCCTAGCCTACCTCTGATCATGAGAGTTACTTTAGGAGTATACACTTGTGGCAGTATAAGATCTCCTACACAGCTGATAGCTTCCGTCAGTATTCGGAAGTTAACATCATTATCATCATCATTATTTACTTATGAATCAAAAAATAAAACAGCAAATTAAATAAAGATTTTAATAAAGCGATTTATCAACGAATTTATATATAAAAAGTATTAATAATGCAAAACAACGAGGCGGATCCTAGCCGAGGAAATCCTCGGGTCAGATCTGGACTGAAGCCATCCTTCAATGTCAACAGCAATGGATATATTTAATAATATTGTCTGATACAGTATCAGGGATAGCCTATAGATATACACTATACACTATACAGCCCTAGTTATACACTCAGTATTTAAAATCTATTGTGTATAGGGTGTGGACTGCAAAACACAGCGTCGCAAGATCGAGCCCGTGTTTTGACTATTGCCGTGAACCATCTCCTAGCACAAGCTAATATAATTATATTCACTAAAAAAAAGTTGATTACCAAGTCTCCTGTAAAATTGTGACTTTATCTACTCGAGAAATCCATGTTTCTGTTTTTACAGGCAACCTTAATTTTGTATTCGTAAAACCAGTAGTATCTGCGAAATATATACTACAGTACTTTACATTGGACTCTTATCTTCCAGGTAGTAAAACATCTTATGTTTATCTGATCTCGGACGAGATATTTTGACAACAATTTAAAAGGACAATGCACCGGTTCAACGCATTGTGCAAACTCCAGAGTGATTGTACTACGCCTGTGAGATTACAGATATCGCGGGTTCGTGCTACGCATCTCGTTAGAAGAGTTTGCATGCGTGTCGCGCATCCAGCGTGTTGGATTGCTGTCGTAGAGAGTTTTGTAAGATGAATTTTTTGGACTGTTTAGGAATCGTAAGCACGAAAGTCGTTTAACTTCGGATAAAAGCAATATTTGTCGCGTTAATCAACTTTGTAAAAATGTACTTTTGTTATTTATGGTATTTATTATCACAATATTTTATTTGTTATTACTGCATGCTGTAGAGAAAATCTGTCATGGTCTTCGGGTGGTGAGGTTTTCGAGCGAGCTATATTTGTCGCTGGTTGCACGAAGCTGCGAGTACAGTTGTATGGTAATCTAAGTTTCAAGATTTTACTGAATGTAAATGTTATGTATTAGAGATCATAAACTTTTGTTTTTGATCTGTAATCAAAGCTACTTTTGAAGTCCAGTCGCATATATAGGTGTAATTACTATAGTATTTAAAATCATAGACTCAGACTTGTGGCGATCCATATATTTATATTATATATGTACTCGTACATATTTCACTTATCCAGAAGAGAGAAATGTTTAACAGAAATTTAGGATATCAGTAAATTTCAAATTGAAAACTGACTGTGATGGGAGGATTCCTACGATGGAATCCATCTAGGTATCACCGCAGGGCCAGTTTTTCTGTGTCTCAAACATTACTGTATTTTCGTCGAAAGGGCACTGAGAGCTAGTATAATTCCTTGGCATATGAGACTTAAGTACTCTTGTCTCAGGGTGACGAGCGGAGTGTGATGCCGCACGGAGGCGTTTTGGGTGTCACAGTAATTGCTATGGACAGGTTGCAATTACGTTGCAATTACTATCAGGTGAACGTTTTGCTCGTCTCGTCACTTTGTCTAATAATAAAAAAATTCAAATACATACATACATTTTTTTTAAATATGAATTTACAATAAAATTCAAATACACACTTTAAGCTAGCGCGTACATAATATTATTTTCTAATTCAATAACAAGACATTGCACAAACACTTAGTCACACAAAGACCCGTTTCCAAACAATTGAACTTCAAAGCACTTTAAACGCGTTGCGAACTGTGCCTACTTTGTACGTGAATTTCGTAAAACCGCTTTAATGCTTTTTGTGCTTATTGTGCGACGGCATGTACGAGATCCATACAACTTTATTTTATTGTTCTAAATTGTCTGCTATAAGGAATTTTTATTTACCTTATATAAATATAACAAAACAATTACGCAAATACGTGTGCGGTGATTTGTCGTGGGGTGGCGGATTAAGTTGACGTGTGTGGGAGGCTTTAGTTACCGTGTGACGGCTGCTTAAAAGAATCTTCCACTCCATCTCATCCCGTGGGTGTCGTAAAAGTTGACAGCTACGAACTTTAGTGGAAATCTATGGAGAGGCATATGTTCAGCAGTGGACTAGAGATACGCCGAAATGATGATGATGATGACGACATATACGAGAGTCATGATAGCTCAGGGGTCAGTTGCTCGCCTTAAATTTCATAGTACACGAGTGACCTCAGCGAGATCCCCGGTGCCGGTACCTCTGAAATTGTTCTGCCATTTTAAGTGCTAATTTAGGATTTTTTTATTGTATACAGTGACGAAACGAGCAAAACGTTCACCTGATGGTAAGTGCAACGTCCGCCCACAACAAATACTGTGTCACCCAGAATATTTCTGTGTGACACCACACTGCGCCCGTCACCCTGAGACATCTATTCTTAAGTCTCAAATGCCCTCAAATGCGTAATCACAACGGTAGGTCACAGTGCCCTTTAAACCGAAACACAGTTATGCTTGCACACTATTGCTTCACGGCACCTACCTGCCCTGGGGTGGTACCTACCTAGACATCGCGGACTCTTCCCGGCCCAAAATTCTAAGAGATTGTGTTCAGCAGTGGGACTGTTATATATATTATATTTAACTTTTTTTACATACACACTTTGGGAAAGTGACGGTGCTCTTAAAAGACAAGGTAACGTACACTAATTTATACAAATATTTTTGGTATTTCGCAAAGTAACAGCTGATTCTATTAACTACGAGTATATTTGCTAACTTTTGGTTGTTAATCAGAAGGTATCGGGGTTAAAATAAAGCATCACTTAAGTCAGTGATCGCAGAACGGACGCCGAGCACTTCGATACTGATTTGGGTCTTTTTGATCAAGCATCCATGGCCATGAGATTCTTCTGGCATTTTACTTAGTTGACTTTTACAATTATTTAAATAAAACAATTTTTTTCGGATTTTATCGCGTTTAATTTTGAACCATTTCTAACAATGTTTCTCATCACCATCCATTAAAGTTAGCTACCGTGGGTAAATCCTTGTTTCAGAGAGCACGAGGAATCTATCACAGGAAACACTTGGCCACCGAACTTCAGATCAGAATTGATAAACCATAAATCCTTGCAAAGAACACCGATTCCTACCAAGGATGATTCGAGTAGCTATTGACATTAAAAAACTTCCTAATTTCAATAGAGAAGATGGTTGGGTATTACCACAGGCTTGGAATTCAATAATTAATAAAATTAAATCAAAAACCAAGCATACCACTGCAAGACTTCAAGACACAGTTAGCTATTTCTGCGTAGATCGGATCAAAAATAATAATTAAAAGCTGAAGGTACCCCGGGTTAAATTGACATCAGGTGAAGCACTCGAAACGTCGTGTTGGAAATAGTTCAAAATTAAACACGATAAATTCCGTAAATATTTGTTTTATTTAAATGTGTAGTATTCGCCTATATATAAGAAACAATTATTTTAACCTGTGGACAATTGTTGGCTCTGGATGAAATTCGAACTATTTTTTGACTCATACCAAAATAGCGGCGCAGTGGTTCGCCACCCGTCACGCCTCGTTTCCCGGGAGGGCGAAAAGTGGACTATGTGAGTGGCCTCTCCCTATATCTTATATGGGGTAAAGGCGTGACTGTATGTATGCATGAATGGTTTACTTAGTTAATAACACCTAGCACCTACAAAATCTATTTATCTTTTTTCATTAAAACTACATGTTAACCGAATATTGCCTTTATGTTTACTTATTTAGAACACGACGTTTCGAGTGCTTTGCAGCACCCATGTTTACGAGAAGACTGCGGTACTAGGGGTCCAGATGACATAATTAATCCCGGCTACCTATCTGCGATTACCAACCCGCCAGCCAAGAGTGGCAAATATGGCAAAATCCCTCAAAATGAGAGCTACAAACTTTTGTGGCAATCTACGTGAGAGCCCTATCTTCAGCAGTGGATTAGGCTGAAAGGAAGATGATAATGATGATGATGATTACTTTTTGGTCCGACCATGGGTAAGAAAAACTTGACTGAAATACACCAACCTAGACTAGAATTTCGGTTCCAAAAACCCTCTCTGAAATGAAGCAGAAGAACGTTTCTAAGCTTTTACTTTTTGAAGTGAAATTTCTTTGGGCGCCATGAGAGTAAAATTTCAAGTCCGAATTTGAGTGCAGCGTTTCCGTGCAACGTTTCTATTATTTTTAATTAATATTTATCGATTAATTACTATTTTTATATACACCGAGCAGTTATTTCACAGCGAGTAATATTTTTGTTAATTCATGTTTATTTATTCTTCTTTACACAAATTTCTAATATACGTAAGTGTCATTTCTGTCGCGTGTACTTATTGCAAGCGCTTTTTCTGTCAATTTATTTAATTCACGTTGAAACCCATAGAGACTCATGGCAGTGTCGATATTGCGCATTATGTTAATTTTGTTTAAATTATTACATAATGACCTACAGTTAGGGTGTTTAATTATCAGGAAAGCTTACGCCACATCCATTGCTCATTATGTGCTAAATAAAATCATCGACTGTAAACATTCTCAAATTCCGTTGAATATGCGTGATAATACTCACAATACTCAACGGTCACCATGCTTTACGGCTAACGTAATCTATTGTTAGGAGTGCATATTTCGGAGGGTTAACATTGTTTCCCACATCACTTCAAACGCAGCTGATGACGTGGCAATTTTGCCCATGGGTGGTCTTCTTGAATTATGCAGTCATCGGTTTGCTATTAATTTGTATTGAGTATTATATACCAAAATCGTGTGAACGATGTAAGGGCTGCGAATCGAAATTATCGTTGCTTTTTTGCAATTAAAAATAGAATATATAAAAAAAAGAAAGGGTCAAAGGGGTTCGCTGAGTGTAGTGCTGAATAGGATACAGCATATATATTTACGTATAAATATACTTAGGTTTTATAATTAACTATAGTTTTTTATTTTTCTTACTGGCAAATATTTAATAAAAACCTCGTTTTCTGCACGAATTTGTGTTTCAATTCATTGTTAAGAAAGAAAATGCTTACATTCGACTAGAAAAAGTCTAGCTAGAACATTTGTATATATAACGTTATTCATAATTGGTATAAAACCCATGCTACTTTAATCTGATAAACAAAACAGTGAAGCTTTAATGAAAAAATTGATTACTAAAGTGAACGAAGATGGCGTATGTGCAGTTACTCAGTAAGTTGAATTAATGCAAAAAATGTATTTGCGTGGATCATGTGGACGTGGTAATGTTATGTCAAGAAAAATGTGTGGCTCAAGTTAAAATAATAAGTTTCCTTGATGACTTTAGTACAATTGCATATTAGTACAAATAGACCGATGAATTTTAAGGACATTTGGGACTTGAACTACGGTACGGTAGTGAAACAAATAAACGAAAAAAAAATAACTTTTTCGGCCGATTACCTTATATTTAGAAACAAAGACTGAAAGAAAAAAAAATTGTTATCCATAACCAATGTCTCCAATATAAGAAGGGAAGATTGGCCAAAATCACTACGCTTGGCAGGAGGATTAGCGATCGCAGTATTCTCAAAACTCAGACCTAGGACCTTTGGTAGGACTCCTATGCAGGAATCCGTCTAGGTAGGTACTACCCCAGGGCCAGCTATTCTGCCTTGAAGCAGTAGTGTGCAAACATTACTGTATTTCGGTTGGAAGGGCACTGAGGGCTAGTGTAATCACTAGGCATATGAGACTTAAGAACTGATGTCCCAAGGCGACGGGCGCATTGTGTTGTCACACTGTTCTTACTGTTGGTAAGATTCCTATGCAGGAATCCGCACTTTACCATTAGACCAGTTATTCTACCGCCATGCAGTAGTTTGAATGGTAATGAAGCTAGTGTCATTACGGGCCATAATAAACTAAATAATCTCATAGTGACGAGCGCAGAGCAATCATACACAAAATGTTTCCAGTAGAGAGTAGGTGACACCGCACTGTATTAACGGTCTAGGCACTTGCCATCAGGTCACGACTTCGTTTGATTACTCCCATAAAAAACAAAAGAAGCGGGAAATTGTTTCCTTTTGAAGCTAAAAAGTGACGAGACGAGGAAAACGTTCACCTGATGGTAAGTGCAACGTTTGCCTATAACAAATGCTGCGTCACCCAGAACATTTCTGTGTGACACCACACTGCGCCCGACACCCTGAGACATCAGCTCTTAAGTCTTAAATGCCCAGTGTTTACACTAGTTCTCAGTTCCCTTCAAATCGAAACACAGTAATGTTTACGCACTATTGCTTCACGGCGGAATAACTGACTCTGGGGTGATACCTACCTAGATGGATTCCTGCATAGGAATCCTACCACGAGGAAATATAATATATCCGCCATATTTAGTATTAATAACGAAATGATATAAAAATATATGGATATAAATATCAAAACGGACAAAAAAGATTATAAATTTTGTCACTATTTAAGAGCTTTATCATCGTCATTACAGATTCTTGACGGCTGACTGCTGATCACAGGCCTTTCATAAAAGAGAGTAAATGCTATATTGTTATGTACTCGATGGAATGTATTGCGAGTTAGTGCTTATTTAGTTATTCCTTTAGGAGTCCCTTTCGATGACCACCCACAAGATGAAATCATACAATAGTTAAAAGTTACAGTTTCTTCTTCTGACTGTGAGTTCTTCTTATTAATTGAGCCTGATAATGGATATAATGGATGATAATGGAGCCTGAAAAAGTTCGCCACGTTTTTTTGGCCTACATATGACTGCGTTTCATAGACATGAATTTCACACGCATAATCAGATTCAAAAACCATACATACATACAGTCAGTCTTCTTTCCCATATAGGGGTAGGCAGAGTACTACACACGTAACCCACTTTTCGCCCCCGTGGTAAACGAAACGTGACGGGTGGCGAACCACGTTGCCGACAATTTGTTTCTGCACAAATGTTGGTGCCGTTTGGATTCGTAGCCAGCACCCGCGGCGTAAAAGATAGGTACTCTGATCACTATGGCACGCTGTCGTCGTATTCTCAAAATATTTTTTTTTTCTCAAACTGTCCTTACAATAGAATTATTTTCATACAATATACATTATTTATATAATAGGTACGAGGATATTTACTGAATTTCAGTGCTGCTCGCATAGTATTTAATATAAGGTGAACACTCAACCCCGTAAATTACAAATACAGTCGTATTTCGAAAATTACTAAACAAGCTTTTGTGATATTCAGCAGATGGCATGGCCGTAATTTCCATTGCCATTACGTCACATGATTATTGACAAAAATAAATAGCAGTCAATATTTAAAATGTCTGTAGTATCGGCATTGGTCTGATCAAACAATAAGCTTGCATAAGCGTTATCCAATATCACTGGGCCAGAATTGTTGAATAATATTGAATCACATCACCAACATGTTAAAGACTATTTTACCGTATTGAAAAAACATTTGCTGTGTGTGATTTGAAATTGAAAAGTGGGCTGAGTGCTCGTCGGAACAGAGAGAGACATGTGGGAGATAGGGAAGTATAAGGTCACAAATCACGTAACACTTTCGCATGTATGTGACATGTTTGTGCTCATAAATGAGCAGCTGTGAGTCAGTACGTATAAATAATAACACTTTCGATGATCGTTAAAAAGTATCCTGAGGTCGCAATAACTCAGCGGGTAGTGAGACCGTTTCCCGTTAAATGTGTAGATTCGATTCTGCACACGCATAATAACTCTGTGGGGAAAGCACCCGCATTGGCTGTCAATGAGTGTAGTTTTCGGAGTACCTGAAGTCACAGACTCAAAATCGATTTGTATTGGATTATAAAGTAATATTTTCTTTGGCATAGGTTCATATTTTAGGTATTCGTTTTTATGAGTCTCGCTTCGGTAGCAAAACCGGAACTCTTATAATTTCGTGCGCGCCCGTCTATCTGTATGTCAGCCATTTACGTACGGAGACTATTGCCTACTACCACGTCTTTAGAATTAATTGAACCCAAGAAGTATTAGAATAGTGAAACTAACCATCACCTGTGCAAATTTTATATAAATAGTATTAGAAGATTTTGAGTTAAATTCCGTCGGACACTTTTTTTTTATTATCGTAGCTGCCAGGCTTAGTAAGCGGGTTTGAAATCATAGGAATCATTGAAATCATAGGAAACTTCATCATCATTAGCAAGTTACATGTCCATTGCTGCAAATGAGCCCCTTCCAAGTCTAAGTCTTCCCGGACTTGCCGTAATCACTACGCTTGGTAGCCGGATTGGTAATCGCAGTACCCCCCCGCATGCCATCGGTCTGTGTATCCTCGTTCTTGCATTTTTCGAGATGGTTATGACGTCACCTGTCGGAAGCCATAAGATTTTCTAGGCATTTATTTAGTCGACTCTTAATACACACAAAGGAACAGGGTAGCAGATTTGATTAAGCCGCTACCACTGGGCACGGAATCATCGGATAACGTGGAAGAATGCTGATGTTCATCTCATAGCATATTTTTTTCCACTTCATTATTTCAGCCCATCTTAGTCCACTGTTAAACATAGATTTATATGTCATAGATAAGATAGACCCTCATAGATTGCCACTAAACACGGTCCTGAGCCACATGCATCCATCGACTTACCGCAAAATCTTGAAGGTCGTCGCTTCATACGTTTTTCCCCACTTAATCAAAACTCAATCGCGTTTACAGCGATCGTTGCATGTGTTGCGGTTTTCAGTTCGAATTTCAGGTACCATACTTTTAACGATTCCTAATGAACAACGAATTTTGTGTTGTAGTCACTCGATATCTGTCGTAATAACATCGAAATTTAACGTGTCATAAAGCCGACCTCACACGTGTATAGGCCACTTTATAACATCTACGAGGTGTGATTGAGTGATCAAATCTCCTAACCCATTGTCACACCATGCTGACCGCCTATGAGTTTAATCTAAATAATTCTGTATTCAGCAATAAACTAATACTTTTTTTTGGTGATGATAACAAGTTTATGTTATTTTAATCTTTCACATATAAAAAAGTTTTTATCATTCGTATATAAATTAAACGATAGCTAGTTCCGAAGATGTGCGCGCATGACGTTAAAATTACTGCATTATTCAACATTTTGTATGTTTCGTCCCTCAGATTCTTGGTCTGAATCTACAATACTTTCGATATTCGATTTCCTAGTTTGTTGATATAATTCTATAAAACATCATTTTGAGTAAATATCATGTTAATGAAAATTATAGTGCATTCCAACAATATGTCTAGTGATAGTCCCAATGATGTAGGTCCGAGTAGGTACTAGGTCCCTTTCAGTTATTCTTTCGTGAAGCAGTTGTGTTCAAACATTACTGAGTTTTGGTTTGAAGGGCACTGAGAGCTAGTGTAATGACTGGGTATATGAAACTTAAGAAATTAAATGTATGTATTGTATATATTTTATATTAATATATTTACATTAATGGTAATGCTTACTGGTAATATAATTATGGTACCATAATTAATGTTTATGGTGGTAGCATTTCTATGCAGGAATCCGTCTAGGTACATACCACCCCAGTGCCAGTTATTCTGCCGTGAAGTAGTAGTGTGCAAACATTACTGTGTTTCGGCTCGAAGGGCACTGAGAGCTAGCGTAATCACTGCGCATATGAGACTTAAGAACTAATGTCTCTGGTTGACGAGCGCAGTGTGGTCTCACACAGAAATGTTCTGAATGACACATCATTTGTTATGGGTAGACGTTACACTTACTATCAGGTGAACTTTTTTTGCTCGTTTCGTCACTTTATTAACTATATTAATATATTTATGGTCTGACGTAAGAAATACTAATTTCGTTTGTCAAATGTAATTTTTTTGACAAACTACCAACGTTTCTTAATGATGTTCCCCTGTACGGAGAAGAAACAGACGAAAGAAATTTCCCAGGTATTAAATAAATTATGTTATAAAATTAATATTACATTAGTTATAAGTGTGTCCATATACATACATACATACATAAGATCACGACTGTATTCCATAAGGGGTAGTCAGAGACTGGACACTCACTGCAAAAGCAGATGACTGCCACAATCCACGTTTCCACAAAACAATATAATGCACTTGGTGTGATAGGTGGTGAGCCCATCGCCACCATGCGCTGTTGGGTGTGCAGTGCAGTTTAATTCCTTACTCGCCTTTTACGAGATCCATTAGATGAGATGGAGTGGCAGTATTATTTGAACGAGCCGCCACCACACGGCACTTGTCTCACTGGCATTGTCTATATATGCTTTTATATTAGAATAACCTCCTTTTAAAATTTGCTTTGTTTAAAATTGCCTATATTTTTAAACACATTAGATTGCTTATTCCTTATAAAAGTTCGATGCTAATAAATGCATAGATAACATTTGTAGCACATGTTTATTGAAAAGCATTGCAGGCAGTAAATTAAAAATGCAGTTCTACTTAGTAAGGTAAAGTAAAGTTTCAGCCTATAAATGTCCCACTGCTGGGCACAGGCCTCCTCTCATGTCTGAGAGGGTTTTGGAGCTAGGAAGAATCCGCCACGCTGCTCCAATGCGGGTTGGCGGACTGCAGATGTCTTCGAAATATTTTTTATTTCTAAGACATGCAGGTTTCCACACGATGTTTTCCTTCACCGCCGAGCACGTGGTAAATCAGCACTTAAAATTGCAATTGACAATTTTAGTGGTGCCGGCACCGGGAATCGAACGCTGGTCACTCGCGTACTTTGAAATTTGAAAGCGACCGCCTAGCCCCTGATCTACCACGGCTCTTCAGTTATACTCATCAGTTACACTTATAAATTGGTTATTAAAAAAAGGAAATATTTGCAATGTAACTAACCAGTCTTAAAACACGAACGTTATAGAGTGATCAGAAACTGCGCTTGGATTAATTTCACGCATTGTGTTACGTAATCATTACATTCATACACGCACTGAGGTTATCAACAGGTTGTGCAATGGTTTTCAAACGCGAAATTAGATAATTAAAATACCAATGTCTATAAATGTACATTTTATGTGTATGTAATAAAAATACTATTTTGAATATGGAAATTATGTTACTTAAGTTTTAATTTTATTTATTACTAGCTAAGTCCTGCGGTTTCTCCCGCGCAAAATGAGAAAATATGATTGCCCCGTACGACATTGCAGCTTGGTAGCTGATCTCTTGATCATTCACAATGCGGCATTTCTCGGTAACGTTTCGTTGTCAGCGTGCGGCACCTTAAAGTTTTAGCATGAAGTTTTATGGCTAGCTTTTAACGCAAAAATATGTTTTCAAATC
Organism: Luehdorfia chinensis; assembly: GCA_019845155.1. Taxonomy (NCBI): domain Eukaryota; kingdom Metazoa; phylum Arthropoda; class Insecta; order Lepidoptera; family Papilionidae; genus Luehdorfia; species Luehdorfia chinensis. Next base: position 6,878,698 of record JAHVAK010000003.1, on the reverse strand, counting down.
GGATAAGTATCTCCTGAGATTCCTATCCGATTTGAAAGCGCATTCAAAAATACAAACTCCTCGGCTTTATTATATTAGATTTTATGCTGTAAAGTCCTCAAAGTCGATTCAGCCGCATCGGAGACGAGCCCGGACAAACAAAAAGACATACGGACAAAAAATTTAAAAACTTAATAACTTGTCTTTGTATTTCTATTTCGTAAGGTGGTCAGTTGCCAATGCATATGCTAAATTACACAACATCGATAATTTTAAAAGTCGACAAACGCAGCCCTATGTAAGCCATCCCATAGAGTTATGCTTATGTTGATTGCCGATCCTTAAGAAATCAAGATAGATGGTATTCATTAATCAGTGTTTTATAGATTTTATGGATGTGCTATTTGGCGATTGGAATAAATGAGATAGACAGTTTACTTAGAGAATTTTTTGCACAATTTTCGACACTTAATATTCCTCTTAATAATATCTCTATAACATTTGTATCTGCCAGCCCTATCTAGGTCAGATGGCGCACGCTAATGAAGTGTACATTTTGTTAATACACGATGCATCAGCACTGTGTATTGATTTAGCATTCACGATGTCGTCGAAGTAAATATGTGACGTAAACGTTGCAAAAAAAATTACATGGTCACTGATGAACAGGTGCATAGAAATCCTGGTAAGTAAAAAAGTTTACTCGGAATTGTTTTGCTAACATTGCAATACTGCGACATGCTTTTTAGTTACGTTGATTAAGATTAGTTACTTTATATGGCACACCTTTCTGGATGGATATGTAAATAAATATATACATTTAGAAGTCAATTTATAAGTGCAAATTGATTAGTTTTAATTGTATTTGTCTGTAGCCGTGTGGTGGCGGCTTATTAAAAGAATACTACCACTCCATCTCATCCAATGGATCCTCGTAAAAGGCGAGTAAGGAATTAAACTGCACTGTGCACCCAACAGCGCATGGTGGCGATGGGCTCACCACCTATCACACCAAGTGCATTATATTGTTTTGGTGAAACGTGGATTGTGGCAGTTATCTGTTTTTGCAGTGAGCGCCCAGTCTCTGACTACCCCTTATGGGATACAGTCGTAATCTTATTTATGTATGTATGTATGTATGTATTTGTCTGCACAGATACATGGTAATCGGCATTCCCACTCATTTCCTTCATGTTTACCACTGGAAGCTTAAGTTATACTATCAGAGGAAGTATCGGATGCAGGGTAATTGACACAAGGACTGTCACAATACATACTCGTATATCCAGTCCCAGTTACTATTATTGTACGTGTTCTACGGCTGGGATTCTAGAGACCCATAGCATGAAGGACTTTGTTCGAAGGAAGATCATTCGAGCCACGCACGTCCGTAATGAAAATATTTCTAGTTTCAGACCAATTAATATTCGAATATTTAGAATTATGTTAATTATAAATCGCTTGTTACATAATTTATAAACAAAATGTATATCAATTATAAAACGTATTATAAATTTAATCATTATGTAGAGAACAAATATATGTGAAAATAACTCTTACTCTGCACTTGCAAACATAAAATAGTTTTTATGTAATTTAAAAATTACATTATGTAATACGTTTAATTGAAAAAAAGAAACACCGCCGAATATTCTTTCCGGTTCTTCTCTGAGAAGGTCTCATTTTTCGAACCGGTGTAGATTTTGATATTCATAAGACCTTTCAACAAGCACGCAACTATCTAATAAGCTCAAAATAATAAAGACATTTTAACTTTGACTTTATAAATAAATGGTTATAAATATTACTAGTTTAATCTTCGCGGTGAACTTGTCATCTGCATAATAATTTTGCACTTCACACACGCGTGTCAAGGTCCTAATGGGGATTAAAGTCGTGTTGGTTCTTACACACCCTGTTATGAGAATTTGTTACTTGTAATAAAGTCACATCTTTCAACGATTCAATTACTTGGCAGTGAAAATGTATTAGTTGAATGCACTGTGTCACAGGGTGACACACCATTTTGTTATGGGCATACGTCGCACATACCATCGGGTGAACTATTTGCTCATCTCGTCACTTACTTCGTTAAATAAAACACAAGTAAACGTTTCTATTTAAGAATTAATCATTATTATTACTATATACTACGTTATTGCCGTGAAGCGGTGTACGAGCATTACAGTGTTCGGTCTAAAGGGCACTGACAGCTTGTGTGATAATGCAATATAAGATTTAAGACCTGATGTCTCACGGGTGACAGGCGCAGCGTAGTTCCACACAGAATTGTTCTGGGTGTTGAACGCGGACGTTACATTTGCCACTAGGTGAACGTTGTGCTCATCTCGTCACTATGTTCTAGATAAAAAACCTACACCGAACAGAAACATAGGGTATTCGAAATACAACTGGCTTAGGCTGTTGTAATTACTTCCTTAGGAAGATTAATTTCCTTAAATTGTGTAGGCGAATAATTTATTGGCTTCATGTGACCTTGTGCGCAAGTAATTCATCTGACTTAACATTCAGGGATTTCGGTACTTAGCGTGGGATATGATACAAGGTCGAGTGTTAACTTTGTGTTCGCAGCTGAAAAATTATTTGCTTGATAGTCCGAAATTATATTGCTCATTGCTTAGTGCCTCACGTTACAACCAACGTAAAGGTATTAATGTTGATAGATTTAAGATATTGATTATATATTAAGATAGAGATATTTCAAATTTTTTTTATATATGTTGAACGTCAGCAAGCCATTCGTTGCGGTCATGAAATCTCACTGGTGTCAACTCTTTTCTGGTGTTCCACAACAACGGAATATAATCTCCCCTCATGTTCTCCATTTTTATTAACTTTCTTCCTTCTCAGCTCAGGTGCTTTTACTATTTTTATCCCGATGATTTACAGATACACAGGCTTACGTCGGCTCTATAAATAATGCTATAGGACAAGCATAACATAAACGGTAACGATGAATTTAGGTATGAGACAGGGCTACACAAATTATAACATTATCCTTACCAACGTTCATTTATAGCAAGCACAATGTCATAAGTACAAAAGGTGTACGTTGCGGTTTTGATAAGACTGTTGTCATGGAAATTTCGAGCATTTTTGTTATTATCATTATTTACACATTATACCGGTGATGCGCCGAGGCTAAGATGTGAGGTGTTTGGTACTGCGATTGCGAGTCGGTCTGCCAAGCATGGCGTTTATGGCAACGTGGGAGAAGCCTTTATTCTGTATAACTGTTAAGAGGCGGATTTGTAACATTTGTAACATTTAGTTTGACGACCGCGTGGCCTAGTGGTCAGGAGTACCTGACCTTCAGTCTGGTCAGGGTCCCTGGTTTGGAATCCCAGCCGGAGCCAAAATTTGTACAAGACACAAATTGTTGGTTTTCGGGTCTGGTTGTTGTGCATGTGAAATTTATAGTCTGTAAAACGCACGCATGATACAGGAGAAATCCTATTGGGGCATCGTTTTTTTTTTGAAAACAAAGAAAAATTTAATAATTGCTGAACAGTTATGTCATGTTATTATGGCTTGACATTTACGTGAATTTGACAAATTTTAATAACTGAGCTTGTCAATTTGGCATTAAAGTAAAGACCCGAAAACCAACAATTTGTGTTTTGCACAAATTTTGGCTCCGGCTGGGATTCCAAACCATGACCCTGACGAGACTGAAGTCAGGTACTCTGTCACTAGGCCACGCGGTCGTCAAACTAAATGTTACAAATGTTTCACCTGCATCGTTTGCGAGTTATATCATATTTCTCGTTCTATAAGATTATATCAAAACCCAATTCAATTCAATGTTAAGAATACCTAAGTCCGTCCACATAAAGCACAAATTCAGAAAATCAGTGGTTCAGTTATCGCTAAGCTCTCGCGAGTGCTCTGAATCACCTTTCTTTCCATCAAGTTAAAAATAACTCTGGGGTATTCCATTTTTTTATCCATCATCGATTATGGTGATGTGTGTTATCCTGATATTAATAAGGATTTTGCCTTACCTTATTATATGTGATATTACCTTATATTAATATAATTAAATAATTACACATACAGGGAAGCCGTGGTAGCTCAGGGGCTAGACGCTCGCTTTAAATTTCATAGTACGTGAGTGACCTGGGTTCGATTCCCGGTGCCAGCACCACTAAAATTGTTAATTGCAATTTTAAGTGCTGATTTACCACGTGCTCGGCGGTGAAGGAAAACATCGTGAGGAAACCTGCATGTCTGAGAAATAACAAATATTTCGAAGACATATGAAGTCCGCCAACCCGCATTGGAGCAGCGTGGCGGATTCTTCCTAGCTCCAAAAACCACCTCAGAAATGAGAGGAGGCCTGTGCTCAGCAGTGGGACATTTATAGGCTGAAACTTTACTTTTTTACTTATACATGAGTGCGGTGAGTTGACGTGGGGAGGCGGCTTAAGAAAATCTACCACTCCATCTCATCCCGTGGTTGTCGTAAAAGTCGACAGAGGGAAAATGATAACCAAGGGATGGGCAGCAGTATCTTTCTGGATTATCTGAATGTGGTGTGAACGTGGCAACTATGGCAAAATCCCCCCAATATGAGAGCTACAAACTTTTGTGACAATCTATAGGAGAGGCCTATGTTCAGCAGTGGACTAGTGATGAGAGCGACGACCTGCACGGTTTTGCGGGAAGTCGTTGGATGCAGGTGGCTCAGGCTCCGTGTTTTGTGGAAATCTATGGGAGAGGACTATGTTCAGCAGAGGATGTTATGTACTGTTCAGTTGTGATGGCTGAAATGATAATGATGATAATATAATTATTTCAATTAAGATAAAGTATTACAATTGTTCATGAATAACTATCTAAACGACGAGGAATTATATTTGCAAAATACATGCATGTTATTTTGGAACATGCAATATAATTATCTGTTCCGTAATGTCTGGTTTACGCCAACACTCGTCGTCGTGTATGCGTCAACCGATTTATCGATTTCATTCCTTATTCAAAAACTAAATACACTAGACCGCAAACTAAGAGGGTTGGTTAGAAAATCTTCAATATCTTCAAAAGTACCAGACTTTAGCATCACTGAAATAAAGGATTAATTAAACAATATTTAATGCCACATAAAATAATATACAAAACCTTTTTATTAATTTTGATAATTGTATAAAAAACTGAAAATGTAAAATAATGGTCGTTTTCGAATTTACTATTAAATTTAATTAAAATCAATTGTTTCGCAGTTTGTTTAAGATTTGCAATAAAAAAGTTATAAATATGGTGTCTCTGCCTTATAAATTTTATTATTGTGAAGTCATCATGTTGTTAACCCCTGAATAATGTACCAGGGTCCTGACAATGCTTGACGATGGGCACAATTAACGAAATACTAGCGAGAACTGTTGGTGTGACTCTTTCTACAGTTTCAGCGAGTACTCCAGTGATTCCATGAAACCGGCATCCAATCGTAGAAGACCAAGAACAGGCCGAACAAAGTGCACGACGGCGCGGGAGAATCGCTATATGGTGTCAACAATTTTGAGAAATCGCTTTCTTACGGCTTTTGAAGTAAAGAATCATCATATACGAGCTGGAAGAAACAGTTTGAGTACGGATACGGTAAGGCGGCGTCTGGCTGAAGCAAATTTTAAGCTATTAAGACCTGCAAATGGCCCAAAACTAGAAAGACATCACAGAAACTCAAGGTTGAGTTATGGTAGAGAACACGATGATTGGACACTGAATGACTGGTCAAGAGTTATGTTTTCAGACGAGTGTAGATTCTGTTTATACGAGCATGACGGGAGGAAAAGAGTGTACAGAAGACCGGGAGAGCGCTATTACCAAGCCTGTAAGAAGAAAAAGGATGAGGCTCTGTTCACGTGTGGGCTGGGATTTCTTCCGAAAGCCGCACTGAGCTAGTGGATCACCAATTTCAGTGGCATATCTATCTGCAGTTAAAATTTCATTTTCTATCAAGAAAATTTCATTTTCTGAAATTTTGAATGACTAAGTTGACTAAGTCGTAGTCCATTTTTAGTGGACATGGGCGAGAATACCGTTTTTTTGCAAGACAATGCCTGCCCGCATACAGCTGAGATAGTGTTTGCCTATTTTCAAGAAGTCGGTATCACACGCATGGAGTGGTCAGCACGCAGCCCGACTTAAACCCCACTGAGCATGCATGGGACGAACTGGGACGACGTGTACGTCAGCGGAATCCGCCGCCAATCACGCTACGTGAAATCAAAGATGCTCTGATAGAGGAATGGCAGAATTTTCTTCGGCATCGCCTCATAAACCTAGTAGAAAGTATGCCAAATCGCATAATAGCAGTATTGCGAGCTCGCGGAGGCAACACAAAGTCCTAAAATGCGTGAAAACGGCACATTTGTAACCAATCTACATTTACGAAAATACTGGAAAAACTGCGCATTTTTATTTATTTTACATTTATTAAAAATATAAAGCTTGAATAAATTTTTTATTAATTTAAGCCCATTGAAATATTCTTTAATTTGGTCTTTATTTCATAAAGCTAGGTCAGGTGTTTTTGAAGATATTGAAGATTTTCTAACCGACCCTTTTTCTTTGCGGTCCAGCGTATATTCTGTTGATATCGGCCTTAAAATTTATTGCCACTTGCTTAAGAGATTGGCCTAGTTTTAATTTTTTGTTAAATTGGAAATTGGTGTTTTAAAAGTAGTATTGAGATCTAAAAATAACAATCTAAGTAATTACAGTTTCATTATTCATTGCTTCAGTAGTTCCAAACGGAGAAATAGATGCAGGAAGATGTAACGATGAATTTAGGTATGAGACAGGGCTACACAAATTATAACATTATTCTTACCAACGTTCGTTTATACCACAATGTCAGAACTACAAAAGGAGTACGTTGCGGTTTTGATAAGACTGTTGTCATGGAAACTTCGAGCATTTTTGTTATTATTATTATTATTTCATTATACCGGTGTTGGTCCGAGTCTAAGATGTGAGATGTTTGGTACTACGATTTCCAGTCGGTCTGCCAAGCATGGCGTATATGGCAAAATGGGAGAAGCCTTTATTCTGGATGACTGTTAAGAGGCGGATGATGATGATGAATTGAGCAGATGCGCAATGAATACAGTAGACTTACGTATTCAGAGCCGTGGTAGCTCAGGGGCTGTGGGCACGCCGTAAAGTTTCATAGTACGCGAATTAGCTCAGTTCGGTCCCCACTCTGGAATTGTTCTGCAATTTTTAGTGCTGACTTACCACGTGCTCAGCGATGAAGGAAAATATCGTGGGGAAACATGGTGGCTGAGGAATATAAATATTTCGACGTCAAGTGAAGTAAGCCAATCCGAATTTTAGCAGTGTGTTGGTCTCTTCCCTGCTCCTAACCTCTTTTAGAAATGAGAGTAGCCCTGTGCTCAGCAGTGGGACATTTATAGGCTGTTACTTTACTTTACTATGTTTTCAGAACTAGAAACAGTGTAAATATTATTGAAAGAAGTACAATTTTATTCATTTGCTGTGCCAATATAAAGATAATTCGCGGCGTTTTAAAATTCACAAATACGGTACACAATAAATGTATTAGCGATTATCATAAAACCGGTTACGTGGTAAAGTTAACTGCTCGATATCGGAGAGTGCGATGTTTGTTAAAAACTGTCATTTATTCCTAAACTAGCTGGGCTGGGCGACGTTGTTCTTCCCGTTCCGGTATGTAACGATGTGTTTGATTTCTGAATTGCATTTAAATATGAAACTTTACAGCCACACGATCACAGCGCCACCTACCGGGTCGGATTTTGTAATTTTCTTTTTTGATTTTCCACTTAAATTTTAGAATTATACTAACGATGCCGGCGGTTAAAGATTCTCTACAGTTATATCGGCGACGATACATTGAATAACCATCGTTTCAGTGATAGTATTCGCCGACAAATTCCATGGATAACGATTAATGAAGGAAAGTAAGTTAATTTGCTAAGATCCGCATGCAAAATATAAAAATGGTGTATATTACCTAGTTTTTAGGAATTTCCCCGTGTTAAAAAAAAGGACAGTGGAGGGAGTCGATTTTGTCTACGAAAGGCTTAAGTAGAGCTTTATAGAACCTCCCGTGAAGCTCTTTCTTTTTTCTTTCGGTTTTCCGGTTTAAATTGCTATGTACTACTGGGTCATGCCATTGCTCGTTGACCAAGGAGAGAGCTAAACCCTTTATCATATGTTATGACGTCCGACCAGAGCGTCTCACTGGATTTGTTCAGGAGTCCGTTATTATGGGATTGCACACTTCGCGATATGTTATTGTTATTATTGGCATTACGCAATACTTTGCTTCGTCTAATCCTTAAAACACAGATTAAATAACCGATAACCGTTGGTAAAGAAGAGTTCTCGCATAGGCAACCTCATACACGTCATGTAGACTGTCACTAAATTGAGTAGCGAGCTGTCCATGAGCGCAGGAACTCAATGAGCATTCATTAAGTAACTTAAGACCGGACTAGAAAGACAATCTATAAAGTAACTCACTCATCTTCAATCTGGAATTATTAATGATTGTAATGACATGCATTAACATGTTCATTTGATAATTTAATTAAGCTACAACACCTAAATCTCGAATCCCTGCTTTGTACACTGTAATCACACATTTGCAGCCCTCGAGGCAGAGGTTATCATAGGGTTATTGCATTGCTATAATTAGTTCGCAAACACAGCTGCATATCATTCATACATCTAGCACTTGTGATTTAAGGTCCATATATTCTATAGCAGTGTGAATGTTTACCTTATGCTAGGACTTTTGGCGCCAATTCGAAGTGACAGTTGTGTTCTTTTATTGTTTTTTTTCTGTGTATATAATATTTATTATGATAGTTTATTATACTAAGCATTCTTGAAAGAGTACAGTGATTGGGAAATATAATTCAAAACTGAAAATGTGATTTTACATTTGTTCAGTCATAGAAATCTTCTGTAAAAGTGAACTAATCGTATTAAAAATTATAGTTCACTTTTACCGTCGATGTTTTAAAAACCTTAAAGTTTGTTACTTATTTGAAGTAGTAAGTAAATAAAAATATGATCCATTATGTATGAGAATACATTAGCACATTTTATGTTTTGTATGTAAGTGAGGGTGATATACTCCTGGTCAAAATTGGCGATGGTGACTAACCTCATCTAGTCGCTGAGCAGGAACATTAGAGTGCCGCAAACACAATCACTCTATTCTTCACCTTTTTCACATTCCCGTAACTGTGGTAACCCTTACGAGATATCATCGAATGAAGGTTCAGACGTTATGTCAGAGACACAGAACTATCGCAATTACTAACAATGACCACAAAAACCAATAATTTGTGTATTATGCAAAGAGTTGCTTCGGCTGGAATTCGACCGCCGACTTGGCGGCTGCTACGCTGAGCCACGCGGTCATCAAAACACAATTTTAGCTGTGTACGATATTGAAACAGAAAACGAAAGCGAAGGGTTAACTGTTATGAACCTGTAAGAAATAGTTAATCGGCGGAATGACTTAGCGTTTGAGAATTTGCAATGAGATTTTTCGGGCACATCCCTTGGTCGACTTTAACGACACCCACTGAATGAAATGTGATGGCAAATTCTCTGACGCCGAAGAATTCTCTTGTATTTTTTATGGTAGAAAGTGACGGTACGAGCAAGTCGTTCACCTGATTGTAAGTGCGTCGTCGGCCCATAACAAATGCTGTGTCACCCAGAACATTTATATTTGGTACTGCATTGAACGCGTCACCATGAGTTCTTCAGTCTCATATGCTCTAACATACATTGCAGCCTCAGTGCCGTTTAAACACGATAAAATCCGTAAAATGAATTTTATTAAATTATATATATTAGGTATCCTAGTTAACTCATTAAACTAATGTACGCTCAAGAGCAAAAGGCAACATAAATAATTAATTATCCGTTTTAAATGATGTCAATAAATCAATTATTGAAGCTGCTTCAATGGTTTTGATGTTGAACAGTTTGAATGGTAAAGGGAAGTTAAACGGATATTTAGTTCAAGGACTATCTCAAACGAGTATTGGATAACGGTGAGAGCTTTCTAAGAAGAAAGAAGACGTATTATACATTAAGTACTCAGATTGTTTTCGGCTTAAATATTCCATTATAAACTTAATTTAAACGGATATTTAGTTCAAGGACTATCTCAAACGAGTATTGGATAACGGTGAGAGCTTTCTTCTTAGACGTATTATACATTAAGTACTCAGATTGTTTTCGGCTTAAATATTCCATTATAAACTTATTTGATAAGCGTAAAAGACGAAGATGTGTTGTTTTATCTTTTTTTATAAATTACTCATACACAATTTTGTATGATTTATGTAATAACAGCTGACGTTTTATATAAATAATAAGTCTTTCGGGCATATTTTCGAGTAATATTATCTATTATCCCGAAAATAACTTTAACAAAGTAATTTAAAAAATAAAGTAAAGTAACAGCCAATAAACTGCTGAGCACAGGCCTCCTCTCATTTCCGAGAGGGTTTTGGAGCTGGTAACCGCCACGCAGCTCCAATGCGGGTTGGTGGACTTCACATGTCTTCGAAATGTTTTTTATTCCTCAGACATGCAGGTTTCCCCGAAATGTTTTCCTTGTCGCCGAGCACGTGATAAATCAGCACTTAAAAAATTTAGTGGTGCCGGCACCGGGAATCGGGATTCGAACCCAGGTCGCTCGCGTACTATGAAATTTAAAGCGAGCGCCTAGCCCCTAAGCTACTCACGGCTTTTAATACCATTTTAAAATACTTCCATATTTTAAAACGGTATTAAATCCAATTGTTTACAAAATATGAGTCAATATAGATCTAGATTGTTCAGCTTATGGTTATCTGTCAGTATCACCGGTTGCGGTCAACTAAGGCCTAGTTACGTAACATTATGGTTAATTCATGTGCTGACTGCGCACAGGTATTTAGTGTACCTACACCGTATCAGTACCGTATAAGCTAGGAGCTGTAAACGAACTTAGATGGATGGAATTTATAATAAAAATGTTTGTAGACTCAAGCATATTATCACTTTGTTGACACCTAGAAATGCTAAAATTATATCATAATTGTATTATATTTCACCTTCAAAAACGTTTTACAATTAGGGTTTAAAAATATGATTTTAAAAAGAAAAAAAAGACTTGAATACACAGTTAAATAGTAAAATGAAGATTAATTTATTTTATATTCATTATCGACTAAAAAATACCGAAAGAGATGAGTATTGTGAAGGATGTCAAAACAGAAATTTTCTTTAAGGAAATGTATTCCCAGTAATTTATTATCTATAACTTAAGGTATTTCTATTGGTTTGTGATTTCTTTGTGTGTTTATACTTATACGATCTTACGCCGTGATCATACGGCAAATACTACAGTACTAGTAATATATACTCGTAATCCTATTCTATGTTATAGTACCGGTTTTTGTATTTTAGAAACAAAATCAAACAAATTGACACTCAATGTAGTCTTTACCTTTCTGTTTCTAATGGAAAGCTTGCGTGAAGCGATCGGAGGAGAGTTCGGCTGCAGTGTCAACGATATTGGCAAGCGATCAGAATACATTCAGACCTGAAAATCGCTTATTAATAATGTCTAACATAAATATTTAATTTCTTTTGGGTCCGTGTCTCAGAGATCACAGAGTTAAGCGGTCGTCGACGTTTTAAGGTATAGTATCAAAAACAAAATTTTAAGAAATATTCTCTTGACACTGTTGTTAAGCGTCACGTCTTTCTTTTGGATGCTAAGAGTAACTTGTTCGATTCCCGCACGGAATAAACATTTGTATGGTCTACAGTTGCTTGTAGAATTTACATTTTCAAAAACGCAACGACGATTCAGGTGAAATGCTAGTGTGGGGAAATTTTTATTAAAAAGATTATATAAAGAAAAATATTGCTTGTCTCTTTGACTCAACGCTCGAGGCAACAACGCCCTCAGAATATTATTATCTTATTGACAAAACGACGCCGGACGGGATTTATTTGCCATAGCAATACGTCTTTGCAATTGTTTTTTGTGTCCATATCATAATGGATCTCGTAACGTACTGCCCCTATCAATGATTTAACCAAATTCAATATTCCTTAACAGGCCGTTTAATTTTAGAGATAAGAAATCTTTGTAATGGTATGTTTTTCTTTTACGCCTTGATGAATGTAGATCAATCTTGAGAGAGTAAATAATTCAGGTCTCCTTGTAGATTTAGGTGTCGCTAGTGAGCGAGAGCCAAATTTTGTATTGATATTTTTTACCCATAATTTTTTGCCTTTCAGACTCTTATAAAATATTTTGAATTATCGTCTCACAAAATATAACAAATTAAACAAAGCATGAAACAGGAATTTTATATAGATAAAAATATTATAAGTATATGTAATTACATTTACAAAACCACAACAAAGCGTTTTGTTAGTCAATTATATAAAACGTGTGGTTACGACACATAATGTTTAAGTAATGCAAGGTTAATGCAAAATATTGCAACTATTAATTTTACAAAAACCCTTTTCGATGACTCACGTACTGATAATTTTGCCACGAATCTAAATCAACAACTCACTTACATTATTTAACCTGCATAATGTAAGCAGCCGTGGTAACTAAGGGGTTAGGGGTACGCTTTAAATTTCATAGAACTCGAGCGTCCAGGCTTCGATCCCCGGTGCCGCCGTTGGAACAGCTTCTCGGATCAATTTTACTATAAAATATATTAATAATAAAATATCTAAGTACGTTTAGAGCTCTTCGCTTGTTGGGGTATACGGTGTAGGCATAGCAAAGACAACTTCCTTATACTTTGGTATTCCGTTGTCGAAAATCTGCTGTGAGGATTCATATCCTCAGATGATCTGTGCTCATTTTATTTTATTACTGGCTAATTTTATTTTTATTTTTTTAGAGACCAAGTAGTTAGTTAGTTACACAAACTATTGTACTTAAAATCGAATTTTATACTATTTATTATTTTCCCACTTTCGAATTTAGCGACACCTACGGGACGTGATGGGGTGGTTGATCCCCTTCCGCCGCTACCACACGGCAGTACATAAAAAATTTAAAGTTTTTAATTTCTGCCGAGCTGCTCGCTTAAAAAAAAAAAATTCTAATGTGGGTCTGACATGTATAACGAGACGTGTATATACGTTATTGCTGCAAACCTGAAACAATTTGAATATATTGTCATTTGTCACCTGTCATGGACATCTGCCACCGCAGCTCTCCAGTGACCATGGCTGCTGTAAAGCGCCCGAAACGTTGGGTTATAAATATACACAACGGCACCGTTAGCGGAACGTTAAAAAAGGCAGAGTATAGAAATAATAACGTTTATATTAAAACAAATAATAACCAGACATGAATGATAAACATATTTTAACATCGACTTTTTTTAAATAAAATTTGAAGTGTTTAATAAAATTTTATAAAAAATAATCAAAACAAAAAAAAATTATGGGATCACAAACAATGTTGTAAATTAAAGATCACTAAGATTTTAACATTAAATAAATGAAAGACTAATAACGTGCGTTTCCCCCTCGTGCTCTAACTAACGTTTCCATCATTCTGGGCATGCTGCGAATTATGTTATCTATTGTATCTTGGGACAAGCTCTGCTACTCTTCAATTAATGCGTTTTGCAGTTCTCTCAGGCGGTTGAGTTCCAAACATGCTCTATAGCATTCATATCCGGGGATCTTGCTTGCCAATGCATCACTGTTATACTCACATGCTTTAGACTGTCATATACAACATGGATTGAGTGAGCACTTTGAGATAGAGCATTATCTGCATCAGAATAAAGCCGTCATCATTAAGGGGGCAATGAACCTATCAGTAGTCATATTCTCTCCATCGACTATCACTAACTCCGTACGAGCTCCGAAAGTTATTCCTCCTCACACCATAACCCCATATGCCACCGTATTTTCAAAATTAGTCTGATCCGTTCTCCTTTGCGTCTCCATATTCTCTGCCTTCCATCGATCTGGTTTAAGAGCACTCTACACTCATCAGTAAAATGTACAAGCCCTCTTTGGTTTATATCCCAAAAACGATGTTCGCGTGCAAATTTTAACTGTTGTGAACGATGGTGTCTCTCAAGTTTTGGAGCTTTGGCCGGTACATGCGAACTGTACGCTCCCTCACTCGCACTCCTCGCACGACTTCAAGCTCAATTCGGGCCTGCATAGCCGTTACCCGCGTGTTCCTGCGAGCTCGAAGTTGTCGAAAGCAGGGTTGTCCTTCCTCGAAGTGCACTTTTTTATGCCTTGGCCCCTCCTCCTTACCAGAGAATCAGTCAACCGGTACCGTCGAATACTGCGATGAATCGTTGAAATTGATTGCTGCAGTCTAACGGCAATAGATCTGTAGATATGACCGAAATGGTCATATCTAAAGACGCATTACCATTTCATCTGCACTAATAATCTTTGGTGGTGTTAAATCGGCAATGTTTGTTTTTATTTCAACTAAGGTGCCTACTATTGACACGAAGAAAATTACTTTTACTAATGAAGTTGAGAAATTATCGAATTTATAAAAGAGACCGAGCTCGAACCACTAACAAATCAGTTACCGGGAAACAGAAACAAATCGATGAATGAAAAAAATGAAAAAATGACTGTCGCCTTATGTTTCATTTTTAAATCAAAATTCTAAATAATAATGTAACGTAACTTGCCAGTCTTTATGAAATATTGTGGTAATGTTTTTTTTGTGTTTCGCTAATTGTGCCGGCGAAAAATCAGTAAAAATTAGTTTTATTTGAAGGTGTGGTATTCGCGTAAATATAAGAAATCATTAGACTGAAACAATATAACGTGCATGCCTATAAAACATTCGGATAATAATTATTTAATCAACAAACCGACTTCAACGTAGCAGCTCCAAACAGAGTTTTATGATTTTCTCATGGAAACCATCAGAACTTGACCAATATTTTTGAAACATTTGCAAAGGTCGCCCTTACGATATCTCCTTTCTAATAAAAAAAGAATCATTACCATCGGTTCATAAACAAAAAAGTTATGCCCGAACATACATAAAAAATATCCGGCAGAGTAGAATAGCACCTACCTCTTTCTTACCGAGGTGTTGTACGAGACGATTAAGTTATGGAAAGGACAGTCTTTATTCGTGCAGAATATCACCATAACATACAATGCTGTCACTATACTGCTCATGGAAACGCAATGAGGAGTAAGAATTTTGACTCGTACCAAAATGGCGGCGACGTGGTTTGCCATCCGTCACGTCTCCTTTCCCGCGAAGGAAAAAAGTGGGCTACGAGAGTGGCCTCTGTCTACCCCTTATATTGGAAAAATACATCACTGCATGTATATATGTATGTATATTATACACAGACGAATTGAGAACATTCTCCTTTTTTGAAGTCAACTACTTGTCTTCAACAAAATTGTCGTATTTAACCGGTTTTACAAAAAATTATCAATTCGTGTGTATGTATTTTTTATATATGTTCGGGCATAACTTCTTAGTTTATGGTCCTATTTTAATGATACTTTTTTTTATTAGAAAGGGATATCGTCTTAAATTAGCATAACTATATTCATATTCGCATAATAATAATATGATAATTATTTAATTATCATATTATTATCATCAATTATTAAATAATTATATTATTAAATAGTTATCATATATTTATTTACTTATTGAGTAGGATTTCTACTAAATAAACATTCCCTAACTTCATAATGATTGTTTCTGTATTTTAATTATCGAGTAAAGGCTTGTTGAGTTATATATAGGTACTAGGTTCGAATCGAATATTAATACACGGCAAAACAAAGGCTCCTCCTAAAAGGGGCCATTTGCCGTAATCATCACGCTTGGCAGGCATATTGACGATCGCAGAACCCGGCGCCTCGCTTCTTAAACGCCTGCATCATTTTCTTCTTCTTACGACACCACCAAAAGGTAATTTCCATATATGTACCTTTTCGAAAACACCTCGCCCCGTATCCGATGGAATGACATCATCGACGTGATCGTGTGAAAAACAAATACAATTATATTCGAGACATAAACTCAGGACCCGCTACTTACTCGTAGATATTCGTACTCTGACTCCAGTCATGGTCGTCCTGTTAAAACGTCATCATCATCATCATCCTTATTGCAACCTATCACTAGTCCACTGTTGAACTTGGGCCCCCATAGATTGCCACAAAAGTTAATAGCTCTCATTTTGGGGGGATTTTACCATAGTTACCACGCTTCGCAAGCGGGTGGGCAAGCGCAGTTAATTATTCAGGTGTTCCAGGAAGATGATGCTGCCCATCGCCAGGTTTTTACTTTCCATCTGTCGACTTTTACGACAACCACGAGATGAGATAGAGTGGTAGATTCTCTTAAACCGCCACCACACGGCCGCACGCCACTTTTTAAAGTTACTTTCTTGTTAATTATTACGTGGTGAAAATCGAAGTCGATAGAGCACTTTATGCGCATGCTGTTTTAAACTTAAACTCGTTATAAATAGATTTAACTTGTGGTAGGATTCCTTTGCAGGAATCTGTCTAGGTAGGGTCCACCCCAGGACCAGTTATTCCGCCGTGAAGTAGTAGTGTGCAAACATTACTGTGTTTCGGTTTAAAGGGCACTGTGAGCTAGCGTAATCACTGGGCATATGAGACTTAAGAACTTATGTCTCAGGGTGATGGGCGCAGTGTGGTGCACACAGAAATTTTCTGGGTGACACAGCATTTGTTATGGGCAGACGTTGCACTTACCATCAGGTGATGGTTTGCTCGTTTCATCACTTTATGTAATAAAAAAAAAGATACGCAATTATTGCGAAGGAGCACATATATAAGTAGGAATAAGTCAATAAATGCAGCAACGAACTGCATTTATATTCGACCTTGAATCGGGCCTTCACTGTACTGTGCAGCGGATGCGTGCCCTCGCTGCCATCGCGGAACAAATTCAAGCCAGTATCAATAATCAAACATCCTGAGAGCGCGAAACAAAACACACTCACTTTCTATTCAAATGGACTGATAAAGACGCAAAGACCTTGTACTCTATTACCTACAGAAACTCGTTTGTAATGTTTGCAATTAAATGTATCGCAGTTGGGTTTATGATGTTTTTTTTTTGGTGTTTACGGCAATAGAATAGTAAACTTTCTGCCAGAGTTAAAGTAACATATTTAGGCACGGCACAGCGTAACATATTCAAATATATAATATTTAGGAATAAGTAGCAAATATTGAGGTCATGGAGAGAATCGCAACACGTCTATGTCTATAAATCATCAATTTGCGTTTTTGCACATATGTTGGCTCCGGCTTGGATTCGAACCCAAGACCCGCGGAGTAGTAGTCAGGTATTCCAATCATTAAGCTAAGCGGTCGTCACTTAATACTCTAATAAAAAAAATACCATTATTAGACATTCCGTAGTATGTAATGATGATATGATGCGCAATCATTATAAACAGTGTTATACATCCTTAGATATTTATTATTATATTTAGTTTGGCATTTTTACTAACTAATTTTACGGATTTTATCGCGTCTAATGTTTAACTATTTATATCCCGACGTTTCGAGTGCTTTACAGCACCCATGGTCACGAGAGGACTGAGGTGACAGATGTCCTGATGTCATAGTGAACCCGGGGTACTTTCGATAAAATCCGTAAAATCAGTTTCATTTAAATGTGTAGTGTTCGCGTAAATATAAGAAATCATTATAGTTTGGCATTTATTTACTTTTCAACATCGCGGGATATCGTTTTTCAGCGCACTAGCTATTTCCGGTGCGTTAACAGAATAATAAGTGCCCAAACAATCACACAGACTCGGAACTATCTATAGGTGACAAACATTTGTACTGAACGTAGCGCAGAAGGCAATGACTTAATAACTGCGTCAGCCGATCCGCCCCAACATTTTACCTAAAATTCATTTAAATCAACCGACGGCGAATTAATAATAATTAGTACCATAGATTACATCAAAATGCGTAATTAATCGGGGTATCTACAGCTCGCCTTAAATTTCATACTACAAATAATCTGAGTTCGGTCAACGGTGCTGACGTCACTAAAGTTGTTAATTGTTGTTAAATGCTGATTTACCACGTACAGGAAAATATCAGATTAATATTTCGACGCGTGAGTAGTTCGTCAATAAGCACACTTTCCGGCACGAAAGCTCTTTCAAAAACAAGAGCTTATAGTTTATAACGTAAACACTAAATTGCTTGCAGTATTAAAATTTATTCATCATTCGGAAAGAAAAAGTCATCGACCATCGAGGTCGTTTTTAAGTGTTAAGCATCATTGCATCGTCCGCACTGCTCCTGCAATCAGTATCAAAACAATAAAGACATTCGTTCATATTATCGATACTTAATATCGTTCGCGCCAGTCCTCAATATGTCATGTCTTTATTTATCGATACTACGAGCCGACCCTTTGAGTTTCATGTTCGGAATGTTTTATTTTTTATAGTCAATTCTCGTTAGGTTCATTGAAAATACGAGAGTCGTAAGGCGATTCGACGCAGTGTTAGAATTAATAGTATATCTCGTAAAGTGAGTTGATTTTGTATAGAAAGGTGAATTCAGATCATTTAATGTTATTTGAGAGAGTACATTAACTTTGAATTAATCTATATAAAAAACGGAAACGCTTATACTTTTATTTCCTCTCATCATGGGGCTGGCTTAACCGCGGAAGTACCATTCTCACAGGCGTGCTGCTACTTTTATTTGTTTATTTTCACTCAGCCCCAATTCTATTATTTTTAATTAATAAAATATATTATTTTTAATAATGAAAGAGGCATGCTATCTTAGTCCAAAGGTGATGACGCCTACATCTCGCATATAAACTGACCGACGACCAGACACCGCGGTGCCCGAGTTCATATCCCGGCTGGAGCCAACATTTGCGCAAAAACTTGATTTGTTGGTTTTCGGGTCTGGTAGTGTCTAGGTAGGTAGGTACCACCCCAGGGTCAGTTATTCTACCGTGAAGCAGTAGTGTGCAAGCATTACTGTGTTTCGGTTTGAAGGGCACTGTGAGCAAGCGTAATCACTGGGTATTTGAGACTTAGAACTGATGTCTCAGGGTGACGGGCGCAGTGTGGTGTCACACAGAAATATTCTGGGTGACACAGCATTTGTTGTGAGCGGACGTTGCACTTACCATCAGGTGAACGTTTTGCACGTTTCGTCACTTTATACAATAAAAATAAATGTTTTATAGTTTCAGTAAAAAATTACACCAGGGACTTTTATGGCGATTTGGCAAAATTATTTCGCACTCGGATTTTATAACCAGTTGTAATGTATTCAAAATATTCCCTACCATCACGCAAAGCGTTACAGTCGTGACATTAAAATTTGCACAACAATACGGGAGATCGTCTCGTGATTTGTGACTTACTGAAATTAATATGTCGCAGCGAAATAAATAGTCACGATCTTCTTATGCAAACACATCGCAGACTTTTTACCATGAAACTGGATATTAAGATATATATTTTATAACGGTCGCTTATTGATGACCTCGTTGCCAAGTGATCAGAGAGCAAAACTAATGCGCCGTGGGTCATAGGTTCAAATCCCAGCCGTAACAACATTTGTTCAAAAAACTAACTGTTGAATTTCGGATTTGGTTGTGTTAGTATTGTCCCTGTGTGTCAGACACTGCATCTTTTAATCTCCTTCAATCATATCGCATGAGCGTACGACTTTTAGATAGGTAAGAACGAGTGAGTGCCTGTTGTTACGCGTACACTTGTGGCACTATAATATCTCCTGCCTGTTTATAGTATTATATGATATACTTATATCGACAGTATTCAGAAGTCGTTGCCGTGGTCGAAAATCTAGATTTTTCTGTAATTCTTATTAAACGATTATGCTAATTTTATAAGTTCACGACTGCTATATTCGAAAGGCGTGCTCTATCCAGGGATGTTGAGTTTCGTAAGCTACACCCTAATTATAAGAGTACCTATAAAATAAAACTAAATTTACGGATATGTGTACGGTACGTGAAAATTGAGTGGCGAAACACTTATAAGCAAAGTAATTTAAGCGACGTGCATACATAACAACTTGACCTGTGTACCATAGACCTATTTGTATGTTAAAAATAACCAAGGCCTCGGTTTACCTCATAATAAAATAGTATGAGATATATATCAAATGTTGTAAATGTACGAAAAGTTTCCATGAAATGAAGAGGAAAATGCGTATCTCGAGACAGTTTGTTTCTTGGTAATATTTATACATTGATATACAAAAACCCAAGATACACAATTCCCTACAAAAAAAAACAAAGACAAAGATCACAAATTCCGAGTAAATAATCACAAATTTAATATTATGCCCACGGCATAAAGTAGCTTATAAATGAAATCAACTATCGTTAAATTTGTTGGTGTTGACACGGGCCACGTGATGGTAATACGAAATAGCGCATTGTGCGCTACACAACTATGGCAAAATCTCCCCAAAATGTGAGCTACTAACTTTTGTGGCAATCTATGGGAGAGTCCTGTGTTCAGCAGTGATCTAGTGATAGGCACAAGTGATGATGATGATTATGATGATACAATTAAATTACGTCAATCTGCGAGTTGAATTAATCGCCTTTTTTTTAATTCACCACATGAAACTTAAATCGAAAACATAACAGAAAATAAAGTTGTTTACAAATAATAAATAGTATTTAAATACTTTTTTCTGCAAACATATTAGTACAACCAGTTTGCTAAACGAAATCCGATGTTATAAAAATATCTGTTCTACTGAAGCTACTGACACGTAAAGTAACAGCTTATAAATGTCCCATAGCTGAGCACAGGCCTCCTCTCAATTTTGAGAGGGCATTGGAATTTGGAAGAGTCCGCAATTCTGCTCCAATACGGGTTGGCGGATTTCATATATCCACGAATTATTATTTATTTTTTTAAATCGATGCCCATCAGTAGGATTTCTCCTGTGTCGCGGGTGCGTTTACATACATAAATTCCACATGCACAAAAACCCAGACCCGGAACAACTATCTGTAGGTCGTACAAATATTTGTCCCGGGCGGGAATCGAATCCGCGACCCGCGGCGCAGGAGTCAAGCGCTTAACCACTGCGCCATGCAGATTTATATTGATATTGACATGCAGATTTGCTCACGATGTTTTCCTTCATCGCTGAGCAGCAATTCAGTACATAAAGTTTCAGAAGAATGTAAGACATGCCGGCACCGGCGATCGAAGTCAAGTCACTCGCGTACTATGAAAATTAAGGCGAGCACCCGGCCACTGAGCATTCACTGCTACTGGCATGGACGGATTATAATAACCCTGGCATTAACCGTTTTATTGTAAGAGAGAAGTCGAAAAATGTTTAGATAAGAAATTTGGAAATGACCAATACATGTCAATTCCATATATTTTTAGACTTTTCTAGTGTTGTTGACGACTGTAGATTGCAATTTGTCTGGTCACCTGGAGTGATATGCATTCTAACTATACGAGATCAAAGTCGCGTGTATAGCTTACGATAAATAAGACACCTAGAAAATGACCAGCTGACCGTAAAAAAAAGGTCCATCATTCCCAGTGTCCATAAAATACACTGGGTCGCGAACTAACGACTGGGTTTTGAAGAGAAAGTTGTAATATTTATTATTAAAACACACTACAACATTATAATTACTAAGATTAATTTCCAATAAAAATTTTTTGCAGTGTATATATAAGCTAGGGCGAAGCAACTGCTTTTACATTCTGCACGTTCTCGTATCGATGTTCAGACATAGCGCCGACAAATATACTGGAGGATAATTGTAAACAAAAATAAGTTGATAATAAATAAAGAAGGATGGCCTAATATGCATAAGTCTATGATTATTAGGCCATCATATATAATATTTGACTGTTTGAATATTATGGGATAATAATAGTACTGAGCTGTATAAAGTATGTAACTTGCCTTTTTGTGTATGTGTACTATAGTAATACAAAGGCTTGATAAATGGCATTTATCCCAAAAATAAATTTGAATAATGGCGCCGGTGTCGTAATCAATCCTAACCTAAAAAACAAAACATGAACAATTCCGTGGTCAATGGCCGGCATTCAACGGCTTAAAAATAAAAGATCAATTAGATATGATTAATAAAATTATAAACAATCAATCAATCATTCGATAGGTCATTTATGGTCACGATACTTTACGGTCAGGTTGTATAAGACTGGCCGACCTTAATATCTGATGATACACTTCGGAGATACTGCAAGGTCAATCAAGGATTAAGCCATATTAATATTAACTCTCTGTCCCTCTGTCTGTTTGTTACCTTTTCACGGTTCACCCGCTGAACCGATCTTGACGAAATTTGTCACAGCGATAACTTGCATCCTGACTTACTTACTTTTTATCCCGGAAAATCAAATTATTCCCACGGAATATTTAAAAAATCTATATCCTTGCGGACGAAGTCGCGGGCATCACCTAGTTAAAAATAATTTTATTTGTAGAATGAATGATTCCAACAGTTAAACAAATAAGATTCTTTTAGAAGCTTATGTGAAATAAACCACGGAAAACACTAGATGTTATTAATAGCTGCAAATATTCATTAAGATTCTCTGAAACCGACTACTATAAAATTAAACACAGAGTATTAATCCTGTCGAAACAATTAAGAGTTTCAAAGAAAACTCTCTAGAAGACATTTTAATGAAAGTTTATGTGGAAGCTTTTGAGATCCCGTTTGTGAGATCAAAAATAAACCAATATGGCGGAAGTATACATAAATTTGGACTTGTGTTTAGATTTAAATATATTATACATTTGTATTAAAACGAGTTACTTATGGTTATTAAGAGATATACATAGATACAGTCACGCCTTTCTCCCATATAATGGGTAGACAGAGGCCACACATTCAGCCCCCGCGGGAATCGAGACAATCATGACGGGTGCCAACCACGTCGCCGCCATTTTGGTACGAGTGAAAAAATTCTTAATCCCCATTGCGTTCCCACGAGCAATATAGTGTCAGCATTACAATACCTTAGTCGCCTCTTACGACATATCGGTAAGAAAGAGGTAGGCGCTATTCTACTCTGCGGAACACCTATCAGTTTACTTACCTATTTAGAGACTATGGAAATAAAAATAAATAATTCTTAAGATAATTTGTTTTACTTTATGCATTACTTTGCTGAAGACATTTCGATTTTTTCCTAGCTACTGTTTACATGAGGGGTAAAATTAAACTTTCTCACTTCGTTCCGATGTAAAGTTTTTTAACACAATCTTCGTTAATGTAAAATAGTAAAATATTATTTTTAATGTCCTTTTAAATACCGTTCGTTAACAGGACGGTATTTAACAGGACCTTAAAAGTTAAAAGTTCAATGTTGAATATAAAAGAATAAATTTTATTCAATATAGATTACTTGCATAATACTCATTGACCGTAATTTTTATAAACTATTCTGGTTTGCAAAAAAAATGTCTTTCCTGAGAAGAACTTTGAGTTGTTTCTGAGATTTTGTTTTAAAGTTTTAGAACTTATACACTGCCCCATGAAAGTTACTGACTCTGTGAATTAGAGTAACGGGCCATATCAGTTTGAGTTTGTTCCTGGTTAAATACCAGGAACAAGCTCAAACTAAGATCTATCTCTCAGAGACGTTTTAGACTCTTTAGGCCAGGAAATGCCTAGGAGAGTACCATGGGGGCCTCAAGAGTTATTCCAAGAAAGAGAGTTTTATCTTCAAGGATCAACTCTTCCCCATTTATAAGCACATTTAAATCTCATCGTTTAATATTTGGTTTTGTAAATTTATTATTTTTGTTTTGTCTTCGTTTAAAAGCGAAATGTAAACGTTAAACTATAATTCCTATTTTTAAATAGCATTATTCACCTCGTCACATAATAAAAGTTGACGTTTCATCTTGGACACAGTTATCTAAAAAAAATTATAATTTGCCATTATCACCAACTTTGGCAAGTGGATTGGGTATCGCTGTACAAGAAGTCACGAACCGTAGACGCTGCATCATGGCACCGGTTTCTTATTTCCACGAGTAGGATTTTTCCATGAAGATTATTCCGCTTTCTGTCGGAACCCATAAGGTGTTTCAAGTATTTCCCCTAGTCAACTCTAGTTACTTACAACCTATTGAACATCCACTTATATTTTCTTGTGCCGTGAGGTACCGTACTTAAAAATGACATGAATGAATCATTGTTCTTTCATTAAATCTTTTTATATGTTATATAACCGCAAAATCCACAATACTTTTGAGTATCGCACTTTAGAAAATTGGTATTAAAAGGTTACATAATAAAAATCAAATACTTTTTATTATGTTCAGTTTTTATGCTCTTACTGAGAGATTTTTTTTTATATTGTCATCCTTAACGAATGCTTTCACAAATGTTATGTAAATGCATACGTTAAATGAACAAGATGAACATAAACACTATCTAAATCTTCAACACGCGTTGACTTGGATGTATTGGTTTAGATAAATAAGATGGATGATTCTCATGGTTGTCTGTCACTTTTTAAATTCCGAATTTGACCTACGGTGCTGTGATCGATGGGTTTAATATAAAGTTGTTGTTTTTGACTATCAAAATTGTTTAACAATTTAGGGATGTACTCGTACGTTTCCCAAAGTACAATAACATGAAAGGTGTCCCTTGCCATTCGTCACTAAATAAAATTGAATAATTTTGATATAAAACCAATTAGGAATCCTCGTCTACCTTTTAGAAAATCCTGTTATTTTATGTCTTTAATTTGATGATTTGTTAGTTCATTTTTCTCAAGTTCCTCAAAATTCTCAGGATAAAATTTATTTTCCTTGCTATAACATTGATAACTGTGATTATCTGAATCTTGAAGACCGTGGTTCCAAAACGATTGCTTAGATGGTCGTTTTCGTTATATATGTATAAGAATATTTCCAGATTCTCCTTTAATATTTCTAATTTTACCAACATCAGTTTGTTAACAGTGGACAAGAAAAAGTTACCAATAGTATAGAATAGAAATACATTTATTCGCTACAAACACAATTTACAAAATAACAAACAAATCAAAACAGATTTTGTACCAAAATCGTCTCCACTCAGCTTTATATCACGAACGGAAGTGAAATAACACTCCGTGACGCTGTTTTGTTTACTAAAGTAAATATATAATAACAATAAAAAAACGATAAATAACAAAGGGTTGGGATTTATCTGGTAGATTTATTGCTGGCTGGCTGTATTATTGCTATTCCGGCTACACTTGGAGATTAACAAATTACGTTAAAAAACTCTAGAGCCAAAAATTACTAGGAAAATATCACTTACTAACTTAGTTAAAGATATTTGGAAATATTACAAATATATATGTTGTTAAGGATTAAAAAGAGAAAGTCGTTTTAAGTCCGTTAAACGGGGAGATTATTCAGCATATTCTGTGAAACACTTTCCTTTACAACACTCAACCTTTTAAACAGTCTGATTGAAATAGTCAATCAGACTGTTTAAAAGGTTACAATGAAAGGCAAAAAAGTAAAAAGTGAAAGTTCAATACAGGTAATTTATGTCATGGATAAACAAACATGAATCAAGAACCCGCTAACGGCCGCGCGATAGAAGCGTTAAGAATTTATTGCTTATTAGCGCGGCTTCAATTATTGGCCTTTTTAATGCTATTTACTATCTAAAAGTAACATTTATTGATGGGTCGTTAATTAAATTTCTTAATCTTTGACTGGATGCATTTTCAGATGAATTGTCAAACATAATGTAAGACGACAGGCGGCTTGTTCATTACTTTATTAGTAAGTTATACATAACATGGATACATGGAATTCATAAAATTATTTGCTTGTTCCTAAAATTATCTGACTATACAAAGTTGTTTAGTGTGTGTTAGCATTGTTTAGTCACAATGTTTTATATTTCTATATATAATACGCCGAGGTATATTAAGTCAGGCACCTGCCTTAAATGTTACGGTTCTCTGTTTTAGTTGAGCGTTACAGTTTTTTTCACATGTATTGGAAAAAGATTTTGAGAACATGTTTGTAAAGTCCGCTCATCCACACTGAGGCATCGTGGCGAACTCTTCTTTCAAACCCCTCTCAATAATGGAAGCCTGCTACTTTTTCTATTTTTTTTATGTTAAAATATTATTTTGCCTTTTCACAGTAAGTGTTTTAAGTTTGTACATTTATAGGTGGTTTTAAATTAGATAACAAGAGACGCGCCTCACATAAATACTGTAATGTTCGACAGAACGTATAAGTGTAGCAACTTAAGCTATATAATCCGGTAACGGTCAAAGTTAAATATAACACGGCTGCGTTTCGTATGATGAGTAGCGAGTAACGGATACCAAGTTATTGGTAGTCCAGTATTGTATAAGTTTCATTTAATTGTTAAAATTTAATTCTTCAATTGAAGATGCATCGTACATATAGTTGTCAAAGATATATTATGAAAATTTACTTGGAAGAAAGATGTGGACGAAATCAACTTGGGGGACATTATCATCGTTACCATCATTACTAGCAGCCTTTCAATAGACAGTTAAGGAACTTAGATGTCTCCGAAATGTTAAAGGTGAAGACTGTGTGTTTTTCTGTCACTTTTACGCATGTAAAAAAGATTTACTTCCCTTTAATGTAAAAATTGTCAATGTGTAAAAATTCTTCTTCATTTCATAAAAAGCAGCTGCGTTGGCTTACGTATATAGTATCTGTCACTCCGTGTCGATTTAACACTTATATATATATTCTATGCAGTTAATATCTCCAGGTAGCAAATGAAAGAGATCCTCTCATCAAAAACACAATTGAATATTTATTACATTTGGTTGTGGTGGTGGAGTGTTTCTGGTGGCGGTTCCCGGTGGCGGTGTTGGTTTGCTCGTGCGCGCTGCTGAAAGGAGAGGAGGGGCGGGGGGAGTGCTTTGCAAAAGTAGGTAATATACACCATTTTTGTATTTTCCATGTGGATCTTAGCAAAAAAACTTTCTTTCCTTCATTATAATGAATGTCCGCAAAGTAACGCCTGATTCTATTAACTATATGAAATTATAATGATCATATTTGAGATAGTTATTCCGCAAGCCATCGTATGCCGTTAGTTTTCTCTTGGCATTTATCTTAGTCGACTTCCATGACATCCACAGAATGTGATACAGTGGTAGATTCTCTAGAGCCGCCACCAACTGCTAATTACGAACATCACACATAACATCGAACAAATAAAAAAACATAACGCAGTCGTGTGTAATACAATCGAAAGGCTTACAAAAGCTAACTTAATGATCATTTTATATTACGTAAGCCTGATACGCGGGAACCAGTTTGCAACAGCGCGATGCCCCAGTGCCGTGCAGGTGCGGCGCCGAGCAGTCTGCCGCACCGGCATACAGCGGTGCTAAATATTCACCATAGACATGCCCCGTTTTAATAAAAAATAAATAATTTAAGATGATGATGATGATGAAAATATATCTCTTTGCTTGTTCCAATAAAAGCTTTTCTTCTACTGGTAGTAGGATTCATTATGCTGGAATCCGACTACCACCGCAGTGCTAGTTATTCTGCCGTAAAGCATAAGTGTAGTAATTACTGCGTATATGAGCCGTAAGGTGGCGGCTCGATAAAAGAATAATATTGTCCCACTGCTGGGTACATGGATCCTCTCATTTTTGAGAGGGTTTTAGAGTATGGAACAGTTCGCTACGCGTACGCCGCGCCAATGTGAGCGGACGTCCTTGAAATATTTTTATTCAACCCAGTTTCAACGCGATGTTTTCCTTCAGCGACAAGCTGATGGTAGCTCGTCAGCACTTAAAAATGCAATTTTGGAGGTGCCGGTACGGATAAAACTCTTGTCCCTTAGATACAATAAATTTTCCTTAATGAGGACAACGCCGTTTCAAAATAAGACTGTCTTATTTCCCTTAAAAAACTATGTTTTCAAGTTTTTGTTATATAGAACATTCTAAGTTGATTGTTAACTTCTGCATTTTTTTTATGGTAGGTACTTCGTTAATGCAACACACGTTCTATAAAGAACACTTTTTAATACATTTTTCACGCTACCTTTCGTCAGAATACGATAACCTAATAAAAGGGAAATTGTTACAAGATTGTACCAACGTTTTTGCAATTTAAAATCTTCGAAGTTGTTATGCAATTGCTATGTAAAATGAACGTCTTTTGTAATGAAAAATAAAATTTTATTATAATGCAGTTTGGTCAATGCAATTTGTTAGCGGAAGTTATGTAGTACAACTTCAGTACTTTCGTCTTGTCGATTTTTTGTGTTTTATAATACAGCGAATGTTCGACGGTTTTTTTTCTATCCTTTTATTTGAGTTTCCATTTGGGGGGGCGGGGTATACACAGTCCCTTACGGCCATTTATTATTTTCTTTGCACTGATAATATTTGATGTGTTTTAGGGACGCCCCAAATATGCCCCAAAAAATATCATGAGCCTCGTAGCGTGATACCTGTAAGAGATATGTCGACTTAAAGAATTTGCTTAAAACTCATAGGTGACTACCCTGTTTTTATACAGCTGATCGAGGCAATGAACTGATGCTGCCATCGAAAGAACTCGCAAGTACTAGGATAACTTAAGAAAATCTGTTGTGAAGTAAATCTGTTAGTATGACGCCGTAGTAGAGTAACATAGATTAAATGGAGAAGAAAACGTATTTTGAATTTGTCTGGTTCGGGGCAACGACTTTCAGAGTTAGGGTCGCGTAAAATTTTACAAAACAAATAATTTTAAAGTTTCGTATGGAAATTTTTGTATTCAATTTTGTCATTAAAGCTTCACTGTTGTGTTTATCAGAACAAAGTAGCATGGGTAGGTGCCGGGATGTTATACCAATTATAAATGATGTGGTATATATAAATATTTTAGTTTAATATGTCTCACTACAAGGCAAAATCTTTCTTTCATTTGTCAGTAAATATATGTTATGCAATATTTTGAGTCAAATTCGAAAGCTGCTGTCTTATATTTAAAAGCTTAAAATATATCTAGAAGATGAAAACACTAATGAAAGTAGAAGAATCAAAAGATATGACCTCTGTCTACCCCAATGCGAAAGAGGCTGACTACTACCATATATAGATATGTATATACGTATTGGTGATTACTCGGTACTGCTTTCCGTGACAGTTGTGTAGTTTTTTTGAAGCCATATTTGAGATGAATATTCATGGAGGTCAAATGATTTTTTTACGATTTCCCTCAATTGATAACATCAACGGAATGAAATGGTGATGGTAGACTAGATTCTATCAAGCCATCATATGTACACAATCCATTATTGCCAGTTGCAAAATACAACGTTTTATCCTCTTCATTGGCCTTGAAAATACTAACGAATAAACACAGTACATTACACTGCTTATCCAATTTTAACGACAATTACTTTATCGGATGAGGTCATTACTCTGGCTCAATTACCATATCAAATGACACAGGAGCAATCGCTATACAACCAGAACTAAAAACCAACAATTTGAATGTTGCACCCCATCCCATCCCGTGGGTGTCGTAAAAGTCGACAGAGGGAAACTAAAACCAGGAGACGGGCAGCAGCATCTTCCTGGAACATCTGAATAAATAAACTGCGGTTGCCAACCCGCCTGCCGAGCGTGGCAACTATGGCTAAATCCCTCCAATATGTGAGCTACAAACTTTTGTGGCTGTCTATGGGGGAGGCCTATGTTCAGCAGTGGACTTGTGATAGGCTGAAACAACGACGATGACGACGACATTAGTTTCACCCAGGGCCTAGGCATGTGCGCCAACCTTTGCTGGTCGTCTTAAAAATGCTTACCCCCTTACTAATAAACTTTGTATAGCGGTTGTATAGTTGCACAATGCTTTGTCTTCTTTTTTCGAATGTCAAATTACTGATGACAAAAAGAGTAAAATCAATCTACTATTCACCCGGTTTACAGCGTTTATTAATAACGACGTAAGTGTATACACGTTCTAAAATAGTGGATATATGGAATGAAAAATGACAGTCATCGTCATCATTTCTGCCTATCAATAGTCCACTGCTGAACATAGGCCTCTCCCATAGATTGCTACAACAGTTAGTAGCTCTCATTTCGGGAGGAATTTGCCGTACTTGCCACGCTTGGCAGACGGGTTGGCAACTGCAGTTTATATATTCAGATGTTCCAGGAAGACACTGCTGCCCATCTTCTGGTTCTTATTTTCCCTCTGTCGACTTTTACGAAACCCACGAAATGGAACGGAGTGGTAGATTCTCTTACTATTATTTAAAATATATATATATTTCTTCAAATCATTTCTGATATGCAAGGTTGCGTTTACACATAAACGCGGGCAAAATACCTGTAGGCCATATAAATATTTTTGCCGTGCCCCGAACTCCCCACCCGCAGCGCAGAAGCCAATTGGTTCGCGGCGCTTAGCCCTTGCGCCTAACGAGCCGACAAATGTCAAAAGTAAATATAACTGTTAAAAATGTTCGAATGTTCTCGAAAGTTCATTGTCCCCGATCGGCAGTCAGATCAATTTAATTGGTTATCGTTAATGATTAACAATGCTCCAGTTGCCGCGTGGCAATTATAGCTGTGCTGTGTTTGACAATTACTACTCGTAATACTATGATGCTTTTCGGGTCTGGTTGTGTTTTTTTTATTGGATGAAGTGACGAAACTACTAAAACGTTCACCGGATAGTATGCTGTCGTCTGCCCATAACAAATGCTGTGCCGATATCGTTTCCGTGTGATGCCACTTTGCCCGTCACCCTGAGACATCAGTTCTTAAGTCTCATATGTCCAGTGATTAAGCTAGCTCACAGTGCCCTTCAAACCGAAACAAAATCATGTTTGCACACTACTGCTCACAGCAAAGTAACTGGGCCTGAGGTGGTACCTTCCTAGAGGGATTCTTGCAAAGGAATCCTATCGAAAGTGACAGAGACAGAACATTATCAGTGACACAATGACAGGTCCTTGTGTCTCTGGTACTGTATACTTGCCTACCTATGATCCTATCGCATGCTCGTTATACGGGTCGAGTGAATTTCTTTATGTTTGCGCGTATATTTGTGGCAGTGTCATACATCCTGCGCAGTTGACAGTTGACACATTAGTTAAATGTACAATACAGAAAGGAGTTTTCGAGTTTGGGAATGGTGCCGTGTTTCTGACTCGGAGTTTGAACCTTATGGAGGAGTCTTGTCGCGTAAGCCTCCCCTAGGATACGGAAAGTAGTCCTAAACAGTTTCGAAGCCCTCTCAAAAATGAGAGGAGGATTATGCTAAGCAGTGGGACATTTAAAATCTGAAGGACGGCGTGGGACTTTTGGCGCCAACACGTAAACGTTACTGCTGTCTGGAAAATGTCACCTTATAAGGAGGATAACTTCTTCAGTAAACGCTGTTAAATTATACAACTTAGCTGTCGCCCGCCATTTGATATAATATACGACATAACCTATTCAGATTCAACGAAACATATTTTGAGACCCCTAGTATATCCATACTAATATTATAAATACGAAAGTAACTCTCTCTGTCCCTTTCTCTGTATGTTACCTTTGAACTGATCTTAATGAAATTCGGCATAAATATAAGTTGTGTCCTAGAGACGGACATAGGATACTTTTTATTCCCGAGAATTAAGGAGTTTCCTTGGTATTTTAAAAAAACCTAAATCCACGCGGACGTAGTCGCGGGCTTCAGCTACTATATAAGAAAAGGCTTTTAGCTTTGTTGATTATTAAGCAATCCGCAACGCAAACGAATCCGGAATTAAACTGTAGTTACATACATACATAAGATCACGACTGTATCCCATAAGGGGTAGTCAGAGACTGGGCACTATCTACAAAAACAGATGACTGCCACAATCCACGTTTCACCAAAACAATATAATGCACTTGGTGTGATAGGTGGTGAGCCCATCGCCACCATGCGCTGTTGGGAGCACAGTGCAGTTTAATTCCTTACTCGCCTTGTACGAGATCCATTGGATGAGATGGAGTGGTAGTATTCTTTTAACGAGCCGCCACCACACGGCTGTAGTTAAATTAAACTGTTAATGGTAGGACTAATCATGACGCACTGTTCTATACGCCTACAAAGGCATCCCACCTCATGTTGGAATATAGAAATTGTGCAGTAGGCGGCATTATTAATGGTCACAGAAATGTCTGCGTATGCTGACAATATTTTTCAATTTGTTTTAATGGCAATTATATTTTTTGTCTAAGTTCGATTATTTATGATTTAGAACTAAGAGCCGTGGTAGCTCAAGTACCGGGCGCTGGCCTTGCATTTCATAGAACGCGTGTGAGTTCGATTTCTGATGCCGGCACCTTTAAAATTGTTTTGCGATTTTAAGTGCTACTTTACCACATGCTCAGCGGTGAAAGAAAACATCGTGAGGAAACCTGCATGTATGAGGAATAGAAATATTTTGTGGACATGTGAAGTCCGCCAACTGGTATTGGAGTAGCGTGGCAACAGAAAACCCTCTCAGAAATGAGAGGGGGCTTGTGTCGGCTCAGCTCTTTAGCTCAGTACTTTACTTTACAGACTTACTTTTTAAAGACTTACTTTCTAGTCTTGCCCGCAGCTGAATTAGATGAATTTGTTGGTTTGAATAAGTTTGTTCTATATGCTGTTTGAAATGCATGGAAACTGCAGAATCCGTCAATCTTGATTTTTCTTAGTCTCGGCGTGCTGCATTCATCGACTACCCGCAAAAAGCTACAGGCCGTCTCTGTTACTATAAAAAGGTGTCCTATACTGCATTTGTCGTTACAAGATTGTGATTCGAGAATCTTTCTTCCCCAACGGTTACCGGTTCTACGAGCTATGTGACCCGTTTACTGCCATAACATCTTGCTGATCCTTAAGGCTTTGTGGTTATCCTAGTATGCTGCGAATAATTATAAAATAGTGGAAGAGGAAGAACATAATTAAAAAGTTAGCTTTTAAATTTGGATGAAAAGTATATAGGAAGATAGGATCCGTCTACGTAGGTTACCAGCCCAGGGCAACTGGCCCTGCCGTGAAGTAGTAGTGTGCAAACATTACTGTGTTTCGGTTTGAAAGGTACGGTGAGCTAGTCTAATCACTGGGCAGATGAGACCTAAGAAATGATGTTTTAGGATGACGGGCGCAGTGTGGTGTCACACATAATTGATCTGGTGAATATTTACAGCGTTTATTATGGGCAGACGTTGCACTTACCATCAGCACAAAGCGACCCTAAATCATGTATAATTATAATTGATATAAATAAAAAAACTAGGTACCTTTATACAACTTTTAATTAAAAAAAAATACGAAAAAAAAATATAGAGTTTGCGGTCAACCTTGATGTTCGCTGTAGTACTGTTAGATACCAACCGTGTCTGCGTAGTTCAGGTTCTAGTTTACCTATTTAATGAAACGTGGGTTTCAGTGGCTTAGATCCTAGCATAAGTTGGTATTTTTACCAAGCTTTTAATAACTCGCTTTCGTGTATGTCTGTTTGGGTCTAATTTAGTAATTGAAGAAAAAAAAGGGCTTAGAACTTGCGATAATTTATTATTAACTCGCTTTATCTCTGTCTGTTGGTTTGACCGATGTGTAGAAATTATGTAATTGATTATAAATTAACTTTATACTTTAAGTTCTTTTTAAAAACTTGGTATATAAATGTTTTTTAAAATAACTCAATCATTCATACACAATTGCAGTACGACTTGCATTGAAGATAATCGTTGTCTTAAATAACGATATCTCTTTAATAACGATTATTCGTCAATAATTATCTACTAACAACAGGTTTCTAGTCACGTTTACTACTTGGCTTACTTATTCGTGGAATAATTCCTAGTGTAATTTTCATACTTGAATATCAAAAAGCCATGGTTGAATCGATTATATAAGTTTCATAACATCTTACTGAATGCTATTCTTGTTTGGAGTTGTCCTGTCCACCCTCGAACAGTTGGAAGGATACTAATGAAATTTGGCATACGATTTCTATGTTGTGGAATAGGAGAAAGTACAGCAAGTTTAATCATAAAAAGCCTATAATTATCAAAGTTTAATTTACACCATGCGAATCGGACTGGTAACAGATAGTAAGACACGAGTATAAGACTTAAATAACTAACATTTTATGATATAAAGCCTTTTATGTTTCATCGTGATAAATTTTCTCAAAAAAATAACACATCTTTAAGAAACCCAAGTCATATTATCTGTTTCTCACCAAAAAAGGAGACAGGTAAGTTGAAAATTAACGTACATATATTATTCCACCTATATAAAATAAATTCCATCCAAACTACAGACTTTTTACGTTAATATTTAACGAGTTTTACCGCCGCCACCGAAAGTATTTTTTGTAGGCGCACCTTCCGCTTCGCTACTGCAAGGGCCTTGTTGGGTCGTCGTCAAATTAATGTCACATTAAATAATAATTTTTATATTAATGAGAGGAGGCCTGTGCTCAGCAGTGGGACATTTATAGGCTGAAACTTTACTTTACGTTTTTTTAAATAATACGTCTAAAACAAAGAACGAGGTCGACACTGAGTACTCTAATATGGTATTGTGGTATAAGATGTAGAAGCAGAGCGTTCTCCATAGTTGTCGACATGAGAATTCTAGATGAGGATAAATTTTTATATCGCCAAAAAAATCTGATAAAAAAAGATTTGTATTTTTAGCGCCAACAATATACCGTCTATAGAACTGTTTTTCATTGACATTGTATCTTTTAAAAAATTTTCCTTTAACAGTATTCAGGTAAGTCTTTTGTAGGAGTCCTCTTAGGCAATGCACGTTGTAGTTACATGTAATCATTGTTTAATACTTAAACATAACAGTTTAAATCTTATTACAGTAAGTTTTTGTATAATTTAATCCATTTTGATGTCCACAGTTTTACGTTACGCGTACCCTTCGGTACCATTATTTTAACTCCTGCTAGCCCACCGTGACGTTCCTTCAGCATCGCTAGCAACTCCTCTTGGCCAGCATCCCTCGAGCCAGTGATAAACCCAAAGGGAGTACCTAAAACGAATATTTCGAAAATTGGGCGGGCATTACACCCATGACTGACCTTCTTTTAAAAGAAATAAACTTTTTATTTCGTCCCGACAATTTCTTTCTTTTCTTTTTTGTTTATTTTATTTTCCTCAAACAACCCAAGTCACATTAGGTACCAACATAGTACCAGTTAATCAGCCTTCCAGCAGAGGTGTTCAAACACCGCTGTGTTTTCGTCAGAAGGACACTGCAGCTAGAGGCCACTAATCACTAACGTCTGACAGTGACGGGCGCAGTACGTTGTCCACCCAAAGTATTCTAATTAAATTTTAAATGAGACCGCAACTGTTATGTATCGGGCTCTAAAGATTGACGTTAAGCTGATATGGATACATATTTGGTCCAGCTTTTTATGTTAATTAACCAACTCCAAAAAAAGGAAGAGGTACTCAATTCGAATCATAGTTTTTGTGTGTATGTTACGCGATTTCTTCGCCAATTTTGAGCCGATTTCAATAATTCTTTCTTTGATAAATTTTGGTCAAGTTTTGAGGATCCATGGGAAAATCATAAAACTCTTAAATTCGCATAATCCGTGGGTGTCGCAAGAGTCGACAGAGAGAAAAGGAAAAACAGGAGATAGGCAGCGACTTCGTAGAACATCTGAATAAAAAAACTTCGGTTGCCAACCCGCCTGCCAAGCGTGGCAACTACGGAAAACTCCCACAAAATGAGAGCACTAAGTAGCAATCTACGGAGAAGACCTATGTTCAGCAGTGGACTAGCGATAGGCTGAAATGATGATGATGGTGAATAATCATTATTTTTTACATTTTTAAGTGCTAATAGTTTTCTGATTGATTCTATTTTTTGTATAGTGTGTGTGTGTGTGTGTGTGTGTGTGTTGTCTTTTTTCTTTCATCTTATAGGCTCCTATTATCATCCGAATGACATGTTCGTCTCGTTCCAATTAAAATAATTCAATTCTGCTTTGTAGTATTTGAAATACACAACTTTATTGTTTGATTTACATACATATTGGGCGTAATTATTATTATTAAGACCATAACAGCATTTATCGTTAATAGTCTGTAAATACGATATTGCGGGAGATGGGCACCTATTAAAATGGGTTGATTTGCCGTAACGTTGGCAATGCAATATATTATATATTGCTAGCGATACTAATGTGTAAACTATTTTTTGTAATTTGTAAGTGTCGACAAAATTAAGCATTGGATAATACCATAACACCTACTAAAAGACTAACGATGTGATATCACTATGAATAAAAGTGACTTGCGCGTCGATTCGTATGAGAACACGCATGATTGCGTACTAGCCACCAAGGTTGTATTTAGTTTTACTTAAAATGGAATGTGGAAGCGCGCTTGGCTACAATAATGGTGATATTGTAACACTTTCTAGCATTCGCAAATATAGGCATACATAAATAATTACTGGTGGTAAGATTCCTATGCATGAATCCATGTAGATAGGTACCACATCAGTGTCAGTTATTCCCCCTCAAGCAGTAGTGTGCAAACTTTACAGTATTTCCGTTTGAAGGGCACTAATAGCCAGTGTAATTAAAGGGCATTTTAAACTAAAGAAATAATGACTCAGGGTGACGAGCGCAGGGTGAGGCACAGAAATGTTCTGGGTGACACTGCATTTGTTATGCTCAGACATCGCATTTACCATCGGTGAACGATTTGCTCGTCTGGTCACTTTCTTCCTTAAAAATTGTACATTTAAGTAATAATACTGTTGTTAAGTATTTTACGTTTTAAAAAGTGCTAATGTTTTTTTTTGGGTCTTGTTCCAGCATAGTTCTCTTAACTCTAAAATGTAAGATGGTTGAAGTTGCAAGGGCGAAATGGTGATTACTTTTCTAGTACATAACTGCGATTGCTAAAGCTTC
Source organism: Luehdorfia chinensis (assembly GCA_019845155.1). NCBI lineage: Eukaryota > Metazoa > Arthropoda > Insecta > Lepidoptera > Papilionidae > Luehdorfia > Luehdorfia chinensis. The sequence continues at coordinate 6,841,653 of JAHVAK010000003.1, read as the reverse complement.
GTTACTCGTCTGATTCCACTAAATTTGTAAAAACATTTTAAGTTACATAGCCATGAACTATGTTTTGGATTGATTTTATTAATGAAGTTGATTGGGGTAGGGTGAATTTGCCATAGTTGCCACGCTTGTCAGGCGGAATGGCAACCGCAGTCCATTTATTTAGATATTCCAAGAAAATGCTGCTGCCCATCTCCTGGTTTCATTTTCTCTCTGTCGACATTTACGACACCCACGACAAGATAGATTCTCTTAAGCCATCACCACAAGGGGTTTCCTATCTCTTAATTCCTATTTTTCTTAGACGTTTTAAACGGTAAAGTTTTCTAAAGACGTTATCACACAATCTTTCAATTTACTTTTTTTTAGTTTAGTTTTTAGTAGTTTTTTGTTTTTATTTTTTTACCTAATTATTATTGTGTTGAAAAATTGTAACATATTACTATATAACGGTGCAGCTATTTTTGAATCTTCAAATCATAAATCTCAGAAATACTTAAGTATTTCTCATTCAACGAGACCGGAAACCGGTACTCCTTACTCCATTTGAAGCACACTTACAATAGAAAGTATTGAAATGTAACTCGAAACAGCCATTGTGAATCAGTATTGTGATTAAAAAAGGCGTCGCCTTTTACCGCGCGACGCCGATAGGGTTTGCAACAAACTTAGACTACGGTCAGCACGCGGCTTTGCTTGCGCTGGTTTATTAGTATGATGACTATTTTATGTTAAAGATTTAGTTATATAGAGTTAATGTTAGTTCATTTGAGCTTTATTAAGCTGTAATATCTGAGTATTTAGATAATATTATTTTTAAATAAATATCAACTTTGTGCTGCCAACTTGAGAAAATCGTGAGTTGTTTTCTAGAAAAGACAGTCTTTTTAGCCAAATCACTTAACATAACACACTAAACAAAACACGGAATGAAAAAAAAATCGTTTATTTATTTACAGATCCTTTTTATTCCTATTTTAGTTTCATTGTTATTCCTTTTAGGTTTATTTGGTGATAGTTCTAGACCTTTGATAGATTACTGTAATAGAGCAGGGGTCAAAAGTGCGAAAGGTCATTTTTTAAATAATTTTTCTCAGTCGATTGTTCCCTTTTAATTGTTTCTGGATTGGCATCGATTATTGATTAAAATACTGAGCACATTCTTGTTGTATAGTAATAGAGCAACGGCGCCGGGAACACTGAGAGACAGTATCAAATATTTTATTCAAATTACTTACACTATCAATTTTTGTGAAAAAAAATTATGACAGGTATACACTACAACATTATTTTTATGTAGAGATTCCAACGACGGCTAAGTGACACATCACGTTGCGGGCCATTGGACCACACCTAAAACAAAAGGGCCTTTTATCTGGAACCAGTGGCGCCTGGCAGACATGTGCGGCAAATTTATCAGTAAAGTATTCAGCGCCATTTTGGCGGTCCGCTTTACGAAATGCTTTGTTTATTTCAAAGCATTGTTTATGTCTAAATAAAAACTTTAGAACCTCTTTCCCCTAGATAAACATATTAACAATGTTAGAGTGCAACTTTATCTCAAGATAGGTAACGGTATGGTGATGATAAGTTTTTGTAAAAGAATGTATCCGATACAGAAACAACGAGCTGAAAGTGTTTAGATCGAAGAAATGAACGAAAGTGTAATTATTGTTAAATGTTTTTCTTATACATTTTCCGATTTAAATCAGCAGGGTTTAAAAAACAGCACTTGGTGATCAATTATCAGAAGGTAAGGCAAGGGAAAGGTAAATTCAATCAACGACAGTGACATTTCATAAAAATATAAAAGAATAAATCATCATGCTAATTTAACCGGTTGGTAGAGTCCAAAAAGAAGCAAGAGACAATCGAATCAACTTTAAAAAAAAAATTTAAAATTTAATAATTACATTATGGTACCTTGCACTGTATACGCAATTCTCTAGATGATTTAGTGCCTAGACTAAAACCTGTTTTAAAAATTTAAAATTATTGACTGGACCATGTTTTCTTGAACGTTCTTTAATTGTTTTTAGTGGTATGCCAACATGCAAATTAAATGTCTTCTTGTACGTATGCATATTATTGTCTCCTTCCATCGCATTATTATGTAAAGCAATAGACCTATTGGATACATTTTAATTACATATTGTAGATTTGTTCTAATACACGATAGCTAAAATTAAATACATACGTTACTATAAAATATTAAAATGACGAATATAATCACTGCCATATAGTGACAATTTTTTAAAATGTTATAGTTTATGTTTTTATAGCTCAATCCGTAACTCCATTTTTTTGTCATATGTTCTTTTGTATAGGTCTTATGATCATGTCTTGATGATGATAATTCGGTTCTTCTTGTAGAACTAATCACAGCGACATATTCGGTCAACATAAGTAATTTTAAGTATGATATGCCCTTTAACAGCTGCTTCAGTGCCTTTCTGGGACGTCGGTGGTACCTACCCAGGTGGATTACTACCAGAAGAATGATGTTACGAAATCCGAGAGAAAACCTAAGTATGATCGGTCCAAGGATAGGATGCAATGTCAGAATAACACAAACTAACAATGCATCCACGCCCTAAATCAATGATTTGCTCGTTGGTTAAACTTTGACTCTAGCTGGGATACGAACGTAAAACCCACGAAAGCTCAGCAAGGGGGCCTTGATTGCTGAGCGTACAGATCATTACACGTTATTACACTATAAAGTTTTCAGAATATCTTCGAAGGTGAAGATTACAGTTAATTAACTTTCTTACAAAGAGAAACCGTTTTACAAATCGTATTTTTACTTTTTATGATTTTTATTATGATAACCATAAAATTAAAAAAGTAATTTCAATTTCATCGATAGAAAACAGGTAGCGTAGGAAATGTACTGAACCGATTAGAGTGGTCCTGCATCTAAGTTTTTATAATAATCCGGGGATGATTTATGTTTAGTTATCTTCCTTTTTTACGATCGAAGTGTTTTTGTTGATAGCTATCTACTCAAAAAGAATTAAATATATTTTTAGGGTTCACTAATAAAATATTTCACTGTGTGTACACTTTAAGTGTTTAATGCGCTACGGGGCATTTAAAATTATAAAATTTTATAAATGGTTATGAATTATTTATAAAACCGTTTTTACTGATGGTTTTACTTACACAATATTATTGTTCTAACTGACGAGTAATTAAGCGTGTGATATGAGTAACAAAAAAATATAATTTTTATAAATATTATCTGATGGTAAGTGCAACGTCTGCCCATAACAAATACTGTGTCACTCAGAACATTTCTCAGTGGCACTGCACTGCACTTGTCACCCTGGTATATGAGTTCTTAAGTCTTATACGCCCAATATTTACACAAGCTATCAGTGCTCTTCAAATTGAATCATGGTAATTTATGCACTCTTCTGCTTCACATCACTACATCTATACTAATTTTATAAAGCTGAAGAGTTTGTTTGGTTAAACGCACTAATCTCAAGAACTACTGATTCGAATTAAAAAAATATTTTAGTGTTGGATAGCCCATTTATCAAGGGAGGCTATAGGCTATCATCAATCTACGACCCTTAGAGCGATTTCTTATAAAATAAACGGCGGGTAAAATCACGGGGCAGCTAGTGTATAATAACTGGCACTGCCTGTGGTGGTACCTACCTATATATATTTCTGCATAGAAATTCTACCGTTTGTTAAAATGTACGAGTATGTAAGTATGGCTTCATTAATATAGACCAAATAAGCATTTTGAAATCATAAGCTTTATTAAGAGAAAGTTAAACTCACAAATGTGATATTTTGATAAAATATTTACGTACACATTTGTGAGTCAACCATATAGCTCGTAGAACCGATAACCGTTGGGGAAGACAGGTTCCGGATGAACTACATGGAGCGACGGCCTGCACGGTTTTGCGGGAAGTCGATGGATGCAGGTGGCTCAGGACCGTGTTTTGTGGCAATCTATATGTGAGGCCGATGTTCAACAGTGGAGTGAGATAGGCTCAAATGATGATAATATAATCCATCGTCTTATATTGTCCCGTAGGTGGTGATATCTTCTTGGGCGATTTGCAACCACGGCGACAGTACTGCCGGAAGCTATCTACATATGTGTTGGAGATATTATAGTGCTGCCAGTGCACGCGCACACAAACTCACTAACTCTTCTGCCAGATGTACGCTCTTGTGATAAAATCTGAGTTAGGCTACGCTATAACTTTATGCAGTACGCGATTAAAATTTGATAATAGTACATACTTTATACAAATTTAAGTAACTTTAATCTTACTTGTGTCTTTTTTTTTTAATAAACGTATTTTATTGCGTTGCGAAGGGCTATTTTTTATTTCCACGAACACCCATCATGTACGTGAACCGTGAAAAGTGTTTTTAAACAGACACATAGAGTTTCTTTCGCATTTTTAATATTAGTATGGGTAGATTATTAACATAATACTCGTCGAACGTAATTTTTTTAAGCTACAATGCATCGTAAGAAATGCTTCTATCCTCGGAATAAATTGTTTTTTAGTCATTTTGAAAATAATCGCTACCAGATAATATAATAAAGATTTAGAAATAGCCTGTCAGCGATTACCTAATTTTACAGGGTCCAAATAATCAGATTTTTTTATTAAATTGTTCTATGTTCTTATGTAAATACAAAACGTTTTAGTAAATATATTTAAAAACCAATGTTAAAATATTAAGTTCTTTAAATTTATCTCTAAGAGACACTTAACAGCCAAGATTATAAATGGCTATTACGGTTATGGGTCTCTTTTGAAAAAAAAAATACATCTACGTCAGTCATCAGCATTTCCCTATAGAAAAATACCTTAAGACATTAATTATGCTATGAAAATATACTGTGAACACAGCTACATACCTAATATGTTAGGTATGTACTCGTACCATAACCTCAATGAATAATCAAAATATAGGGATGTTGTCGTCCTTGAGGACTGTAATTGGCTAGCCGGTTTTTGTTATTCGCGATACGCAACAGTTAGCTTGCTACTTTACACTGGTTTTCTGTGAGATCGCGGCCGCTCCCAGTTGATCCGACCCATTAACGAGCTACTCTATAAATTATAGAATAGAAAAGAATCAATCAATCATTTAATCATTTATTTACAAGAATTAAGGAACTAACAAAAGGTCATAATTTAAAAAAAATATAACTGTACATTCTACGATGCGAAATTTTCACACAAACTAACAAAAAAAAATAAAAAATGTTGCGTCTTAAGCATGCATGATACGAGTATAATTAAAATTATGCAACGTTTAATTTAGTAAATGATAACGTAAATATTTTTATAATTATTTCTTATACTCGTATTTACGCGAATATTACACATTTAATAAAACTAATTTTACAGATTTTATCGCGTTTAATTTGTAACTTATTAATTATACCGGACTGTGGACTCAGGCGACAGCCGTCCTGCGGGACTATTACGTATCCAAAGTGAAGATCACTTGTATAAGTGTGGAACGAAATATCTCTCAAATAACTGTCTGCATAGTGGCTATGATTAACAAAAAAGACGTCGTATGAAAAATAATCGTCACTTTCGTTAACCATAACCAGTACGAAAACCATTATTTGACAGATATTCGTTCAACACTGTTATAAGTGATCTTAACTTTAGACACTTACTAGCCCCGCTGGTGTCATTGTTAAATCGAGGTATAAATACTTACAAATAAAACGCGATAAAAGTCGTAAACTAAGTTTTAATGATATACTTATATGCTTTTAATAAATGTCAAACAAATTTCTAGTTATATAATGTTACATTATGTTATCTATTATGAATTTGTTATCAGAATAGTTTTGTAGTCAATAAGTCTCTCGGTCTACTTCGAAACGGCAAAATAATAGAATTTATTAGCTCTAGCAGGGATCTATTTCCAGTAGTGAACTACTAGAATAAGGATGAAGAATAATTAAAGTTATCGGTAAAATAAAATGTAAAGTTAAATCCTATCAATGCTGAGTATAGTTGAGTCCGCCACGCTGCTCCAGTGCGGGTTGGCGGATTTCAATTGTATTCGTTTTTTTATTCCTGAGACATGCAGGTTTTCCCACGATGTTTTCTTTCACCGCTGAGGCAGTGGTAAATCAGCACTTACAGTTTTAGAGGAACCGGCACCGAGGTTCATACTCTATCGATAAATTAATCGTATTTAATTCTTGTAGACTTCTTTAACATTTTCATATTCTCATAATTTTCTAAAATTGACGTCCGCGTGACCAGTGATATTTGACTTTTAGACGCGGGACCCCAGCCGAACACCACATTTGTGCAAAAAGACAAATTGTTTGTATAAGTTTGTTGTGCAATTGTTTGTCGGGTTTGGTTGTGATTCTGGGTACACAGCATCGTGTAATAGGCATCTCGTGTGGCTGGGGCTTAAGAAAATCTACCATCCCATCTCATCCCGTATGTGTCGTAAAAGTCGACAGAGGGAAAATAAAAACCAGATGGGCTGCAGCATCTTCCTGGAACATCTGTCAGTCAAGCATGGCAACTATGGAAAAATCCCTCCAAAATAAAAAAAATTGTGGTAATCTATGGGGGAGGCCTATGTTCAGCAGTGCATTAGTGATAGGCTGCAACGGCGACGACGACGGCGACACTTACCAACAGGTGAACGCTTTGTTTGCCTCGTCATTTTATACAATAAAAAAAGAAAAGCACAGAGCCTGAACGCTCGCCTTACCTGGGATCGATTCCTGCTGCTGGCACCTCTAATTTTTCTGCAATTTAAGTGCTGATTAACGCCGTGCTCAGCGGAGAAAGAGAACACCGTGAGGAAATTACACATCTGAGAAAAAATATTTCATCGGCATGTGACCTTCGCAAAACCGAATTTAAGCAGCGTCGAGAACACTTCGCATTTCCAAAGCCTCAAAATGAGAGGAGCTCAGCAGTGGGAAATTTATAGGCTTTTCATATGCTTATTTGAATGTGAATGTGAATGTGTGAGTGTGAGAACCGGATTGTATATATTTTTACACAAAATAGGAAACCGGCGGTCTTTCTCTATTTCCTTCGGATGATCATAAATAATAGTTTTTTTGGTTAATAAATCCGTATAAAACGGCCGAAAAGCAAGCATCATAATAGCGTAAAATACGATCAGTTATAAACATCTCATTTTGAGTCGTTAAAAATTTAACGATCTCAAAGTGGACGAGGGCATTAGGATCGTCGTTAAATGTTGCCACCCGTTAGAAAATGAATTTACGAACATATGCCTTGTAAAAACTATTCATATTATTAATGCAAAGCATTGAAATTTAACAATCTAGTAGAAGTAAAATGTTCAATCAATTGTAAGATTATTTTATTATATTTACGCTGCGGATTTTAAAAATTGATTTTACTTAAATAAAAAAAAAACTGCCCTTTGATAGATTGTGAAATGTTAACGAATCAGTTCAGTGAAAAAAATATTTTATATAACAGAAATTAGTTGCTATTTACACGAAAAGTTTTTTTCAAAACTGCCAATATTTGGATATCTCCTGTATTGCATGACCTACAGTCATGCAAATATTAGTCCCGTGCGGGAATTGAACCCGTGGTTCATAACTGAGTAGCCAATCGCTTAGCTGCTTTTTTATCCAAAGATCTGCTCTGTGGCTCCACCGCCGGCCACACGGTACGTCCACGAAGGATAGCGCGAGGAGCGGCACATCGTAATATCGACAACCTCTCCCTCCGCGACCCCATCACTGTGCGACCCCGCCAAAGTCGAACAGGACAGGGTTAGCGGCCCCAACACATCACTACTCATACCCGCAGTCTCCTGTTAGCATCTAGAGTGGGCTTTTTCAGACCCACTCCGAGCGACCACCCCAGGGCAGCCTGAGACTAACTCCCCCGCGACGACAAGGCGGGCCAACCCGGTTACTACTTTTGTTGGGTTATAGTAATATTATCATAGCATTCGGTAAAAATTTTACAGTAAATCAATTTGAAACTCAGTACCATGAACATTACAAAATGATTACTTGAAACTGCAGATTTAACTTTTTGCGTGTGCGACATTGAAGGAAAACATCGAGAGGTGACCATCTATCCGTAGACCACACGAATATTTGTTACGAGCGGGAATCAACGCAAAATCCAAATGCCATGAAACTACTCCGACTAAGGCATGGAAGAATTGCGCTTTGTCAGAATACTAGCAAAAATTAGCGGTATAACGTTCCAGTGTTTCGTACTTTCGCAGATGAGTACTGGAGACGCTTGATCGTTAGCTTGCAACGCGGAATCCCATCAACAAAACACATTGAACATATTCATTTTTTACTGATAATGTATGAAGAAGCTTCTGGACTACAATGAAAAATTAAGATCTTATGTATATATCTCTATTTTTTACCTTTATTACTTAAAATGGCTTGGCCAAAATTTTGATTTTATCTAAACGCGAGTCTGAGTTAGTATTTTACTTCGTCCCTACCTATTGCTCATTGAACGAGGTTCATTTTCGTTATTCATATTTTCTCTTACAAAGTACGTATTCATGTTTGAATTTATGCTGATAAATATTTATATTTAAATAGATAGAATTAGGAATGATCGAAGTTATTAATTCATCCTCAACTTTCGCAAACAGATAAAATCGATCACCTTTCTCAGTTTTTTCTCCACGTCAAAAAAAGTTAGACAAGTTCTGTGACATAAATCATTATAATCTCAGCTTAAGACTACTGTATCATGCTGACAGCTCTCTGTTCAAAGATTAGATGATAGAAAACTTCACACCTAGAAAGTCATCAATCTTGTATATTTTTTCTACACAAAATAATCTCGAGATTCTGCTGATTTCTCAGAAGGAATCACTCACCACTCTTACATATGTCTTGACGTTTTATGCTCAGATAAGACTCAAATTAAAACTTTACGAGTAATGCAATAGAGTACGATTTGATTATAAAATTTACAGTACAATGTGGCCTGCGTACGTGATTTGCCACCCTTGGTGGACATATTTTTTATTAATTTAAGCATATGGTCTTTCCGCATGCCTAAATAAATATAAAAATGTCTTTAGAACCGATTTTTTTTTCATTTACTCAACTATACAATTAAAATGTTATCGACAATTGTTTAGTTGAAAGAATAGGTTCTTTCTTTCCTTTAAACATTTTATAATATTAATTATATCACTTTAGTTAGACATAGTGAATTGTACTGTATCGCAATTTATTATAAATAGTAAAAACAACCTAACGAAATTGAACCTCACCTGGTCACCTCACCTCAACTTCGTAGTATCAGAATGGCGAGTATACAAACGGTTCGTTATACATATTTACTTTCTTTACCATCACTGAGTTTTATTAACCCGGTGTTGACTTTTACGCACGGGATGCGATGGGGTGCTAGATTCTCTTAAGCGGCATCATGTTTTTTTTAATAAAAATATGTGTGAGAAAGTATTTAGTCTCTTTTAAGATAAGTTTTCAATAAAGAGTAATTAGTTGGTATTTGAAATGTTCTAGCCCTGTGGTGGCGGCGTAAACGAATCTACCACCCCATGTCGTCCCGAGGGTGTCGTAAATGTTGGCAGAGGGGAAAAAAAAACATGAGATGGGCAGCAGCATCTTCCTGGATCAACTCGGTTGCCAACCCGCCTGCTAGGAGTGGCAACTATAGCAAATCTAAAATAATTAGTGTTGCAAAGGAACAGTCTATAGTCTGTTGGTGGTGTTGTGGCGGTCATGGTAACAATGAGGCATGGGGTGCAAAGAATCTACGGAGGTGGAGATACTGCTACCACCAACTACGACTGGATCTGGCAACATACATAGCAAGCACGCTGAAGTCCGAGGAAAGGATCCTGGTGCTGGAAAAAGAGGTGAACAAGTTACGATGGGATATTACAGTGTTCCCTGAAATCCAAAGACAGGGGGAGGACACGGTATTCCTCAAATACTGTAACTTGTTCTACCTGTGCCAACGGAAGGGCGACCATCTGTCCCAGGGAGGTGTCGGGTTTATCGTTAACAAGTCTCGCATTAACAGCGTTGTCAAGATCGGGAGTGTGTTGACTAGGGTACTTTATACGCGTACTTTATACTCAGAATAACCAAACGGTATTAGCTACGGGTTATACTGTAGTACATACTAGGCACACTCAGTAAATACATGAGAATTATGTTCTGAAGGTAACCTCATTTGGGAATTTTCCTATTCTGCAAGAAATAGACGCGAAGACATACAGAATTACATAAAAAAAAGTTTCACATTGCACTATAGTCATGTATTTAAATTTAAAATAAGGCTACAAAAGAAAACAAAAGTAAATTCTGTACTCTAAATGACTGGTTTCGTTTTTAAAAATGATAACGTTTGATGAATATTAATCACACGGAGAACCGAAATACCAAAGAAAGGGTTACCTTGCCACCGCAGCGTCTTATTTCAAAAGTGATAAATAACTCTGCAGTTCACAATGCATGATAATATCTATCAATTAACAAACTCATATGAACCTTTTTCACAAGCAATATGGTTTAAATTTCCACAGATATGTGCATATTAATAGCAAATTGAACTTGTTTTCTTCGTCCTTCATCGGAGTAATTCCGGTTGCTTATTCAGATGCCTCCCCTCGCTCCATAAATAAGGATTATGGCAGATTAAAGTAAAAGTTCTGTATAGCAAGGGAATGTTTGTTAAAGGAATGCCAAATAAAGACAGTCTGTAAAAAAAACTCGTTTGTACTTTATGAGAATGTATAAAATAAATTTTAAGTAATTTTTATTTATGAAATCACAATCAAGTAAAAAAACAAAATAAATATGGTTCTGTACCGTACGTATAGAGACCGATCTTACAAATGCCGGCAGCATGAATTGAAAGGAACAACAATCGCATTACTTTCTGCAAGACACGTCCGAAGGTCGTTGAAAATGTGTCTTAATTAGTATTACCTGAAACCGCATTAACCGTACAGGGTTAAATTTATTGGTGATGTGTGTTCTACGTCATCGACAAACAAATCAGGATAAGGATTAAAATTTACAGAGCAACTTTGACCACAGTTTTGCTCAATATATAGTAGTATAAATTCTCAGTTGATTAGCATGTAAGTCTAGAGTGAATAGCAAATTTTGGAAATTGTATACGAAATTGCTATCATATACGTATACCTGGTATGTAGGTCACTGGTTTTTAGATTACATAATTTACATTCTAAAGTACTGTCCATGACTTTCAATGCACTGTTTTTTATCGGATTAAGTGGCGAAACGAGCAAAACGTCAACCTTATGGTAAGTGCAACGTCTGCCCATAACAAATGCTGCGTACCCACAACTTTCTGTTTCACCCTGAGACGTCAGTTCTAAGTCTCATACGCCCAGTGATAGCATAAGCTCTCAGTGCCCTTCAAACTATAACAGTAAAGTTTGCACATCACTGCTTCACAGCAGATTACTGACTCTAGGGTGGTACCTGCCTGAGACTTGCCTTCGCACAGCAACCGAGTATCATTACTGGCTTGATGTGTAACGGTTGACGGTTGGCCGTGCGGCCTTCGACCGATTACACCCTCTCCTTAATAAAAATAGCAAAATTACGCCATTTTGCTATTTTACTAAATTGTACAAAGCCTGTATTTGACCGATTACGACATACACAGGCCCCGTAATTGCGCATGCCTCCCCGCGTCACATTCACCGACTTCCAAGTTATCCAGAATAGGTTCACGTGCAAAGCCACGGATGCGCCGTAGTTCCTGCGTAATGAAAACCTTCATATCGATTTCGAGCTTGAGTAAATAAAATCCCATAAAATTTGGCAGTATATATTTATTTTGCAGCACAGTTCTTTATAATTCAATCCAAAAAGCTTTAAACTTCTTGAATTTCCAATACGCATATTCTTCCTATCTGTCTGACCAGGACTTTGATAAAGATACTCATACTGCTTTATTAATAACACTATACTATGTAATGTGTACTAAGGTCTTCTATTTTAATTCACATCAATTTTATATTGCTAGGGTTGATGTTTTGTAAGTATCTCAAAACTTTTCTAGTGATCAACGTACACGATGCCATAATACTGGTCCGCAAGCAAATACGTATCGTGTTCTTGTTTTTGGTAATGTGGATTAGTTAGTTATTACTGTTGTATACGACCGCGTGGCATTACCGTTAAAGTATCTGATTTATGCCACGGGTCCTGAGTTCGAATCTAAGCCGGAGTTAACGTTTGTGGAAAAACAAAAAGTCTGGTTTTCAGATAAAACAAAATTGTTCAGATTCATTTTCCCCACACTACGCCCGTCACCTTGAGAAATGGGTTCTTAGGTCACGTATGCTCTGTAATAACACTTGATATCAGTACCCTTCAGACCAAATCACAATAATGTTTGCTCACTACTGCTCGACAGCAAAATAACTGCAGATGATTTCTGCATAGGAATTCTACCACCACTAAATTCTCTCTTATCCACTTATTAGGTACACGAAACATTTGGTTGTATAGTTTTTCTTAGTCGGTGCTGATGAGTTTTAGTTAGAACCGACCAACCAAAAGATCAATAAACCAATAAACTGGTGGTAGGATTCCTATGCAGGAATCCGTCTAGGTAGGTACCACCCCAGGGCCAGTTATTCTGCCGTGAAGCAGTAGTGTGCAAGCATTACTGTGTTTCGGTTTGAAGGGCACTGTGAGCTAGCGTAATCACTGGGCATTTGAGACTTAAGAACTGATGTCTCAGGGTGACGGGCGCAGTGTGGTGTGACACAGAAATATTCTGGATGACACAGCATTTGTTGTGGGCGGACGATGCACTTATAACAGGTGAACGTTTTGCTCGTTTCGCCACTTTATACAATAAAAAAAAATCTCAAGTAGGAAAAATACGTTGTGATGACAACCCTACGATTTAACTGTTGTTTACTCCAGTCAATAACAGGGCGCACATAAAGGTCACAGGTGGGTGCGTACTACAGACCGAAAGTTATTAGCCATTCATTCTCTTACTTTCGACATTGTGACTTGAAAGAGAATGCGGTTAAACCGTATCGAATCGTAAATGTCAAAATATGGCGCATAATTGTTATTGAATCAACGAATTGTTATTGAATCACGAACTCGTTTTTTATGTCTTGCCTCAGGTTTGGGTAATTGAAAATTCAATTTCTCGAGAAAAGCCTTGAAAATGTAATAGTTCATTTGGGCATTATAGACGTCAGTTGCCAGTTTCTTACTTAATAATTTATTTATGCAAATAAAAATTCTTCATTGATTTTATTCCTCCATGGATCAGGATCTGCATGGAGAATTTGGATTATAATATTTGGAGGCTTCTCGAGATATGTGTAATGTAGTATGTATGCTGATTCAACTATGTACTTTCTAGGTGTTTTAATCGTTAAGGAAATAGTTTATAGTTATTTTTTCTTTTTGACATCTTTATTTCTTTCTCAACTTTAGCAACAAAAGAAAAAATAGGAATAAAGTTGCATTTAAAACATTGATAAAGATATACCTTTTGTTTTGTACAAATCCAAATATCAGAGAATAGTATTCTTATTAATAATATCTTCTGCGATATTTATTAATTTTAACAAACGTAATAGAAAACATTAAAAAACCATTTTGTATCCGTCGAAATTTGAAATTAATGTAATGTTTTATCTAGTTATCCCATCTAAAGGAAGCTCACCAATATAATAGAAGATATGAAAAGCCTCCTACTTAATTAAATTTCATCCTTTACAAAAAATACAATTAGTGAGCGTAGATTTCGATCTTTTTATATTAAAAAAGTAAAATTTGTTAGAAGAAGATTAGAAGATTAAATAGTATTTAAATGCAATATGAACGTATTCTTTTGTGTATAAACGATCCGCCAAGCTACAGTCGGCACACTTTCTAACTCAGCGTTGAATCCTGAGTTGATTTCGGGCGTAGGCTAAATGTGTACTACACAAATTATAGTTATTCAAGTCAGAGGCATAATGTGACTTTTATCGTATCTCTGACATTGCATTCGACTGATATATCGGGCGTTATGTTCAGGCTCTTCGTCACACAACAAGGTTAAGATGGGTATACTCACTAACACTAACATCACTATAACTACTACTCGTATATATTGTGCAGATGACAACTTACTGGTGATAGTATTCTTAAGCAGGCATTCGTCTTGGTAGGTAATATCGCAGAGGCTGTTATTCTACCGTGAGGCAATAGTGTGCAAACATTACTGTTTCGGTCTGAAGGGCACTGAGAGCAAGTGTAATTACTGGGCCATGAGACTTAAGAACTGTTATCTAAGGCAGACGTTGCACTGATCATCACTGACTTGCTCGTTTCGTCACTTTCTTCCATAAAAAATGTTTCAGACCGACTCATTAAATAATACATAATTTGACTGTATGGCAGTGTAGCCGAAAGCCATCTTTATAAACTTACAACTAGTTCGGCAGACATTGTTCTGCAATTTTCGGTACGTGACGCAATGAGTTTGATTTCTCAATTAAATTAAAGTATGAAACTTTAAGTACTATATATATATATGTATATATATATATATATATATATATATATATATATATATATATGCCGTGGTAGCTCAGGGGCTAGGCGTTCGCTTTATATTCCATAGTACGCGAGTGACCTGGGTTCGATTCCCGGTGCCGGCACCACTAAAATTGTTAATTGCAATTTAAAGTGCTGATTTACCACGTGCTCGGCGGTGAAGGAAAACATCGTGAGGAAACCTGCATGTCTGAGGAATAAAAAATATTTCGAAGACATGTGAAGTCCGCCAACCCGCATTGGAGCAGCGTGGCGGATTCTTCCTAGCTCCAAAACCCTTTCAGACATGAGAGGAGGCCTGTGCTCAGTAGTGGGACATTTATAGGCTGAAACTTTACTTTTACTTTTTATATATATATATATATATAAACTATCAGTGATTTCTTAAATAAAAAGTACCTTGGATTGCTTACTGAAAAGACCCTACTTGCCAATGAAAAAATTATAAATGCGTGTTTGAGTTTCTATGTTTTGCAAATTATTTTACTTAGGCTAATATGTTATGAGTTAAAGAAAAAAACTTTATTGTGAAATCACTGACAGACACTCCAAATTTATTTCTTAGATTGTTTTCAACAACACGATTTAAAATAAGTATTTACAATTAATGAAAAAGTAAACTTTAACTAACTAACGTATTATAATAATTTATAAAACTACAGTGCACAAAACCACCACTCCATCTCATCCAATGGATCTCGTAAAAGGCGAGTAAGGAATTAAACTGAACTGTGCACCCAACAGCGCATGGTGGCGATTGCCTCACCACCTATCACACCAAGTGCATTATATTGTTTTGGTGAAACGAGGACTGTGGCAGTCATCTGTTTTGCAATGAGTGCCCAGTCTCTGACTACCCCTTATGGGATACAGTCGTGATCTTATGTATGTATGTATGTATAAAACTACAGTTATTAAAATAAATAAACAAATTTAAATTTCTAAACGATAAATTCCCAAAATTGCTATGAGTTAAAACAACATTCATCCAGACCATTAGATCAACAAAAATACGGGTTTTAAGATATGATAATACTATCGATCCGCCCCGGCTTCGCACAGGTACATAGATATAGAAAGATAAATGAGTACTTTATTTGGACAAATAGAACAACAACAATTCTTTACACTAACATTTTTCGTAGCGACTATTCTCACAGCTGGTCAGTTAAGATTAGGTTATTTCACTAAACCGCTCTCTACCGCTGCGCAAAGAGAGCCGCGCACCTCGATCAAAATTTAAGCCTACTAGCAGAGTATCAACTAATTACCATATTATTAATTGGACCAAAGGACAAACAATACGATACGACGAAAATTGCACTAAATTTACATTTCAATCAATCAATTCGAATCAATCGTCAATCACCAACCACAAAAATTCGAGTATTCAACTCGTGCCAATATTTGAAGCTAAAATCTCAATGTTATTTAAGGCCGAGAACGAAATTCATAAAATTACATCATCTGCACAACGCCATCTTTTCATCATCATCATCATCATTTCAGCCTATTAGGTCCACTGCTGAAGATAGGCCTCCTCCAATAATTGCCACAGTTTGTAGCTCTCACTTTGGGGGGATTTTGCCATAGTTGCCACGCTTGGCAGGCGGGTTGGCAACCGCAGTTTATTTATTCTGATGTTCCGGGAAGATGCTGCTGCCCATCGCCTGGTTTTCATTTTCCCTCTGTCGACTTATACGACACCCACGGGAAAAGATGGGGTGGTAGATTCTCATAAGCCGCCATCTTTTGGCGTAACTAAAATATAAATGATAATCTTTTTAAGAAAATATAATATTATTTACCGTGTTTCAGGTATTACTGTTAGACTTTACTATAGAACCTAATTTTACATCTATTATATCTTAGATTAGATTTAAATGTACACTTAATTGACTCATCGCCACCAATTAACAACAAACAACAAAAACCATATACAAAGAAACAGCTATTTTTATAGAGCGTTACAAAGTTTTAAATAAAAAAAATATTATTAAAATTACTAGTGGTTTGTAATATTAATAATATTTTTTTTATTTAAAAATTTGAAACGCTCTCAATTGTTTCTAGTTTACACAAAAAAATAAGAGTAGGTAAGTAACTAATAGGTAGTATAGTAGGCGAGCGTAGTTCGCTCCCTGGTAGCTCACACCGCGGCATTTTTCTTACTTTTAGCATTTTTATACCTGTCGTAACTTCTAAACGATAGGTCCGATTCGAATAATTTAAAGAGGACTGTACATGTATATAAGCAACCTTGACTATGAAACTATTTTGTAGGATAAGGATTAATATCATAATACTAATGTCATCATCTTTCGATTCTACTCGTGTTTTGATAGAATAATTTGTTCAAAAAGTGGTTATTGTGACTTAACTATGATAGTTAGACATTTAGCCTCGCGGACTTTTTTGTGAGTAATGATGAGTACTATGAAAATGTAGTACATTATTTTCTTTATCATTAATAGTTTTTACAGCGCACGCCAAATAATGACTTTTATCATATCAAATTTTTGATACCTTGCGTTACGCCATAGCTATTTTGTAGGGATCTCGGTTTTTTTTTTTTAATAAAATACAACTCGATGTTATTTCGTGATAATGTAGTTGTATATAAGTGAAAGAATTTTTAAAGTCGGTGCAGTAGTTTAAGAGTTAAATCATTGCAAACAAGCATATCTTTCCTCTTCATAATATTAGAATAGATAAAAATCTTACGCTGTTTTTCTTTTAACGTTACGGACGTTTTTTGCCGGCTAGGGTACCCCTCCGCAACGCCCCATAAGGAACTTCGTTCCAAAAATCATTAAATGCTACCGGAAGATACGCTTTCTTATTTTCTTACTGAGTATTTTGAATACATGTAGTACTTTAGACGTGATGCGTTCATAAACAAACAGACAAACAGACGGACAGACAATTCTAAAAATTACAGAAATGTAATTAGTTACTTATTTTTGGCTCCCCTCAATAATTTAATTCGCAAAATTTTATAATGTGCAGACACGTGCAGTTTACATTCTTTATTATAGGTATTGAAAAGGAGATATGACCTCGATCGGTTAAGTTGTTCACAAGTTACGAGATCACTAACAGACGCACCAACGATTATTATATATACTATAAACATTATTAGCTATACTGACAAGTACATAAAATTATTTCTTTAAAAACTTATTCACTTAACATGTGCGAACTGCAAATTCCCATACTAAACATCCCGCCTGACTCACAATGTGACACATTTGGGGCAACACCGGTACCAATAAAAAGTCCTGAAATAGAAAAGCCGCCATATAAAACGTTCTTCGCTCTCTTCTATATGCATTGCTGTACAACTTTGTCATTCAATCGATTAGTTAAAAGTAAACAAGCGTTAGTTCTCGAATAAACGATGTGGATCGTTACAAAGTCCACCACTGCAGGGGAGCGTCACTCTGGTCTGCTCCACGCGTAGACGTATTTTTAGGACTCGTATCGCTTTATTAGTCATTTACTATCACAACTGTTGTTCATTATTCAAGCTTCATTAAATAAATTTAAGTTTTAGCCTAAACTAAAAATATTGGAAAGAATAATGTTGAAAACATCTGAGCTCGAAAGAGCTACACGCTGAATCACTTAAGTTTCATAAACATTGTTCCGATTACGTCCGCATTAAAACTTTCAACGTACATTGTTTACAATAGCTGAATCTTTTGAAATAAGTTTAATAAGTTCTTTGTGACCAAACCTGATTAAATCCCGTCTAAGAAATTACAAGTTCTTGGCGGCAAAATGTAAGTCATGTGATTTAATTCGTGACTATGATAATTCAATTAATGTCTTCATGCCAGGTTCTATATTTATTTTCTCAAAAAGTTTTTTTACACAGCAACAACTTCAGAATACTGATGGAAGCTATAAACTTCGCATTATAGTGCCACAAGATTACGCGAAAATACAAAGGCACTCCTAGCTCAGCCGTGGTATCGTAGGTAGACTTAGACGTAGTGTCACAGACACGAAGACTGTTTTTTACAATGATTGCCTTCGGCTGGTATTGGAACAAACTGTGCAGTATCGGGAACTTTGTCCACTATACCACGAAATCATTTATCAAGCTTCAATCTGCTAAAATGTATTCTGGCAGCAGATTAACGGACTGTTCCTGGCTCCAAACCCTGCCAAAAATGAAAGGAGACCTGTGGTCAGTTATAAAAACTCTATAAGCTGTTACTTTAACTTCTTTTGTATTCTATAACTTCTTACTGGGTTCGTGACATAGTTACAAAAAATATGTTTAATTTTTATTGAGTTTACCTTAACCGTAGTTCGTAGTTATTAACCGCCAATTCCCTATTGTTATTTCTGGATAACTAACTCAATTTAATTGTTTATTCCATTGCCTATATTCAAATGAAATGAAATGAAATTTATTTATTCTTCAACGTAATAAATATAAATTTCGTTTGTCGAACGTCATTTTTTTTACACCACCGTTTTGTAATGAGGTTCCTCTGACGGAGAAGAAACAGGCGAATGAAACTCCGTAGGTATTATTTTTTTTGTTATTTTTTTTATCTTAGTGAAAATAAAAAAATATCTATAAAGTAAAAAAAGTTTTACTATATAAATAAATTTACAAAGAACAGTCTTAAAGAAAACCAAAGCACGCACCATGAAAAAATGAATGATTAAATGCATTGCAAACTCGTGCAGACCAGACTCCACCAACAGCACCTGTTCACAAGTATGAAGCATGTGGCAGCCATCGCCCTCCTCGACCATATTCAAGAGAAGTGGACGAGCCGCCACAGGGCGCCGTCGATATTTATACATTTAATTACTTATATATTGACGCTTTACTTATATATTGGTGGCGGCTCGTTAAAAGAATACTTCCACTCCATCTCATCCAATGGATCTCGTAAAAGGCGAGTAAGGAATTAAACTGCACTGTGCACCTGTTGGGTGCTTACAGTCAGTGCAGTGGGCTCACCACCTATCACACCAAGTGCATTATATTGTTTTGGTGTAATGTGGATTGTGGCAGTTATCTGTTTTTGCATTGAGTGCCCAGTCTCTGACTACCCCTTATGGGACACAGTCGTGATCCATAAGATCCATATGTATGTATGTATGTATGACGCTTGATTTTGTTGGGCTATTGTGTGTTATTCTGGGAAATGCTCAGCAACTTTCGTATGAAAATATAATGACCGTTGGATAATAATCCGAGTCGCGTCCTCTCCACTCAATTTCCCTTCGATAAGCAGAGGGCATAGTGAAAGTTAGGCTTTCCGGCTGCTCGTGGGAGAGTTACTAATCGATCCCCGACTCTCCTTCCCCGCTGGTAAGAAGCGGAAATGTGGGTGAATTCAATCGGAGCACGCGATATTTTTGTGCGACCTTGCTGGGGGCCTCTACAACGAGAGGATCCCTTAGGGCGGATTTCACCGTTGAAAATAAACGCGATCAGTTCAAGCTGAACGAAGTTTAAGCGGTTAACTGAGTTCAATGCTACCGTTTGCATTTCATCAACATCAAATGAACGCAGTCAATGATAAACGCGGTTCAAATTCTGAACGCCCAATTTTCGACGTTCAGGTCTTTAAACGCGTTTAGAGAACTGTCATTGTCAATTGCACAACTATATAAACACAAAAATTATTTTTAATTCGTATTGTTTATTGTTTGCATACCTATGTAACCTATGCATAAAAACAGGCTGTTTGATGTCGCAAAATACGAAATATGTCGACTTTTTGTTTTTGATGGTGACGATATGTCGTGTAAACTTCGTTTTTCTGAACGTGATCAAAATGGAGGCGGTGACATCGGTTAGACGAAAACCGAGATCAAATGATACATTTGAGCTCAGTTAAGTAAAACGCGGTTTTATTAAACTTGGTTTCCAAAGCAATGGGTGAAATCAGGTCTTAGAGTTGTATAAGGGGAGGAATATCATCCCGTTCTCTCAAAAAAAAAAAACACCACAAATGTCATGTCAATAATTTTAGTATATCTTGAATTAATGATGCATAGACACAGTGACCTTTTTTAGTGTAACGTTTGGTTTGATGTTAACAAATACTATAAGTGTAAAACGCATTCAGCCGAAAACGACGTTATTTCCATTTATTTTGATTTTTTTTGATTGGTTTTTATTCTTTCAATCTCTTAACATTCCCATTTAAATATCAACAATTAAATACGCAAATGTTTACGTATTAGGATTGTAGTTTGCCATTCTTTTTTTATTTATTATCTTTAATTTTTATTCTGTTTCTGTTTAAATTTATTTAGATAGTAAAATAATTTAAGTTAAAAAGATTGCGTATTTACAATTTTAATATCTCCCTTCAATGCCAGTAATCGCATTATCAGTTCAGTTAAAGTATGTTTATTGAGTTCTGTGAAATTCATCGTGTCGTCAAGAGTAGAGTACTGCGAATTATTGGGACTTGCACACGATCTTGCCAGATATGGCAACGCGTGGGAGATGTTTCCCCGCCGTTATAACAACTTGATGAAGTACATGTTCGTACCAAAAACGATCGAGTTCCATTACGATTTGAATTTCGAATGTGTAATGTCTTAATGCCCAACATATTTTATAAGAGGACACAAAACACTACCAAATTATTTTTATATACCACGTACTCTGCGGAACCGGACGGTACACCGGGATCTCCGGCGAACACAAACATTTTGAGAGCATGTGAAGTCGAGCCGTGGTAGCTCAGGAGCTAGGCGCTCGCTTTAAAATTTCATAGTACGCGAGTGACCTGGGTTCTATTCCCGGTGCCGGCACCACTAAAATTGTTGATTGCAATTTTAAGTGCTGATTTACCACGTGCTCGGCGGTGAAGGAAAACATCGTGAGGAAACCTGCATGTCCGAGGAATAAAAAAAATTGTTTCGAAGACATCTGTAGTCCGCCAACCTCCGGTTCCAAAGACTCTCTCATAAATAATGATTGATGAATAACTTTATAATATATAAAAAGAGACGTCAATGCAACGCAATGTAACGCCTTATTTTTTTTTTAAGTATCGAACACAAAAGGAAAAGTATGTCTCCCTCATTTCAAACATTCATCATTAGATCTTCTACTTAGTACCAAAATGTCCACTGCATAAATAACAACACGAGTACAGAGATTCTCTTTCGCCTTCGTCGCCTCGTATCCTATGTGGACACATTGTGCTCGGAGAAAGATTCGAATGCAATGTGAGATACCGGCCTTCATCGGATAGGAGTCGGCGAGGACGATTGAGTCCCAGGGGCATCGTCGCTTAAATAAATTGTAGTGTGACAGGTTGAAGTTATCGTTATGGTAGAAATCGAAGATTGCAATTTTCATTATTTCTACAATTATTTTTACGTATTTCAAATATTTAAGGAAGGGATAATAATTAAATTCCTTAAAATAAGATAATAATTTAGATTATTTAGAAACTTATAGAAAAATAAATTAAATGTATTAATTAAGGACCTCTTGCCTCTGCTAATACTTACTAAGCCGCGCATCTGTATTTAATCAACTGACAGTCCATCTGACTAACGTACACTTGTCTTATTTCGTCTGGCTTCTTGACTTGTTTGTGCGCTTGTCTGCCATGTCAATTGCCTGTCCACTACAAAGCCTTATTTCCATTTACGGTAACGACACGGCATAACAATTATAACAGAAAATGGAATTACCGACTTATCAAGGAAATAGGCAAAAGTGGGTCTGCCTCCTGATTAGTGGATTATGGTTTCGGTTCAGAGTTGGAAGTCGATATGTGTACAATACAAAAATTGTTGTGTGTCATGTTTCCCAAGCTCTTATCGTTTAGACGTTACTTACAACAAGACGTTGAATACAAGAAGGTGAAAACGATTGTGTCGTTATATTATCATAAATTCTTCGGACACCCGAGCGGTGCTCTACGCCCATATCGATCGAGTCTAATATCTGAGCAGATGTCCGAATGTCTCTGGAAGGGTCGATAGATAATTTATTAAACAAAAAAATTAGAGAAATGAACTGAAGTACAGCGCTCGTAGTGTGATTGTATGTGCCAGCGATTGATCTAATGACTAATGAGGCTGCACAAGCTAAAACGGCTAAGGCAAAATACATATTATATATTATAGTGTTGTGTAGTATTTTATTATTATCCACCCCTAGTTGTCATTGCAGAGTCACTCACAGATCTCTTCCAAAAGATGTTTAGAATATGCACCTTTACAAAACAGAAATACCTCTGAAAGAACTCAAAGGTGAGTAAAATAACTCAAAAGAAAAAATCTATCCTTATTACATTTATTATAGCGTACTATAGTCATTTAAAATACTGTATTTATGTTCTTGTACAATACAGTGGAAATATCTCAGAAATTTCATACACCTGCATTTTATTATGTAATACTTAAGCATTTCTATTTCTTCTATTTTAGTTTTTCTTTAAATTCGATACTTACTTAATTTAGCTATGAATTTTGGTTATGGTTATGTCCATTAAAAAACACATTTTTACGGCGAAGACCCCTTTGCTTTACAGTTTTATTAGTCTCATTTATTAGTCGTAATATTTAATTATTATTATTGAGAGATATTCATAAGAGCAATAGTAATTAAAATTTACATACATATTTACGTTATTTGATCGTATTTGACGTTTAGTTAGTATTATGTACAATGGAAAAAGGGTCTAACCCGCGCTATTAACCCTATCGAAATGTCAAGTTAAAGAAACAATGTAATCGACGTTTTAATTGCAGTTGGTTCCAAACACATGTTCACAGATAAGAGAAGATGAAATAAAATTGTTAAAACAAACGAGTGTGTATTTAAAATAAATATACTCGTATTGTTGAATACACATTACATAATCTTAATTACGAGTTGGAAAGAGTATTTTTTCAAGTGAAATTGACTGGCGAATTTGACTGTAATGTTTTCGTGCAAAATTTGGTTACTTTTAATTAATATTTATCGATTAATTAATAATTGTCTATACACTTAGTAGTTATTTTACACTGAGTAATGTTTTTGTTAATTCACATTTATTCATTTTTAATTTAATCAAATTTCTTATATACATATAAGTTTCACTTCTTTTATTTGGAATGTTGGACGCGCTCTTTTTTTTCTAGTTTTCTCCAACTCAAAATATATTTGAAAGTATTATCTATAAAAACGGTAGCTGAAGCCTACAATTACGTCCGCGAGGATTTAGGTTTTTTGAAATACCATGGGAATTCTTTTAGTTTCCAACACAAAAAGTATCCCATGTCCGTCCCCAGAAGCAAGCTATCTCTATGCCGAATTTCGTAAAGGTCGGTAAAACGGTTGCGCCGTGAAAAGATAACAAACAGAATGAGGGACAGAGAGAGTTATTTTCGCATTTATAATATACTAGTTGACACCCGCGACTTCGTCCGCGTGGAAAAAGGAATTTTAAATATCCCGTGGGAACTACTTCATTTTCCGGGATAAAAAGTATCCTATGTCCGTTCTCAGTATGCAAGCTATCTCTGTGCCAAATTTCGTGAACATCGGTTCAGCGGTTGAGCCGTGAAAAGGTAACAAACAGACAGAAGGACAGAGAGAGTTACTTTCGCATTTATATATTAGTATGGATATATAGTATGGATAGTATTTTTTTTTATTGGAAACTGTGACGAGACGTGGTTCACCTGATGGTAAGTACAACATTTGCCCATAAGAAATGCTGCGTCACTTAGAACATTTCTGTGTGACACCACACTGCGCCCGACACCCTGAGACATCAGTTCTTAAGTCTCATATGCCCAGTGATTACACTAGCTCTCAGTGCCCTTCAAACCGAAACACGCTAATATTTGCACACTTCTGCTTCACGGCAGAATAACTGGCCCTGGGGTGGTACCTACCTAGACGGTTCCTGCATAGGAATCCTACCACCAGTGAAGTATGGATGTGATACTTTATTATTTATTTTTGGACCTTGTACCGTCTGCGATCATCTGTCACAGTATCTATTTTCTTCTATTTCAAAAGCCTGTAAAAAATCGACTACTGGACATAAGCATTTCCCAAGTTCAAAGAATTTGCTGTAATCGTCTAGCTTGGTAGGCGGATTGGCGATCGTAGTACCAGAAACTTCAAATACTTCAAAGCGTGGCCATTACGGCAAATCCTCCCAACGTTTTCCAATGATAGACTTTTTTTTGGCTGTTGAAGAAAAACAAGAATATATATAAATATATATATATATATATATATATATATATATATATATATATATATATTACCACCGCTCAAGCTCAAGCAGTAGTGTGCAATAATTACTGTGTTTCGGTTTGAAAGGCATTGATAGCTACTGTAATAAGAGAGCATTTGAGACTTAAGAACTGATGTCTCAGGGTGACGATCGCAGTGTGGTGGCACACAGAAGTGTTCTGGGCCACACTGAATTTGTTATGTTTCGCGTGGTCTAGTGGTTAGAGTACCTGTGTTTGTGCAAAAAAAGTTGTTGGTTTTCGGTCTGGTTGAGTTGTAATTGCCCTGACACTGCATCCTAGCGCTACATAGTATACGGGTATTTTGGGACGTAAGTGACTAACAGAGGAGCTTTACATGTCTACATGTGGTATTATAATATCTCCCGCGCAGTTGATAACTTCCGACAATATTTGCCTTGACCGAAATCCGCCAGACGGACATTGCATTTTCCATCAGGTGAACGATATGCTCGTCTCCTAACTTCATCCCATAAAAAAATATATGTTTATAAACTCATAATTCGGTATATACGAGTACATATACTGAATGGATCGATGGATATGTACGGCGATTATCACGTAATTCTTTATCCGGCAACACTGTTCTGTATTCCTAATTCGTACTTGTTCTACAATTACACTTTAATTGCTAAACACGTATATCGGTTAAGAATGGCTGCGTATTAAACGTAAGTAGATTACCTAAGCACGCGATCTTTGTTGTTCCGCTTGATGTATCAAGGTCTTTAGGTTGTATAGAGTTTGTAATGTTACATTCTTTAATAAACTGAGAAAAATATGCCATTTAGTGATAGCACTGCAGTGCCCCCAGATATGCTAGTGCCGTTTAGTTAGGCCCGTGAACTAGCTTTTGGGTCATAAACATAAATAAATTGTAACATTTTCACACATTTTACTAGTGGTAGGATTCCTGCATAGGACTACACTACCATCTAGGTTGGTACCGCTCCAGGCCAGTTATTCTGCCGTAATGAAGTAGTGTGCAAACAATACTGTGTTTCAGTCTGAAGGGCATTGAGAGCTATACACTTATGTTTCTGGGTGACGGGCGCAGTTCGACGCCAGGTTTCGGGTCTGGGCTATTGGTGGTAGTCCAGCCTAGTATACAGGATCCAGTCTCTTCCTCTGATGTTTTTGCGTAAGGTTACATCGAAGAAAGAGATAATACCGTTATTTTATGCTAATACTTATTAGTGTTGTTATACATTATGTTATTAACTACAAAATACGTAATTTTAAAATTTGGCCACGAGAAAGTCATCATTTATCACTTGAAATATGTACATTAGTCAATCAGCAATCTTTTCATTTTTTATAAGCATTTATATAAATCCTTCTTAGTATAAATAAAAAAAAAAACATAAAATAAACGTATGTGTAAGCATTAAAAGGTGTCTGTTAATATTTTTGTTTACTATTATTTAATAATTAAAACTCCTTTGCCTTGCTTTCAGTTGCTACCCTGACTACTGGCTTGACTGACAAGTAGTTAAAACATAAACTGAAGCTAAAATTCTTGTACGATACAATTTCATGTTATTTAAAACCTTCCACAGACGACAGCTTTTTGTCTGATATCAAAAAGATACTCAGTGAAGACGATATCTCCGAAATAAAGCTTACTTACAATAAGGATTACAACACAAGAATAAATATAATTTTTCTTAAAATACATAGAATATTTATTTTCTTATTTTAGTTTTTACTTCTTATACTGTCGAGTAATTTTAAAAATAAAATAATGACATAATCTTTAACAGCCACAACTAATCTATGTTTCAACAGTACAGTCTAAAAAGCAAGATAAACATCAAAGTATTATAATGAAATACAAAATCAAACTGGCGACATATTGAATAAGGCATGTGCTACGCATCCCGATGCCACGTGTATCGTGTTTTTACTGTCCTTTTTGCTTCGCATTCCTTAGACTTCTGTACAAAAAAAAATAACCGTCCAATTTTGTCTCATTGTAATTGAGACCACGTCGATATGGGCGGACACCCAAGGACAAATTGAACGTATCTACGTGCTTATTGATCAATATCTCTGTTATCTTTATATTGTCCAGATTTACACAATTAATGACGCTCGTATCTTCTGTGCTTCTAGAATCTTCACATGTGTAGGTCTATTTTAATAATTGAGAGCCGTGTTACCTTGGAAAACGGACTATCGTCTTAACTTTCTTGGTACACCTTTCAACCAGTGTTCGATTCTGGTGCCAAGATCACGGAAATTGTATATTGGAATTTAGTACTAATAATAATTATAATATATAATAATTTGTTACGAAGTTCTTTTACACAGCTTTCAAAGATGATGACAATCGTATCATCCTTATCTCAACAATCCTTATCCTACGAAATAGTTTCATAGTCAAGGTTGATTATGTACATGTAAAGTCCTCTTTAAATTATTCGAATCGGGCCTGTCGTTTAGAAGTTACGACAGGTATAAAAATGCTTAAAGTAAGAAAAATGTCGCGGTGTGAGCGAACAGCCCTAAGCTCGCCCGCGTTACGATCGAATAGACTAAGATCTTTTCATTACTTACCTACTCATATTATTTTTTGTAAACTAGAAATAATTGAATAGTGGTTTTGTAATTTTAGTTACTTATATATTTTTTTATTTAAAACTTTAAAACGCTCTATAAAAATTACAGCGGCCGCGGTGTCTTTCGAACGCCGCGCCGCCGCCCGGCTTCATACAACTTGGGCATCATCAAATATTGGCTATATTTCATCGCTTATGTTCCCTTAAATAAAACATTATTTTGGTAAAATAACGTAATCTTATCTGACTAGCTGCATAGCCGCCGATGAGAATAGTCGCTACAAAAAATGTTAGTGTAAAGAATTGTGGTTGTTCCATTTGTCCAAATAAAGTACAAATATATCTCTCTAATATCTATCTACTCGTGCGAAGCCGGGGTGGATCGCTGGTGTAGTATATAATTTTTAATTTTCTGTTTTATGTTTATTTTTTAATAAATGACTTTTTTACCTAAAATTATTCTTTGAGGAATTTGTATAGAATGTTGCGTAATTGTTACAGCCACTCCGACGATTATCAACCACAGTGACAACTGTCGGTGGCTATCAACTGCGGAGGGAATATAATATTGCCCACATGTATACGCGCAAACACCGAGATATTTACTCGTCCAAACCTACCAGCGAGCATGCAAAAAGTTCGAAAACAGGTCAGGACAACTTTCGTATACTGTTGGAATAATACAGTGCAATAAGTGCAAAAATAATACACCCACTCATCCTTATAAGATCCGAGGTAGGCTATTATGCAGTGTCCATCCGGTCTAGGATCAATCAAAAGAAAACCAGGCCCGAAAAGCCGAAAACTAACAAATTGTATTTTTGCACAAATGTCGGCTCGGACAGGGATTCAAATCCCTGGGTTTGTGCGTAAACCTGCGTAAATGAAAGGTACTCTGATCACTATGCCATGCCATCTGGTCTGATAAGTCAATAAATAAATCTTAGTTTTAATTACAATATGTCTGATATCATAACGCATAGTTAATTACTTATTATTAATCAATTAAGAAATGTCATGTTAAACAGAAGGCTGTATGGCTATAAAAATAAATCTCTGTAATGAAACTATCAGTTACGCAATGTCATTAAACATCTTAATAAATAATCAATAATCCAAATAAACGTCAAGCTATTGTAATAAATTGTATTTATACGGCATTTCGTTAATACAACACTGCGTTAAATGAAAATATCAAGGGATTAGTAAGTAGATGTTGAATGAATTTGACGGTATTTTTTTCTTATTTCGAAATAGTTTCTGTATGAGACGTGACTGCTTGCACGCAAGGCACTGGCTTTCTCCCACAATTTACACACTTTCGTGTTTTAAATGCATTATATCTTAGATCAGGGACGCTGAGACATAGTGTGGCGTAATGTGATCCATGCTGTTTGCTACAAAAGAACTTGTAGTTGTGTATTTCTCGTTCTCTACGTACACCTTAAGCTTATTACAATTTTATTGTCTTACAATAGTATATTGGTTTTGCATTTTCTATTTCACTTTTAGCATTTTTTTTATTCTGAGCTTTTTTTTATGGAAGAGATTGACGAGACGAGCAAATCGTTCATGTCGGCTCTCATAACAAATGCTGTGTCAACCAGAACATTTCCTGGGGACACCACACTGCGTTCCTAATCCTGCGGCTAAAGAACTGATGTCTCATCAGTTCTTTAGCCGCATATGCCCAGTAATTACACTATCAATCAGTGCCGTTCAGACCGAAACACACTAGTGTTGGAACACTACTGCCTTACGGCAGAATAACTGAGGGAGACGGATTCCTGCATACAAATCCTACTACCAGTCTTTGCTTCGTTCGTAGCTTTAAAAGTTGAAAGTACTCAGTCCGAAAAATTAAAGAATTAGATATCATATTTGAGGCAATTTTAAGATAGTTTTAAGTGCTCATAAATTCAAACATTTGTTACATTTATAAAATTGACTTGTTAAATATTTTATACCGTACATAATTTCACTGTGAATCATTAAAACTCCTCTGGCACCTGCAGGAACAGTATTCAAACTCTAAAAACAATCCAATTGTCTTGGCCAGTTAAAAACTGCTGGATAATTCCATATTAATTCAAAGCATGAGTACGCTTCAGCTCACGCGTCATTAGCAAGGGTAGGTAGCATTAGTAGGTAATATGACATGAGACTGGCCGCTTTGAAACAAAATAAAAAAGAAATAAATATAAAATATTAGAAATTAAAAAAAGTAGCAGTTGGCGGGAATCAATGCAAGAATTGAACCGAACAGTTCCGTATAATTAATTTTATATAGCACAATAATTAGTTATTTATAATAATAAATAACTAATTATTGTGCTTCATAGACTGTTTGTTTCTGCATTCTTTGTGTCGTTGGAATTGTTTAGACTGCAATCGGTGTGCTTTTATGCTTTAACCGCATGCTTTATTGACCGGTGATACGTTTCGGACTCCGGAATGTTTCTGGATGCTGCGAAGATATCCCGACGGAACTGCCTGCCCTTGCTAGGACACACAGGCGCTATAGAACAAGTGAGTGAGCTTTGCTTATCTTTGTTTTGGTAGGGAAGATTCAAGCTACAGTAGGCCAACACCCTCGGACGTTTGATAGCTTGTCAATAGTCTAGCAAACGGCCGAAAACACCAATTATAACAAATCTCCTCAACTTGGTATGTACACGTCCAGCAGTGAACTTTTACAGGCTGATAAAGAAGAAACTAACCCGAACTCAAAATTATCTAAAAATTACTCTGCCTTAACCATTTCGAATAAATTCTTTCGTGAGTCCTAGTTTCGGATAGTGGGTGAAACAATACAATGTTTTTTATTTTTATTCGAAATCATGGCGGAAATGATGTTCTGCTTGTCGATTTCCGATTAACATCTACCATAAACGTTTAACATTTTCTTTACATTTAAACAAAACATCAATACTTCTTCACCTTTATCATGTATGCGATAAAACATTTAGTTGATGCAATCAAATAAAATTAACAACATATAAGTTGAACAAATAGCTTTACTTGGAATTTATACTCAGGAAAGAGGTTCGAAATACGCTGACCAATAAGTGACGCAACGGTCACAAAATATCGACCAAAAGTATATAACCCATCAAAAGGAGAAAGTAGATTATGTTGAAGTTACTTTTCCATGATGGGACATTCTTAATATAAATCCGAATTACATAAAATTATTATCCTGTCTGTCGTTTGCCGCCGCTACGTCGCAATGAGATCACGCGAAATGGTTATAATTAGACAAAGATGTAGAAGTCACTGAATAACGCTGGAAGCGGTGTTTATCATATTGTTTGTTTTCATATTTACGTGAAATTATGCTTACAAATTAGTTAGTTTTGTATTTGCTCTGTAACCACTATACACTACAGTATGTAGAAAAAATATGTGATTCTCTATGTCATATTGAAATAAATTGGCTATTACTCGTATATTTTTAAAAACAAAACGTTATGCTTTTTTATTATTTTCTTCATCATTATTAATAGACATTGTAAACATTCCACTTTTATACACAAGGCCAATTTGGGAGGTTTTGCTGTCCGATTCCTGCATATGAATCCTACCACCAGTAAAAATCATAAGAAAAAATAATAGTTTCAAAAAACTAAAAAATATGCTTTATATAGAAAACCTAACTA
Source organism: Luehdorfia chinensis (assembly GCA_019845155.1). NCBI lineage: Eukaryota > Metazoa > Arthropoda > Insecta > Lepidoptera > Papilionidae > Luehdorfia > Luehdorfia chinensis. The sequence continues at coordinate 6,810,571 of JAHVAK010000003.1, read as the reverse complement.
AAAAATAGAAAATAAATTTTAATAAATTTCTTAGTAAAAATAGTGTAAAAATTCTAATAAATATAAATGAATAATAGTGTAAATAAGAAAAAAATGTTTTATTTCAAAAAAAACGTGGGGTTCTTTTTAAGATATCATCGAAATGATAATCCTTCTTCTCATATCTGTCAATGAAATATTTATAACTATTGATTTCTTTCTTTCATTTTTTTTTCACTTTCATTGAACTATTTTATTCTTATTTACACTTTATAAGAATTTTTTACACTATTCTTAATTCAAATTTATTAAAATTTATTTTCTATTTTTTAGTTGGGTTTTCTATATAAAGCGTATTTTTTAGTTTTTTTCAAACTATTATTTGTTTTCTACTTTTTAGCTTGGTTTATTTATGAAAGCGTGTTTTTTTAATCTATTATTTATTTTGTTACAAACTAATTTAAGACGATGGCCTCTATAATACATACATAATACATATTTGCGCCATCTATTAAGTAATTTTGTTGGTTTTTCTATAAAAGCATGTTTTTTTAGGTTTTTATTGTACTACTTTAATACGAAAGTTATACAGGCATTTTCAGCTAAATTGAACTCATCTAGGCAACAAATATCTATGTCCGCTTCTGCCGAACACCAAACTTAAGGCAATTACACACACGGCGGACGGTATTACTACTATTATTATATCATTAAGGCACGTTAAAGTTCGTCTCTAAAATTGGGGCTCATAATATCATTTACTAGTGATTTCCACCTGACGATTACAACGGGACGGTTCGTGTATCGGACGGTTCCGATTGCGGCTGCGGTGAAGTCGTTATTTGAATCACTTATCTATATCTAATCCATTGGAACACGGAATGAAATTATGCTTTTAGTAGCGTATGAGCAGTGTTCATATTATTCTAGTAACCTACATAGAAGTAGGCAATTTAAATTAACTAGATACAGGTTTGGATCCGTGGAATATTAGGGGCTAGGCGCACTTTTTTAATTCAATAGTACGCGTGTGACTTGGGTTCGATTCCCGGTACCGACACCACTAAAATTATTAAGTGCTGATTTACCACGTGCTCGGCAATGAAGGAAGACATCGTGACCTGCATGTCTGAGAAAAAAATATATTTGGAGGACATGTGAAATCCGCCAAACCGCAAGTGGTAAGTGCCACGCGCAATAACAGTTACGTATGTCACTCAGGACTCAGGAGCACCTAAGTAACACCGTACCGCGCTTATCACCGTCAGACATCTCGCTACTACTTACGCTAGCTTCACTGCCCTTTGAACTGAAACAATGATCTGCACAACACTGCTTGGCGGTAGAATAACTGGCTATAATAATAACTATGGTGGTACCTTGGCGGATTCCTGTATAGAAATCCTGTCACTAATATTAATGACAAGTTTTCTTTCTCTATTATATTAACCTCTTTAGGGCAAAATTTCAAAATTGCAAAATTTCGTATTTCAAGACCTACCAGTGAAGGCTGTCGTCTGTCAGTTAGTCAGTGTTCAAGTTTTATTAAGTAGATATTCATTAATCTGCAAACTTGATACAGCCGTCTCTCTTTTGAAGGGTTCTTCACCACTACTGTACGAGATTTTCACTTGTGAATTGTAAAAATTTCTTCTTCTACTACTGTGTATTACTTTAGCTATGTGAACTGTTGAAACATTTTCGTGGTTAAGTAAATTTTATTGCTCAAACGCATAAGCATTATACTACCATTTTATGGCGTAAAATGCTTGAATGTAATAAATTAACACGTATATATATTTTAATAGGTGCAATTCGATTAAGCATAATTTTATCGTCGATCTATCTTAGTACGAGTACTATAATAAAGCTGGAAATTTTGTATGTTTGAACGCACTAATCTCAGTAAATACTAATTCGATTTGAAAAAATGTTTTTGAACAGCGCCCCCTGGAAATTGCAATTTACTAATGAGGCAATTGAGAAGCTTAGCCAAAAAATATTAACTATGTTTATTTTATAACATGTCTCTAACTTGAGAATTGTCAAACTGCACAAAAATAATTTTATATAAAATACCATCAAAACTTCCGATTTATCCGGTGGATTCTCCAAAAAATTACTTTCACGCAAATCATGTCCTGGCAATTAAGAACACTAATCGGTCGAGCCGTTCCCAAGTGACGATCTTTCATACATGCGCCAATTGAATTTTATTTATAAGAAGATGAAAGAATAAGGTTAGCTAGCCCGTTTAATGAGAAAGATTGTAGGCTACAAAAAATTACGCTAATATCTTAAGGAGCCGCATGCTGTGAACCGAACATTTCCGAGGGGGATCTGATAGTCTTTGGGAAAAGCTGGTCAGGTCAGCGAGGTACCATTCCGTACGGCGCAGTCATGTCATTGGCTTATTTTACGCAGATGAAACCGCGCGGCACAGCTAGTCGTAGATAAAAACGTGCAGTGACAATTCATCTCGATTGTTGTTACGAAACACCAAGGTCGGGTAAATTGATACGTTTGGATTGTTCCACTAGTAACTAGTGCTACCAGCCGTCTGGGAAATCTGGGATAATTGCGAAACAGAAAGCTCCGTTGCCATATTTTGGTAACTAATTATTTAATATCCTTTTTAAAAGATATAGATATAATGTCTAGTAGGAGATAATAATAAAAAAAAAATTTTGATCGACTACGATTCCATATGACGAGAACCTAGTGAAAGCCGAAATTCGATTCCGCCTGCATCGTCCACCGGTTTCTTTCACTTTCCTAACCTTCGGCCGTTTGGTCTCCCCTGTCGAGGGCTTCCGTCTGGTTGAGGTTTGATTTATATATTTTGTTGTCTGGTATAATGTTTGGTATACATCTTATTGTAACTTATTTATTTTATCGTATCTTATATAATTATCTATGCATTTATATATTTATTACACATACGTGTGGTGGCGGCACGTTAAAAGAATACTACCACTCCATCTCATCCAATGGATCTCATAAAAGACGAGTAAGGAATTAAACTGCACCGTGCACCCAACAGCGCAGGGTGGCGATGGGCTCACCACCTATCACACCAAGTGCATTATATTGTTTTGGTGAAACGTGGATTGTGGCAGTCATCTGTTTTTGCAGTGAGTGCCCAGGCTCTGACTACCCCTTATGGGATACAGTCGTGATCTTATGAATGTATGTATGTTATATATTTATGTCCCAACCAGATATGAAAACTATGGAAATACCCCAAAATAATTACATAGTATAAACGATCTAAAAATTGTTGGTCGTTTAGTGGCGATGTAAAAAACCTAGCCTTTCTCCTCCTGTTGGTGCCGTTAGAGTCAATTCAAAGTAATGTAAAGAAAACTAAGTCACCTCCAATAGGTGGCGATTTAATTTCCTCAAATATATCAGAAATACACAAACGGTCGACGGCGGTCGCCAATCCACCTGATTTATATGGCGATATAACTATAAGTAGGATTTATCATCATTATCATCACTTCAGCCTATCACTAGTTCACTGCTGAACAAAGGCCTCCCCCATAGATTACCACAAAAGGTTGTAGCTCTCATTTTGTCTTCAAAGACAACGATACGCTTTGTGGTAACCAAAAGATAAAACAGAAGATAGGCAGCAGAATCGTCCTGGAACATCTGAATAATCAAATTGCGGTTGCCAACTCCCCTGTTAAGCGTGGCAACTATGACAAATGAGAGCAACAAACTTTTGTGGCAACATTTGGGGAAGACCTTCGTTCAGCAGTAGACTTGTCATTAGGCTGAAATGATGATGATAACTTGTACGATACCCACGGGAGAACACAGGGTGGTAAATGCTCTTAAGCCGGGATTATCTTTTTGTATTTGAAAAGTCGTAGGTGATTTTTTACGGGATGACGATGATAAAAAAATTGTAAAATAAAGTTTGAGTTGAAACTAAAACTAAACTTATGTCCATCCAGAAATTATGTGTACTGGATATGGAGACCCTATTTGCAAAGCTTAGCACTTGTCAGATTACCGAACGCTCCAGCTGACCGCTCATACATTATAAATCATATCTATGAATGTTCGTTTAATATTCATGAATTTACGCTTACACAAACACGAAAGTTGGCTAAATTGATACGCGGGAACAGCACGGACCTGTTTAATTTGCTGACGTTGATTGATTTGCTGTGTTTCGTTCGCAGTAATAAAATGGAAGGGTTAGAGGGTATTTATTTAAATAAAAACGAGTTAATATTATATATCTGAGCTATAAAAAGCGACAGAGTGACAATATCATTTCGCATTTTCCGTTCATTCGTCTTCATTTCAGAACAGCTAAATGCGCAGATATATACATTATACATTTCATCATTCAACATTTTTTAATAAAATAATGTAATACATTTTATCCATACTAATATTTAATATTATAAATGCGAAAGTAACTCTGTATAACCCCCTCTGCCTGTTTGTTAAATTTTCAGGGCTCCGATCAGATCATGACGAAATTTGGAACAGAGACAGCTTGGGTGACGAAACTAAGATACGAGTAATTTCTGTTCCGGAAAAATCAAAATGTTCCCACGTTATTTTTAGAAAGGGTAAATTCACGCAGACATCCCGGGTTTCAGCTCGTATAATATATATTACAGATACATACATACAAATACACATACAGTCACGCCTCTTTCCCATTGGGGTAAGCAGAGACTACATCTTTCCACTTGCTACGATCCTGACTCATCGTTCGCTTCTTCTACTTTCATGAGCGTTTTCATACAAGCATATACAAGGTTTCATACAATTTTTATTAATAAGTAAATTATTAAATAACATGTGAAACAATTATTTCTGAAAGGTTCCGGAGTGACTAGTGACTACTCCTCCCTATCCACTCATCCATCAATCGGAGGCCGAATTCTCTAACGCCACTTACACATAATGTCTTATTGGGTGACAATGAAAAGGAAACGATGAAATGGACGAGCTACGATCCTGTTTATTATTTCTTCAATTGAATATTAATTAGCATAAGTGTCAAATATGAGCTCTTTTAAAATTTAAGTTGAATAAAAAAGTATAAATTCTTTACATACATCCTACCTTGCCTTATCTTTCTTCTTACCCAAAATAATACGTTAATGAAACTTATTTTCAATTGCAATGTTGAATGCGTAGCCTTGAAAGGTCGAAGCAATATGTAAAATACTATTTAAACATCAGCCACAACCTTTAATGTGAGTCACGTTCTTCGAAGATTACACAGGCGAGTTATATGGTATTGTACCAAATCAGTGGTATCAATTCATTATATATATATATAAATATATTTATAATAACAAATCACTAACTGATATACTCGTATATGCGATAGGGATGCAATCTATCCGGACCATAAAAACTAATAATTTATATCTTGCGTCTAGAATTTAAACGTATAGTTTAGTATAGTATGTATAGTGATTAGTGCATTTTTATTTAACTTACGCTTACTTCAATACTCGTAAGTGTAATCTTAAAATATCTGAATGTCCGAAAGGAAGTCATTTTGAAAAATACTTAGCTAATTCACAAGATATTCTTGCAGATTAGGGATCCTCCAAAACTATAGATGTACTTAATTTTTCTTGCGCAGTTAATACTTGATCTTTTCTTAGTTTCATTAAGTTTTAAAATCCAAAGGTTTATCTCGAGTTGTCTACTCACAAATAATAATAACCATTACGTATCTCGTACGAGAGCGGTGGAAATTAGAATGATGGGACTTACTGTAGTGGATTAGTAATTTTAATTAAAAAAATATTCTCTAACATAAAAAGTCCGCCAACCCGCATAAGTCCGCCAACCCGCATTGGAGCAGCGTGGCGGATTCTTCCTAGCTCCAAAACCCTCTCAGAAATGAGAGGAGGCCTGTGCTCAGCAGTGGGACATTTATAGGCTGAAACTTTACTTTTTTTACTTTTCTCTAACATAAAACTTCCTGACATTGTCTATCTGGAAAGTAAATTGAAAATTGTGCGATCTCAGTTGGTGAAGTCGAGACTTGGGGTGAAGACCGCGCTTAGGGAAATGTGGAGTAAGTCGTCCCCTGCCTATATTAAAGCAACAAGAGTGGGCTAAGCGGTGCTTTTTTGTGTCACATATTTTCAGCAGTTTCGCAGTATGATGACGAGAATGACAATCTTTTTAGTTTTTATTGAGGTAAGTAACGAGTTCAGCTAAACGTTCACTTGATGGAAAGAGCAACATCTGCCCATAATACTCGTAGAAGCTGTGGCACCCATAATATTTCTGTGTAGCACAACACTGCAACCGTCCCACTGAGACGTCAGTTCTTTAGTCTCATATAGGCATTAGTCAGTAGTGAGTTTTTGCATCTCATATACTAAAATTGAAATCTCAAGATAACTGCAGTGCGGTGCCACACAGAACTTTCTAATACAAATTTCTAGCTAAGATCCCTGTCATAGGCAGGTATTGCACTTAACATTAAGTGAACAAGTTACGGGCCGTGTGGTGGCGGCTCGTTAAAAGAATACTATCACTCCATCTCAACCAATGGATCTCCTAAAGGGCGAGTAAGGAATTAAACTGCACTGTGCACCCAACAACGCATAGGTGGCGATGGGCTCACCACCTATCACACCAAGTGCATTATATTGTTTTGGTGAAACGAGGATTGTGGCAGTCATCTGTTTTACAGGGAGTGCCCAGTCTCTGACTACCCCTTATGGGATACAGTCGTGATCTTATGTATGTATGTATGAACAAGTTACTCGTCTCGTCACCTTATGGGAAAAGTCAACAAACACCTCATTGTTTTGGGATAAATATTTTTTTGCAATCGTGCAATTTTGGACGGCAAAGTTATTTCACCGTAAAAATGGTTTACGCTTTCTTACTAACCCTAAATTGTTTCCGATTTTCAATCAGACAAACAGCTTTAATGTGATAATAATAGGTTTTAACCTTTATTTTACCATCGTTGAATTTAACTACACAAATCATAAATTACTCAAACAAGGACAATGAACACATGAAGCATCAGAAATTCGTGATAATTATTTAGGTTAAGGCGAAATTTGTTAAACTGACGAAACTACGCTTGCACATCAAAGTATGTTTTGTATATTGAATTTACTCGCACTTACAACAGGCCTTTTCTCAGAAATGAGACATTTGACGACTGTTAGACTGTTTTATTTATAGGAGAGGGAACAATCGAGCAAATGGCTCACCTGATGGTAAGTGATCACCACCGCCCATAAACAACCGCAATACTAGAGGAATCGTGGGTGCGTTGCCGGCCTTTGAGGAAGGAATAGGCTCTTAAATAGACTGTTGATTGATTGTTTTAGACTTTTAAAAAGATAATTTATGCATTTTAGTATATTTTTACCAAATATAGGTATATTATTTATGGTCGGTAGGAATTACAAGTACAAATATATATAATATATATATATATATATATTATATATATATATATATATATATCACCTCTTTTTAATTTCTTCAAAACGGACAAGCGATGCATTATTAAAATGAAATTGCTTACGACTTCTTTGGCTGTATAAGGCCGTAACTTATGACAAAAACACGTGTTTTCGAAGTCGCTCTGTTAGTAGATAGACTGTATTGTTTCTTGGTCGAGTTGCGTGCGAACCGCGTGTCCTTGGAGGGTCGCCACGTGTCAACGTATAAATACGCGATCGGAACGCGCCATTATACAATACTAGCGTTACCATACCCTTTACCATAAAATCAGGAAAATTTCTTATGACTTATTTTTTTTGGATATAAAAACCTAAACCGTTTCGTAAAACTGATCACAGAAACTGCCAACTGCGTTGAAATTTTATAATGGCATCAGTATAAGCGCAAATACAATAGTATAAGAGGTAAGACTTCTGCAATAGGATCAGAAGAAGCTAAAGTATGTTATGTGGTTTTGTATCATCAATTATAATTAATTTAAGCTTATAAAATTTATATGATCTACCGAAACAAAGAAAACGTATTTCTTTGTTTATTGGTCTGGTTTGTGGTTTGGTCTTACTATTGAGATTTTCCTTTAAATAAATCTGTGTTAATTTATTTGAAAGTATTTCATTATGTGTGGCAGCGACTGCAGAGAATCCACCTCACTGTCTCAACCCGTGGGTGTCGTAAAAGTGGACAGAGGGAAAATTTAAATCAGGAGATGGGCAGTAGCATCTTCCTCAACATCCGAATAAATAATCTGCGGTTGCCAAGCGCGGCAACTATGGCAAAATCCCTCCAAAATAAGAGCCAAACATTTTTGTAATTTGTGGGTGAGACCTATGTTTAGCAGTGGACTAGTGACAAGCTGAAATAATGATGATGATGATGATGATGATAATAATGATGTCTTGTTTGCCGCTTCACTGATCGACTACGTGAGATGGTTACTGTAAATCGCTAACAACGTCGGTTTTTAAATAGTTAAAAATTAAACGTGATAAAATCCGTAAAATTCGTTTTATTGAATGGGTCATTATTTATTTTAATACACTTTACATTTCGTATTTTTAGAACTCATAATCTCGTATCGTGAAATTGGAATGTCCTACATTCTGCATAGCATAGGCACACTATACTGTCGGGTCCATACGGGTCATTCGCATGCAACTACAAGTTGGTTTCCAACAGATGTTACAGTGTCCCTTTGTCAAGATCAGCTGTGAAGGGGACCGGTTCACGCGATACCCATTGTGTGAGCGTTTAACCGACACCGACAAAAAGATTATTAATTTGAAACGTACGTCTGTACTTGGTCTTTTTTATTATTTATTTTCGGTAATGGTCTTAAATCTACTGGTGTTGTTATCTTATAAACATGATGTTGTTATGCAATTTAGCATTAACAGCGGAATTATAGGTACGGACAATATTTTTAAGAAATAAACATTACTTTTCAAAATATTTGATGAATGAATTTGTAAATATTAACGAATGAAATCGCTTAGCCACCGCGCTAGCTGAGCATGACAGGCTTTTGTGCTAATGGTCTCAAGTTCGATTCCCACACGGGACAAAGTTATGACGGGTCTGGATGTTTGTATATGTGCATTATGGCGACCGCGACACCTAGTGCTAAGAGTCCTGCGCAACGGGTCCTGGATTCGAATGCCATCTGGAGCCAACATTTGTGCAGAAACACAAATCGTTGGTTTGGGTTGTGCATGTGGGATTTATTTATGTACTCTTGATACAGGAGAAGCCTCTATCAAAATTTAAAAATGTTTTTTTGTGAGTGTACTTTTGTGTTGGATAAGATCGTTCATATTTTTTACAAAGAGAAACTGTTTAAGACTTTGGTATATAACACTTCTCCCAGCTTGGTTGAAGTCTATGTCCAGCAGTGGACTATTTAGAAGTTGAAGATGATAATACAATACATTGCTACATTTAAGTTGTTATAAAAGAACAGCATCTGTTTTAAAATGTATACGTAGTACGTACGTATTACTACTGAGTTTATACTACACGACATTAATAGTCGCGTTTCAACAATCCTAACGGAAATTCTCTCAGCGTTTTGACACATCCATAAATCTACCACAAACCCCATAACTTTGTTAAGCTAGAGTAACAACAAGCTATTTATCGAATCATTCATCTTGTCACAAGCTTCACTTAAATCACGTTAAAAATACATTGTAAGCTGTCCAGGAAGCCAAAATATCAATTTGTTATAATTTACGAATAATAAGCAATTTTACCTAACAATAAGTTATTTTTGCACTTTTGTTGTAGTGAAGCGACCGTTAGATGCGTTTTATTTCACTTGTATTTAAAAAGAAATATTATGTCGCTAAAGTTCATTTATCCTTTTTATTAGCTTATCTCTCACATAGCAATAGAAGAAACGGCTTTCTGTACTGAACTTAAGTTTCCTTCTTTCTTTTCTTAATTTTCGGTGTTTCGGGTTTTCTTAATTTGCGATGTCAACTTAAAGCAGTTACTGTAAAAACAATTGAAAGTCAAAGAGATAAATATTTTAAAAATTTTGAAAATGGATGGAACATGGATTATCTATTAATAAAACTAAATCTTTTCACCAGCCAGAAATATGATCAAACATCGATTATTACTTTATATTGTCATTTAAGTTTTTATAAATGTTTACATAATATTTTATTAACTTAAAAAACTCCTGAAACAACTTGTATAATGTGATTTTAACATCATAACTGAGTTTTTTAACGAGCTATTACATTTTATCTGTATACATGTATGAGAAAAGTTCCGATTGCATGATCTACGAGTATCTTGTCTATGAGTGTTTATAGTCGTTAAGTTACCTTAATGACCGTACTCAAGCATAATACGTAGAGTAATATAAGCAGTGTTTATTTGGTTTTTATATTTACTGTTATTTTTAATATTTACCTTCTATTTAATTGTTAATTAGTTTTTATATGCATACGAGTATGTATCGAAGGCCATTTTTGGGAGTTATTTTTACGTAGGTTAACGTTAAATTACTTACTAATACTTAAGTATTAAGTCGTCGTCGTCGTTTCAGTCTTTCACTAGTCCACTGTTGAACATAGGCCTCCCCCATAGATTGCCACAAAAGTAAGCTGTCATTTTGGGGGGATTTTGCCATAGTTGCCACGCTTGGCAGGCGAGTTTGCAACCGCAGCTTATTTATTCAGATGTTCCCGGAATCTTCCGGGAATATCTGAGAATTGACACCGGAGATGGGCAGCATCTGCTGCTGCCCATCTCCTGGTTTTTATTTTTCCTCTGTCGACTTTTAGGACACCCGCGGGATGAGATCGGGTGGTAGAGTCTCCTAAGCTTCTACCACACGGCAAAATTATTAAGTATAAGTAAGTAATTACTATTGCTTTTACCCAATTATCATAATTACCAATAAGTTGTTTTTTTACTGTTGGCGTTTGGATACAAAACCGTTATGAATCGAGGACATCTCTGACGTCTTGCCGGTGGCGTCGAAAAATTGTGGGCTTTGCTCGTCGCGTTGTTTTACTTCATTGAGCTTTATTTATATTTGGTCATTAATTACCGTGACGGTAAATTAATGCTGCAGGGAAATCAATCTCGTTAAATACAAGAAAAAGTAATCATTACTTTTTCTTGTATTTAACGATTATTAATCCCTAAAATTAAATCTCCATAAGTTTATATGTTTTACTTTAAGAATATGTTAACCGCAGTGGGCAATAGCTAAGTCATTTTATCAACCGAGCTGACTTTTGCGAAAATATATTGCTAATTGTAAATTAACATGTTTTATTGCTATAAAATATATTGTATTTATTTGATAGTCAACTTGTCACTTCAATTCAATTCGACATCATGGCAATGACTATCAGATACTTCATTATAGTACAGTGTAAGTAATACAGTGTAAACAGTCCGGAATAATCAAATCTGCCTTCGAACAGATTGCAACAAATCTGACAACAAAGTTGTATTATTAATAAACCATTGATATCAACCATTTTACTGGTGACAGAATTCCTATGCAGGAATCCGTTTAAGTCGGTACCATACAGTTAATACCGGGCCAGTTATTTTGCCATGAAGCAATAGTATGCAAACGTTACTCTGGTTCGATCTGCTGGACACTGAGAGCTAGTGTAATCACTGGGCATATGAGACTTAAGAACTGATGTTTAAAGGTGACGGGCGCAGTGTGGTGCCATAAAGAATTTTTTTGGGTGACACAGTATGTGTGCAAGTGAACATTTTGCTCGTCCCGTTACTCAAGCCAATAAAAAAAATATCCCAACCACCAAATTTACGTGTGCCCCGTACAAATACTTTTTATTAAAGTTAAATTGATTGAATCATCGATTGTTTCAGTAAAAATGGAAACTGTACCGAATACTCGAAAGTGTACATCCATCAACATGAATTACATCGGAAGTGAATTCATGTTGACGGATGTGCATTTATTCATGAAAATATTAACAAAAGGATCTTCTAGGAAGGACGTCACTTGTTGTTTGATGAACATATGTAAACCTTACGTCGCGCTTGCTGTTCTGAGCACGTATAGATGAACCAACAACTAAATTCACATAATTAGGCACACCAGTAAAGGCACGTTCTATTCCATTGTCCTATTTTATATTTACCTCTACTTCGTTACTCGAACTGTAACTATAGACAACCCCTACTACTCAAATACATTGGTCTCTCGTTTACTTCATATTCTCATTCCATGTATTTGATATATTTCGACTAAGAATTAAATGAGCTTGCGTTCCCAGTCAATACTTTTAAATGATTGATCCCTGTGATAACAATTATGACATATATTGTATCTAACAACATAGTTTAGTAGAGATGCAATATTTATATATGTATTGTATCTTTCTTGCGTACCGAGAAAAAGTGTCGAGATGAGCAAAACGTTCACCTGATGGTAAGTGCTGCTACCTACCTAGACGGATTACCGCATGGTAACTGTTTTTCTTCCTTTAATTGGCCCCTATTTAAAATTATCTCGACTCCATGCCTTGGAGTTTTGCATCAGTCACGAAGAACAAAGCTAAGTTACCAAGACCTGCAGCTGCTGTTTTTTTTTAATAGGAAAAATAGACGAGATAGGCAAGTAATCACCGCACTGCACTGGTCTAGTCACTATAATACATCGGTTTCTTGTGTCTTATGTCCAGTAGTTAGACACGCTTCTTTGCCCTTCAGACCGAAAGACAACAGTGTTTGCATATCACTCACTGCGAGACGGCAGGACAACTGGCACTGCGGAGGTACCTAGAGAGATTTCTGCATGGTAATCCTACATCAAAAATAACAATATCAGTTTATCAAAAAGAACAAATCCAAGAAGCCAGGAAGTAGAAATAATTTAAATTTGTAATTATATTTAATGATAAAATTCTGCTACTAATATTAAATTTAGACACGAACACATATTTTTTTTTAATTTGAGTACACGATATATCGTTTCAATCATTTAAATAGATCGTAATAACATACTCGTATTATGAAGCAGAAAACTTAGACTGGTTATTATATACATGAAATGGTTACAATTGTTTTGTCCTATAATACAACAGGTACTTACAGATAATCATTTGCGGTAACTGAAGTTACAGTTATTGATTATTTTATCAGTTGTGATATCAGTTATTATATATATATCAAACTGATTGGATGCATTTTAAAAACATTTTCAAAGTTTAAAATTTCTATTCTAATATTCTAGCCTAAGTTAAAAAAATTCAATACTTCTTTAATCAGTTTAATACATAAGTTCATTTAATCACGATGTATTGAATACGATTGGAATAATAATTAAGACTTGAATTAATGCCAAGACTTAGTCTGGAGGAAGTATGTAGTGAAAGTGTGCCGACTGGCGACACTAATGAGCGAAGTGCCTATTTTACATGAAACAATTCTCGGCCACAGGTTAAAGGTATCGGTGACCATTCAAACGTGTCACAGCGTTTAATAAAAACTTCACATTAATTTTAAAGATAAAAGTAAAAAAAAGTAACAGCATTTAAATATCCCACTTCTGAGCACAGCCCTCCTCTTATTCTTGAGAGGGTTTTGGAGCCGGGGAGAGTCTGCCAGCTGCTCCTATGCAGGTTGGCGGACTTCATGTCTTCGAAATATTTAAATTCTTCAGCTATGCAGGTTTTCTCAGGATAGTTTCCTTCACCGCGGAGCACGTGGTAAATCAGTACTTAAAATTGCAGAACAATTTCAGAGGTACCGGCGCCGGGTATCGAACTCAGGTCACTCGCATGCTACGAAATTTAAGGCGAGCGCCAAGCCCCTGAGCTACCACGGCCGACAGCCTCCAGGGAGAAAATCGGCCAAGCAGGCTAAAAAAATTTAATCTAATGACTCATTTTAAAGATGCATTAAACTTTTCTGTTTTGGTCCTTAATCTTCCCCAGATTGATTATAATAAAATATTCTGTTACTTAATTTGAATCGACTCGAACAACATCGCAGAAAGTGTGCAATCATTCATGATTTCCTGCTTTGCCGGTTGTACAAATTTGGATCCCCGAAAATACAAAAAAAAATGAGTATCAAAATTTCGCACAATTATCTAAAGAATCAAAACTTTTTATCCGTCAAATGTTATATTATTATAAAAACGAAAGCTATTGGTGGCAGTTCTCATTTATCGGTTCTTATCTTTGACTATACTTTTACTTCTGGATATTTGTAACTATTTTTAATTAAATATTAAATCAATCATGTAAATAAGTCGATAGACAGTGAAGAGTTACTTATCGGTCAGAAATTATAATAAAAATAACAAACTGCATAATATAATTTATCCATCAGACCGGATGCGGATACCAAATTGTGACATCCTATTAAAAAGTCCATTATCAGTCATAATTATTTTGCTCTTTTTGCGGAAACTTCTCGACGATGGTAGTAATTTTATACTGTATTAAATATATATTATGAATTATTATCAACCGTACATCGCTAATACTTTAAAAATAAATACAATATGTATAATACTACACAGTTTCGTGATCAGGTATTGTTTGTAATTCATTCAAAAATTTTAATTGTATGAGATTTACTTATTTTTCGTCACTAGAGGGAAAAATTCTCTTCAAATTGGCATATCAAATTTTTTTTTATTCACACAAAAAAGTACAGTCGGTTGTATTTTATAATAATTTCGCCAAACTGCAGGACAGTTTGTAGGCAAACATATCACCCACACACACATGCTGTGTACCTACTGTACATACACTAAAAGTTAAATTAGTTACATCATCATTGAGAAATACTACATCAGGACATCTTTAAAGTCCTGTATTCTAAATTCTGATATATTACACAATAACACACCACAAGTAAATTCACGAAAAGTCTTTAATATAGTTACACTACACTTTTAACTTTTTTTTTAAGTTTATTTACTTTTACATTCGTCTTCTGAAAATATTTCATTGAAAATATGTCAATGTTTAAATAATACGTTGTAACGTCTGTTACAATTTTCCATGGCTATTTTGTCCATCAACAATTTCATTAAACTAATTTGTAGACTTTTGTCTGTGTATGTTTGAAAGGTGCGCCCATAAGCAATTAATCCATAACTCAACGCTGAACCTGCAAGCGCATGATAAAGCATACGTAAATTTTTTTGTATAATATATGTTTTATGTTACATAAACTCGAGGTCTATTTTATTACTCTGGCAGGTCTCTGGTATAAAGCTTATTCATTGGTTAATGGGATCAAATGAAACCGAAACCAACCAGAGTTATACAGTAGAACCCCTGGTTAGTATCAGTCTTAACCTATCCCAAACAACGTTAATATGCGTTTTCTAACCGAAATTACAATATATTGTCAGTCATAGACATTTATAACTAGATGATAACGATAATGATGGATAAGGTTTTTTAAATATCTCTTGAAAATTATTTGATTTTCCGGCATAGAAAGTACCCTATGTCAGTCTCCAGGATGCAAGCTACCTCTGTGCCAAATATTGTTAAGATCGGTTTAGCGGTTGAACCGTGAAAGGGTAACAAACAGACAAAGGGACAGTGAGAGTTTCTTTCGCATTTATAATATTAGTATGGATGGATTGGACAGTATTGAGAGAGATATTTCATAGCGACGAAACCAGACCTTTGAGAAATAATTTATATACATAGTATAGTTAATGGAATATAGTTAATAGAATAATTTGCGGAAATCCATTCGAATGAAGGAAAGAAAGTTAATTTGCTTTGCTAAAATCCGCATGCAATTTTTTTTTATTTAACTTTCTTATCTTCGTATAAAGATAAATAGTTAAAGTTGTTAGATAGAATATTAATTTTGTTTGATTGGTAGATTCTTAGTGAGTTCTTTACTTGTATTTTGGTTATTCTTATGTTTGCAATTGTCTACCGCCTTTCATGGGCTACAGATAGTTATTGCGGGTCTCGCCGTTGGTGTACAGGACAGATCGTTTAAAAAAAATATAACATCACTTACGTAATATCAATCATATTACTATGAAAACTTAATTTTAAATATGTCACAAGTTGGTAAATCGCAAATACTCGTATTGTATGCCCTTGTAGGTAGGATTCCTATGCAGGGTCAGTTGTTCTGCCGTGAAGGAGTAGTGTGTTATCATTAGTGTTTCAGTCTGGAGGGCACCGATAGCTTGTGGAATCACTGGGCATATGGCTGAAGAACTGATGTCTCAGGGTGACGGGCGCAGTGTGGAGCCCCACAGAAATGTTCTGAGTGACACAGCATTTGTTTTGTGCAGACTTTGAACGTTGTGCTCGTCTGTTCACCTACTTCTATAAAATAATTAAAAACCCTTGTAGGTACATATTTTTCACTAACTCGGAATTTCAAGACCTTAAGTGATAAACATGGATATACTAGGATTCCATAGTTAAAAAGATGCTATTCATTTCACCGGCTACTTGGCGCCATTGGATACTAGAGGACAACAAGCTCAGTAGTAATAGCAGCGGACCAGGAAACCGGCATGAGATTAGTGCCCGCGTACCATGAAGGTCGACGATAAACGCTTCCTGACCATGCGCCAACAAACTATATCGTGGGAAGAGAATGCTATCGCAGATAGATATAGGCATACAAAAATATCAATGTAACCGTTAGCTCTTTTGTAAAGACATAAAATGGACTATTTGTTAAGAAGTTATATTTTGGGTCAAACAATAATTATAACAATAAAATGTCCGTGGAATAGAAATATTTCGAAGACATGTGACGTCCGCCAACCCGCATTGGAGCAGCGTGGCGGATTCTTCCTAGCTCCAAAACCCTCTCAGAAATGAGAGGGAGGCCTGTGCTCAGCAGTGGATTTATAGGCTGAAAATTTACTTTTTACTTTTTAATAATTATAACAACTAACAACTTCAGTCTTAAGCTTTGCGAAAGTATTACTATTCAGGAATCCGTATAGGTAGGTACCACCCCAGGGCCAGTTATTCTGCCGTTAAGCAGTAGTGTGCAAACATTACTGTGCTTCGGTCTGAAGGGCACTGAGAGCTAGTGTAATTACTGGCCAACGGAATTCGGAATCAAGAACTGACGTTTAAAAGTGACGGGCGCAGTTTGGCGCCACACAGAATTGTTCTGTGTGACACAGCATTTGTTATGAGCAGACTCTTTCACCTCACTTCATACTTGTGACTTTCTTCTATAAAAGATAAAAGTCTATGTTATTATTAATAAATATTACCACCGTCATTACAGCCGGAACTAGCCCACTGCTGAACACAAGAGTTCTCATATAAAACTACAATGCACGGTCCCGAGCTTCCTAAGTCCACGGAACATTCGTAAACTTGGAGAATGAGGGAGGTGTCCAATAGCTAATGATGAAACACACAGGTTATTAAAAAAAAGTCCCGTCTTGGAATCTAACCCACGAGCTCGCGAATCAATAGCAAAGAAACCAATCGCTTTGCACTTCGTTTACCATTACAAGGTTTATTGAAGAGGACTTTTCTTCTTCCACCAACCATTCGTTTCTAACAGCAATGCTGCTGTCATACATTTCTTCTTTCGTTTACTTACCCTTCGAGCTATGTGTATTATTTTAGTTCTACTGCTAATGACGATTACGTGTCCTAGTGGTCAGACTTTTTCGCTGCAGGTATTGGGTTCGAAACTCAGCCGGAGCCAAAATTTATGCAAAAACACTTATTCAGGTGAGGTTCTGTCGTGATTATCCCCGTGTTTCTGTCACTGCATTCTAGCCTTCCCCCGATCTCACGGCAGCGCGTTGCATCACGCAAGAGTATGTTAGGTCGAGTGAGTGCCTCTATGTTTGCGCGTACTCTCTGGCACTATAATGTTTTCTGCGCAGTTTATAGCTACCGACAGTATTCGGAAGTTGTCGCTCTCTACTGAAAGAAACTACAAGAATGCATTATAACTTAATTTTTTTCATAAATCGATGAAACCATCAAAACGTTCACCGTGATGGTAAGTGCAACGTATGCCCATAACAGATGCTGTGCCACCCAGAATATTTCTGTGTGGCACCACACTGCACTCGTTGCCCTAAGACATCAGTTCTTTAGTCACATATGCCCTGTGATTACACTAGCTGTCAGTGCCCTTCAAACCGAAACACAGTATTGTTTGCACACTACTGCTTCACGGCAGAATAACTGGCCCTAGGGTGGTACCTACCTAGATGGATACCTGCATAGGAATCCTACCACCATTACGGAATCCTACCATCAGTATTACATATTTATATCAAATATTTATACGTCCGAGTTTTTATAGTTTTTTCGGTTTTTTTTCGGATTTTACACTTAACACAGTAATGCAGTACAAAAATAAAAGTCTGATAAATTCATGACCGTAATATAACCGACCGACCGATAACCGAAGGAAAGAAGGTTATTTCGTATTCTCTGTCAAAGTCCTTGATAAGTTCGAAAATAACAAATTATCAAATGAATCGAAATCGCAATTATAATTTTAGTACACATTGAATATTGACTCATATGCGATGCTTACCTACCTATATTTTAAACTAAAGCGTGTGAATTACCTATTATAATTCGAAACAAAAGCGTGTGAATACCGCGTGGCCTAAAGGTCGAAGTACCTAACAAGCACATCGCAGCTCCTGCGTTCGACTCCCGGCCGGAGACAATAACTTTTATGTTTGCGCACACGCTTGCAACACTATATTATAAAAAAGTGAGGTTTTTTGTAATCACCACGCTTGGCAGGCGGATTGGCGACTACAGTACCAAATAACAAACGACCTACTACAGTTCTGAAATAAATGCTGCTTACCGCCACCGGTCTGTTTATTTCAGGTTTGGCATATTTTCAAGATGTTTCTTCCGCCACCTGTAATGAGATTTTCTAGGCATAACGCTCAGATAACTCTTACGCTACCTACGATATATGTATCGAAATAATTGGAAAAAAAATTGTGAAGAATGAATGAAGAATATATGTATGTCAAGAATGTGTAAAGAATTACTGATTGTCTAATGTGAAAAGTCTTAAGTATATCTATTATGTACATAATACAGTCCGCTTCGTACTGAAGATACAAATTGCCAATTCTGGTGGTAGGATTCCATTGCAGGAATCCGTCTAAGTAAGTACTACCGCAGGGACACTTGTTCTACTGTGGAGCAGTAGTACGCAACCATTACTGTGTTTCGGTCTGAAGGACTCTGACAGTTAATTGTGTAATTATTTCACGGTAATGTGCTCAGCGTGGTGCCACCAGGCGCTGATTCAATTTTAATTACTGTGTTTCGGTCTGAAGGGCACTGAGAGCTAGTGTAATCACTGGGTAAATAAGGTTGACGTGCGCAGTGTGGTGCTACACAGAAATGTTCTGGGTGGCACAGCGTTTGTGCACTTTCCAACAGGTGGACGTTTTGCCCGTATGATCTCTTTCCCCTTAAAAAAAAATATCGGTATTGTGTCCGTTTTTATGGAACAGGAGGCAACGGAGTAAGCGGATCACCTTTTGATTCAAAGACTAAGGTTGTATTTAAAACTAATAATCTTTTTTAACCGATTTAAAAAGGGAAGAGGTTCTCAATTCGTATGTATATGTTTTATAAACTATGTTCGGGCATTACGCCTTTGTTTACAAATTTCCGATTTTAATGGTTCTTATTTTAATAGAAAGGAGGTACCGTAGGGGTTGTTCCATATAAATTCCTCCTCCTTAGTCCTGGTGATCCACGAATTGACCAAGTGATTTTTCTTCCTGAATTCTTGATGGAATCCATGAGGAAACCATAAATGGTGGTCGGTTATTTGATTAAATATTCCTGAGTCTAGATGTATTATGACTGTTTCCTTGTCACTGGCAGCGCAATCGCACATTATTCCGAACTAGAAATCTACAGGTTGTTTCGCTTCGCATTGACATTTAAGTAAAGTAACAGTCGATAAATGTCTTACTACTGCACAAAGGCCTACTTTTATTTCTGAGAGAAGATTGGAATCGGGAAGAGACGGCTGAGACTTCCCGACACCAAACTGCAGCATCGCGATGCTGCTCCAATGCCGGGCTGGCGGATTTCACCTTCCCTCGAAATACTTTAATTGTTAGACATGCCTTACGATGTTTTCCTTTGCCGCTGAACATGGTAACTCAGCGCTTAAAAATTTTAGTGCCGATTACCGATCGAACTCAGGTCACTCTCGTACTACGAAATTTAATGCGAGTGCCTGGCACCTGAGCTACCAATGCTCCGACAAGGCATTTACATTTACAGCGTGGTATTTATAAAAACTAGTGGTCACCCTGTGCTCGAAATTACGTAATTGATATTTATTTTTAGTTATTTGTTACGTTTTGATACATTATTGAGGTTGAGTAAGTATTTAATGGCAACATTTTTAATTCTATGACGGCAATCTCTACCGTGTTTGGCATTGGCAGTATGCATGTAAATAAACGACAGATTATTATGTGATTGACATTGTCATTATGAACGTAAGTAATTAATGTTTTATTTATTCAATTTATTGAATTGGTAACACATATTACTTATATATAAATTTTAGCTTCCTCGCTTCTACTCCATACAAATTTAATCTCACTCCTTCGTGCGCGCGATATGCTTGAAAAGGGGTACAAAGGATGTATATATTATCTATATATTGATATATTACTTCACGTATTAATATATAGATAATAATTAGAAGAAATGCTACAAAGCACAAATAAAATACAATAAATAGCAAGCACCAACAAGCAACTACTAAAGTTATATTTACATAGCTTAAATAGATTAAGTCCCACAAAAAGTTGCACAAGAGAACCACACACGATTGTTTATTTTGTACCAACAGCACCGCGTATTAAACCTATCATGTTACAGAACCCTACCGACCCATTAGTAAAGACCCACATGGTCTCAACAAGAACTCTGTTTGTGTCAACGGTTAAAATAAAATTCCTTCCGAGAATCGCAAGATACTAATGATTCTCGATTTTAAAGCCATTTATCTTTTGAACGTTCCAAAACATCACGATGACCCGGAGATTTGTTATTTCGAGTGTAGAGTTACTGTAAGCTGAGGCCTGCGACGTAAACCGTGACGATGATAGCCTGTACAATTAATACAGACCAATAAACTAGAAGAGTGACTTTACTTCTATCGGTTTTGTTTTCATACTATTATATACTAGCTAATGCCTGCGACTACGTCCATGTGGATATAGGTTTTTTAAATATCGCGGGGAAACTATCTGAAAATTATTTGATTTTCCGGGATAAAAAGTATCCTATATCCGTTCCCGGGATGCAAGCTACCTCTGTGCCCAATTTCGTTAAGATCGGTTCAGCGGTTGAACCGTGAAAAGGTAACAAACAGACAGAGGGACAGAGAGAGTTACTTTCGCATTTATAATATTAGTATGTATACTCGCCAACCCGCATTGGAGAAGCGTGGCGGATTCTTCCCGGCTCCAAAACCCTCTTAGATATGGGGGTAGGCCCGTGCTCAGCAGTGAGACATTTATAGGCTGCTACTTTACTTATTTTTTTATTTTAAATCTGTAATAAGAGTATACAAAATATTAGTCTATAACTTACAAATTACATTACTAATTTTTATTCTACTTACATGTAGCAATTTTAAACGAAAAAACAAAGCTAGCCTCATTTAAATGCCAAAAACGTACACGGATTTCTTTATATTACGGCAAGATAACAAAATAATATTATTTTAAGCTGTATTATACAGATTATAAAATAAATTCACATTAGTTATAATAATGTAATCTATGATTTAATTTCTCAATAAAAACAAGTGCAAATAATATAAACGAATACTCAATTACAGAAAAAATCTGAAGTCCAAATGGATTTCGTTCGGCTATGGTTTATGCACACAAATAACATGACACCGTAGACGACAAATACGAGTATAATCTGGATTGTGGTTGTCAACAGAATCGTCATCACCAACATCGAGAAGTAAAGCACGACGTACATTGACCAAAAGATAATAATTTAATAATTAAGAAAGCCTTGAGAAAGTATTATTACTTGACTGCTTTAATTTATTATAACGATATGTTTTTAATTGTCTCGACATATCAGATGACATCTCAACTTTCTAATATACTCCCAATTTTTTTGGTGCGCATAGTGCGCTGTTAGCCCGGCAGCTTTTACAGCTTCGTCGGAAGAGACTCACGAGCAGAAGGCCCGCGAGTAAGAAGTATAACGACGCTCCGGCGATAACTCTTCACTAGGCGTCGCGATGAAGCTAATAGATTTGGCAACCTTACAAGGAATGCAGAAGAACCTTTATCATAATCCACAAATCCTAATACGTTTAGTGTATGAACTGCGAAACATGACGTCGCAAGATCTCGCCAGCCATTCGACTATTGTCGTGAAATAACTCCTAGTACAAGCTTATAAGTTTAAATGGAGTGGTTAACAGGAATATTAGTAATGTTAATGGCATTGCTAGTATTCTTACTAAGCACAATAGCCTAATAAGTTTAGTGTACGAACAGCGAAACATGACGTCGCAAGATCGCGCCAGCCATTCGACTTGTCGTGAACCATCTCCTAGTAGAAGCTTCTAATTTTAAATTGAGTGATTAACATCAATATTAGTAATTTTTATAGCATTGCTTTTTTAAAAAGGCAGAGCAGGCTTATTATACTTGTCTTAATAGTAGTATAATTAAAAATAAAAGTATAAACTACGTCACTGGGTACATAGTTCAATTACAGCAAATCCTTCTCGAAATCCTCGTTCCGGAGGTCTTCGTGCCAGTCGGTACATGGTTTACCTTCGTATGCACTTACACTTACTTCTTCTTTACACTTTTTCAAGAGTAAAAAAAAATATAGATAAGTGTTTCGAATAGTTCTGTCCCTCTTCTTATGAAACTGGATTGCCCCTGCTGTGCGCCTTTTTTTTATTCGACAAAGTGACGACACGAGCAGGACGCTCACCCGATGGCCAGTGCAACGTCTTCCCATAACTAATGCTGTGTCAAACTCAGCGATTTTTGCACAATACTGTTTCACGGCAGAATAACTGGCTCTGCAGTGGTACGTGCCTAGATTCTACCACCAGTAACATGAGCTCTCCCATCTTGTAAGACGGTGCTACAAATCCGTCATCAAACTACTGATGTTTTCTATGTTGTCACTAAGGATTATTTCAAAGGTAGTAGTAGTAAAATACCGAAAGTAGAGCAGATAGCCTTATAAAGTAATGTCCTCTCCCTGTCTACGGACTTAGCCCTACATAATGCCATCGTCAATTCTGTAGCTTCACTTTAGAGTTCTTGAATAATTAATAACACTTCAGAGATCTTATTGTTATACGTCGCCATAGACCAATGAAATGTTATACGCGTACCTGAACCTCTACGCCGCGGGGCCTGGGTTCGAATCGTAGCACATATGTGCGGAACATAAATTTTTGGTTTCGGGTCTGGTTGAGTTGTCCATGTGAAATGTATGGCTGTAAAACGCACCCACGCTACAGGAGAAATCCTACTGTGAGGCATCGTTTTTTTTTTAAAAAAAAGAAACAAACAATCAACCTTCAAAATAAACAAAGCCAGCAAGTATTTTTGTAACCGCTCTCAGTGCTCATAATAACTTACAGAATATAACGACAGCAATTTACTTTAACGGTTAATGCACTCGTAATAATATAGAATAGTAACTAAACTTTCTGTGGGTCACAAATTTCGAACCAGTACATTACATACCGCTCCACTCCATTATTGTAATTGTTTTAATTTTCTCACTCTCCAGCTATAATTTACGGTACATTACATATAATTTTAATGACATTACCTAATTTTCTTAGGTTCAACGACACGCAATTTTAGCATCAACTTTTTGCGACCGCTAGCCTTTGTCCTCCATTTTGAATTTCCGCTTTAGCTTCTCAACAATTGGCGCGAAAAAAATTCGATTGTGTCTTACGTTACGCGCTAAAATATTTCAGTTGCGGTTTAAAAATCGCTTGTTTAAGACATACTAATAAAAAAGATGTAGATCTGATAAACTTCAGTTAAATTATTAAAATTTTATTCCGATTTATAAATGATATTTCCGTATGTGAATCTTGTTTACTCTTTTAGCTTTCTTATGGATGTACAGTTGGAAGATAGCTTATATGTGGTGTGTGACCACCACTTTTGAATCATACTAAATAAATTATAAGTAAATGGAAATTCAATCTTCATACTGTTCACAATCACAACTATTAAAAAAAACTAAATATAAATCAAGTCATTAAAATGAAAATTTGAAAACTAGCCTTTTAGTGCAGATTTACTTCGTACTCTACTGTGAATATATTAGCGTTTAGAAGCGAGTACTACACAGTTATCTCGTACTAAAAACTTCTTATAAATATGGTTGAACTTCACTTCAGATAAGTTCGTTTATTACATTATTATTGATATTTGTATTTTATGTGTACAGTATTGCTTGATACTAAAACATTGTGTTAAATAAAAATTCTGAAATACATTAAAGCTTGCTTTCTCTATACATTATTTTACTATAAATGCCTCTTACAGGCTCTTAACCATCTCACCTTATTTTTTTTTTAAGGGAAACATA
The DNA here is from genome assembly GCA_019845155.1 of Luehdorfia chinensis. Classification (NCBI taxonomy): domain Eukaryota; kingdom Metazoa; phylum Arthropoda; class Insecta; order Lepidoptera; family Papilionidae; genus Luehdorfia; species Luehdorfia chinensis. Next base: position 6,785,987 of record JAHVAK010000003.1, on the reverse strand, counting down.
AATTATAGAATTCATTTAATTTCTAAACGCAAAATATCCTAATATATAGCATAAATTATAATATGTTTACAAAATAAAGATGTGTGCATAATAGTCGCTGTTGTCGGCAGGTCGGCGACCGACAAACACTAAAGGGGATGTAACTAAACACTCGTGAAAATATTTACGTAACATACTCTTCCGCGTATAGGCGACCTCTTGTTGATGTAAACAACGCCTTATAAACTAAGTCTCGTGTAATACAGCAAATTATACTGATAATCATTTAGAATTGCTATTAGGGGTCCGGCGCTTCTCCTAAATTTTTATAGTACACAGTAAATGTATACTCGTATATATTTATTGTGTTGTTCATAAAAAATTATGATAGATTAATAATACTGAATAACCATAAATCTTATTAGGTCCACTAAACGTGCCATAAAATTCTGCTATGGGATACTTAAACATGATTTTATTTTAAAGTATAAAGTGACGAAACGAGCGAAACGTTCACTTGATGGTAAGTGCAACGTCCGCCCACAACAAATGCCGTGTCACCCAGAATATTTCTGTGTGACACCACACTGCGTCCGTCACCCTGAGACATCAGTTCTTAAGTCTCAAATGCCCAGTGATTACGCTAGCTCACAGTGCCCTTCAAACCGAAACACAGTAATGCTTGCACACTACTGCTTCACGGCAGAATTACTGACCCTGGGGTGGTACCTACCTACCTAGACACTACCAGACCCGAAAACCAACAAATCAAGTTTATGCGCAACTGGGGTAGTACCTACCTAGACGGATTCCTGCATAGGAATCCTACCACCAGTATTATGTTGTCGTCCTGATCAAATTTCATATCTACAAAGGTGCAACATCTGTGAATTTGTATACTCGTATTTGGCTACCAACTTCTTTAAATAATGAGTATAGGTAACTATATTATAAACCTTCTATATTTTTTATGAAAAAGACCGTTAGTGTGTACGCAGCCTGCGTTCGATATACGGTGCTGGCACCATTAGAACTGTTTATGGTCGGCTCGATTGATGATCGTCGCGGGATCGATTCCCGCACGGGAAAAATGTGTTTATGTACTACCACAGACCAGTTCAAATACCGGTCTGTGGTACTACAGTTTGTTATTCCCGGTCTGGGTGTTTGTACAAGAACATTTTATGTCTGTAAAACGAAGAAATTTTAGTGTGATAATTTTTTTTTAAAGCCGGCTAGGCTTTAAATGCTCGGCAGTAAAGAAGAAAGTTAAAATTTAAAATAAAAACGACGCCATAACAAGTTTCCACACGTCGGCGTATTAGCGGACAACTCTCATTACTTGTAAACCCTCTAAAATATTAGACATTTCCTGGCTGTTACTTTTTTAGAACCGTGGTAGCTTTAAATTTCATAGTACGCGAGTGACCTGGGTTCGATTACCGATGCCTGCACTACTAAAAAATTTGTTAATTGCAATTCTAAGTGCTGATTTACCACGTGCTCGGCGGTGAAGGAAAACATCGTGAGAAAACCTGCATGTCTGAGAAATAAAAAATATTTCGACGACATGTAAAGTCCGCCAACCCGCATTGCGCCCACCCAGCAGCGTGGCGGATTCTTCCCAGCTCCAAAACCCTCTCGGAAATGAGATGAGGCCTGTGCTCATCATTTGGACATTTATAGGCTATTACTTTGCTTTTTTTACTTTTTACTTTTTTATCAATTTATATACAAAAACAAATTGTCTAGTCGTCAGTGATCGAAAATCTGTTATTAACGACGAGTCCAAATTATAGACTGATTTACATGTTAAGGTCGATCTACGTCTCTTAGTCTTTTGTTTCCACTTGAAAAATGTTGATGGCTGCATTTAATCTTCTGTTTTGGGCATTTGTGTCTTTATTTTAGGATAGGTGAGCGCAGTTGAAGGAAGTGGCTCGAACAGCAAACGCAATGTAGAACCTCCCACATGGTGCGACGACCTGCACGGTTTTGCAGGAACTGCATGATTGCAGGTGGTGCGCCTAAATGATGATGATGATGAAGTGAGCACACGGTCCACCTGATGGTAAGTAAATACTGTGGTCCATTAACACATAGATCCATCCTCAATTTAGTATCAAGATTTAAGTGTGTTATCATCCCAGAAAACAAGGACGAAATGTCCTATTGTCAGTACTTTATGGTGTCAATTAGTTTTACGACCTTTGCCAGTTGTTTAACGAGCACAGTGTGGCACTACCACAACAATTTCTACTATTTTACTCATCCATCTCATACCATTTATCAACTTACAATAGCGTAATATACATACCTACAGTCACGCCTTTTTCCGATATAAGGGGTAGGCCTACCCCCAGAGGCCACACACGTAGTTCTCTTTTCGCACCGGCAGGAAACGAGACGTAAAATTTGGCGAACCACGTCGTCATTTTGGTATTGGTTAAAACATTATTACTCCCCATTGCGTTCCCACAAACAGTATAGTGACAGCATTGCATATAATGGTGTTCTACACGATTAAAAGCTGTCCGTATAACACCTTAATCGCCTCTAACGACACCTCGGTAGGAAAGAAATAGGAGCTATAATATATGCATAATTTACGTCGTTTCACATTCAGTTACAAATCATAGTTTAATGAACCGTCCGAATGTGACGCCATTCTTACTTTAAAAGAGTATTAAATAACAATTGTGGGAATTTGTAACGTGGCTAGCAACGGTAAATTATTTTTAACACATGTAAACCCATAAAAATTTCAACTTAAGTCATGAAGAAACGAGCGTAAGTACATTGTATTAACACATTATTACCATGTATCCAACCACCTTCGCTGAGTCTATGATGATTTGTATGCTGGGTTTCGAATCCTAATTCCCAGTTTAAACCAATATGTGTCTATTAGGTTTGAACCATGGGGCTTTGTTAAACCACGTGAAGCAATAAACGATATTACTACTCGTATGATTATTTTTGTATCTGTTTATATAGCAAAGAATAGGGTAGACTGATTCATCTGACCTGCGAAGGACGTCTCCCCCAACCAGTTATTCTTAGGCCTAGTGGTCAGAGTACCTGACTTCTAAGCCGCGGGTCCTGGGTTCGAATCCCAGCTGGAGCCAACATTTGTCCTAAAACATAAATTGTTGGTTTTCGGGTCTGGTTGTGTTGTGATTGTCCCCGTGTTTCTGACACTGCATCCTAGCCTACCTCCGATCTTATCGCATCAGCGTTACATCGGGCGCAGGTAGGTTGGGACGAGTGATTTTTTTTTTTTTTAGGACTGATGGTCACTGTTAGCCCGAAGGCTTTTACAGCTTCGCCGGATTGAAAGGTGGCATAGCGCTGAGGGCGCTTAGCCGAAAGCTTTATTTATGGATGACTGGCGCAAGGGCCCCCTAGAGGGGACCTCGGCTTGGACCGTCATCCTGTTCGCGTGAGTAACCGATTCGAGGGTGCCCAAGGGGGCCGGCCTCGGCTCGGTCAGTTACTGCAATCGGGAGGGCAATATTACTACTACTATTATTACTATTATCATGATTATTATTAGATAAGTTTACCACCAATTCGGAATGCGTTTCCGCTGGAGAAGAAATGGCGCAAGAAACTCCAGCGACGCTTCTGTTTATGATACTACTGCTAGGGGAGAACCGACCTGAGATGCGGCGGTATCGCGAATAACTTTGTCTGATACGCCCTCGCCGACGGCGGGGGCGGTATGATGGTGATGTTGTGTGTTTGCGTAGTGATGAGTACAGCGCTTGGGCCCTATTGGTCGCGTCGTCAGGGTCCTCCAGGACGTGCCTCGGTCTCCTTTTTCCGCGGGTCGAGTTTTGGTTTATCGCGAGGGGGTTGTATGTGGCGGCACTTAGTGGGTTGGCGTGCGTGGCAGCAGAGTCGAAGTATCGGCGAGAGGCCAACTTTACATATTGGTCTATGGTAGGAAGCCCTAAATCGATATGAAGGTTAGCATTACGCACGAACCACGGTGCTCCCGTGGCTTTACGCATGAATCGATTTTGTATTACCTGAAGTCGGTGAATTTGACGCGGGGAGGCATGCGCAAATACGGGGCTTGCGTATGTCATAATTGGCCGAATACAGGCTTTGTAAAGTGTAATTTTATTACGTAGGGACATTTTGCTATTTTTATTTAGTAACGGATGTAATCGGCCGAGGACGAACGCCGCTCGGTTCCTTACTCGGTTAATATGTGGACCGAAGCTGAGTCTCGAGTCTAATAGGACGCCTAAGTATTTGACTGTCTTTTCCCAGGGGATTGGACGATCGAATAACTCAATGGTGGGGAGGCGCGGCGTTAAGCGCCGCGAGAAGTACACGGCTGCACTTTTGATTGGGTTGACCTCGATCCTCCATTTCCGAAACCAGTTCCCGAGGGTTCGGGCTGCGGATTGGAGGCGTTTAGAGATAGTGTCTGGATTACGCCCAGACACATAGAGGCAGGTATCGTCTGCGAAGAGGGCGAGTTCGACGCCGCTGGTGTGCGGTATGTCGTTCGCGAAAAGGGTGTAGAGCACGGGACCTAGGACTGAGCCTTGTGGTACGCCGGCTAGGATGGGATGTGGTTCGGATCGCACCCCCTCGACGCGGTAGCGAAAGGTTCGACTGCGTAAGAAATCTCGTATGATGAGTACGAGGCGATCTCGCACACCGAGTCCGTATAACTTGTATACGAGCCCGTTGTGCCAGACCTTGTCGAACGCTTTCGCCACGTCGAAGAAGAGCGCTCCAGTATGAAGCCCGCGTATGAAGCGGGATTGAATGTGCTCCGTTATGCGGTGCACCTGCTGGGTACATGAGTGTTTGGCTCGGAATCCAAACTGCTCGTGGATGGGGATCCCTCGAGACTGCATCTCTGCAGTCTCTTAAGCGGGCGAGTAGTAGGCGTTCGTATATCTTGCCTAGAGCCTTGAGGAGGCTTATAGGCCGATATGCGGTGGGATCGGACGGGTTGGGACGAGTGAGTGCCTCTGTGTTTGCGTGTACACTTGTGGCACTATATATCTCCTGCGCAGTTGATGGCTCTCGACTGTAGTCGGAAGTTGTCGCCGTGGTCGAAACCGCAGTGTAGGAGAACATCATCATCATCAATTCTTAGAGGACCTCTCCTCCAACCAGTAACTCTTAGATGTTGTATGTATAGTTCGCATCGATGAAACTTCAATATCGCGATGTAGGACATATGAGTTATTTCTATATATCACTCTCCCCGCTGAGACTGGAAGTCGTAATGAGCGTCGAGATCTTGAGATGTCAGACGATGTTGTGCAGTCTAGCGATGCGATGAGGTTGTGTCCTCGCCAGGTCTTCGGAGCGCCGAGACTTATGAAGACATTGGTAAAGCCGCAAGGGTATGCCTGAGGCTCCCGATAACGTTGTTGTTGTGGTTAGGAGAAGCTGCGTTATATTTGTTTAAATCATGTCGAGGTCGCCAATTTAGAAGATAAGGGTGGCAATGAAAAATGTAGCTAGAACCCACCAGATCGAACGGTCTGAGCTGGACAGGACGTCTCCTCCAACCTTCAACCGCATCGAATGAAACTTCAATAGCGCGACGTAGGACGTATGAGTTATCTCTTAAGCTTCTCATGAGGCGACATAAATGTCACTATGACTATGAATATACGCTAGGGAATGTCCGGCTACGAGACACGTACGTAGCTACGAGTACGACGGCATTTCACGTATTTCTAGAAAAAACTACTTTCAATGTCAATTGAAAGCGACGCCATTGACATTTACCATTAACCTATTACGCATATACGTTAGCAGAAGTTTTTTAGTCTAGGTTTCGTTTTTATTTACGTTTTTATATTTACTAGCTATACCAATGACTTCATTCGCATTCACTTTTGGATTTGCTTTTTTATAGAAGTGTCGAGTCAAGATAATCATTCAACTGATTATAAGTGCAATGTCTGACCATATCAAATGCTGTGACTGCACCACACTGCACTCGTCACCCCGCGACATTAGTTATATTATTATTACATATATTACATTATATTACATATATTATTACACTACATATCAGTGCCTTTCAAACCGAGACTGTAATGCTTGTACACTACCCATCTAGACGGATTACTTCACTTGGTTTGATTGGAGAAAGGGACGGGACGACCTAAACGTTCACCTGATGATAAGTGCAATTTCCGCCCATAGCAATGCTGTGTCACTCAGAATATTTCGGTGTCGCAATACACTGTGCCCGCCCCCCGAAAACGACAATTCTTAAGTCTCATATGCCCAGTGATTACACTAGCGTTTAGTGCCCCACAGACCGAAACACAGTTATGTTTGCACACTACCGCTTCACGGCAGAATAACTGGCCCTGCGAGTTGGCGGACTTCACATGGCCTCGTAAGGACTTTAACACCAAACTTTCGGGAGTTTGACAAAAAATTATGCTTCTTTAGTGAGCAATTTACTTTTGATCTCATCTTTTTTCTTTTTTTTTTTAATTTCTCCCCCCTACAATTTCTCCTGTGTCGTTGGTGCATTTTATATATACATATATACATACATTTCACATATTAAGCAACACAGTCAGACCCGAAAACCACGTTATTAAAACCGGCACGTGTCATTAGGACGTTGGAAATAACGGCGTTGTGTTCTAATGTCTATATATATATTTACATCTCTTAAAAACATTTCGCAAACGAAAAATACTACACTTAAAATGCTCAAATTATTATCTTCTATAAATTGACGTCTTCCTGCACGAAACTAAAACGCCAATGTTTTTCGGTAATGTACACCTATTAAAATACAATTTTGCAATAATGTTTTTTTTTCTCACTATTCATTTTTATAAATATAACCAGAGACGATATTTAACTTTACCGAAAATATAGCTTAAAATTATTGTCATAGAAAATACACACTTCAATGTCACTTATTGAGCTATTTCAAGATTATGAGCTTCTTAATAAAAATATATTGAATATAGACTCTAAAGATCCAGAGCAAGTAGAGGATCAGGAAGAAAAGTATTTTGATTGTCTCACGCGTATCAATGATGCTATTCATGGGCTCGAAAACAATCTGTGTGATTCTGAAACGCCTCGCAAACCTAAATTTGCGCATCCACTGGCACAAATCAAGCTTCCAAATATTCAAATTACTACTTTTACTGGAAAGTACAGTGAGTATTCACAATTTATGAACATTTTTACTTCAGTTATTCATAATAATCCAAGCTTGGATGATGTACAACGTTTGTATTATCTCAGAAATTTTCTGCAAAGCGAGCCTCTGGATTTAATAAAAAAATTACCCATATGTAGTGAAAGTTATACAGAGGCCCTAAACATATTAAAGGAACGATATGACAACAAATTTCTTGCAATGAATGATCATATTGCTCATTTACTTGATCTTACTTCGGTACAGCCAACTGCACTTAGCTCAAGAAACATTATTTCTAATGTAAAACAACAACTAGCTGCGCTCAGGAATCTTAACTGTACTGTAAATCAATGGGGTCCTCTTCTGATTTGTATTTTATGTCGCAAATTAGACAAGTTCACAGCAAAATCCTTTCAAATGGAGAGAAACATCAAGGCAGAACCTACACTACCGGGTTTTCTGGAATTTATGGAGAAGCGAGCGCTGGCTTTAGAGACCGTTGATAATGAGCTGCACCTGGGTCACCAAGGCTCCTTCAAGAGGGTAGCTGTAAATGTATCTACGGAACAAGCAGCATGCTCATATTGTAAGTCATCTTCTCCAAATAAATTTTATACATGCACAAAATTCAAATTGATACCAGTGGCAGAGAGATTGAATTTTGTTAAGAAAAAAAATCTATGCAAAGTCTGTCTTAACTCGCACATAGGTAAGTGCAGATACTACTTCAGGTGTCACACCTGCAAAATGGGACACTATACCCTTCTTCATATTGACAAGCCTGTAGCTCCAGTGGCTTTAATTTCAAATAATGATGGCCAAAATCGAATATTGTTGCCCACTGTTAAAGTAAAATTATACTCTCGAAGTGGGTCAGAGGTCCATCTAAAAGCCCTGCTTGATAGTGGTTCGCAGGTTTCATTTGTCACACATAAAGCAATAGAGAAATTAAATCTCACTCCAAGTCGGTGCAACATTAATATTGTTGGAATTACGAATGTGGCAAACAGAATTAAATATAGCATTCCGCTTCATATTCATTCTTTGACTTCGCCATTTAAAATCAATATCAACTGCAATGTAGTAGATAAAATTTACGTGCCAGTTGCCGCAAATACCGCTTGAGTGTCTTCAACTACCTGCTAGTTTAAATGTAGCATAGCGTAGATGGGTTGTGACGTATTTTTTCAGGTACTCTTAGTATCGGACCAACAGCCGCAACAACTTAGTGCAAGGAGAGATTTTCCCTGTCTCATAAACACGCGGTTTGGCTATATTGTTGGTGGTGCTTCACCTAGGAATCTGCATAATAAACCTGGCGATCAAGCTTCTTTATTTTGCAGTACCTGTAGTTCGGAAATAAACAGTAACCTAAAAAGGTTTTGGAAAACAGAAGAAGTGCCGGGAATATTTAATGAAAAATTGCCGGAAACAGAGCTGTGTCAAGAAATATTTAAAAACTCAATTCAGATACATGACTCACAGTTCCAAGTTGATTTACCGCTAAAAGTACCTCCAGAGGAAATTAATGACCATTAAGGCGATTCTTTTAACCTTGCTCTCAATAGATTTTTTAATTTGGAGAAGAAATTACAAAAAAATAGATTTCTTTTTGAACAATATAAGAAGTTTATTAATGAGATCATAGATTTAGGCCATGGTCATTACGTAGACATACAGGATTATGATTTGAAGAAAGATGCTATATATTTTCTTCCCCACCATCCAGTCATAAACGAACAGAGTACATCCACAAAGTTAAGGGTAGTCTTTGACGGGTCTATGAAAACTAACAAAAAGATATCTTTGAATGATATCCTGCTTAATGGACCTGTGGTTCAAAGTGACTTGTTTGATATTGTTTTAATGTTTCGTTTTGGTAAACATATGTTTGATACAGACATAAAAAAAAATGTTCAGATGCATAAAATTAAATCCATTACATGCTTCATTACAGAACATTTTGTGGAGAGTAAGTCCTAATGAAGTAATTAGGTGCATACAATTAGATACTGTTACCTATGGACTAAAGAGTTCTAGTTTTCTTGCCACACGATGCTTAAGTCATCTTGCAGCACTATACAGAGAACAATTTCCTCTGGCTGCTTTTATTGTCGATTCTTTTATGTATGTTGACGACGTTGTTTACTCAGAATACGACAAATGCAAAATTATACAGGCTAAACAACAGTTGACAGAACTGCTTAAAATGGGAGATGGGAGGTTTCCAGACCCATAAGTGGGCTTCAAACGTTACCGAAATTTTGCAAGACATATCTGTTGAAGAGCAACATTTTGATGACATAGATTTTGAGAAACAAAACTTTCATCTAAAGACACTAGGTGTCAATTTTAATGTCAAAACAGATTGTTTTATAGTAAGTTGTCCTAAACCATTTACTTCCAAGACATTCACAAAACGGGAAATAGTAAGTTATATCTCAAGTTTCTACGACCCTCTGGGTTACGGCACCCCAATAATAGTTTTTGAAAAAGTTTCATTCAAAGAATGTGGGCAGCTAAGATTGAATGGGATTCTCCCCTACCAGACGACTTAAAGCAGGAATGGTTAATGTTTGCGAATAATTTAGAAAAAATGCAACCTATTTCGCTACCTCGGAGCATTTTTACCAATAATGCTACAGTATTGGAACTAATAGGGGTTTCTGATGCGTCTAACACTACTGCTTAGGGTTGTTGTATTTATTTAAGGGTAGTCTATAAAAGTAAAGTAAGCATGTACTTACTTTGCTCGAAATCACGGATTAATCCGCTCGAAAAACCGTTAACGGTTCCCCGACTTGAACTGAACGCTGCACTACTTCTTGCAAAACTTGCAATGAAGGTGTACACAACACAAGTGTATAGCACAGAAGTGTATCAGTAAAAAAATCAATGTAAAAAAAAAATAGTTCTTGCATGGATACATACCCAGATTACACAGCTAACGGCATATGTTGCAAATAGAATCAATACTATCAAACAGTTAACCAATGACAGGAGCTGGTATTATGTCAATACACACAATCTTCACGCCAGTCAATTTAAGTTTAATTTGAATGAATTTTCATTGTTACCCGAAATCAAGACCTATGAGAACATTAACTATAATAATAATGAATCTGAAGAAGCAAGTCTAGTTTCAATAGCATCTATCATTGCACTTCCTGTTGCTAAAGAAGAATTTGAACTATTTAAAAGGTACTCAAAAATACATTCTATGATAAGGGTTCTTGCTTACATGCAAAGATTTATTAACAATTCTAGAAGGAAAACAAAAAGTGAAAGGATTAAAACTGACTATTTATCAAGTACAGAATGACAAAATGCATTGTTAACAATTATAAAACACGAACAAAATTTAATCATATCTGAAGAAATGCAAAGCTTGCAATTAAACAAAAGTATAACCGGATCGTTGAAATGCTTGCATCCCTTTATTGGTCAAAGCGGTATAATGCGTGTAGGAGGTCGGTTGCAAAATCATCAAATCTGCCATACTCGCAGAAACATCCGATAATATTACCCAAAACCTCACGAATTACCAAAATGATCATTCACAGTGAGCATCTACGATTATTACACGCTGCGGCAAAATTATTACTGTCACATTTAAATGAAAGGTTTTGGATTATTAATGGCTTAAGAGAAGTGAAAAAGATCGTGCATCAGTGTATGACTTGTTTCAGGTTAAAAGCCACTGTTTCAAAGCAGCTTATGGGTTCCTTACCAGCTCATAGAGTTGTACTAGCTCGCCCCTTTCAGAAAGTGGGTATAGATTTTGCTGGTCCAGTTAGTGTAAAGCTGTCCCGAGTAAGGCGCTAGATCACAGGCAAAGGTTACATTTGCTTATTCGTTTGTTTTACCCTGTTTGTTGTTCGTTCGCTTCGTTTGCTTCGTTTGTTGTATCTTGGGGCCGCAACATGTTTGCAACATTAATTATTAAATATCTACAGTGGCAACACGGTCATTGAGTCTCTCTAGCGAGTATAAGCGACATGACTTGAAGCGACATGTTGTAATAAAATTTATAGAAGTATACAAGAAGAGTTTTCCTTTCTGCAATTCACCTCCGCCACCGCAGACGCTCATCCAGTATACAGGCTCATCCAGTGCGCTACACTGACTAAAAGTTAAAATGTTTTATGTTGTTAAGTTTGTCATTAGAACTTAACCATTAACAATAAAGTAAAAAAGGGCCTAGTGCTCGCCTTTAATTTCATAGTACGCGAGTAACCTGGGTTCGATCCCCGGTACCAGCACCTCTAAAATTGTTCTACAATTTTAAGTGCTGATTTCCCACGTGCTTAGCGGTGAAGGAAAACATCGTGAGGAAACCTGCATGTCCGAGGAATAGAAATATTTCGAGGACATGTAAAGTCCGCCAAACCGCATTGGAGCAGCGTGGCGTATTCTTCCTAGCTCCTAAACCCTCTCAGAAATGACAGGAGGCCTGTGCTCAGCAGTGGGACATTTATAGGCTGAAACTTTACTTTACTTTTTACTACACCATAACCAGCTAATTGAATTAAGAATCCTAATTGTGCGCAATAACAATTAATGTTTTTGTTATTACTTATACAGGTATTATAATTGTGTAGCATACAAACATCCTACGCACGTCCAAAAGAATGTAGCTTCGGTACAATACTCGAATGAACAAAACCTTGAGTGTTGAATATTTGAATCATTAAGGCATTCCATATTCAAACGACATCATCTGTCTTTTGTACACGTAAACATATCTTTTTTATAACTCTAGCAAAACATTCATCTAATGGTAAGTGCAACGTCTGCCCTAAAAAATGTTGGCCACATTTCTGTGTGACACCACATCTAGCCGGCTCCTGAAACATCGGTTCCTAAGTCTTATATACGCAGTAATTACACTAGCTCTTAGTACCCTTCTCACCGAAACACAGTAATGTTTGCACACGGCACGGCAGTATAACCGGCCTACCTAGATGAATTTCTGCTTAGGATTCAATCGGTAATAATTATCATAATTATCATAATAATTATCATCACAGGCCTTATACATCTTCATCCTGATTCGATGAATTACACAGATTTTATTCATGGCTAGACAGGCTCGGCCATGGCTCTTCTCGTGACTGAACAGGCCAATACGAGAGCCACAGATACAGTATTACGTGCGTTAGGCACTCCCAGCAGAAGGTGGATATCAAAGTAAAAACAATTGATAGGTAATAAGCAGTGTTTAAATATTACAGCACAATAGTGCTTAACGGATGACCATTTTCCTACCATTCACGTATAACTTTCTAACGACGTAGTCGGAATTCAGAAGCGCTTTTTTTTAATAAAAAGGCACAAGTTAGTATAGTATTCAATCTATTATGATATAGTAGTGACTTTACAAAATAATCTTGATTACATAGGCTACATATGACAAAATAACGAAAAAATTTCTAAACTATCGTATCAATCTCAATCAAATCTCAATCAATCTTATTATAATACATTATAATTCTATAATAATACATTTCTATTTGACAAAGATCAATGCCACATATAGGTATGCTTATTATGTGTTGCGTTGCGTTGAGCGATAATCACTAGTCCTTACTACTACTTCATACCTACTATTACTATTTATAAATATTACTTCTATTTAAAACTAACTTACGTGTTATGTTAAATCTCTAAAATGTTGTTTTCATAAAATAAAAAAATATAATTAAAAAAATATGGGTGTGTCCCTCGCCCAGCCGTCTGTGGTCACACGTTTCCTGTCAATTTTGAGAGAGTTATTTATGGAAAAGGCCCGCCGCGATGATCCCGTTCTAGATGGCGGTCAACAGATCCAAGTTTTGCCATTTTAGTTCTGCCATTTTAGTCATCATTATTATAATAATTTCACCCTAGGACTAGTCTCTGTCTGTACATAATCTGGACATAGGCCTCCCCCATAGATTGCCACAAAACACGTAATTTGTGTCTCTTATTTTGGGGGATTTGACCATAGTTGCCACGCTTTTACTGGTGGTAGGATTCCTATGCAGGAATCCGTCTAGGTAGGTACCACCCGAGGGCCAGTTATTCTGCCGTGAAGCAGTAGTCTACAAACATTACTGTGTTTTGGTTTGTAGGGCATTGTGAGCTAGCGTAATCACTGGGGGCATATGAGACTTAAGAACTTATGTCTCAGGGTGATGGACACAGTGTGGTGTCTCACAGAGTTTTTCTGGGTGACACAGCATTTGTTATGGGCAGACGTTGCACTTAACATCAGGTAAACGTTTTGCTCGTTTCATCACTTCATCCATAAAAAAAAAGCTTGGCAGGCGGGGTGGCAACCGCAGTTCATCTGTTTGATGTTCCTGAAGGATGCTTCTGACAATCTCCTCGTTTTAATCTCCTGGTTCAAATTGTATTATAAATATAAATTAACGGAATAGGAAGTCGGCCTATTTTCAGGGAACAACGTACTACCTTACAAATAGGAGGAATCATAAAATTATCACTGTGCATATCACGGAGACTGAGTTGAACTTTTTTTATTTAACTTTATTAAGATCAGCACTCACTCCCAACACCATATCACACTTTTTTTTCAAAACTGGCTGGAATTCGAACCTTATAACCATGACTTAACAGGCAGGAACGTAAACCTCTGAGCCACAAGGTCTGCGCACAGGATACAACGGTTTTTCTTAATTATTTTTTCAATCGGTATTTTTGAGTTAGGTACTGTTGATTAAGGGTTTTTTTTCATGTTTTGTTTATTCATGCTTACCACACTAGTAATTTTTTTGTGTTGAACCGCCATGTTTACTGTGTCACCCAGAACATTTCCGTGTGGCACCACACTATCGTCCGTAGTCCTGGGACATCAGTTCTGAAGTCACGTATGCCCAGTAATTACAGTAGCTGTCATTGCCCTTCAGACCAAAACAATAATGTTTGCACACCATCGCTTCACGACAGAATAGCTGGTCGTGCGCTGATACCTACCTAGATGGATTCTTACATATAAACTTTGTGCCATTTTATCGGGGAACCCCATGTTCAGTAGTGGACTAGTGAAAGGCTGAAATGATGATGATGACAGTAATCCTACCACCAGTAAAATTAAAAACCTTACTGTTGATTCGTGCTTCTTTTTCATGTCCTGTTTATGTTTTACGTTTTAGCATTATATTTTTTTATATTCAACAGTCAATAATAATTTGCAATTACTCTCCACATCATTATCATAATACTTCGCTTTGTTGTTATCCAATTCATACCAATTATTGTTAATGCTCATATTCATTCATTCAATAGTAATTGATGGTCTGAGCTACAAAACTTTTTAACTGTCAATAGCACGTGCCTTCCATTAAATCATTAATTTTCATTGAAATTCATTAGGGCTATTCATTAATGAAATTCAATATATAATAATAAATTAGTCGACCAATGTATCAGCTTTAGCTTTTTTTTTATGTTAGAGGAGGCAAACGAGCAAGCGGCTCACCTGATGGTAAGTGATCACCGCCGCCCATGAACATCTACAATACCAGAGGAATAGCAGATGCGTTGCTGGCCTTTGAGGAAGGAATAGGCTCTTTTCTTGAAGGTCCCTAAGTTCCTTCCCCGGCAACAGATTCCATAAGGTGCTTGTGCGGGGCAGAAAATTGCGCGAAAACGCACTGTGCTGGAATGCCAACCATTGAGGTAGTGACGATGGAATTTCGCGCTGTGCCGCAATGTGCGATGGTGAAAATCAGCGGCTGGAATTAATCCGAACAATTCTTCGGAACACTCCCCATGGTAGATCTTATAAAAAATGCAAAGGGATGCAACATCTCTTCGCAAAGCCAGTGGATCAAGCCGATCAGATAGAACATGGTCGTCGACGATTCGAGTCGCTCTCCGTTGAATGCGGTCAAATGGAAGTAGCTGACACTGGGGCGCCCCCGCCCAGACATGAGAACAGTACTCCATCTGCGGCCGAACTTGCGCCTTATAAAGTTGCAAGCGTTGGGCCGGCATGAAGTACTGTCGCGCTCTACTGAGGACGCCAAGCTTTTTGGAAGCCAATTTGGCCTTCCCTTCCAGGTGACCGCGAAACTGAACGTCACTCGATATGTCGACGCCAAGAATACCGATACTGGCTGAGGCAACGAGGGGAGTGCTCTCAAAATTAGGTGATACGACGAAGGGTTTCTTTTTAGCGGTAAGCGCGCAAACCTGTGTCTTCTTGGGGGGGTTGAACTGGACTAGATTTAGTCGGCCCCAATTCGAGATTTTGTCTAACAAAAACTCGACTTCAGACACAAGTTTGTTCCGGTACTCGTCAACGTGTTCCCGAGAAATATTACCACGGCCGGTGTATACGGCATCACCAATGCTGTCATCTGCATAGCAATGAATGTTACTAATTTGCAACATATCATTGATATGCAGAAGAAAAAGGGTTGGTGATAGCACACAGCCTGTGGGACACCAGCATTCACAGACTTAGAGTCCGAGCATGCACCGTCAACTACGACCTTGATGCTCCGGTCTGTGAGAAAACTGGTGACCCAATTACAAAATTTCTCGGGAAGCCCGTAAGAAGGCAGCTTCGAAAGAAGCGCTTTGTGCCAGACCCGATCAAAGGCCTTCGCTATGTCCAAGCTAACTGCCAGGGCCTCCCCCTTACTCTCGACTGCCTCCGCCCATCGATGAGTGAGGTACACTAGAAGATCACAAGCCGAGCGACCCCAACGTAAACCGTACTGGCGGTCGCTAATCAGCTGGTGCTCCTCTAAGTACCTCAAGAGCTGGCAGTTCATAATGGACTCCATAATTTTGGAGAGCAAGTAGGTGATGGCTATCGGCCTGTAGTTGGACGGATCTGAGCGGTCGCCTTTTTTAGGGATCGGGTGCACCAAAGCTGTCTTCCATGACTTCAGGACGACGCCTAGAGAGTAGGAGTACCGGAAAGACGCGTTTAAACCGGTGCCAACTCTGGAGCACACATCCTATGCACAATAGGTGGGATGCCATCAGGCCCACTCGACTTGTTGATATCTAGGGAGAGTAGTGCTTTGCGCACTGAGCTTTGCCAGAACCTGATGTCGGGCATAGAGCACCCACACCGCGGGATGGTCGGCGGTGAGCTCCCCCTGTCGTCAAGAGTCGAGTTGGACGCAAAAAGAGAGCCCAGAAGATCGGCTTTCTCCTTTGCGTCATGGGCCAGAGAATCGTCCTCCCTGTGCAGAGATGGTAGTGATGGCTGACAGAAATTCCCTTGGACAGCCTTGGCGAGAGACCAGAACGCACGAGTTCCCGAAGGAAGGCGACCCAGTCTCTCGCCAATTCTGCCAATGTGCTCCGACTTTGCCCTAGCAATTACTCTTTTGAAGGACCTGGAAACAGAGTTGTACATCTTTTTAAAGTCGCTGGTTTTTAAATCCCAAGACGCCGATGCATAAGCCCAGGCCCGGTAACACTGCTGCTTTTGGCGAGATGCCATTCTGCAGGTGCCACCAAACCAAGGTTGGGACCTACCGCCGGCGGGCACCACAGAGGATGGAACGAAGAGTTCCATTCCCTGAAGCACCACATCGGCGACAGACCCGGCAACGACGTCGGGATCATCCTAGCGAGAAGCAAACCCGCCCCCATGGGTAGGATGCAAAGAAAGACCGCATCCCATCCCAATCCGCCGACCTGTAGTGCCATACACGGCGCGAACCTGCAGATCGCGATCGCATTGGGACACATGATAGGCACTGTACCCCGGATCAGACAGTGGTCCGAAGATCCCAGAGGGGCATCGACAGAGATCACATAGCCGTCCGGATGAGAGGTCACCAGAAGATCCAGCAGGGAAGGTGTATGATCCTCCACATCTGGTACCCGCGTCGGCGAAGTAACCAGTTGTGTCAGATCATATGCCAGGGCAAAGTCCCAGACAGATATCCCCGCATGATCGGTGGTTCGCGATCCAAGCCATTCGGCGTGGTGGGCGTTGAAGTCGCCGAGTATCACGATCTCTGCGGGTGGAATCTGCTGTAGCACAGAATCTGCAGCCATTTGGATGTGGTCGATGAGTCGGTCAGTTTCGGTATTACCGCTGTGGGACCTATAGAGGCACCCATAGACACGAGGGTGGTCGTCGCTGTCTATGCGTAGCCAAAGGGTGGACAGGTCCCTACCTTCAAGGCTGCCGAGGCGTTGAGAACATATATCCTCTCTGACGTACACACAAACCCCGGCCCGGGGCACAAAAGAATGTTCCAGCTTGTACCCCGGGTAGGAAAGATAAGAGGTATCTGCCGGAGAGGATATCTGCGTCTCGGTAAGAAAAAGCAAGGCCGGCTTTGCCGTCTCCAGATGGTAGTGGACGGCATTAAGATTGGAATGTAGTCCCCTGATATTGCAGAAATCCACGGCAAGCGTGGTAAGGGGTGCCGTAGTTTTTTTGCTACGTTTGCCTCGAACAGTTGGGGAATAGAGCGGAACTTTGCCCCCCCCCCCCCCCCCGAACCCCCCTACGAGGGGCAGCCTGAGCACCCACGCTCAGGTAGCGATTGGTAGCCCGAGCGCGGGTGCCCAGAGGGGGATTCTCCAGCACCGGTGGTGCTGGTACCCCCCTGGTGTAGATTTTTTGTTTCCGCTACCATGTTTTGGGGGAGGGGGTGGGCCGGTTACCTGCACTCACCAGACGAAACGCAAAAGTTTGTTAAACATCTACTTCACGTCGGTATTCTGTGAGGTCGTCGTACTTCCTGAAGAAGAGTTAGCTTTTTGAAATTATCTGAAATCACTATGATTAATCTGAGTAATCTGAAATCATCTGAAAGAAATTTTAACAGATTGCTGTTAAAATTCCTTGAAACAAAATTTTCAGTTAACTTTTTGTAAACGATTAACAAGAATTTCTCCTGAATCGTGGGTGTATTTTAATGGTCTTATTCTTAAAAAAAAACACATAATAATACTAATTTATAACACTAATTCGGTCTACTAAACGTTTTATAAAATTCCGCTATGGGATACTTCAACGTGGTTATTTTGTGGTCCTAATCAAATTTCATTCCTACATAGGTGAAACATCTGTGAATTTGTTCAACTTCTGTCAAAAATGAGTAATCTCTTTACAACAAGGCTATAAACCTATTATATTTTTTTTGACTAAGCCCATAAATGTGTACATGTGTTACAAATACACTTAAAATTAATAAAATAAAACATTCATTATCATATATCGCACAGAGTATAGATAGTCACTAAAGAATTTTAAAATGTTGCCAACAAATAATTACTCAAATCTCAGTAACGTTCCAACTTTAAAAAACGTGTGCAGTTCACACGCGGTAAAAGTTAAACCTTCAGAAAAGTAAACTTCTAGAGAATAAGACGAATGCAGAGTATCACGAATAGGATAATTGTAAGGTTTATTTATAATATTCAGATTCAGATTCAGCATTTATTTGCAATAATACAGTTTACTTACATTATAAGTGGAGTCAATAGTGTTCTGCCTGGACGCAAATATTATAATATTATTGTTAGTTAATACATAAGATCACGACTGTATCCCATAAGGGGTAGTCAGAGACTGGGTACTCACTGCAAAAACAGATGACTGCCACAATCCACGTTTCACCAAAACAATATAATGCACTTGGTGATAGGTGGTGAGCCCATCGCCACCATGCGCTGTTGGGTGCACAGTGCAGTTTAATTCCTTACTTCTTCTTTCTGTTATAATTATTAAATCTAAATATTCTAAGTCACAAAATAATTATTTTTTAATAGAGGCAGTTACAAAAGAGCCAGTTTGTCGTGTGGTAGCGGCTAAAGAGAATCTACCACCCCATTTCATCCCGTGGGTGTCGTAAAAGTCGACAGAGGAAAAATGAAAACCAGGAGATGGGCAGCAGCATCTTCCTGGAACATCTGAATAAATAAACTGCGGTTGCCATCTCGCCTGCTAAGCGTGGCAACTATGGCAAACACCCTCCAAAACCACAGCCCCAAATTTTTGTGGGAATCTGTGGGGAAGGCCTATGTTCAGCAGTGGACTAGTGATAGGCTGAAATGGTGGTGGTGGTGGATATAATATTTTTATCATGTTTAAAAACTATTTTACATTTTATTCCACATATTACATTACATATTAGACAAACTCCACGTTTCCAATTTCAACAAATGGCACGAGTGGCTTATGGTAACTAAAGTATGAAATAAATGCTTTGGTTTGATCAATATACCATTGAAATGAGGCGTCAATTACTAGTTTTGACCTTCTTGTCGAGCTAATGAGAGCCAAATCTTCGAAGAAATCGATGATTTGGACAAATTCGATAATAGAAATATATCTTATTCTCTCTCCTATAGATGTACATATTTGTCTCTTTTGTAGTGCCGCCTTTTCGTTTCATCGAGTTCACGACGATTCTAAAGAAATTATTACTTCAAAAATAAATACGGTCAAATTTCCACCACAGGTCGACCACTAGTTACAATAAATTACCAAGTAACAAATACCAACCACCTGACCAAGCTCAGAGCACGTTACGCGCTTGCTTGTGTCTCGTTTTACTTATACCATTAGCTAACCTAGGTAACCTCAGTGTATTGTATGACAATAGAAACCCGGGTCATTGCACTCAGTGGGACGACACTAAGATAATAATTGTATTCAACAAAACATCGCATCAAGCGCGCTAAACCCGCCGGGACGTGGGCGACGGCGAATGAGTGAAGCTCGCTATGAGTAATTAATTAATCATTGAACATTTTATGCTATTTATGGAGCGAATCGAAAAGCATTTGGTGTGTCAAGGTTGTTTGTGACAAGCGTCATAACATACCGACCGACATAACTCTGCTGCGTTTCTTATATTGAATGACGAAAACCGGAGACCTGGTAACATGCAACGAGGCGTTCTACCGTAGTCCTAAGGAGTGACACACTCTTACCATCAGTTGGAATGTGTGTAATTTGTTACACTCACATCTTCTTTCTAATCATCATCGCATGATCATAGTCCTGCTGGACCTCACCGAACCCCGTCTTATCCCGTCAGTGTCTTAAAAGACAGTAAGAAAATTAAAACCAGTAAACGGGCAGCAGCATCTACCTGAAACGTCTTTAAAAAACTGCGGTTCACAACCCGCCTGCCAAGCGTATAGCAAAATCCGCCCAAAATGAGAGCAAACTTTTGTGGAAATCTATCGGGGAGGCCTATGTTCGGCAGATTTTGGTGATGAAACAGCAGTTGGTTTCTGCGCTACGTATTCGATTTAGAAATAAAATAGTTGTTGTAGTTGTCTGTAGGTAGTTATTCCGAGTGTTTATGAGTTATGTTTAAGTCATGTCTGTAAAACTCACCCACGATACAGGAGAAATCCTAGAAAGGGACTGAATTTTTTTAGAAAAAAACATAGTTTTTGTATGTGAATTTCGTTAAACAATTGACTTAATTTTTGAAGTAGATTTTCAAATTATATTCTCACCACTCGATGTACGATTGCCTATATTTTTATATTTAAACAGAAGTTACAATAAAGCGTGCCGAAAAAAAGAGATCTTATACTGGGTTAATTGTACATCTATTATCACGTCATGTATAAATTGTAAAATTTGTTTCTTCACGTTCTTCTGTAGACGAACACTGGATACTTTTTATCCCGGAAAATCAAATAGTTCCCACGGGATATTTAAAAAACCTTTACCAACGCGGACGAAGTCGCGGGCATCAGAGTTGATTTTAAATACAGTGAAAATACATACATAATGAATTGTGAATAAAAAATAGTAACAAGAAAATACTCGTATATACAAACAATATGTCATATAGTTAGAGTTATATGTTGTTAATAGCGGATCAGCACAGTGGCAAGATCTGATGACCTTTATGATTCATATCCACATCACATCCTGAACACATTAAATGGTGAGTAACAGATCGCCATATTTAATCAATGGAGATAAATAAAGTGTTTGTCTGCGATTACTGCATACTTCGGTTTGTTTTAATAACACGTTTAAGCCCAAGATATTTATATAAGTAAGTAAGTTACATGTTTATTCTAGGTTTAAACACACAGTACAAAACAAGCAAAAAAATAAAAATATCTTAATTACATATTAAATAAACGATTTCGAGAAGTTATTTCTGAGCTGCAGTATGTAACCACGATATATTTCTTGACATATTTTTTTTTAAATCATTTGGGTGTTGCTATGACTCTTCATGTGTCGTGTGGGTACATAAACATATAGGTACATAAACTACACATACACAAATATCCAGACTCGGAATAATTATCTGTACATAAAAATATTTGTTTCTTGGGGAAATCAAACCGGCACCGGCAGAATGATGCAGTTATAATATCCTAAGTTGACCTCCCGCCGATTCTTCGACTCTGCCGCCACGCACCCCAACCCACCGGTTGTAAGTGCCGTCACATACAACCCCATCGCGTTACACCTAAATTCGACTCGCGCGAAAAGGAGGCCGAGACACGTCCTCGAGGACCCTGACGACGCAACCGCTAGGGCCCAAGCACTCTACTCAACACGACACACCATACACACAACACAATCACGATTACACCGCCCCCGCCGTCGGGAGGTAATCGGGAGTTTCTTGCGCCATTTCTTCTCCAGCGGAAACGCATTCAGAATATGTGGTAAATTTAGTCCACACCATCAGCCCTAAAAAAAAGCTGCAGTTATATCACTGGAGGATAATGCAAGTGCATTTACAATCTAAAACTACATCGTAACTTAACATGAGGTGGGATCGTAGTAAAGCACTAGTAAATAAATTAAAGAAAAAGGTCAGAAATTAACGTTTAAAACATGCTGTTTATTTTGCAATAATCAATAATATCACTTACTTCTGTCCGATATTTTGATGTGATACAGCTGGTTATACAAGCCGTCATGCCAGAATTTGTCAAATGCCTTTGCGACATCGAAAAATAATGCCCCTGTGCCTACGGGGTTAGGGGAGGTCGTTGAATTTCTCTAAAATGTACTCTGTTAAGCGGTGCACTTCATAAGTACAAGAGTGCTCGGCTCGAAAGCCAGACTGCTCGCCGGTCGCCGGGAATTATATTGTTTGAAAAGACATAGTATTTTAAACGACTGAGTATTATTCACTCATAAATCTTAGCCATCGAGTTGAGGAGACTTACGGGGCGATAGTTTAACGGGATGTTCCTAGGCTTATTAGGCTTGGGAATTCCTATGACGTCGGCTTCCTTCCAGGAATTCGATAAGGAGCAGCTGGAGAGGAGCGCGATAAATATGCTAGCTAGGAGACATAATAGCGGCATAGTTAGCGATTTCATCACTCCGTTGTGGTCTCGATCCGCGCCCGGTCTCGATGGTATAAACCATCGACCGGTCGAGGATCGGTTTTTAAGATTTTTAACAAATGATTATGACTTCATCGAGAGTCACTGGAGACAGTGGTTCGCGCACTGGTGGTATAGCAGCCCTGCGTTCGAGTTCCGCGGCCAGCTGCTTCGTGTGGTCGGAGTCCGCAGGCGCGAGAGATGGAGTGCATTGGCTTCGGTTCGGTCTAATGAGAGGCGGCATGGCTGATACCTGCTCTGCTTTGAGTGATCGCGCCAACTGCCAGTGGGCTGTGTGCGACGGCTCCATTTCTCAGCAGGAGGTTCCAGCTATCTTGTATATACTCAGATAAGCGCTATTTTATTTCCATTTCATTCCATCCGCCGCCATTCGGTTCTTTTCTCTAATCAGGCGTCGGAGGTCCGCCGAAAGGTTACAGCGTCGATCGCTCCACACCGGAACCGTCGAGTTTATCGCTCAGCAGGTTTTACTGTATTATCAGATATTCCGATGTTAAGTGCCAATAAAAGCTATACAACTGACTGACCGACGCCGCAGGATTGAGCCCGCCATTCTACTGTTGACATTAAGTGGACAACAGCAATATTAGCAATGTTAATAGCATTGCTAGTGTATAAAAATACTTTATAATCAAAAACTTTTTGGGGGTTCAGGTAATCGCTCCACGCGCATTTCTTTTATACAAAGTCATACATTATTGAGTGCTCAGTACTGCAACAAGATCACAATCACGAACGATTAAAACATCAAAGTTAAACGAACTCGTGATTAATATCTTACAAATGCAATCGTCTGCAGAACTCGATTTATTTAGCGAATGTTATTGAATAACGACGCTTTTTAACTAAAACAAAGGAGATCAGTATCGGAGTACCCACGCTTTGAACATGAATGGGGCGTGTAATGTTTACATAAAGCAAGCGGATTCATTATGAAATAACCGGTACATGGATAAATTAACAAGCGATTTATGCTTTATTGCAAAGCTGTAAGAACTATATATTTATTATTACAGATCACAATTTTGTATGACTACTTACGTAGGAATGAAAGGATTTGATTCAATTATCATTTTATGTTTTCTTTATTTAATGCGCATTTAACTAAGTTTAAAATAAGTCAGTTTAATATTCATTGTTACGTAAAGAGACCTACCAGACTAGACCGCAGCGTCGACTGTGTGAGGCGTCTAGCCAAGCGTGATAATAACTGCAAATCCTGTCTTCTTGGGAGTAGCTTGTGGTCCAATAGTAAAGTAGTTAATAGAATCAGGCGTTACTTTGCGAAAATTCATTATAATGAAGGAAAGAAAGTTAATTGGCAATCCGCATGCAAAATTAAAAACTATGTGTATTATCTAGTTGTTGAAGAGCACCGCTCGTTCTCCCACAATAGCGTGTACCATCAAACTAATAGCGCCACCGAAAGTCGCCACAAGATACCCTCCACCTTTACATCATTACCACTAGGCAATACACACCACAAGTCGACACGATGCGTGTTTCACAGCAAAGCGAGGCATTATCTTTTTCGAATCTTAGCAAAGGATTCCTATGCAGGAATCCGTCTAGGTTATTAGTAAAACCACACCAGTTATTCTACCGTGAAGCAGTCGTGTGCAAACATTACTGTATTTCAGTCTGAAGGGCACTGACAGCTAGTGTAATCACTGGGTATATGAGACTTAAGAACTGATGTCTCAAGAAGTCGGGCGCAGTGAGGTGACGCTCTTCTGGTTGATACAGTATGAGGGCAGACGTAGGACTTACCACCAGGTGAACGTTTTGCTCGTCTCGTCACTTTGTTTTGGCGTTCATTATAGCCACGAGAAGCCAAAAAGCCAAGCCTTTTGATAATTCACAATAATATTTCGGTTCATAGCATTTCTTTTTTGTCGTCTTCGTAAGATTAAACATTTGTAAACAAGCGACCGCGCTTCCGATCGGTCAGAGTCAAGTACTCTGACCTCTGCGCCATGAATCTTGTGCTCGAATCCCAGCTGGAGCCACCCATTTGTGCAAAAATTACAAATTGTCGGCTTTCGGTTCCGATTGTGCTGAGCACGTAAAACGTTTAACTGTTAAACGCGGCAGAGTGCGTTTGCAAGAAATAAAAAAGCATATCTCCTGGTTTACATGCAGCCTAAATTGTTTCCTATACCAGCATCGAGGCCAGTAAGTGTTCAATAGCCACCCCGAACTTCTTTCAACCTCTGGAAGGTAATGAACAGAAAATTGTTGCAGCGTGAGTGTTTAGTAATTTAAGTTATACAACTATGTGAAACTTTTAAAAATAGAATTAAGACGTCCTCGCAATGCGCGATGGAGAATGACGGCAATTCATTACAAAATAATGTGTTTATTTGGCTTAAAATCTATTCTTATATATAAAGACAGATACATTATTTCGCTTCGTCACTTTCTTCTATAAAAAAAAAAGGTCAGTCCCGGTGAAATGAGTATCAAGAATAAAGCGAAAAGTTGACGAAACTGTCATGATTTAACGATTGAACAACATACATAAAACCTGTCACAGGTTAGGTATTTCACCTAAAATCGACAGGTATCGGTACAACAGAAAGTTTATCAAGTGGACATTTCACTTCACTAATCTTATCGCGGTTCGGTTTATCAGATCGTTCTAGTCACTGCAAGCTACATATTGCTTTCGATATCGAGATAGTGATGTTTTTTTGGAAAGTGCCTCTCCGTTTTAAGATATGACTGAAACAAGTTCACTTATCATAAAACTCCAAATACTTTAAACAGTTTAAAGTGTAAAGTATAAGCATGTTGTCATAGAGAGAACAAAAGCAAAATACTGACTTTATTGAATATTTATTATTGTGGTATATTAATCAACGTTCTTGCCTGGAGAGTCGTGGAGATTGGGGTTCGAATCTCACCTGATATAAATACTTGTCACACAAACCATTTTCGGTATTCGGGTCTGAGAGCATTGTGTTAATCCCGTGTCTCTGGCACTAAGTCTGACCCTTGCTGCAATCATCTCAATTCTATTCTAAAGCTGGAGAATTTGTATGTTTGAATTCGCTAATCTTAAGAAATACTAATTTATTTTAAAACAGGTTCACGTGTTTCACTCTGAATGCAAAAAAGGTTTGAAATGTTAATAAACATACAATGTATTCGCATGTGTAACAGTCATTGCCCTTACACAAGGCCTTTATTCAGACAAAAATATCCAACACGACACAAGGATTCTTAAAGTCATACGAAATAAAAAAAAAAACATAGGCATACGACGAATAAATGTCTTTCATTGCTTGTACGGTATTAAAAAGTACGAGGTTCATTATTTTGTAAGATTATATGGAAATTATATACAAGTGACAGAGGCTATAATTTGCAACGGAATTTATGATGCTGCTATGCTCAGGAATAAAGCCGATTGTACATTGTTGTTCGAAAACCGTAGAAATTACTACTCGTAGTATCGAGACATTCCGTTATAGTCCCAACGATGGCAACACATTAGCACTTCGATTACTTTTCTGAAGTTACCAACTTCTACTATACGTAGCTACCAATAAGAGTTAATCAAATGAAATCAAAATAAGGTCGTACGAAACTGACGAGTTATTTCAAATAGTCGGATTATAATACAATGTTTTCTTTTATTTACGCGAATACTACACATTTAAATAAAACTACTTTTTACGGATTTTATCGCGTTTAATTTAAAACTATTTTTAACCCGACGTTTCGGATAGGATTACATCAGATCAGATTTGATAGACCTACAAATCCTTGCAAAAGAACACCGATTCCTACCAAGGATGATTCGCGAGGCTATTGAAATTAAAAAACATCCTAATTTCAATAGGGAAGATGGTTGGGTACTACCACCGGCTTGGGATCCTATTATTAATAAAATTAAATCAAAAACCAAGCACACCACTGCAAGGCATCAAGACACAGTAAGCTCTTTCTGCGTAGATCGGACTAAAAATAATTAATTAAAAGCTGAAGGTACTCCGGGTTAACTATGACATCAGGACAACTGTCACCTCAATCCCTCCGAGACCATGGAATGCTGTAAAGCGCCCGAAACGTCGGGTTAAAAATAGTTTTAAATTAAACGCGATAAAATCCGTAAAAAGTAGTTTTATTTAGTCGCATTATATTTTAGCGATTTATATCGCTTCATAGCACTGTCTTCCACGTTTTGTGGTACAGGAACGCGTCCCAACTCCTTGAATGTAAATATTTGGTTCGTCACGCGCCAAGCTCATGCTCACGCGCTTATTCCAGTTTCGAAAGCGCTTGAGGTCGCAAGTTGTTTTGGCTTTGTTTTCACTTTTATTTTTTATCAATTTTTGTGTTACCTATTGTTTTTGTCACTTATAATAAATCGTATATAAAAATGAAAATTATAACATAAATAGTATTTTTATTCTTAAATACATAAATCAATAAACATTATTATATCCCTATATAAAAATTAAAACAGGAATAGTATTTTTTATTCGATCATTGCGAACCCTTGATGTTTGTTTCCATAATTTATAGGTTCTCGTGACGAGGACTTTAGAACAGATGTAGGTATATTTATCTCCATAGTAATTTTATATAAATAAGGAGCATACGCACTGTCGGGCTGACTGTATATGGTTCTTATTTATATAATAAACACACTTTACTAGTGGTAGGATTCCTATGCAGAAATTCGTCTAGGTAGGTATCACCCAAGTTATTCTACCGTGAAGCAGTAATGTGCAAACATTACTATGTTTCGGTTTGAAGGGCACTGAGACCTAGCGTAATCACTGGGCATATGAGACTTAAGAACTGATGTCTCAGACTGACAAGCGCATTGTGGTGCTACACAGAAATGTTTTGAGTAACACAACATGCGTTATGAGCAGACGTTGCACTTACCATCAGGTGAACGTTTTGCTCGCCGCGTCACTTTATCAAATAAAAAAATATATCAAAAAAGGTTATTTTTCTTCCTCTAAAACTTTTACGTTGTATAGGGGTCGGCTCGTCTCTTAGCATTTAATAGAAATCGGCTACCGTCAAACTAAGTATCTACCTAAAACCTTTTCGTCAAACCTGACGGCATTGACGTCACTAAACAAACAGCTGTCCGTTGGGAAGGTTGCTTTAGCAAAAGCTTAGATTATTGATGGATTGAACTATTTCTCTTCGTGGCCTCGGTGAAGAAGCCCCGGTGATATCTCCTACTTGAAAAGTAAAGAATCAGTACTGAACATCTGCACAGATAGGATAAATATGCAGGTATCCGCCTGGGTTGAGACCGCAGTGCTAGTTATTATGCCGACAAGAATTATCATCAAGGTTAAAGTTTGTAATCCTGACATACGAGGACATTTGTACGTGTGACTGGTGCGTGTGGAGACGGCAAAGATGGTGGTGCCGCGCTGAAGGACGAACTTACTGCGTTATACTCTCTGCGCTCTCAGCCCGATCGCGACTGAGATAAACTTGTTTTGTCGCCTCCTGAGTGAGTTCACGAGGCGTTGTTTTTTTAGTATGTTAAATTATGTTTGTTTAAAAACATTACTTAGACTATTTAATTACATTATTCACTCATCAGCCGTGGTAGCTCGGGGGCCTGGTGCTCGCCTTTAATTCATAGTACGCGAGTAACCTGGGTTCGATCCCCGGTGCCAGCACCTCTAAAATTGTACTACAATTTTAAGTGCTGATTTACCACGTGCTTAGCGGTGTAGGAAAACATCGTGAGGAAACCTGCATGTCCGAGGAATAGAAATATTTCGGGGACATGTGAAGTCCGCTAACCCGCATTGGAGCAGCGTTGCAGATTCTTCCTAGCTCCTAAACCCTCTCAGAAATGAGAGGAGGCCTGTGCTCAGCAGTGGGACATTTATAGGCTGAAACTTTTTTTTACTTTTTACTCATCATAATTACAATCATTAAAGATGCTCTTCCAAGAATAAAGAATATTCAGAGCTCTACTCGCCCCATAAATGTTTAAGGTTATCAGATCGAGTACACACACAATCTTAAATGTTATCAGGCGTGTAACGGATATCCTCAATACGCGTATTGGATTTGTAACGGAATCAAACACTTCGCAGTCATTTACTCCTTAAAGGTCTGTAATTATAGATCAACATTTAAGATTTTCAGTTCCTCAGTTTTTTTTTTATTGTGTAAAGTAACGCAACGAGCAAAACGTTCACCTGATGGTAAGTGCAACGTCCGCCCACAACAAATGCCGTGTCACCCAGAATATTTCTGTGTGACGACACCACACAGCGCTCGTCACCCTGAGACATCAGTTCTTAAGTCTCAAATGCCCAGTGATTACGCTAGCTCACAGTGCCCTTCAAACCGAAACACAGTAATGTTTGCACACTACTGCTTCACGGCAGAATAACTGGCCCTGGGGTGGTACCTACCTAGACGGATTCCTGCATAGGAATCCTACCAACAGTAAAGTTGCAAGATAAGGTGATAAAATGTAACTCGTGCTACTTGATATTGATCATTTTATATCGTTGATTAAACGATATCGTGTATCAAAATAACCTTATATAAAAAAAACACTAACGCCGGCGTAAATTATTGTTATTACATGTTATTTTACCACTAAAATTATAACACCTTATTGTGTGATTTTTAATGGAGACATTAATTTATTTATTTGGACAACTTGTAGGTTTAATTTGAAGTCAACATCTACGTGAGTAGGCTTTTATGTAGTAGCAGAGCAGAGTAGCAGGCAGGAGGCTTTTTTTTTTAGTACTGGTCACTGTTAGCCCGAAGGCTTTTACAGCTTCGCCGGATTGAAAGGTGGCATAGCGCTGAGGGCGCTTAGCCGAAAGCTTTATTTATGGATGACTGGCGCAAGGGCCCCCAAGAGGGGACCTCGGCTTGGACCGTCATCCTGTTCGCGTGAGTAACCGATTCGAGGGTGCCCAAGGGGGCCGGCCTCGGCTCGGTCAGTTACTGCAATCGGGAGGGCAATATTACTACTACTATTATTACTATTATCATGATTATTATTAGATAAGTTTACCACCAATTCGGAATGCGTTTCCGCTGGAGAAGAAATGGCGCAAGAAACTCCAGCGACGCTTCTGTTTATGATACTACTGCTAGGGGAGAACCGACCTGAGATGCGGCGGTATCGCGAATAACTTTGTCTGATACGCCCTCGCCGACGGCGGGGGCGGTATGATGGTGATGTTGTGTGTTTGTGTAGTGATGAGTAGAGCGCTTGGGCCCTAGTGGTCGCGTCGTCAGGGTCCTCGAGGACGTGCCTCGGTCTCCTTTTTCCGCGGGTTGAGTTTCGCGAGGGGGTTGTATGTGGCGGCACTTACAACCAGTGGGTTGGAGTACGTGGCAGCAGTTTTAGATATTGGGCTATGGTAGGAAGCCCTAAATCGATATGAAGATTAGCATTACGCACGAACCACGGTGCTCCCGTGGCTTTACGCATGAATCGATTTTGTATTATCTGATGTCGGTGAATTTGACGCGGGGAGGCATGCGCAAATACGGGGCTTGCGTATGTCATCATTGGCCGAATACAGGCTTTGTAAAGTGTAATTTTATTACGTAGGGACATTTTGCTATTTTTATTTAGTAACGGATGTGATCGGCCGAGGACGAACGCCGCTCTGTTCCTTACTCGGTTAATATGTGGACCGAAGCTGAGTCTCGAGTCTAATAGGACGCCTAAGTATTTAACTGTCTTTTCCCAGGGGATTGGACGATCGAATAACTCAATGGTGGGGAGGCGCGGCGTTATGCGCCGCGAGAAGTACATGGCTGCACTTTTGATGGGGTTGAACTCGATCCTCCATTTCCGAAACCAGTTCCCGAGGGTTCGGGCTGCGGGTTGGAGGCGTTTAGAGATAGTGTCTGGATTACGTTCAGACACATAGAGGAAATTATAGTCTGCGAAGAGGGCGAGTTCGGCGCCGCAGGTGTGCGGTATGTCGTTCGTGAAAAGGGTGTAGAGCTCGGGACCTAGGACTGAGCCTTGTGGTACGCCGGCTAGGATGGGATGTGGTTCGGATCGCACCCCCTTGACGCGGTAGCGGAAGGTTCGACTGCGTAAGAAATCTCGTATGATGAGTACGAGGCGATCTGGCACACCGAGTCCGTATAACTTGTATACGAGCCCGTTGTGCCAGACCTTGTCGAACGCTTTTGCCACGTCGAAGAAGAGCGCTCCGGTATGAAGCCCGCGTATGAAGCGGGATTGAATGTGCTCCGTTATGCGATGCACCTGCTGGGTACATGAGTGTTTGGCTCGGAATCCAAACTGCTCGTGAATGGGTATCCCTCGAGACTGCATGAAGTCTCTTAAGCGGGCGAGAAGTAGGCGTTCGTATATCTTGCCTAGAGCCTTGAGGAGGCTTATAGGCCGATATGCGGTGGGATCGGACAAGGGCAGGAGGCTTTATTGTTCCTACATATTAGTAGCTTGATACATTTTTGTTACAGGTCTTCATAGTCTTTATAGCACTATAGATCTATAAAAATATTAATGACATATACTGTCATCATCATCATAATCATAATATCAGCCTATCAACAGTCAACTAAAAGTAGTCAACTGCTGAACATAGGCCTCCCCCATAGATTCCCACAAAATTTTGTACTTTTGCCAAGCTTGGCAGGCGGGTTAGCAACCACAGTTTATTTATTCTGATGTTCAAGGAAGATGCTGCTGCCCATCTTCTTGGTTTAATTTCCCTTTGTCGACTTTTACGACACCCACGGGATGGGATGGGGTGGTAGATTTTCTTAAGCCGCTACCACACGGATAACATATACTGTATAGTTTAATACCATTATTTTTTATATCTTGGCATTTTACGGACCCCTGACCTGGATGAGGATAGATGCGAGACTTCTGAGTAACTGAAATTTATTTCTGTCTTACTAATATCAATGCCTGTAAATCTCAAGGCAACCGATAGACAATGAAATTCATATTCAAAGTATATTCGAGATTAATATTGTACTGAGAATGTAATTTAGCACTTAACGATAAATTTACACTCCACCTGGCATGGGGGATAGGTGATCTGTATTTGATTACTCTGTGTTTCACCCGTGACGACTGTGGCCTAGTGGTTACAGTATCAGTTTTCTACGCCGAGGGCCCTGGCTTTAAATCCTATATAGAGCTAACTTTAGTATAAAACAGTAATTGTTGGTTTTTAGGGGTCTGGTTATGCTGTGAGTAATCACAGGATACTGCATCCTAGCCTAGGCCTTATCGCATGAGCGTTACATCCAGCACAGAGAGATAAAGACGAGTGAGTGTATTTGTGACACTGTATACGCAGCTGTTTGTGGCACTATATTATCTCGTGCATAGTTGATAACTACCAATACTATTTCATTCGTTTTCAGGGGACGTTGTCCAGCGGAACAGCGAGCGTGAGCACCGTCTCACATCAGCAGCTACGTTATTCTTCGTGTTCGCTTTCGATGACGCAGTAAAAGCCATAATACTTTTTGTATTACACCCATAAAAAAATAACTTCCGACAATATTCAGAAGTTGTCACTGTGGTCGGAAATCGGCCCAGAATACGAACTTTTGTGTATTATAGCGAAATTCTACAATTTTCATAAATATGTCATTTTTTTAAACATATATTTACAAACTTCGTAGTATGTCGGTTTTTTTTTGTGTTTTGTGGAAGTGGGAATGTTAAGTCTATTAAGCTAAACTGAAGTAAAAGTAAATTAACAGCCTACAAATGTCCCTGCTGAGCACAGGCCTCCTCTCATTTCTGAGAGGGTTTTGGAACCGTGGTAGTGGTTACTGGTGGTAGGATTCCTATGTAGGAATCGGTCTAGGTAGGTACCACCCCAGAGCCTGTTATTCTGTCGTAAAGCAGTAGTGTGCAAACATTACTGTGTTTCGGTTTGAAGGGCACTGTGAGCTAGCGTAATCACTG
This sequence comes from Luehdorfia chinensis, assembly GCA_019845155.1. NCBI lineage: Eukaryota > Metazoa > Arthropoda > Insecta > Lepidoptera > Papilionidae > Luehdorfia > Luehdorfia chinensis. The sequence goes on along the minus strand of JAHVAK010000003.1, from coordinate 6,753,567 downwards.
GGCATATGAGACTTAAGAACCTATGTCTCAGGGTGATGGGCACAGTGTAGTGTCACACAGAAATTTTCGGAGTGGCACAGCATTTGTTATGGGCAGACGTTGCACCTACCATCAGGTGAACGATTAGCTCGTTTCATCACTTTATGCAATAAAAAAAAGACCGACATGCTTCTCCATTGCGTGTTGGCTGGTTGGGACTTCACGTGTATTCGAAATGTTTTTAATTGTCAGACATGCAGGTTTCCTCACAGTATTGTTCGCTGAGCACATTATATATCAGCTCTTAAAATAACAATTTTAATATCAATATATTTTTTTTAAAACGATGCTCTGCGCTAGTATTTCTCTGGTAAGTGTGTTTTACATACATTTCACATGTACTACACAACCAGACCGGAAAACCAACATCTTGTGTTCGTGAACAATTAGGTACGGCTGAGATGCGAACCCGAGACCTAACCAGGCTACGCGGTCGTCGTATACGATATAAAAGTATCCGATGAAGCTGTAAAAGCCGAGAAGGCTAACAGCAATTACATCACCGAAAATATATATACGATATAAACATTGAAGCAATCGTTTTATCTGTTGTGTGGTACGACAAAGTCTCCGTCAATCGATACCCGATGCTCAGTCGTCGCGAAATAATATTTCTTTCTGGGAAAGTCGGAGTGCGTGCGTGATTGTTTGAACGTACGCACGCGTCAACTGACAACTATGACGGTAAAGGGAAAATTGGAAACAATTCCATCACATTAACTGAATGTGTAAATGGGCATAAAGAAGGATAAACAACGTAAAATCATGTTGAATAAGTGTGCGGCTTATAAAAAAAAGCGCGTGTAACTTAGTACATGTGTCCGGAGTGAAACTTATTAGAAATTTCATAAAAATAAATAAACATGAATTAACATAAATATTCATCATCACCGTTACTTGCAAACTACTGCTTCAAGGCAAAATAACTGGCCCTGGGGTGGTACCTACCTAGACGGAAGCCTGAATAGGAATTCTACCAGCCATTAGAGACGTCTATAGCCGTATTGTTTTTTTTTTATAGGAAAAAGTGACGTGACATGCACAACGTTTACCTGATAGTAAGTGCAACGTCTGCTTATGACAGATGCAGTGTCACCCAGAACTTATATGTGTATATGTGTGTGAATTTATATGTGGCAATATATATTATATGTGGCACCACACTGCGCTCTTACCCTGAGACATCCGTTCTTAAGTCCCATATGCCCAGTAATTATGCTAGGTGTCCACACTTGGCAGGCAGGCTGGCACGCTAAATACCAGCTATCGTAAATTAGACGTTGCTTCTCGTCACTGTCTTTTGAGATGACGATTTTCCTGATATTTTTTAGTTTACTTTTACGACACACGGGATGACACTGCTGACAGATTCTTTTATACAACCACGACAATAACTGGTAGTAGAATTCCTATGCAGGAATCCATCTAAGTAGTAGTGTATAAACATTACTCTGATTCGGTCTTAAAGGCACTGATAATTACTGTTATTATTAAGCGTATGAGACTTAAGAACTAATGTATTAAGGTGATGAGTGCAGTGTGTTGCCACACACAACACTGGGTGACACAGTGTTTGTAGTGTGCAGACGTTGCACTTAGCATCAAGTGTCGGTGTTGTCTACCAGGTGGACTTTAGAGGCCCGTTTGTCACTGTACTTATATCAAAAACGCTTAAAATCAAAGACCACAATGATAAAGCGCCTCAGTATAGTCTGCATGGGAAGTACTTTAACATACATTTATACCGCAGGTTTTGCTTGTAACTTGAACAGCGTGATAGGGGAATGTTGCGATGTGGTAGATGATGTAGCGACTCAAAAAAAGGAAATGCTTAGATGGTTTGGACACGTAAAGAGAGTGAGCGAAAGAAGATTGACGAAACAGTTTTATGAGGTGAGTGTGAATGGGCAAGATGGTAAGGGAGACGTAGGCGAACGTATCACGATCAGATCAAAAGCTTGTGTGAAAACGATCATAAAAGTAGAAGAACCGAAAAATGTATGTCAGGATCGTAGCAAGTGGAAAGATATGGTCTGCCCCTATGGGAAAATGGTGTGTATGTATGTATCTACTACTTGAAAGAAAGAATTCTCAAACATAATAAAAAAACTAGAACTTACAGTCTCAGTACTTTGCCATTGACGTTTGTTAAAACAGTTTTAGTAGAAATAAGAATATTTTAGACATATAAAGTTTAAAAATGGCGTAACCTTTGCACTCTACAAACTTTAAGTCAAACAAAACATTTACATCTTAAGCTACCTTCCTTTTAAAGGCTTTAAGCGAAAGTTATTTGAAAGTCCTGACATTGTAAAACCTAATACTATTACAAAAGTTTGAGAGAAGAATTGCCTGTATGGTTAGATAATCACCTCGCCTTCTATCATTAAATTTCTTGTGGTTTCCTATGGCATTGGTACAGTCAATGGTCAAAAGGATATTACTATTATTTATTTTCAATTTTTTAACCTTTATTGTATTAACTTAAAGTTATGCAAGAAAAGGGGAATACCATGCTGTCAGCGTCATCTGCTTTTAACTCAAACTTTGTGTGAAATATTGTAGTGATTGACTAAAAGTCTAAAGACATTAAATTACAATATACTTAATATTGTGTATATGATCAGCTATACGAAAAAAGCCCACACATTATATACTTATATTGGCAGCAAGCAAGTAAATGTTATATTTAAAATAATTAATAATTATTTTTGAATTATTGTGTATAAAAATCTCTTAAAACAGCTCATATTTGATGTTTTTCGATGAGACGTTCTAGAAGGTAGCCGATATGGATGAATAGTCGATAAAGCCAGTGCATTTCACTGGCTTAAAATAAACACTCACATCTTAAGATGATGACGAACGTAAAAAACTGTCTTGAGTTAATGAAAAAAAAGGAAAATACAGAAATGTATGCTGAACTTTAAAGGGAGAAGTTACATCATTTAAAAAGGATATACCTACAACAAACAGAATGCTACGGTGACGCCTCTGTTGTATCATGAGTAATAAAAGACGAATAAAATTGTTGGGAAGATGCCTGTGAATAAGATCTGTATGACGTTTTTATCAAAATAAAAAGAAATGTCTTGTCTGCGATTTTCGATTAGCAGAATAAAAAAAATTAAGCTAAGGTTTTTATTTGAACACAGAATATATATAATCACAAAATTTTTCATTATTCTTGTTACGCTCCTGTTTGTTAAAATAGTCATAGTAATTTACATAAACATGGCTTAGTTACTTAGTTCTATGTAATTACTGAATTTATATATATATAGAATATATCTGGAACTTTTTTAATCCATTTAAACTATCGGCAGAATGAACGGTGATGAATAAAATTTTAATCACTAGCTGATGACGACGATTTCGGTAAATATGCCGTAGAAACTATTTGATTTTCCGGCATAAAAAGTATCGTAATTCCGTCTCCAGGATGCAAGCTATCTCTGTGCCAAATTTACTTAGGATCATTTCCGCCTTTGAACCGTGAAAATGTAACAAAAACACAGAGGAACAGAGAGAGTTACTTTCGCATTTTTGATATATGGATACTTGCTATGTACGCGGCTGTACTGTTTACATTTTAGTAAACGGTGTCTAATGCAAGTTTAACGACCCATCGCTATACACTTTTGTTTTTACGTCCGCACGTCTGTCTTGCCTTAGCCGAGACGTAGTAAACTTTTTAATAGTGTTTTTATTACAACCACGTCGCGTATTAATGATTGCGTTCAAACCTTAAAAGGTTTCGTCTCAAGAACCTAAGATAAAGTTAAAAATGGACTGTAACTGTTGTAGCTGTCGACTGAGAATTCCCCCAAAACCAGAGCTAAAAACTTTTGTGGCTGAAATGATGATGATGATGATGATTGCAACATCATTTCATTTAATTATTTTGAAGCTATACGTTTCCGATAGTTTGGAGATGTGCATATAAAATTATCCGAGCTCTGTAATAATTCACGTTATTTATCAACATCTATTTAGAGACAAGAAATATACATATGTCCTACTTATGATCACGTGCTGCTTGTGGAGGCTGGTCGGCTTAATTTTACAATACACTTATGTATATCTATAGTCGTCTTAAAAAAATATCAAAGCGTGTCGTCGTCCGTTCCTTTTTCATTTGTGGAAACAGTCGTAAACTTTTTTTTCAGTGAATAGTTATAACATATTTATATTTTATTTTGTATGCATAATATTATCGTGCGAGATGAGTTGCAGCTGTGCAGCTCAAAAAATGGAATGAAAAGCACAGTACCTTGTGACTTTCGGCGTCTACTCCTTCACGGCGTCTGCTTCCGCGTATGCGTTGAACTTCTTACATCTATACTAATAATATAAAGCTGAGGATTGTTTAGTTAAACGCGCTAATCTCAGGAACCACTGGTTGTAATTGAAAAAATCTTTTAGTGTTGGATAGCTCATTTATCGAGGAAGGTTATATAACGTCACGCTACGACCCTTATAGCGACTTCATGAAATTAAACGGCGAGTAAAACCGTGGAGCACAGCCAGTTTAATATATTCACAAATATAATAATTCCAGTTAATGTATAATTTTAGTATAAGTAGCAATATATAAGCCGTGGTAGCTCAGGGGCCTGGTGCTCGCCTTTAATTTCATAGTACGCGAGTAACCTGGGTTCGATCCCCGGTGCCAGTACCTCTAAATTTGTTCTACAATTTTAAGTGCTGATTTACCACGTGCTTAGCGGTGAAGGAAAACATCGCGAGGAAACCTGCATCTCCGAGGAATAGAAATATTTTAAAGATATGTGAAGTCCGCCAACCCGCATTGGAGCAGCGTGGCGGACTATTCTCAGCTCCAAAACCCTCTCAGAAATGAGAGGAGGCCTATGCTCAGCAGTGGGACATTTATAGACTGTTACTTTACTTTACTTTTTTAGCAATCTTCAAGTAGCAAGACTTCAAAATTTCTATCAATAGTAAGATGGTAGTTCACTTTTAATGATCATTTGCTGGACTGATAGATGCAAAACGAAAAGTACAGTTTTGGTCTAGCGTTAATTTTTTTCAATCACTACATTTTCTTGAGCACTTACTGCACAATAGTTAATAAATATTAAACAGATCTAACTTAACTCGAAGTATTTTATTATTTTACTCAAAATATTACACTAATTAATAGAAACACAACCAACACTTTTCGAGTTTTCTTAAATTGATTTCTAACTGGCTGATGCCCGCGACTTTGTCCGCGTGGATATTGATTTTTTAAATATCCCGTAGGAACTATTTTATTTTGGGGGGTAAAAAGTCCTATGTAAGTAATCCTATAAATAATCCGTCTCCAGAATGATGAAGATGAAATGCTATCTCTGTGCCAAATTTCGTTAAGGTCTGTTCTGTGGTTAAATCGTGATAAGGTAACAAACAGACAGAGGCACAGAGATAATTATTTTCGCATTTATAATATTATTCTTCGTGTTCGCTTTTGATGACGCAGTAAAAGCCATAATACTTTTTGTATTACACCCATAAAAAAATAACTTCCGACAATATTCAGAAGTTGTCACTGTGGTCGGAAATCGGCCCAGAATACGAACTTTTGTGTATTATAGCGAAATTCTACAATTTTCATAAATATGTAATTTTTTTTAAACATATATTTACAAACTTCGTAGTACGTCGGTTTTTTTGGGTTTTGTGGAAGTGGGAATGTTTGTCTATTAAGCTAAACTGAAGTAAAAGTAAATTAACAGCCTACAAATGTCCCTGCTGAGCACAGGCCTCCTCTCATTTCTGAGAGGGTTTTGGAACCGTGGTAGTGGTTACTGGTGGTAGGATTCCTATGTAGGAATCCGTCTAGGTAGGTACCACCCCAGGGCCTCTTATTCTGCCGTAAAGCAGTAGTGTGCAAACATTACTGTGTTTCGGTTTGAAGGGCACTGTGAGCTAGCGTAATCACTGGGCATATGAGACTTAAGAACCTATGTCTCAGGGTGATGGGCACAGTGTAGTGTCACACAGAAATTTTCGGAGTGGCACAGCATTTGTTATGGGCAGACGTTGCACCTACCATCAGGTGAACGATTAGCTCGTTTCATCACTTTATGCAATAAAAAAAAGACCGACATGCTTCTCCATTGCGTGTTGGCTGGTTGGGACTTCACGTGTATTCGAAATGTTTTTAATTGTCAGACATGCAGGTTTCCTCACAGTATTGTTCGCTGAGCACATTATATATCAGCTCTTAAAATAACAATTTTAATATCAATATATTTTTTTTAAAACGATGCTCTGCGCTAGTATTTCTCTGGTAAGTGTGTTTTACATACATTTCACATGTACTACACAACCAGACCGGAAAACCAACATCTTGTGTTCGTGAACAATTAGGTACGGCTGAGATGCGAACCCGAGACCTAACCAGGCTACGCGGTCGTCGTATACGATATAAAAGTATCCGATGAAGCTGTAAAAGCCGAGAAGGCTAACAGCAATTACATCACCGAAAATATATATACGATATAAACATTGAAGCAATCGTTTTATCTGTTGTGTGGTACGACAAAGTCTCCGTCAATCGATACCCGATGCTCAGTCGTCGCGAAATAATATTTCTTTCTGGGAAAGTCGGAGTGCGTGCGTGATTGTTTGAACGTACGCACGCGTCAACTGACAACTATGACGGTAAAGGGAAAATTGGAAACAATTCCATCACATTAACTGAATGTGTAAATGGGCATAAAGAAGGATAAACAACGTAAAATCATGTTGAATAAGTGTGCGGCTTATAAAAAAAAGCGCGTGTAACTTAGTACATGTGTCCGGAGTGAAACTTATTAGAAATTTCATAAAAATAAATAAACATGAATTAACATAAATATTCATCATCACCGTTACTTGCAAACTACTGCTTCAAGGCAAAATAACTGGCCCTGGGGTGGTACCTACCTAGACGGAAGCCTGAATAGGAATTCTACCAGCCATTAGAGACGTCTATAGCCGTATTGTTTTTTTTTTATAGGAAAAAGTGACGTGACATGCACAACGTTTACCTGATAGTAAGTGCAACGTCTGCTTATGACAGATGCAGTGTCACCCAGAACTTATATGTGTATATGTGTGTGAATTTATATGTGGCAATATATATTATATGTGGCACCACACTGCGCTCTTACCCTGAGACATCCGTTCTTAAGTCCCATATGCCCAGTAATTATGCTAGGTGTCCACACTTGGCAGGCAGGCTGGCACGCTAAATACCAGCTATCGTAAATTAGACGTTGCTTCTCGTCACTGTCTTTTGAGATGACGATTTTCCTGATATTTTTTAGTTTACTTTTACGACACACGGGATGACACTGCTGACAGATTCTTTTATACAACCACGACAATAACTGGTAGTAGAATTCCTATGCAGGAATCCATCTAAGTAGTAGTGTATAAACATTACTCTGATTCGGTCTTAAAGGCACTGATAATTACTGTTATTATTAAGCGTATGAGACTTAAGAACTAATGTATTAAGGTGATGAGTGCAGTGTGTTGCCACACACAACACTGGGTGACACAGTGTTTGTAGTGTGCAGACGTTGCACTTAGCATCAAGTGTCGGTGTTGTCTACCAGGTGGACTTTAGAGGCCCGTTTGTCACTGTACTTATATCAAAAACGCTTAAAATCAAAGACCACAATGATAAAGCGCCTCAGTATAGTCTGCATGGGAAGTACTTTAACATACATTTATACCGCAGGTTTTGCTTGTAACTTGAACAGCGTGATAGGGGAATGTTGCGATGTGGTAGATGATGTAGCGACTCAAAAAAAGGAAATGCTTAGATGGTTTGGACACGTAAAGAGAGTGAGCGAAAGAAGATTGACGAAACAGTTTTATGAGGTGAGTGTGAATGGGCAAGATGGTAAGGGAGACGTAGGCGAACGTATCACGATCAGATCAAAAGCTTGTGTGAAAACGATCATAAAAGTAGAAGAACCGAAAAATGTATGTCAGGATCGTAGCAAGTGGAAAGATATGGTCTGCCCCTATGGGAAAATGGTGTGTATGTATGTATCTACTACTTGAAAGAAAGAATTCTCAAACATAATAAAAAAAATAGAAATACAGTCTCAGTCTTGCCATTGACGTGTAAAACAGTTTAGTAGAAATAAGAATATTTTAGACATATAAAGTTTAAAAATGGCGTAACCTTTGCACTCTAACAAATTTAAGTCAAACAACATTTACATCTTCAGCTTACATTCCCTTTTAAAGGCTTTAAGCGAAATGTTATTTGAAAAGTCCTGGACACTTGTAAAATCCAATAACTATAAAACGTTTGAGAGAACGAATGCCTGTATGGTAGATTTAATCACCTCGCCTTCTATCCTTAAATTTCTTGTGTGTTTCCTATTGGACATTGGTACAGTCACTGTCAAAAGACTATCTATTATTTATTTATCAATTTAAACCTTTATTGTATTAACTTTAAAGTTATGCTAACGAAAAGGGGAATCCATGCTAGTCAGCGTCATCTGCCTTTAAACTCAAACTTTTGTGAAATATTGTAGTTGATGAATAAAATGCTAAAGACATTAAATTACAATATACTTAATATTGTGTATATGATCAGCTATACGAAAAAAGCCCACACATTATATACTTATATTGGCAGCAAGCAAGTAAATGTTATATTTAAAATAATTAATAATTATTTTTGAATTATTGTGTATAAAAATCTCTTAAAACAGCTCATATTTGATGTTTTTCGATGAGACGTTCTAGAAGGTAGCCGATATGGATGAATAGTCGATAAAGCCAGTGCATTTCACTGGCTTAAAATAAACACTCACATCTTAAGATGATGACGAACGTAAAAAACTGTCTTGAGTTAATGAAAAAAAAGGAAAATACAGAAATGTATGCTGAACTTTAAAGGGAGAAGTTACATCATTTAAAAAGGATATACCTACAACAAACAGAATGCTACGGTGACGCCTCTGTTGTATCATGAGTAATAAAAGACGAATAAAATTGTTGGGAAGATGCCTGTGAATAAGATCTGTATGACGTTTTTATCAAAATAAAAAGAAATGTCTTGTCTGCGATTTTCGATTAGCAGAATAAAAAAAATTAAGCTAAGGTTTTTATTTGAACACAGAATATATATAATCACAAAATTTTTCATTATTCTTGTTACGCTCCTGTTTGTTAAAATAGTCATAGTAATTTACATAAACATGGCTTAGTTACTTAGTTCTATGTAATTACTGAATTTATATATATATAGAATATATCTGGAACTTTTTTAATCCATTTAAACTATCGGCAGAATGAACGGTGATGAATAAAATTTTAATCACTAGCTGATGACGACGATTTCGGTAAATATGCCGTAGAAACTATTTGATTTTCCGGCATAAAAAGTATCGTAATTCCGTCTCCAGGATGCAAGCTATCTCTGTGCCAAATTTACTTAGGATCATTTCCGCCTTTGAACCGTGAAAATGTAACAAAAACACAGAGGAACAGAGAGAGTTACTTTCGCATTTTTGATATATGGATACTTGCTATGTACGCGGCTGTACTGTTTACATTTTAGTAAACGGTGTCTAATGCAAGTTTAACGACCCATCGCTATACACTTTTGTTTTTACGTCCGCACGTCTGTCTTGCCTTAGCCGAGACGTAGTAAACTTTTTAATAGTGTTTTTATTACAACCACGTCGCGTATTAATGATTGCGTTCAAACCTTAAAAGGTTTCGTCTCAAGAACCTAAGATAAAGTTAAAAATGGACTGTAACTGTTGTAGCTGTCGACTGAGAATTCCCCCAAAACCAGAGCTAAAAACTTTTGTGGCTGAAATGATGATGATGATGATGATTGCAACATCATTTCATTTAATTATTTTGAAGCTATACGTTTCCGATAGTTTGGAGATGTGCATATAAAATTATCCGAGCTCTGTAATAATTCACGTTATTTATCAACATCTATTTAGAGACAAGAAATATACATATGTCCTACTTATGATCACGTGCTGCTTGTGGAGGCTGGTCGGCTTAATTTTACAATACACTTATGTATATCTATAGTCGTCTTAAAAAAATATCAAAGCGTGTCGTCGTCCGTTCCTTTTTCATTTGTGGAAACAGTCGTAAACTTTTTTTTCAGTGAATAGTTATAACATATTTATATTTTATTTTGTATGCATAATATTATCGTGCGAGATGAGTTGCAGCTGTGCAGCTCAAAAAATGGAATGAAAAGCACAGTACCTTGTGACTTTCGGCGTCTACTCCTTCACGGCGTCTGCTTCCGCGTATGCGTTGAACTTCTTACATCTATACTAATAATATAAAGCTGAGGATTGTTTAGTTAAACGCGCTAATCTCAGGAACCACTGGTTGTAATTGAAAAAATCTTTTAGTGTTGGATAGCTCATTTATCGAGGAAGGTTATATAACGTCACGCTACGACCCTTATAGCGACTTCATGAAATTAAACGGCGAGTAAAACCGTGGAGCACAGCCAGTTTAATATATTCACAAATATAATAATTCCAGTTAATGTATAATTTTAGTATAAGTAGCAATATATAAGCCGTGGTAGCTCAGGGGCCTGGTGCTCGCCTTTAATTTCATAGTACGCGAGTAACCTGGGTTCGATCCCCGGTGCCAGTACCTCTAAATTTGTTCTACAATTTTAAGTGCTGATTTACCACGTGCTTAGCGGTGAAGGAAAACATCGCGAGGAAACCTGCATCTCCGAGGAATAGAAATATTTTAAAGATATGTGAAGTCCGCCAACCCGCATTGGAGCAGCGTGGCGGACTATTCTCAGCTCCAAAACCCTCTCAGAAATGAGAGGAGGCCTATGCTCAGCAGTGGGACATTTATAGACTGTTACTTTACTTTACTTTTTTAGCAATCTTCAAGTAGCAAGACTTCAAAATTTCTATCAATAGTAAGATGGTAGTTCACTTTTAATGATCATTTGCTGGACTGATAGATGCAAAACGAAAAGTACAGTTTTGGTCTAGCGTTAATTTTTTTCAATCACTACATTTTCTTGAGCACTTACTGCACAATAGTTAATAAATATTAAACAGATCTAACTTAACTCGAAGTATTTTATTATTTTACTCAAAATATTACACTAATTAATAGAAACACAACCAACACTTTTCGAGTTTTCTTAAATTGATTTCTAACTGGCTGATGCCCGCGACTTTGTCCGCGTGGATATTGATTTTTTAAATATCCCGTAGGAACTATTTTATTTTGGGGGGTAAAAAGTCCTATGTAAGTAATCCTATAAATAATCCGTCTCCAGAATGATGAAGATGAAATGCTATCTCTGTGCCAAATTTCGTTAAGGTCTGTTCTGTGGTTAAATCGTGATAAGGTAACAAACAGACAGAGGCACAGAGATAATTATTTTCGCATTTATAATATTATTCTTCGTGTTCGCTTTTGATGACGCAGTAAAAGCCATAATACTTTTTGTATTACACCCATAAAAAAATAACTTCCGACAATATTCAGAAGTTGTCACTGTGGTCGGAAATCGGCCCAGAATACGAACTTTTGTGTATTATAGCGAAATTCTACAATTTTCATAAATATGTAATTTTTTTTAAACATATATTTACAAACTTCGTAGTACGTCGGTTTTTTTTGGGTTTTGTGGAAGTGGGAATGTTTGTCTATTAAGCTAAACTGAAGTAAAAGTAAATTAACAGCCTACAAATGTCCCTGCTGAGCACAGGCCTCCTCTCATTTCTGAGAGGGTTTTGGAACCGTGGTAGTGGTTACTGGTGGTAGGATTCCTATGTAGGAATCCGTCTAGGTAGGTACCACCCCAGGGCCTCTTATTCTGCCGTAAAGCAGTAGTGTGCAAACATTACTGTGTTTCGGTTTGAAGGGCACTGTGAGCTAGCGTAATCACTGGGCATATGAGACTTAAGAACCTATGTCTCAGGGTGATGGGCACAGTGTAGTGTCACACAGAAATTTTCGGAGTGGCACAGCATTTGTTATGGGCAGACGTTGCACCTACCATCAGGTGAACGATTAGCTCGTTTCATCACTTTATGCAATAAAAAAAAGACCGACATGCTTCTCCATTGCGTGTTGGCTGGTTGGGACTTCACGTGTATTCGAAATGTTTTTAATTGTCAGACATGCAGGTTTCCTCACAGTATTGTTCGCTGAGCACATTATATATCAGCTCTTAAAATAACAATTTTAATATCAATATATTTTTTTTAAAACGATGCTCTGCGCTAGTATTTCTCTGGTAAGTGTGTTTTACATACATTTCACATGTACTACACAACCAGACCGGAAAACCAACATCTTGTGTTCGTGAACAATTAGGTACGGCTGAGATGCGAACCCGAGACCTAACCAGGCTACGCGGTCGTCGTATACGATATAAAAGTATCCGATGAAGCTGTAAAAGCCGAGAAGGCTAACAGCAATTACATCACCGAAAATATATATACGATATAAACATTGAAGCAATCGTTTTATCTGTTGTGTGGTACGACAAAGTCTCCGTCAATCGATACCCGATGCTCAGTCGTCGCGAAATAATATTTCTTTCTGGGAAAGTCGGAGTGCGTGCGTGATTGTTTGAACGTACGCACGCGTCAACTGACAACTATGACGGTAAAGGGAAAATTGGAAACAATTCCATCACATTAACTGAATGTGTAAATGGGCATAAAGAAGGATAAACAACGTAAAATCATGTTGAATAAGTGTGCGGCTTATAAAAAAAAGCGCGTGTAACTTAGTACATGTGTCCGGAGTGAAACTTATTAGAAATTTCATAAAAATAAATAAACATGAATTAACATAAATATTCATCATCACCGTTACTTGCAAACTACTGCTTCAAGGCAAAATAACTGGCCCTGGGGTGGTACCTACCTAGACGGAAGCCTGAATAGGAATTCTACCAGCCATTAGAGACGTCTATAGCCGTATTGTTTTTTTTTTATAGGAAAAAGTGACGTGACATGCACAACGTTTACCTGATAGTAAGTGCAACGTCTGCTTATGACAGATGCAGTGTCACCCAGAACTTATATGTGTATATGTGTGTGAATTTATATGTGGCAATATATATTATATGTGGCACCACACTGCGCTCTTACCCTGAGACATCCGTTCTTAAGTCCCATATGCCCAGTAATTATGCTAGGTGTCCACACTTGGCAGGCAGGCTGGCACGCTAAATACCAGCTATCGTAAATTAGACGTTGCTTCTCGTCACTGTCTTTTGAGATGACGATTTTCCTGATATTTTTTAGTTTACTTTTACGACACACGGGATGACACTGCTGACAGATTCTTTTATACAACCACGACAATAACTGGTAGTAGAATTCCTATGCAGGAATCCATCTAAGTAGTAGTGTATAAACATTACTCTGATTCGGTCTTAAAGGCACTGATAATTACTGTTATTATTAAGCGTATGAGACTTAAGAACTAATGTATTAAGGTGATGAGTGCAGTGTGTTGCCACACACAACACTGGGTGACACAGTGTTTGTAGTGTGCAGACGTTGCACTTAGCATCAAGTGTCGGTGTTGTCTACCAGGTGGACTTTAGAGGCCCGTTTGTCACTGTACTTATATCAAAAACGCTTAAAATCAAAGACCACAATGATAAAGCGCCTCAGTATAGTCTGCATGGGAAGTACTTTAACATACATTTATACCGCAGGTTTTGCTTGTAACTTGAACAGCGTGATAGGGGAATGTTGCGATGTGGTAGATGATGTAGCGACTCAAAAAAAGGAAATGCTTAGATGGTTTGGACACGTAAAGAGAGTGAGCGAAAGAAGATTGACGAAACAGTTTTATGAGGTGAGTGTGAATGGGCAAGATGGTAAGGGAGACGTAGGCGAACGTATCACGATCAGATCAAAAGCTTGTGTGAAAACGATCATAAAAGTAGAAGAACCGAAAAATGTATGTCAGGATCGTAGCAAGTGGAAAGATATGGTCTGCCCCTATGGGAAAATGGTGTGTATGTATGTATCTACTACTTGAAAGAAAGAATTCTCAAACATAATAAAAAAAATAGAAATACAGTCTCAGTCTTGCCATTGACGTGTAAAACAGTTTAGTAGAAATAAGAATATTTTAGACATATAAAGTTTAAAAATGGCGTAACCTTTGCACTCTAACAAATTTAAGTCAAACAACATTTACATCTTCAGCTTACATTCCCTTTTAAAGGCTTTAAGCGAAATGTTATTTGAAAAGTCCTGGACACTTGTAAAATCCAATAACTATAAAACGTTTGAGAGAACGAATGCCTGTATGGTAGATTTAATCACCTCGCCTTCTATCCTTAAATTTCTTGTGTGTTTCCTATTGGACATTGGTACAGTCACTGTCAAAAGACTATCTATTATTTATTTATCAATTTAAACCTTTATTGTATTAACTTTAAAGTTATGCTAACGAAAAGGGGAATCCATGCTAGTCAGCGTCATCTGCCTTTAAACTCAAACTTTTGTGAAATATTGTAGTTGATGAATAAAATGCTAAAGACATTAAATTACAATATACTTAATATTGTGTATATGATCAGCTATACGAAAAAAGCCCACACATTATATACTTATATTGGCAGCAAGCAAGTAAATGTTATATTTAAAATAATTAATAATTATTTTTGAATTATTGTGTATAAAAATCTCTTAAAACAGCTCATATTTGATGTTTTTCGATGAGACGTTCTAGAAGGTAGCCGATATGGATGAATAGTCGATAAAGCCAGTGCATTTCACTGGCTTAAAATAAACACTCACATCTTAAGATGATGACGAACGTAAAAAACTGTCTTGAGTTAATGAAAAAAAAGGAAAATACAGAAATGTATGCTGAACTTTAAAGGGAGAAGTTACATCATTTAAAAAGGATATACCTACAACAAACAGAATGCTACGGTGACGCCTCTGTTGTATCATGAGTAATAAAAGACGAATAAAATTGTTGGGAAGATGCCTGTGAATAAGATCTGTATGACGTTTTTATCAAAATAAAAAGAAATGTCTTGTCTGCGATTTTCGATTAGCAGAATAAAAAAAATTAAGCTAAGGTTTTTATTTGAACACAGAATATATATAATCACAAAATTTTTCATTATTCTTGTTACGCTCCTGTTTGTTAAAATAGTCATAGTAATTTACATAAACATGGCTTAGTTACTTAGTTCTATGTAATTACTGAATTTATATATATATAGAATATATCTGGAACTTTTTTAATCCATTTAAACTATCGGCAGAATGAACGGTGATGAATAAAATTTTAATCACTAGCTGATGACGACGATTTCGGTAAATATGCCGTAGAAACTATTTGATTTTCCGGCATAAAAAGTATCGTAATTCCGTCTCCAGGATGCAAGCTATCTCTGTGCCAAATTTACTTAGGATCATTTCCGCCTTTGAACCGTGAAAATGTAACAAAAACACAGAGGAACAGAGAGAGTTACTTTCGCATTTTTGATATATGGATACTTGCTATGTACGCGGCTGTACTGTTTACATTTTAGTAAACGGTGTCTAATGCAAGTTTAACGACCCATCGCTATACACTTTTGTTTTTACGTCCGCACGTCTGTCTTGCCTTAGCCGAGACGTAGTAAACTTTTTAATAGTGTTTTTATTACAACCACGTCGCGTATTAATGATTGCGTTCAAACCTTAAAAGGTTTCGTCTCAAGAACCTAAGATAAAGTTAAAAATGGACTGTAACTGTTGTAGCTGTCGACTGAGAATTCCCCCAAAACCAGAGCTAAAAACTTTTGTGGCTGAAATGATGATGATGATGATGATTGCAACATCATTTCATTTAATTATTTTGAAGCTATACGTTTCCGATAGTTTGGAGATGTGCATATAAAATTATCCGAGCTCTGTAATAATTCACGTTATTTATCAACATCTATTTAGAGACAAGAAATATACATATGTCCTACTTATGATCACGTGCTGCTTGTGGAGGCTGGTCGGCTTAATTTTACAATACACTTATGTATATCTATAGTCGTCTTAAAAAAATATCAAAGCGTGTCGTCGTCCGTTCCTTTTTCATTTGTGGAAACAGTCGTAAACTTTTTTTTCAGTGAATAGTTATAACATATTTATATTTTATTTTGTATGCATAATATTATCGTGCGAGATGAGTTGCAGCTGTGCAGCTCAAAAAATGGAATGAAAAGCACAGTACCTTGTGACTTTCGGCGTCTACTCCTTCACGGCGTCTGCTTCCGCGTATGCGTTGAACTTCTTACATCTATACTAATAATATAAAGCTGAGGATTGTTTAGTTAAACGCGCTAATCTCAGGAACCACTGGTTGTAATTGAAAAAATCTTTTAGTGTTGGATAGCTCATTTATCGAGGAAGGTTATATAACGTCACGCTACGACCCTTATAGCGACTTCATGAAATTAAACGGCGAGTAAAACCGTGGAGCACAGCCAGTTTAATATATTCACAAATATAATAATTCCAGTTAATGTATAATTTTAGTATAAGTAGCAATATATAAGCCGTGGTAGCTCAGGGGCCTGGTGCTCGCCTTTAATTTCATAGTACGCGAGTAACCTGGGTTCGATCCCCGGTGCCAGTACCTCTAAATTTGTTCTACAATTTTAAGTGCTGATTTACCACGTGCTTAGCGGTGAAGGAAAACATCGCGAGGAAACCTGCATCTCCGAGGAATAGAAATATTTTAAAGATATGTGAAGTCCGCCAACCCGCATTGGAGCAGCGTGGCGGACTATTCTCAGCTCCAAAACCCTCTCAGAAATGAGAGGAGGCCTATGCTCAGCAGTGGGACATTTATAGACTGTTACTTTACTTTACTTTTTTAGCAATCTTCAAGTAGCAAGACTTCAAAATTTCTATCAATAGTAAGATGGTAGTTCACTTTTAATGATCATTTGCTGGACTGATAGATGCAAAACGAAAAGTACAGTTTTGGTCTAGCGTTAATTTTTTTCAATCACTACATTTTCTTGAGCACTTACTGCACAATAGTTAATAAATATTAAACAGATCTAACTTAACTCGAAGTATTTTATTATTTTACTCAAAATATTACACTAATTAATAGAAACACAACCAACACTTTTCGAGTTTTCTTAAATTGATTTCTAACTGGCTGATGCCCGCGACTTTGTCCGCGTGGATATTGATTTTTTAAATATCCCGTAGGAACTATTTTATTTTGGGGGGTAAAAAGTCCTATGTAAGTAATCCTATAAATAATCCGTCTCCAGAATGATGAAGATGAAATGCTATCTCTGTGCCAAATTTCGTTAAGGTCTGTTCTGTGGTTAAATCGTGATAAGGTAACAAACAGACAGAGGCACAGAGATAATTATTTTCGCATTTATAATATTAGTATGACTGTATTTAATACAGATAAAATAAAACTTACGTAATTAGTTTTGCCTTTTCTTCTCCATCCTCATAAGGAAACGGTGGTCAAAACTGCGTTAATTCGTTAGTCAAAACGAAAGTCATATTCCTGCCTTTGAAGAATAAATAATTATCGTTTCAGTTTAATATAGAGATATACCCGAAAACACATAGTCCGTGCGTTGCACTTACAGATGTTACAAATGTGAACTTCACCTGGGATTCGAACCCCCGTCTCAGATTACAGCTACGCTAACCGCTGAGCCACGTTAACATTATACCTTGTCACAAGCATCAAGCAGTACCACAAAATTACAGACTTTTTAGCTTTAACATTCACTAAAGGTTGTAAAGTACAATGGATGATATAAAAAATCTTGTTTAGTTTCTACACAATAACGGTTCGAGAAGGTCAAAAAAAATTTCCTGATTGAGTTAGCAATGAAAAAAGTTATTTGTTACAGACCGTTTTTCCGCAGTATTTTTTTTTCGAACGACTGCAAAGTGCATTAACAACCAAATTGTTCAATTTAATGGCACAACACTGTGTATATTTGACAGCCTCGGATCTACCATTTTTCCGAACCGGGGCAAAAACTTGTCATTGGCGCTCGTTTCCAGCATTTCAGCATTTGAATTCATTACATTTATTTGAAGTTTTTAAATTCATTTTCAGCATAAAAACTTCGAAAAACTTCATATGAATTTGGCACCCATTGAATTGCCACGTGGACCCGGTTCGCAAACGAAATTCATTGTAGACTTTTATTTGACAGATAAAACATATTTACATATTTATATAAAAAAAACTAGTAAACTACATGCAAAATACCGATTTTATTATTCAGCTCTTTGTGATATTACGATTGCACATAAACATTTCTTTTTTGCTAATTTAGTAGCATCCGTGCCGTCTTGTCTCGGCTTTAGAGAATTTGCCACCAATCCCGTGGGTGTCATGTGCTATCATTCGGCTCGGTTGGTGCAGTGGCTTAACAATTAGCTTCTGCGCTATGGGTCGCGTGTTTGATAAAACCATAGCAAGACATTTACATAATATGTTAAAAATTATTTAAAAAAGAATGCTCCGTAGCCAAGTCATTACAATTAAGCAATAAAATAAAGAAACCGTCGGATAAAATCGTCGCCGTGTAATAGCTGCTTAAGAGAATCTGCCTACCCCATCTCATCATGTGGGTGTCGTGAAAGTCGACAGAGGGAAAATAAAAACCAGGAGATGGTTAGCAGCATCTTCCGGTAAAATCTGAATAAATAAACTGCGGTTGCCAACCTGCTTGCCAAGCGTGGCAACTATGGCAAAATCCCTCCAAAATGAGAGCTACTAACTTTTGTGGCAATCTATGTGTGGGGCCTATGTTCAGCAGTGGCATAAAAATGTCTTGGAGTATTCATTAACAGTGAAGCTGGAAGTGAGTTAAGGCCATCTGACCAAGATGTTGCTGCAGCTTTCGAAAAGTATTTTACTGAAATTCCATTTTTAACAACCAAATCATTAAATTCTTCTCCTACTGCCGCTGAGTCATTACTCCAACAAAATGTAAGTTCTTGTACAATAAATTTTAAATTTCATATGGTAGATTCTAATGATATTTTAAATATTTTAAGACTATTGATTGTAAAAGAACCGCAGATCTATGGGGTATATCCGTTGAAAGTCAGAACATCTACTATAGATATATAATTGCACCTCAACCATAATTTTTAATTCTATTATTGAATTTAGTGTGTATCCTGATTTGTTATCAAAACTATGTACTACTACATTGGTTTAATGTTAAACATTTGCTTTTAAATGGCAATAAAACAAGATGTATTAAATTCACAACACCAAATATTAAAAGATTACATGTAAATGTGCTTGTGAATGGGGAAGAGTTGAGCCTTGTGGATACTACTGTTTTTCTTGGAATAACTCTTGACGCAAAACTTCAATGGAGCCCCCATATATTTTATGCTGTAAAAAGATTAGAAACTTAAGTAACGTTGAAACTGCCAGATTGGTTTATTTTAGTTATTTCCATAGCATAATATCATATGGTATTTTGTTATAGGGAAATACGACTTATGTAGAAGTGATTTTTGTTTTGCAAAAGAGGGCCGTAAGTGCTATTTATAATCTTGGCTCTAAAGTGAGACACTTTACACACTAGAGACAAATAATAAAAAATCGTAACATTGGTCTCTCAATGTGTTTATGAAAACGTTTTGTATTGTATTGTATACAAAAACATAAAACAGTTTACTAAGAAAGTATGGTCATAATATAAATACCAAGAATAAGCACAAATTAATAATGCTAGTTACTCGACTTCACAGAGTCAGTAACTCTTTTAATAATAAAAACTCATTTAGTCAATCCAGCACAATGTTACATGCGACAAAAAAGAAAATGTAACACAATAGAAAAACTATTACCGTAAACCTATAGTAAATTAAAAAAAAATGCGATTCTGTATCGTTATGGTTTCAGCTCAGCATGTTGGCAATAAAGCCCACGCTGGTATTCTGCTGACACCTCTAGGTACCTTCCGTGTATCTATGGCAGAATTTACTATGCAGTTCATAACGCAATCACCTATTGACAGAATATAACAAGAAGATATATAATACATGGAATAAAATTAAATACTAGGACAAGACATTATACAATACATACATACATAAGATCACGACTGTATCCCATAAGGGGTAGTCAGAGACTGGGCACTCACTGCAAAAACAGATGACTGCCACAGTTCACATTTCACCAAAACAATATAATGCACTTGGTGTGATAGGTGGTGAGCCCATCGCCACCATGCGCTGTTGGGTGCACAGTGCAGTTTAATTCCTTACTCGCCTTTTACGAGATCCATTGGATGAGATGGAGTGGTAGTATTCCTTTAACGAGCCGCCACCACACGGCTAATTATACAATATATCAAGATAATAAGATAATATATTTATTTACGATTATTATTTAATGTATTTAACACACAGCAGACGCTTTAATCATTTGTCCGAGTTTTCATTATAAAATACTTTCATTTTATTTTCAAATGCGCATTCGTTTCGCAAGAATGTAACGGGCGGTGAAATATTGCTCCAACACTTGGCTGCTGCATATCAGAAGCTACCTCGAAACGCTGCTAATCTGTCTGTGTGGCGAGTTGTTGATAGCGGTGCCGAGCCTCACAACGCCTTCCCTGATCAATCCACTCTAGTTTGCGTTCTACTCGTAAGTACCTGGATGTATGGTGTTTTATTATATCAAAAAGTAGAGACGCTAAATGGAGTCTCCTGCGATGCTTCAATTCAAAATATTATGCTTATTGAGGAAATGCGTTACGTCGCTCCACGGTGGTATCGTAAAGCAGAAACGTGCACTGGCATTTTGTGCACGTTGAATTAGTTTTTTCCTTCCGTGCATATATACGAGGACCATATATTACGTCTTTTATGGGGCAATGTACAACGAAATCCCAGAAAGTTCACAAATTCTTTCAATCAAAAATTTCAATTTTTTTATTAAACAAAGACTTTATAAAAAGGGTATCATAAAATTAATAAAAACATGGATGAGGATGACTCCTGGGAATGAAGTGATCTCTGTAATTGTATATTATTTTTAAAATTACTAAGATAAAAAAAAAACGTTTGCCCGCTGGGTTTCTTGCTGGTTCCTCTCAGAACAGGAGCTTTTTCGCGAAATAGTGTAGTTTAAAAAAAATAAGTTCAATAAGAATAATGCAATTATCTACATTAAATAAAAAATATTTTATCGATTCTTGCAAATAATAGTAGTAATAGTTTGTATGCCCTACAAATAGTATTTACGGGTCCGTCCCTCTGCAATAAAATAATAAAAAATGCATGCTCATACGGAGAGCCGTGGGTAGCCTTTAATTTCATAGTTCGCGAGTGACCTGAGACCTCTAAAATTATTATGAAATTTTAAGAGTGACTTACTGCACGTGTTCATCGGTGGAGGAAAACATCATTAGGAAACCTGCTTTTCTTTGGAATAGAAATATTTCGAGGACATGTGAAGTCCGCCAATCTGCATTGATGCAGCTGGTTGGACACCTCCGAGCTCCAAAGCCCTCTCGAAAAAATGATAGGAGGCCTGTGTTGAGCATTTATTGGCCGCTACTTTACTTGTATTTACTCATACTTAATAAATAATTCACACCCTAAATGTTTGAAAAGTGTGAATGATTAATTATATTTCAGTTCAAACGAACTTTCCCAAGGCGTGTTAAAGATAACAGGCTATTTGCAAAACATTACTAAATTAATCAGTCACATACATTAACAAATATTTAATGCTTTGTATTTACTAAATAATATTTGTTAAGACTCTCACAACAATAATGTAACAGATAGTGTTGTTGGTTAATGCTTGGTTTTAACGTGAATGGGCTAGTAGATAAAGTTTTCGACTAACATAAGAGATAAGATAATACGAGGGGTGATCCAAAAGTAATGATAATCAGTTATTTCTAGTGCACACAAAAATACAAAAAAATTTCAGTCACTTACTCAGTTAACCACTAGTTCAGGGAAAAAAAATCATATAAATAGGCCACGATTCCCGGGAGCTACATTCATTTGAATACGGACTGTCAAGGAGTGAACATCAAAATGGAAAAACACGAAATCAGAGCTGTCATTAAATACCTCTGCTTGAAAAAAATGTCTACCAAAGACATACACAGCGACTTGGTGGAAACATTAGGGGACTCTTCTCCTCCATATTCCACAGTTGCACGCTGGGCTAAGGAGTTTAAGTTGGGAAGAACATCGACGGAAGACGAACACCGCGAAGGACGCCCATCGACGTCCCTCACTGAAGAAAATGTGAAAAAAGTTGAAGAAGTTGTATTGGAAGATCGAAGAGTGACTATCAGGCATGTAGCTGAGGTCACAGGGATCTCATATGGCAGCATTCAAAGAATCCTTGCGAACGAATTGCATATGAGAAAGGTCTCCGCGCGTTGGGTACCGAAAATGTTAAACGACGAGCAAAAGAAGAAACGAGTCGACATGTCAAGAGCAAATCTCGAAAAGTTCCAGGCAGACAAGGATAATTTTTTGTCACGTTTTGTGACCATGGACGAGACCTGGATCCACCATTTTGATCCTGAAACAAAACAACAATCGATGACATGGAAACGATCCGATGAACCGACGCCGAAGAAATTCAAAGTGTCAAGCTCAGCAGGGAAGGTTATGGCGTCTGTTTTTTGGGACGCTGAAGGAATAATCATGGTGGACTACTTGGAAAAGGGGGCCACTATTACAGGCTCCTACTATGCAGAACAAATAAGAAGATTGCGGGAGGCTATTAAGGAGAAAAGGCGAGGCAAACTGCGGGCTGGAGTGCTGTTCCATCAAGACAACGCACCGGTTCACAAAGCTGCAATTGCCATGGCTGCCATTCAGGAAGCGGGCTTTGAGCTGGTGGAACACCCCCCCTATTCACCAGATCTAGCCCCCAGCGACTTCTATCTCTTTCCACGACTCAAGGAACACCTCCGAGGCAAGAAATTTGACGATGATAGCGACGTGATGGCCGCGGTTGAGGACTTTTTTGAGAGTCAAGATAAAGATTTTTTTTCTAAGGGAATTTTAGGATTAGAAAAGAGATGGACTAAATGTATAGACTTGCTAGGAGACTATGTTGAGAAATAAATTTATTTATTTATTTTATTCATTGTGTTTATTATTGATTATCATTACTTTTGGATCACCCCTCTAAGTTTCCCATTTGCTCATGTTTAATAGGAAATAAAAGTATTTAATTTTTATTTCAATCGCTTTGTTATTCTTTATTATTGTTATTCTTGATTGATATCATAAAAATAACGGAAACAAAATTAATCTCCTAAGATCCGCATGCAAAATATTTTTCTATCCTTTATTATAATGGATTTCCTCGTAACGCCTGATTCTATTTACTTATTAATAACTGTCACATGTACTAAGTTGAACGCGCTCTTTTTTATTTATTTAATGTTTAGATTGTAAGTGGTCCACCTTTATCCATCCTAGATGCAGATCCAATCTGGAGATGCCTTTACTGTGGAATGTCACCGGCTCTCTTCACTCACCCTATTTTCAGATCTCCCCTGTTTCTTCTTTCTTTACTATTATATATTTCTTATATTCTTCTATATTTCTTATATACTTCTTCACAAATCTTATTTTTATCCTAGATATTCTAGGATAAAAATAAGATTTGTGTTAACGAGCGGAAATCTTTACTAAGTTATTCCGACATAAATATCATCATTATATAAGCCCGTCACAAGTCCACTGCTAAAAATAGGCCACTCCGATAGACTGCCACATAACACTAATGTAGGGGGTCGCCCTATCTGGTTGGTTCTTCGATCTATATGGTCAGCCCATATGCATTTCGGATTGCTGAACCTTAGGGACATGACGGTAACTGTAGTTCTGTGGCGGATATTATAATTACGGATTCTGTCTCGCAGAGTAACACCGCGCAAAGCGTTTTCCACAGCTTGCTGAGCGACTTTGATCTTTCTCATGCGGCTTGCAGTGGAAGATCACGCCTCGGTTCCGAGCGACATTATTGGCAACATTCACTGGTTGAATACTTTTGTTTAAGGAGTTAGAGGTCCCACATTTTAAGATTACTAAACCTAATCTAACCAAATGTATAAAAAAAAAGATATATATAAAAAGATTTTACTGGCATTTCCTGTAGTCGACTTTTACAAAAACCTCGGAACAAAATAGAATAATGTATTAAATACTCATGCTGACACTAGACGATAAGTTCCTCAAGTCACATTCGCCTTCGATCCAACAACAAAAAAATTACTCTACGTGAACATCATTAGAGAACAATCATTATATTATTACATTAGGAATGCACTTTCCTAAAAAAATCACGGTCCTACGAAGCCAGCATACCTGCATATCGCAATTACGCTTTATTTTACCAATAATTTTCATTGGATAAATTATGTTTTGTGGGTCCAATTTACGTTTAATCTATGATACTCGATATCTGCACTTAAAAGTGCTATGAAAGTGCACCTGACTCGTCCATGATGCGCGCGCCCCTTTTTATAGACAGGTCTACGATTGATTATGGCTCCTAGGCACTAACAACTTTCCTGCAGGTTTCCTTTTACATTGAGGTGATATGAAGATTTCTGCAGTCGATGAGTGAAAGGATAACATGTTCACGAGCTTATTTTTACAATCAATCAAGGTTACAGTAATTGAAACGACTGCATAGAGTTTGTAAATTAAGTTGGCTGTATATCCTTTCAGAATTGTTATACCTGATAAAAAGCGATGTTCATAGATAGAAAAATTGCGTAAGAATTTTTATAGCTTAAGTTGAACCAGAAATGGCCAAAGCCATTGACCACATATTTGCTTTACACAGCATTTTATTTTACAAATCATTAGGTGGTAAGTCTTTACCTGTTAATGTTACTAGGTCCGAGACTACGCTTATTTAACATTTATAAAATAACATTTGTCTAAAAATATTACTTAAAATGCATTAACTATAACCATCTGTTGTTGAAAAGAATTACTAAACATTTAATACGCCATCTAGCGTCAAGAAGACTTACTAGCTGTACTGTAATAGGTGTTACTATTGATTCCCTATACTTAGAATAGATGGCAATGTATTACAACAAAAATATATATAAATATATAATAATATTTGTATATATATATATAAAATGAGTAATGAGTATTTGTTTTTTGATCGTTTTTTTTAAAACCACCAAAAATAATAATTAAAAAGCTGTAGGTACCCCGGATTAACTCTGACATACGGACATCTGTCACCTGGGTGCTGTAAAGCGCTCGAAATGTTTAAAGTTTTATGCTTTTACGCCATTTTAAATTGTTGTTATAGATTGCAGTATTTAGACTTTTTTACACGATGGAATTTATAACTGAAACGTCATTACCAATTGAAAGTATGTTAAAAATTGATACTATTATAAGAAACATGAGTACTCATATAATAATTTCTTATATTACACATTTAATAAAAAGATATATTACAGATTTTATCGCGTTTCATTTTTGAACTATTTATATCTCTGTCTTTATAAATTGTTTAAAACAGTACGAGCACTCATAAACATCGATAAACATAGATGAATACACTATTTAATAATTAATAGTTATTTTAATGCTTGTTAGTTGCAGAAGTAAACTTTGGTGAAATTTCAAAAAGAAACTGTTAAAGGAAGTTTACTTTAAATAACAAAGGGAGTTTTAATCAAAGACATGCCAATCGAGCAATTATTAAATTGATCTCTGTGCGAATAACTTCGAACTTGAACTGAATAACACATTTTTATTCATTGGCGCCGAGTTCTAATTCGCCCATGATAGCACAAATACATGTAACATTCATTAAAAATCAATAATTAGCGTTAGTAATGTAACTGGTAAATTGGACATACTCTATACGAGCTGCGGTGTCCGAGTGGTTAAGGAGATGGACTTGAAATCCATTGGGTTCTACCCGCACAGGTTCGAATCCTGTCCGCAGCGTTTATTTTTTATTAATATTGTATTCAAAATATTTAATTCAATATCTTTAAATGTGTTTCCACGTTGTATAATTTAGTACAAAATGTTGATACTATTTA
Organism: Luehdorfia chinensis; assembly: GCA_019845155.1. NCBI lineage: Eukaryota > Metazoa > Arthropoda > Insecta > Lepidoptera > Papilionidae > Luehdorfia > Luehdorfia chinensis. Next base: position 6,727,424 of record JAHVAK010000003.1, on the reverse strand, counting down.
AAACCAAATAAAACAATTCCTAAAATCGCAAATTTCAAATAATATGTTTATACTAAAGCGTTGGTTAATATTTTTGTTATTATACCCATATGTGGACTTCTTATTCATAAACTATTAACTACAGTTAGTCGTATCTATTTAATTCTTGAAGAAATCCTATGATCATGATTTTTTTTCTTTGGGACATGGTAAAAATATCGAGAATTTGAGACATATAAACCTACATCACTAATTGTAGCTTCATTACGATTTTTTTTAAATATACTTAAAAAAAAGATTTCCTTCGAGCCGGATTTGAACCAGCGACCTATGGATGTCCCCATTTTTAGTCATTCTACAGTCCACCGCTCTACCAACTGAGCTATCGAAGGTTGTTTTAATTTGTTGAAATTATGATATTAATTCCACAGCATTATATGAGTCCTACATTTTTTTCTAATTCTACTTTTTGCATCCGCCATGTTATGAATAAACTTTTAAGTTTCCTTTTTGTCTTATACATTAATCCACTATTTATTTACGTATTTTTAAAATTTAATATCTCAAACATCCCTTTAGTCGGACGGTTCCACTGCTGCTGGGGCCTTTGCAATAACAGCTACGCTTTTTAAGTGGATTGAAGAATGACGCATTTTGCATTAATTAGTCTTAGAATTGGTGTAACTACCGAAAATAATGTTTGTCTCACGATTAAGAGACTTTAATAGTCTAAACTTTAAGGGACTATTACTCCTTAGGAATGATTTGCTATATTAATAAGCAAATCTAAGTAGTTGTTTAAATAATCCTTAAACGTCTCATAGTGCGGCATTGTCTTGAATATAAGAAGTGGTTATCCCTGCCATCTATCGGAGACCATGTAAATTACCTGGGCTTTCTTTTAGTCAACTTTTACAATTTTCGACACCCACGATACAAAACGGAGAGATGAATTTCAATCCGGCAAAGCTGTGAAAGCCTTCGGGTTAACGGTGACAATCAGTTCTAAAAAAAAGATGAATTCTCTGATACACACAGTTTGCAGTGGCAGCATAAGTCCAGCGCAGTCGAGATTCCGACAGTATTCGGTAGTTGTCGCCCTGGTCGGAATTCGGCCAGGAGGACATCGCGCATCAAAGAATGCTACCGGGAAGTAGCAGCATAGCGCTTTAGCAATTCGTGTGATGAGCAGCGAGAGCTCAAGTCCTTCAACGAAGCATTCCACCGTTGTCTTTAGGGAGAACAAAGCACCGACATTAGGAATATTCTAGATTGATGTGTTTGCCGTTTCCAGTAACCACTGATTACTTATTATCAAATGCACGTTTTTCAGCCTCACTCTCAAAAAAGCGGTATTTATTATAATAGATGGCGCTCATCTTTCTTATTCGGCAACTCACCCGCGATTCGTCTGGTATTGCGGATGTTCATGGGCGGCGGTGATCACTTAACGTCAGGCCCGCCGCTAGCTGTTTGAGCGCTCGTGTGCAATAACGATTATGCCACCCCCTGTGCAACTACGACTAGCTACGCTGAACTTGCCAGAAAGGCTCTTTAGTGTTGTCTCATAATTGTGTGGAAAAGAAATGAAATACATTTCATTGAAATATTAAATTTTAAATATTACTTAGTTTTGTTTATGCGTCGTGCAAGTACAAACAGAGATCGAAGCTCTGTGGGGATTGTATAATTACGACAGTCCTGTCATAGAGCACGACTATGTGCATTCATACACACATATAGTCACGTCTTTTTCCAGTATAAGGGGTAGGCAGAGGCTACACATGTATCCCCCGCGGGAAACGAGACGTGACTGGTAGAGAACCACGTACCGCCCTTCGGTACGCGTAAAAAAGGAATTTTGATTCTCCGTTGTGTTCCCACAGACAGTATAGTGACAGCATTGCATATTATAGTGTCAATTAGGTAGAAAAGTGGTAGATGCTATTCTTCTCTGCCGGACACCTATCGGCTCACAATTATGGTAGGATACCTATGCAGGAATCCGTCTAGGTAGGTACTAGCCCAGGGCCAGTTATTCTGCCTTGAAGCAGTACTGTGCTTCGGTCTCCCCAAGACCTATATCCTGCAGTGGATTGAAGATGGTGATGATGACGCTGGCAAAAGATAGACCTAGAAAGCGGAAATTCTGTACGCTAGGCAGGGGGGTGATAACGTAGTGCTGATATAGTAAAGCTGTTCCATATTAAAAGACCTATATGGGTGCCTTTTCTAACGGTCATGCACAAAATGTAGGTGGGGAAATTCGGAGCAAAAGTAAGTTAAGTGTATACTGGTGGTAGGATTCCTTTGCAAGAATCACTAGTTCACTACCGAACGTAGCCCCCCCCCCCCCCCCATAGATTGCCAAAAAAGTATCTAGCTCTCATTTTGGGGATTTTTTTGCCATAGTAGCCACGCTTGGCAAATAAGTTGGCTTTCAGATGTTCTAGGCTGCTGCCCATCTTCTAGTTTCCATTTTTCCACTGTCGACCTTTACGATACCCACAGGATGACATGGAGTGGTAGATTACCTGAGACCACCACCACACGGCACGCCACAGTGCCAGTTATGCTGCCGCCAAGCAGTAGTGTGCAACTTACGGGACTTAAGAACTAGTGTACCAGTGTGACGAGCGCAGTGTGATACCACACAACAATGTTCTGGTTGACACAGCAACTGTAATGAACAGATCTTGCATTTAGCATCATGTTAGCGTGCCCATTTCATCACTTTCATACATAAAATAAAATAATAACTTTTATAACTTCTACACTCCACCAAGCTCTAATAAACCGCAATGTCACAAACCAATATATGGACACAAAAAAAAGTTCATAATAAAAATAATTTAATACTCTCATATTAAAAATAGAGAACCATTGCTACGTTGTTGGAATCATAAATAATGAATACAGTATATACTGAGAAGTTGGAACTTTCATAATAAAATTACTAATACAAGTATTGGATATAAAAACAAACAATCTAACAGCAGGCATACAAACCGGTAAATTATTGCAGTACAAACTATAAATAGTACTTTGTTATTTAATGGCCGATAAACACAACTCGGTCGATTCCTTCTGAACACATTACTATGTCGTCGTAAAATTATAATAGGTCTGTGATAATATTAGATACGCACAACTATACACAATACAAATACGCCACAACACACAAAATCACGATTGTTGCTGGGTTTTTTTTAATAGGATTCGCGGCAAACGAGCAAGCGGCTCATCTGTTGGTAACTGATCACCGGTGCCCATGAAGATCCGCAGTACCAGAGGTTTCGGGTGCGTTGTCCTTGAGAAATGAGTAGGCTCGTTTCTCAAAGTAAACGAAATCCTAAAATCTATAGTGAAATGCTCGAGATACTGTCACCAATTTCAATATTTACCGGTAGTGGGATCCCTGTACAGTGTACAGGAATGGACCTACTCAGGTGTCAACACAGTACCAGTTATTCTGGCGTCAAGTAATAGTGTCAACACCATTGTTACAAGGCATATGAAGACATTAAGAACCGATGTCTTACAATGGGAAAGGCAGTGTTTTACCCCACAGAGCTTTCCAATTTAATATTCGGGGTTCATTGCAAATGTTAGGCAGGAATTGCATAGATTATAGATGGAGGACTAAGTCTAGTACGTTTTAATGTCTGAAAAGAGTCCAAATATACGTGACCATCAACATTTATGTGAATTCTTATGTTTACATAAACAAATTCGCGACACAGCTTTCAGTGCTCAATTCATAATGTTATGTATCCAACAAATTTGCAAAATAACAATGGAGAAATACATTTTAGACTCCGCAATGAATAATTTATGTTGGAGGCTTCTATTTTGCACCGATCTATTTCTGCCAGCATCAATTTCTGCATGGCAACCACGGTTCAAGAGCGCTGACCCGCGTTGGTTTTCAAACATTCTTGCCGAAAATACCTTCTTCACTACAATAATACTACCAACAAATTTCCATTGATGCTTGACTCGTTAAGTTGGTCAGTTGTGACAAAAATTTTGCGAGTTTAATTTAAAATTTTAACGTCTTTTGCATTTTATGAATGTAACCCTAAAACACTAAATAAACACACATTCAGAAGAAATTCTTATGTGTGCAACATTACTCTCAAAAAAACTATACACTATCACTATTGAATTTTGAATTAATTTTACATTTTAGAAATTGAATTCGGTTTGAGAGTATGTGAGCACGGCAAGTCCCTAATTTTTAACAACAAAATATGATCCAGTTATTGGAATTTTAGGCTAATGTATTACGCAATAATTACCTCACTAGAATAATGCTAATCCTAAAGGTCATTTAGTTCATGATAGAGCTTCACGGTTCCTTTACGTAACGTGTCGAACCGTTATATTATTCTGTATAAAGTTGCCCATTTTTTTATTAGCCCATCCTAAGACCGTACTTAGGCACATTGACGTCATCAGCATCGTAGCACAGCCGCTGAAGCCTCTGCTATTGTCAAACACATATTTAATTACAAACGTGTGCAGTGCGGCACGCGTGATTAGCTTCTGAAAAAGACGTAAATACTCGTTTCAATTTAGGTGATTAACATCGCTACGTCATTAAAAATAAGTGATATATTCCTAAAGCATCAATTTCGAGATGTAACGTTTTCTAAAACAAGACTTAGAGTGAATTTCGGCCGATCCTGCTTTGTAGAGCGCATGCGCAAAGACTACTTTGCAAGCGCGTATTCGGTCAAAGTAAGGCGGCGCGCTGGCTAGCGCGCTCGCCTGCCGTTCGGCTTGAGCTTACCGCGTCAAATGAAATAACATAAGACATCAATAAAAGATGCCCATTCAAGTGTTAATTTAAATTGTGTGAGAGCGAAATATGTCAATTTATTTGTGTCTTTTATTTTGAATGCTTTATGAGAGCGCGATAAGTAACCGCTGTGTCTTCCTTTGTACGTTTCGCGTTTGACTGTTTGCAATTGTGCACTGATTGTTTTGATGAGGTGAGTAATAAGTTTAAGGGCGAAAGTCGTCCTTGGATAATGCCAAGTTGAACACACATGGACTGCAGGTCTCATGTGGCAAATTACTTCGCGTGACAACTTTCATAATTGTCGGCAAATCATTGCATTGTTTTGACGACCTCACATTTTATTGCATTTAATACTCGTAGGTGCAGCTTTTCATTGTTTAATTGCTGGGTAAACAATGATAATTTATAACAAAAATAAAAATTGTGGACCACTTGTAACCCTACAGTCACGTATTATTATGACCAATTTGCAAAAACGGTACCAAAACGTAATAAATGTTAAAAGAGACGATTAAGTAAAAATTGTTTTATTTAAATAAAAAATAAAGGTGTTTTAAAGCCTTCAAATAAGCATAAAGATCATTGAAGAAGAAACTTTTAAGTTAATTTTGGCTTATATAAGCAATACATGTTATTACTGCCAAATGACAAATCGATCCAGAAACTTCCAAAAAGAAGTACCTACTTTTTTTAAAAGTGATGCAGTTGAGGTTTTGTTCATTTTAGCACATGTTTACCGAAATAATAATTTCATTTTTGAATTATAAAAATATTGGTATGGAATAATTTGCAGACCTATGTCTGGAAATTATCTATCCTTCGTTTCATTGCTCTCCTATGAGAGAAATGAAACTAAGAATGATTGGTTCGTGGTATTACAACATAAATTGGTCGACGAGGATACCATTCTCCTTCAAATTTCTATGTGGCCCACACTAGAATTTCAACTGTATCGTGGGTGCGTTTTACAGATATAGATTGAAAATGCACAAAAACCCAGATTTTTAAAGTGGGTTATAAAAATATTTGCCCTTTGTGGTAACTAAACTCACAAATGAAAAGAGGTGCCAGATCGGGTAGTGATCTGTGGACGATGTCTCCGACCAGTAATCTCTAGTACTAGCACATACGAGTAGTATAGTAGTTATAGTACTTGTTTACTTCGCAGGTCCTGGCTTCGAATTCCAGCCAGAGACAACTTTTGTGCAAAAGTAATTGTTGGTTTTTGCATCAGGTTGGTTGTATTGTGATTGCCCCAATATCGCTACCACTGTATTTTTTATACAGGTGGAATAGTGGTGGTAGTGGTAGTAGGTTAGGTGTAGGTGGGTATCACCGCAGGGCCAGTTATTCGGCAATGAAGCAGTAGTGTGCCAATATTACTCTGTTTCGGTCTGAAGGGCAGGGCATATGAGACTTAAGAACTGATGTGTCAGGGTGACGGGAGCAGTGTAAAATATAATAACAGCCTATAAATTTCCCACTGCGACGCAGGCCTCCTCTAATTTCCGAGAGGGATTTGGAGCTAGGAAGAATCCGCCACGCTGCTCCAATGCAGGTAGGCGGACTTCACATGTCTTCAAAATATTTTTTATTTCTCAGACATGCAGGTTTCCTCGCGATGTTTTCCTTCACCGCCGAGCACGTGGTGTATCAGCACTAGCCGAGCCAGCCGCCGAGCAGGTGGTGCCGGCACCGGGAATCTACCCAAGTAGCCCCAGAGCTACTCTTGGGAGTATTGTGATGCCACATACAAATGTTTTGGGTGACATAGCTTTCGTTACAGGCAGACGTTGCACTTACCACCGGGTGAACGTTTTGTTCGCCTCGTCACTTTCTTAAAAAAAATCATCTAGACTGTAGCTCTACTTTTAGTGTCAAAAACGCTGGTTTTAAATATAAAATAAATATATTTTACACAGACGGTTTTCATCGAACAAATTGTTCACATAAAGAGAGACTAGAAAAAAAAACATTACATGCGTTACGTCAAAAATACGCGTCGTTATCAAACCCTGAAATATTTTACAACCGCATATATACATTTTTGCGTAAGAGCAATAAACATTGTCCTTATCCCGTATAAAGTGGCTTAAAAGACCCAAGACTTTCTACATCCCTTTTAATACAATTAAATTGCAAATTAACCATGTAAGGCTTATGTGGGTTACTTAGCCACTTAAAACGATATTAAATTAGTCCGATTTAATAAAATATAATAGTTTTTAATTACGTAAAACTTTTTCAAATCACAAAGATAATGTAAAAACATTTATATACTTTGTCCTGGCAAACTGAAAGTTGTATGAATCAGGCGTTTGTATCCTTGGCAAAGCAGATGGCGACATGTTATTTACCACAAGTTGCGATACAAGAATCCGTCTAGGAGGGAGGCGAGTTATTCCGTCGTAAATAGTAGTGTTCAAACATGTAGGGCGCAGTGTGGTGCCTCAAAGAAATGTTCTGGGTTGCACTTCCCTCCGTCAGTTGTTTTGTGGTAGTTTAGTCTTATTCTTCTTTAAAAAAAAACTTTGCAAGATGTCGCTTCCAGCTACTAAGAGAATCCTGTAGATCTGTTTTAACTTTAGCCCTACAAAAAACTTTTTCAAATTCCACGGCATTGCACTTTGTTCGGCAGATAGTGGTTACAGAAAGTATTGCCGCAACAACTATCTGCCTGTGTAGGAATCGAACCTGCGAACCTAAGAGCGGAAACCAATATCTTAGTCACTAAGTAAATGGTGTATTCTCCACCCTACGTTGGATTACTACATCGCATTTGACCTGACTGGGGAAATCCTATATGAACTTACGATAACAAATAGGACATAGGTAATAACTATACCTGGGTTCAACAAATAATGTTACTTATTGAAACTTGACTTTACTGGCAACCTTTTTACTTTACTGCAAATAACAGCAATACAAACTTAGAAATAACAAACACCGAAATAAAGACACAGAGCGGAGCAAAGCGGAGCGAGTCGAAATTAAAAATCTCTATTTGTATACTACTGAATAAAGGGAATACTTAAGCATTTGTTGGTGGTCTCATCAATAATTCCTTTGCCCGAAATGCTTTGCATTTATTAAGCGAAACTTTGTAATAAGAGAAGTCGATTATACGTCACTAGACATTTTGGTATATATAATTCTTGCCTATCTCAATAGGATTCTGCCAATGTCAAATCAGTTACGGGAGTGACAATAGATAATTCAAAATTTCGATATATAGTTGACTTTTACTGAAGATTTGCTGGACTGATGGAGACAAAACGAAAAGTACAATTTTGGTCTTAAATTGAATTTTTCAATCACAGTACAATTTCACAGGCACTTGCTGCATAACAAACTATCACTATTAAACATCAATACTCAAAATATGCACAGAAAATACAAAATTCAATTAAAACACTACCATCACTTTTCGTGTTGAAACCAAATGACCTCATGTTATTTTTATTGCATAATCACATCAATCCTAACGTCTAGGGTAGGTACCACCCCAGGGCCTAATCTTCTGCCGTGAAGCAGTAGTGTGCAAACATTACTGTGTTTCGGGTTGAAGGGCACTGTGAGCTAGCGTAATCACAGGGCATATGAGACTTAAGAACTGATGTCTCGGGGTGATGGGCACAGTGAGGTGCCACACAGAAATGTTCTGGGTGACACAGCATTTGTTATGGGCAGACGTTGCACTTACCATCAGGTGAACGTTTTGCTCGTTTCATCACTTTATACGAGTACAATAAAAAAATACTAATAGTTAGGGAAAAAGTTTTGATGGCTTTAAAAGGAAACATATTTTGTAAAATGTTGTTTCCAGCTATTTATCATTTGTTTTTCTTTCTGTCAAAATTAGTGCTTCATAGAAGAACTTCGATACTTTAGGTTGTTTAAACATTTTGTGACATTTTCATTTAGCCATTATAGATTTGTTTTTTTTTATAAATAACTTATAATATGTATAAAGCCAACAATATAAATATATATCTATTATCGCCCGCACACGCAGTGTCTCTATAATTTCATGTTATTTTCGGATTTATGTAAAAAAACTTATTACGTTTATAAACAAATATTTTACGTGCATACCAGCATTCTCAGTTCAATGTAAATACGCTATTCAGCTAGTAAAGTTAATTTAAAATGTAGCAGTCTGCGGGTTAAATATTTCTATTGTGGAGACTTCGTTTAATAACTTCGTCCGAGAAGCGAAGTTCACAAATAACGTTTGATATTCGTAGTGGGAAGTTATATAAAATTAACGAGTGTGTTATTTGTTAAGAATCAAAGCTTTCTTTTGAGTTCTCTGTTTTTTTTTATAGCAGAGGTGGCAAACGAGCAAACGCCTTACCTGATGTTGAGTGATCACCGCCGCCCATGAACATCCGCAATACCAAGGGAATCGCGGGTGCGTTGCTGGCCTTTGAGAAAGAAATAGGCCCTTTTCTAGAAGGTCCCTAATAATCATTTGTTTTTAATATATGTAAAATATTTTTATAATTTGTTTTATGAAATTGTTCTCGTTTTCAAAATGAACTAAAATGCATGTAGGTTTTTTACGGGTGTCCGATGCAGAGATCTGTAGATAGGCACCAGACTAGTTATTCTGCTGCGAAGTGTTTCGGTCACTAAGAGGTAGTGTAATTACTGGGCATATGAGACTTAAGAATTGGCGTCTCAGAATGACCAGCACAGTGTACAACAGCACGTCATACTACCAGTGATAGACGTTATGATACGGCAAATGCGCCCTTATTGGGTGCTGCCGTAGTAGTTAGATAGAGGATGTGAATCCACCATATCGTTTACTTTAAGATTTTAAGATACAGATAGCAATACTCAAGTAATTGTCAGGTCTGTTTGTCACACGTCTGCCGCTTATGTAAGTATAAGTATAAGTTTGCACCGTAGATTCCAATATACACGTTCTTGAGCCATTGGGGTCATCGACTATTCGCAAAACCGTCGGTTCTCTATCTAGTAAGGGGTTGTCCAAAACTAAGTTTTCTAGTATGAGGTTGCCACTCGAGAGCCTTTCTTCCCCAACGGTTATCGGGTAATTAAACTATGTCGTCTTTGACCATTAAAACTATGTCGGTTACGTATTCCTGAGGTCGTTTAGCGATTGATCATTCTCATACCGCTTGTGGAGAAGGACCGTGTCAGTGATGGTGAGGTAAAGATGTTACATTATATGTATGAGAAATAATGAATATTTAATGTAAAATTAACGCTACGCTGTTCGGTGTTATTTGACTTAATGCGACGTCACGTCGTGTCAGTAAATTTGCATATGTGCAATTCTTAATTCAAACAAAATTTTGACTAAATTAAAATTTAAATGAGCAAGAAAATTATAATCCCATCAAAAACATAAAAATGTATAAAATATATGCCAAGCATCGCAACCGTTATACCGTAAAATTTTGTGAGATCCCATGTAGCGCCAAGTCTGTAATTTTATTTCTTCGAATCGCCATTTTGACAGCTTTTTTATAAATTAAGTACATTTGTTAATTAATAACCAATATTTTAGGCCTCTCATTATTACTATTCTTTGTTTATATAAAAAATATCGTACCTAGGTAATAGCACAAGAACATTTCTGCGTAGATATTTCTTGTCAGTTCGCTAATAAGCTGATGTCAGGTAAGTACATAAGTTCATAATGGGTAATATTATTTTACTTTTGCCGTGCAATTATCAATTAACGATATTTTAATATAAACATGTCAAGTTATCTGACATAACTTTTGTATTTTATTTAAATTTCATAATGATTAGGTTTCATCAAAAGTAAATTAAAAAATGTTTAAGTTAAAATAAATAGTTTTATAATCAGTCCTTAAGTGTCTTTTTGGTTTGAAAGTGATCTCATTAGCCACATCTACCATTCAAGAGGTTATAGGCCCAGGAAAAGGAACAATTCAAAAGGAAACAATTGAAAAAGAAACAGTTGAAGAAGAAGTAACAATTGCCGGTATTGAAAATTAGAGTACAGAAACAAATTAAGTAGTTTGAGAAGAAACAATTGAAGATAGTGGAAGCGGCAGCGGATGTTCTGGAAACGCCGGAAGTGGATATGGAAACGGCGGTGGATCTGGTGGCTCAGGCAGTTATGGAGGTGGTTTTGGTTTTGAAAGTGGCAGCGGTGGCGGTGCAGGAGCAGGTAATGGTAATGGAGGTCATGCAAACAGTGGAGGCAGATCTGGTGGAAACGGTGGCAGTGGATACGGTGGTAAAATAGAGGAGGTTGTTATGTTTTTTAATGATGCTGATGAGGCGGATGAAGAGGAGACAGAAGTTGTTGGAGGTTGTTGATGTTTTTAATGATGCTGATGAAGCGGATGAAGAGGAAGCGGAGGTTGTTGCAGAGAGTGTGGGTCCAAGGAGGAGTCCACCGAGAAATAGGTCTTTGCCTGAGAAGTGTAGGGATTGTGTTGTGGATTTTTTGGCTGAGTTTGCACTTTTGACGTTTGAGGAAGCAGTTGACTACGGTGAAAAGGAGAAATGGTTGAAAGCTGTAGAGGAAGAGAAGTTTTTTTGGAGAGGAATGGCACATGGGAGTTGTTTGATGAAGGGAGAAAGCTGTAAACAAGCAAGTGGGTCTTTGCTAAGAAGTCGCTAGATTAGTAGTCAGAGGTTTTCAACAGAAATATAAAATGGACTATGAGGAAACCTATAGTCCTGTGGTGAACAGTACTTTGCTTAGAATTATTTTATCGATAGCAGCTCAGAAGAATTTAAAATTAAGACAATTTTGAAATTGAAATTAAGACTAACGGAATTTTTCAGTGAAACTTTTTACGGAATCTTTGATATGTCCTCTTTCTTTATTGTGTATTGTGTTTTTCTTGTATTTTTGTGGTTTTCATTATTATTAAGAGTTTAGGATTTTGTTGAGAGAGTGTGTTATTGTTGTTTTATGATTTGTGGTTTGTTGGTTGATAATTTCTTAATTTTGTGGGTGTTCTGTACTTGTCTTGGTATGATATGATGTATATGTCTTGATATGTTATGAAGTATATCTGAGATTAAGCGGGTATGTTGATTGGTAATCTGAGATTATACATACTCTTTTGATGTCAACTCTGATCTGTTTGGTTTATGTATTATGTTTGAATTGCTTTAAAATAAGGAATGTCAATTTTATTTGTTCAGATTGAATTTGTCATATTTTATCAATTCCGTAAAAATCACTTGAAGAAGTAACACTTGAAGAAGTAACATGTCAAGTTATCTGACATAACTTTTGTATTTTATTTAAATTTCATGATGATTAGGTTTCATCAAAAGTAAATTCAAAAATGTTTAAGTTAAAATAAATAGTTTTATAATCAGTCCTTAAGTGTCTTTTTGGTTTGAAAGTGATCCCATTAGCCACATCTACCATTCAAGAAAACAAAGACGTGTAGTAATGAGAGGTCCAAAATATACTCGAACAGCAATCGTTGCTTCACTTAACAAACACTGCAACACTTCGATAGTTGGAACACCGCTGAAGTGACACAGTGCCACCCAAATTTAGACGGAATCGAAGGCATTCTTGTAGCCAACGTCAGACAGCGTAGATTACACTCCTTGATCTTCTTTACAGTGTGGCCAAGTGTTTGTGGTAAAAGAGGGAATACTTGGACGCATTTTTGAAACCTGGCAGCGGTGCAAACATAGCGAGATGACTCCAATGAAATAATGAAGTGATAGGATATGATCTTGATTGTACGACCATATTTTCTGTCCACATCTCCGACAATTGTGAAATCTAAGTACGTCTATAGTCGCTATATATAAAGTAATAAGGTTCAATATTAATTAATGTCCATCAAACTGTTTCACCTTTTTTTTATTTGATAAAAGTGACGTAACGAGCAAAACGTTCACTCGATGGTTAGTGCAACGTCTACCCATAATAAATGCTGTGTCATCCAGAACAGGGTGACACCACAATGCGCCCGTCACCGTGAGACATCAGTTCTTAAGTCTCATATGCCCAGTGATTACTCTAGCTCTCAGTGCCCTTCAAACCGAAACACAGTAATGTTTGCACACTACTGCTTCACGGCAGAACAACTGGCCCTGGGGTGGTACCTACCTAGACGGATCCCTGCATAGGAATCCATACACCTGATACGACAATCTAAATTCATATTTGTTTCTTGTTCCTGTTGTCCTGTATTGGTCCTATCTACTCACGCGTATATATTTGAAGGACAACGTAGTTAACGTGAGATTTTCTGAAAGTGGTAGTTTCATTGAAGACTGCGCCTTAAATAGCTAAAGGTTTTTTCCAAAAAAAAACCGAAAATAGCAACAATACCGGTTTTCGGCTAACGCAATCCCAGTTATTTGAACTGCTACTATTCTTTCGACTATCTGATCAGTAGACTATCTGCTCGTTGGTCACTCTAACTGTAATAAAACAAAAAAGTTTCGGTTTGAAATGTGCTCATCATCATCATCATCATTGCAGCCTATCACTAGTCCACTGCTGCACATAGGCCCCCCCTATAGAGAGCCACAAAAAGTATGTAGCTCTCATTTAAGGGGGATTTTGCCATTATTGTCATGTTGGGCGGGTTGGCAACCGCAGTTTATTCGTTCAGATGCTCCAGAATGATGCTGCTGCTCATCTTCAGGTATTTATTTTCCTACTGTCGACTTTTACGACACCCACGTGATGAGATGGGGTGGTAGATCCAGCCAGCATAATTATAGAGCGTACAAGGCTTAGCATTCGATGTCTCATAGCGCTGAGGGCACAGCTACACTGAGTTTTCCAGTGCAAAGTTCTGGGTCACTCCGCAACTGTTATGGTCAGGCGTAGCGACCTGCTCTCGTCACTATCTACTATAACTATAAAACAAAAGAAAATTTATTTTATCTTTATCAAATTTAACATTTTTTTCATTTCATTTAACCAGTTAAAGAACAAATATTTTCAAATACATTCGTTCGAGACAATTTGTAAACAAACAAAGTTTGGTCGAACAGGCAAACTTTTGTCCAAACAAAACAAACATCATGCGTGAGTTCTGACGTTCTCTAAACTTTGTTCTGATTACATCGCCTACGCTTCGGGATTTGCAGACACGTTTCTGGATAACCACGTACGCGCCTTTAATATGTGGAATGTGCCGAAAGTAACGTATGGAGTCAAATACGTACGAATTTTAATAATTTTCATAATAGTGTTTTACAATGGTGTATATTGCCTAGTGTGGTAGTGGTGAAGGGTATGTAGTTGTTGTTCCCGGTGGTAGCTTTAGTTTGCTTGTGTTTGTTGTGCACGCTATTGTGTGAGGGCGGGCGGTGCTCTTCAAAAACTAGCTAATATACACTATTTTATATTTTGCATGCGGATTTTAGCAAATTAACTTTCTTTTCCTGTTTCCTATTATTGTTGTGTTCCACGTTACAGTTACTTATAAAAATTATATTTTAATACAGTAAATAGTAGCTCAGGGGCTAGGCGCTCGCTTTAAATTTCATACTACCTACGCGCGATACCTGTGTTCGATTCTCGGTGCCGGCACCACTAAACTTGTTAATTGCATTTTTAATTTCTGGTTTACCACGTGGTCGGCGATGAAGGAAAACATCGTGAGGAAACCTGCATGTCTGAGAAATAATAAATACTTTAAGTACATGTGATGTCCGCCAATCCGCATTGGAGCAGCGTGCGGACTCTTTCCGGCTCCAAAAACTTCTCAGAAATGAGAGGAGGCCTGTGCTCAGCAGAGGGACATTCATAGGCTATTACTAAAATATCAAAAATAATAAGTAGATAATTAGTACTGACGAAGAAGAAGCGCAATTTGAAAACAACTAACAGTAAATAAATATGTATAAATATTATTTATACATGTTTCTTGTATCGCTTGCTTTAATGAATATGGTATTATATATAAATTAAATGTAATTTTATCAAAAGTGTAGGTCGTTCTGTGATTTATATTTTTTAAGTTTGAACGTTATTGAGGTGAGTAATGATTCGTTGGCAACATTTTAAAATTCTGTAGCGACAATCTCTACACACGTAAACAAACGACTGACTATTATGTGATTGACAGTGTCAGAAAGAACGTAAATAATGAATTATTTATGTTATTCAATTCACACGTATTATAAATACATTTTAGATTTCTAGCGTCTTCTTCATAGAAAATTTAAATACCGACGCCAAATCTCACACTACTTCGTGCGCGCAATATGCTAAAACAAAGGTAACAAAAGGTAAAACAACGGGTACAAAGTTTTCTCTTCACATATTAATATATAGAAGATATAGGTTGGCAGATTGTGTTTGTATTCTTAATTTATTTTTGTGTATACCTTGTATGTTTTTATATAAAACACCTTTAATTGTAGCTTCTGTACCTATATAAAAACAGTGTAAACAATTTCTCAGAAGTGAATTATGTAAATTCTTGATGAGAATTAAAGTTCTTCTGAAACCGTATTAATGGGTCTTTTCGAAAGAGAATAAAATTAAAATAATAGGAGGAACAGTAGAAATCTCGTACTTTGGATTGAAACAAAAAAAACTAAGTTTCGACATGTACATAAAAACTATATTGTTCCATATTCAAAATTTTGTGGGTATTTCTAATTTTTTTTTTAATCTGTCGTACAAAAGTAGCACAAACAGCTAGTAAAATACGAGTAACACTGACTGAACAGACTACGACTAAAGAATGCACTGTTTGTTTTTGGTTTAACGCTTCCCATTTTTGACATGCAAAAAAGTGACGAGGAAGGCCAGACACTACGATTAAAAATGAAGAACTATTCACAGTAATGTCATCAATTATTCACAGTATGTTGACATCATACTGTCATTTACTGATGGTTGGATACCTATACCTATGCAGATAGGTACCACCCCGGTTATTCTGGGTGACACAGCATTTGTTATGGGCCGACTTTGCACTTGCCATCAGGTGAACATTTTGCTTGTTTCGTCACTTTATCCAATAAAATAAAATCATCAACCTTTCTAAGGCAGCCTTTCTTTGGCTTGGTCAAAAAGTCTGAATTGTGTTTCTTAAAAGATCAAATCCCCTACTCATTAAGCTCTGGACTGGTATCCTTAAGCTTAGGCTGAGCAGCGGCATTGAGACTTCTAGTGGCGTGTTATCGCCAGCAGCGACGTTGAACATAAGCAAATCATGAACTAATCAATCATCAACATCGCTGCGGGCCTCGAGCTCGTGAGTCGCTTAAGTTAAAAGATTAGTTAAATCAAAATACAATTTTATCCTTTTTTTTAATCTTTTTTATTTTATTTTACACATACAGATTAGTTAGTTACTTAATTTTACACTGTATTGCAATCCACTTTATGTATACACAACTTATTTAAATATATCGCGTAAACATAAATTTATCAACTACTCAAATTTAAATACCAATTTATACAATCTTAAAAAAACTTTTTTTTATTTTTTATTTGATAAAACGAGCAAAACGTTCGCCTGTGGGTAAGTACCACGTCTGCCCATAACAAATGCTGTGTCACCCAGAACAGTGTGACACCACAATGCGCCCGTCACCCAGAGACATCAGTTCTTAAGTCTCATATGCCCAGTGATAACGCTAGCTCTCAGTGCCCTTCAAACCGAATTACAGTAATGTTTGCACACAACTGCTTCACGGTAGAATAACTGGCCCTGGGGAGGTACCTACCTAGACGGATTACTGTTCTGTTTTTCTCAACAATTTCTTTATACAGTCTCAAATTCTTGTTATGGGTTTATAGTATGAGGTGTTATTTTAGTATACATGCAATTTGGATGTATACGGAGCCTAGGATCTGTAAGGTACTCGTAAGCTTTATGCAAATAAATAAAATCGTATTAATTTCTGCGTGCTTCCTGCTTGCGCACTTTAAATTTAGTGAGTCTATGATTATAATCTCGTAACATATGTATCTGCCCAGACCTATACGCTTAAAGTCAACATATTATTTTGGACCCCTATGTGTTTTAAGTAATTATGGTTGTACTCGTATATCTAAAATTGATATCGCTTTCTGTAGTCAATTCCGAATGTCACCAATAATCAGACATCCGTAATGTCCGCGGCTGTTTTGCGCGCTGCGGCACGCCCGGGGGCGGGGCGGTGTGACGTCATCGTTCTCCCCCATCCCTTGGCCGTAGTCCATAGCTCGGGTCGCTCTTGTACTATAATTAGGAGACGTAGTATTCATCATTGCCATTGTCAGGATTTAGGTGCATACATTTTTGATGATAAAATATCAAACATTCATCATTACAACCCATCACGGTCCTGCTACATCTGCAACTGACTGCGAAATTAGAGAGCTTGACGCTCCATTAAGTTGGGTTACCCTAGTTTACTTCCCAACGTTCTTGCGAGTATTGTATGTGGCAGCCCGCTGATATTTATGGCATTCTGCGCAACAGGACGTGGGTTCGATTTTCGCAGAGAACAAGAATTTGGACGGCCGATGATATGTATCTAATTTGTATACAGTTAGTTTTTCCGGGTCTGTATTTTTGTTGCTTGTTCACTTTATGTCCATAAAAGACTTCCATCTTCAGGAAGTCCTACTGCGTGGCAACGTTTAATTAAAAAAATAAGAAAAATGGACGTCAGTATATGTACATCATTACATATATGCACTACCTCGTCATTTCCTTACCGTATCCGAAGATTCCCTTTTGCGATAAGATCGGAAAAGGATGCAGTCTACAATACATTCAGGTTTAGAAACCCAACAAAAGTATTCGACAGGATAAATTCATACATACAGTCACGCCTTTTCTCAAACAAGGGGTAGGCGGGGAAGGCTACTACGTAGCCCACTTTTCGCTCCCTGTGGGAAACGAGACGTGACAGGTGGCGAATCACGTCGTCGCCGTTTTGATACGAGTCTAAAAATTCTTACTCCCCATTGCGTTCTCACGAGCAGTATAGTGACAACATTGCGTATTATGTTATTCTGAACAAATAAAGGCAGTCCGTACAACACCTTAGTCGCCTTTCCTACCGAGGTGTCGTAAACCTTGGTAGGAAAGGATCGACAGGATCTACTACTGAGTACTATATATTTCACTATATATGTATAGATTCTTGTGGTAACACAAAGTGATGGCTGTGATCGGAGCCAACTTCATTATAATTTCTACTTCTTGAGTTTTCTTGCCCGCTAGTGCAGGCCAGTTTCTTATTCTTCGCAAGAGGGAACCGCTGAGCCTTCTTCTATTAAAGTATCGTTTGCTAATCATGATGAGTTGAAAATGTTTGTATTGTTGATTTACCACGTGCTCGGCGGCGAAGGAAAACATCCTGAGGAAACCTGCATGTCTGAGAAATAAAAAAAAATATTTCGGATTCTTCCTAGCTCCAAAACTCTCTCTCTATCTCTCAGAAATGAGAGGAGGCCTGTGCTCAGCAGTGGGTCATTTATAGGCTGAAACTTTACTTTTTTATATACATATTAACAAAAGGCTGACTTGATGCTAAAAGCATTCTCTACCAGTCAACTTTTGGGCAGTGAGTTAACGACGAAGGCGGTTACTAAAAAGATCGTATAATACTCATTAAATATACCTACACGTATACAAACATTAAGACACACATAATATATATTACTAGTCTGGCCAAAAATACTTTTACATAAAAACTTTTCTTTTTTTCAACTTTTTAATTATTTTGAATTTGGAACACGTATATATTATTTTAAAAACTTCTTTCGATTTTGCGCCATTTCACATATTTTTTCGTGTTCATTATCAAATCACGATATGGAATGGGGTGTTAAAGAAAATAGGATTGCTGTGATCGCCTTGCACAAAGTGGGTATGGAGCCGTCGGCCATATTCCAGACACTTAAAAAGCTTAATCAGCCTTATGTTCGTATATCGTACTATCAACAGATACAACAACACTTCCTCTGTCGAAGACCAGAAAAGATCCGGGCGGCCGCTTGCTGTTAGAACTACAAAGGCTGTTAATGCTGTTAAAGCCAGAATTCGTCGAAACCCCAAGAAGCAAAAATCTTATCGCGAGAAATGAAGATTCCCGCTAGGACTCTGTCATGTATTATGAAATAAGACCTGCAGCTCGGTGCTTATCGTCGATATACAGGACATGCCCTAAATCAATCTTTACAATTAAAAAGAGTGGATCGATCAAAACGCCTTCTGTCGCTGTACGCAGGTGAAAGGCACAGAAATATCCTCTTTACCAATGAAAAAAATTTCACGATTGAGGAACACTACAATAAGCAAAATGATAAAGTGTACACTCACAGTTCTAAAGAAGCTGCTCAAGTGGTCGGAAAGGTACAACGTGGTCATCATCCAGCGTCAGTGATGGTTTGGTGGGGCGTGTCTTATCAAGGAGTCACAAAACTACATTTTTGTAAAAAAGGAGTGAAAACTTTAGCCAAAGTGTATCAAGATACAGTCTTGGATCATGTTGTGAAAACTCTCAGTAATACACTTTCTAAAAATATACCGTGGACTTTCCAGCAGAACTCTGCACCTGGTCACAAGGCACGAACTACCCAAGCCTGGCTTGAAACCAACGTTCCGAACTTTATAAGAGCTGAAGACTGGCCCTCATCTAGCCCAGACCTCAACCCTTTAAACTCAAATTATGGTCAGTTTTAGAGGACTTGGCCTGCTCTGAACGACACGGCGACATTGAGTCTCTAAAAAAATCTTTGGAGCTAGCAGTGGCGAAATTTCTCTTGGAAACAGTGCGTAAATCCATAGAGTCGTGGCCAAACAGATTAAAGGCCTGTATAAAAGCCAAAGGTGGCCATTTCGAATAGAATTATTTTTTTATTTTTTTCTGTCACATATAAATATGTAGGTATAAATTTTAATAGTATTAAATTACTTCATTAAAAAAATGCATTTTCATTTGTAACAGAACCTGTCTAAGCTATTAAGGGGTACGGGAACGAAAAAGGGTTGGGAAGCACTGCTCTAAAGCAACTGCATATAATCATTATTCTGCTCCTTTCCGTTTTGAGGGGGTTTAAGAATTGGACACAGTCTGCCACGAGGCTTCAGAGCATGTTGATGAACTACACATCGTCTTCCTACTATTTTTATTTCCTATGAATGCAGATTTCTTCACGATGTTTTCATTGACAGCCTAGCACATCGTCAATTTGTAATCTGTGGCGTCTATATCGGAAGTCTAAGTTAAGTTGCCACTCTAAAAATTTTGATTACAATTAAAATAATATATCCTAACTAATTGAATCTCGCTTGTATACTTCTTTTTAATAGGATTTGTCACGAGACGAGTTAATGGTTCACCTGATAGTAAATGCAACGTCGGCACATTATAAATGCTGTGTCACCTATAATATTTCTGTACGGCATCACACTGCGCTCTTTATCCTGTGACATTTCATTTAGTCTCATTTACCCATAATTACACTAGCTCACAGTACCCCTCAAACTGAAACACAGTAATGTTTGCATACTACTGCCTCACGGCAGAACTGACACTGCGGTCGAGCTAACCTAGACGACCTACAAAGGAATCCTACCACTAGGAAATTTACTGTGGGCCGCTTTAAGCTAAGATTGACAACCGCCAAATATAACAGAATTTTACAATAAGAATAATATTTGAATAAAAATATTTTTTCGGATTTTATCGCGTTTTATTTTGAACTATTTCTAACCCGACGATTCGTGTGCTTTACTGCACCCATGGTCACGGGAGGACTAAGATGACAGATGTCCTGTTGTCATAGTTGACCCCAGGGTAACCTAAAGCTTTTAATTATAGTATTCGCGTAAATAAATGAAATCATTAAGAATAATATTTCCAGGGATTCGTGAAATATACGCCGAGCTAAATATTTGACTACAGACACGTTAAACAATTCTCTTTAACCGTCTAAACTAAACCATTATGTTTAATTACGTTTGTGTCAGTGTATGCTATGTAAATTGGGGCTTATCGAATTTGAGACTTACTGAGTATATATAAAGGTTAGCGGTGTTTCCAGCGTAGGGCAACAGTATAACGCCAGGTTCCGTATGGTGAGCGAAGAGACCCGAAGACATATTTTTGGCAAAGAACCATTCTACCGTAGTGTAGGAGTACCAAGGCACTCACATTTTATATAATGTTTTTGGTTTCTATCTTTACGCAAATATTATCCATTTAATAAAACTAATTTCACGTACACAAATTTTTTAAAAACCATATAAAAATATCTATAAAAACCCGCGTAATAAAACATAGCTGCCGTGAAGCAATCATCACAATCGTTATATCAGATTTGATAGACCATAAATCCTTGCAAAAGTGCGTTCTTTTGCGAGGACTACTCACGAGGCTTTTGAAATGATAAAAAAAAACTACCTTATTTCTATATATAAGATAGTTGGGTACGACTACCGGCTTGGGATCCTATAATTTATAAAATTAAATTAGAAACCATGCATACTATTGCAAGACTTCAACACACTATGAGCTAATTTTGCGTAGATCGGACTATAAACTATACTATTAAAAAGCTGAGGGTGATTTCATGAGGGACATCTGACACCTCAGTTCCCCCTTGATCAGGAATGCTGTAAAGCGCTCTAAACTTCGTATTATAAATCATTTCAGCCTATCACTAGTCCACTGCTTAACAAAGGCTACCCCCATAGATTTGTTGTCCCATAGGTCGGTTGACAGGCAGAATGATAATTGCAGTTTATTAGTTTTTTAAGTTCTAGGAAGATGGTTCTATCACCTGGATTTAATTTTCCCGTTGTCTACTTTTACAACACCCTCGAATGAGATGTTTCTTATACTATTTACCGAACATCCTGTATTTTCGAAAATATTATAGATAGCATAATGGAATAATTAGTCCTAATAAAATTCTACGCAGATGTTTTCCTCGATCCATTCATACAGAGAAGGGTCTTTGTAGACCATTGTGTGTACATAGAAGTCCATTAGAAAGGCCATTAAAAGCTCTGTTGTCACCATTTCTTACATAAAAGTTAGCACGTTCTATTTGTGTTCTTTAACAATAGTTATTGACACCCCGAGCATTTACTGAATGGACTATACTTTCTATCAGTATACACTATACGCCCATGAGCTTTCAGTGCGATATGCAACATCATTTTTTTGCGCTTTTCCATTGAGGGTAGCTAAAAAGTATAGCGTCGGAAACTTTTCATTACTTGTCTTTAGACGACAGTATATTTTATGGCTATGTCTGCGTTTCATTCATTTGCGGAGACGGTTTGTTTTTTTAGAACCACTACTAAAATTTTCGCTTTTTTATTTAAAACATAGGCTATTTTCACAACAATATTTCGCTATGATTCTCCCTGATATAAAAAAAATAAATAAGTTAGAAAATAGTATAAAGAATTTTTATTTTAAAGGGAATCGACTAGACGCCGCGCCGCATGAATCAGCGGACAGCATATTCACCTGCTATGTACGAATTGCAGACAAATCCTTAGCTATATTTTTAATTTATCAAGAGTTTAATCTAGCTACGAAAGGGTCCAGATTTACAATCCTGAGTTTTTTTTTTATTGGATAAAATGATGAAACGAGCAAACTGTTCTACTGTTGGTAAGTACCACGTCTGCCCATAGCAAATGCTGTGTCGCCCTGAACATTTCTCCTGAACACCACACTGTGCCCATCACCCTGAGACATTTCTTAACAGTTCTTACGTCTCATATGCCCAGTGATTACACTAGCTCACAGTGCCCTTCAAACCGAAACACTAATGTTTGTACACTACTGCAGAATAACTGGCCCTGGGGTGGTACCTACCAAGACGGATTCCTGCATAGAAATCCTACCGCTAGTTAATTTTGTACATTTTTTGTTAATATTTATATTTTATTGATATTTTTTTTTATAACTAAAAGAACTTAAATACATAGAACCCATTTACGTCTTACAGACAGTATTACAGAGCCTATGATATGTTTGAAATATCCATTTTATCTGCAGTTTTATTGGTTTGGCTCTTGTTCCAAAAGATAAAAATCTTGTAATTACAAAGAAGAAAAACACGAACTTTTATGTCGTTATGCATAAATATAAAAGTTATTGTACATGAAAATGTTAAAATTTTCTTTATTTTCTGTACAGTTGGCACCTTCCGATGGTAAACGAATCGCCGTCGCGTCAGCCAGAATTACATTGTTTATAATTACTTAACTTGCAAGAGATCCTTCCAAACCAATTTAATTGTAGTAATGTCAAACTATGTGATAGTGAACTAAAATATGCAGAAATGATGATGATGATGAATGTGAACCTGTCTTTAATTAATGTATTGACTGGGTTACTTATAACAAACTAAATGGCAAACACAACAGTAGACTAAGATAAGCCAAAATGATGATGATGATGATGTCGATGAATGTCAAACTGTCTTTAAGTAATAGCCGTAGTATTGACTTACTTTTAAATACTTATTCGGTTATAAATATTTCTAATTTCTCTCATGGTCTCAAAACACTGAGCCAATTCGACGAAATCCATACTAAATTAAATCACATAAAAGTACGTGGACTTTTACATATTGTGTTTTATTTGTAATCTACGGGTGTGGTCACTGCATACCTCTTTTTTGCAAATAAGAGGTACCACACCCGTAGCCCACTTTTCGCCCCCGCGGAAAACCAGACGTGACGTGTGGCGAACCACGTCGCCGCCATTTTGGTACGAGTCAAAAAATTCTTACTCCTCATTACGTTCCCACAGTTACTTCATTTTTTCATTTTCTCTCTTCAGCCCATCACTAGTCCACTGCCGAACACGGGCCTCCCCCATAGATTGCCATAGTTGTTATGCTTAGCAGGCGGGTTGGCAACCGCAGTTTATTTGTTCAGATATTCCAGGGAGATGCTGCTGCCCATCCCCTGGTAGTCGTAAAAGTCTGGTTTTCATTTTCCCTCTGTCGGGAAAATGAAAACCAGACTTTTACGACTCCCACGGGATGAGATGGGGTGGTAGATTCTCTTTAGCCGCCAACACACGGTCCCGTGTCCGATGTCCGTCATACAATCACTTAGACATTAGCATTAAATTAATTACTGAAATCTAGCAAAGTAAACCACAACAAAAAAAACTGTTAGTTTTTATACCCCTGCCATCAAAATGTTGTTAGTAATATGTAGGAGAGCTAAACTAAATCGAAATCCAGATATTTAAACTAAATGTGGATTGTTAATATTGAAAAGATTATATTCCAGAAGGCAGAAGAATAATTGTGTCTATATAAGACGTTTTAGATATTGATATAATAATGGGAGTAAATAAATGAAACGGTAATCGACAAATGTTAGTCGTCATTACTTCGAATTTCACCCATACAGTACTTGCGTTCAATTTGAAAGTCAATGTGTGTGTAAAGCAATGAAAATAATTACATTGAAGGTAAGGATCATTAATCTCATTTAATCGTTAATGCCTCTAAAAAGAATAGTCACAATACATATTTTTATAAAATGTTACAATAATTTACACTTATAAGCCTCAATTCTCGATGGAATGTAACAAAATTGATGAAGGAACATAAACAAAGTACGCAGCTGTGTTGAGTACTATAGCGTTATCCACCGAAGCAATCAAGCGAGAGTCATTTCATTCAGCTACCTCGTCTCGCGATATTCGGAAATAAATGACGTGTAATATTGTGAGCAGAATTTCACGCCTGTGTAAGAAAAGGTATTACCTTCCTGTAATTACCTTATAAGGTTTGGTTTCCAGTCGATCTGTTGCCAACATATTAATACAATATTTTATTTTTATTTTTTAAAAACCATGCCGCCCACTAGGATTTGTCCTGTATAGTAGCGAGTTTCACATGCACAACACAGCCAGACCCAAAAACCGAAAATTTGTGTTTTTGCTCAGATATTGGCTCCGGGGTTCGAATCCCAAGACCCGCGGTGTAGAAGTCAGATATTCTGGCCACTAGGCCACATGGTCGTCACTGTTTAGATGATGCCATTTACGTTCATTTAATAACACAATAACTGTAACAAGCTATCTTCAAAGCAAAAAATATCAATCGTCATTGACTTTCTTTTTGGTGTAACAAGCACTACCTAGAATATATCTCTTCCTTTTGCGCATTGACAAGAAACCTTTTGAACAGGTGCTATTGGTAGAGGCTGGTCTGCTCGAGATTACAATATACTTATATATTAATTAAATGAACCTTGTCTAAAATTTGAACATGAAGCGTGCTTTGACTTATTTATAATGTATTTTTGACTAAGATAAATAAAAGGATTTACAAAAAGAAGGATACCTACTGAGTTTTTTTCGCCTGTTTCTTCTCCGTCAAAGGAACCTCGTTACGGAACGGCGGGAGATTGTAAATAAATGACGTTTGACAAACGAAATTTTTATTCCTTACGTCGAAAAATAAAGGAGTTTCATTTCATTTTATTTAATTTCAAAGATTATTTTCAAGAGACGGGAGGTAGGTACTTGGTTTACCATAGATCAGGTAATTTTGATACTAGCTATTTTTACTACAGCGATGTGTAAGGGTGGTCTGCAAAGTTTCCGACCTAACAAAGATAAAAGGCATTTTTTCAGGAATTTTATTTTTATTATTCAACATGGTCTCTTTGTAACTCTTCACACTTCCCCAGCGATGCATCCATCTCTGCAACCCGTCCAAATAGTACTCGGCGTTTTCCTCTGCAAAATAATTGTTCATTAAGGTGATTGATTGCCTCTTCATTTGTCGAAAATCTCTGTCCTCCGAGCGCAATTTTTAGATGTGGAAACAAAAAGAAGTCGCTTGGGGCTAGATCTGGTGAGTAAGGCAGATGGTCAAGCAGTTCAAAGCGTAATTCGTGGATTTTCGCCATGGAAACCGTTGAAGTGTGAGACGGTGCGTTGTCTTGGTGAAACAGGATTTTCTTTTTCTGCAAATGTGGCCGTTTTTCCGCAAGTTCTGCCTTCAGCTTGTCATGTTTCTTTTTTGAAGATAATCGATTAAAATAACTCCATCACTATCCCAAAAAACAGTCGCCATCACTTTCCCAGCCGAAAGAACAGTTTTTGCTTTTTTTGAAGCCGGTTCCCCCTGTGCAGTCCACCGCTTGGACTGTTTTTTCATTTCGGGCGTATTATTCATCTACAGTAATTAATCAATTTCATCTACAGTAATTAATCTTCGCCAAAACTTGGATTTATTGCGCCTAAACTGCACCAACAGAGCGTTGGAAATGTTCATTCGAACACGTTTTTGGTCTAACGTGAGCAAACGCTCCACCCAACGCAGCGACAGCTTTCTCGTATCTAAATGTTGATTTAATATGTAGCAAACATATTCTTTTGCCATGTTCATAGCCTCTGCTATCTCACTTTACTTCACCAAACAACATTTGGTGAACTTTGGCGATGTTTTCGTCGGTAGTTGTAGTTTTTGGACGTCCCGAACGTTCGTCGTCGCCCTAGCTCTTACGGCCACGTTTAAATTCAGTTGCCCAAAATTACACTGTGGTAAATGGTGGTGTAGAGTTCCATACACAGAATCCAACTCATCTTTGATTTGCGTAGGCGTATTGCCTTTAAAAAAAGCAATCAATCAAATTTCAAATAAACAAATATTTAATGACAGCTCGATACTCGATTTTGTCCATTTTCATAAAAACACTCACATCAAATCACTCAAACGACTGTTACTTAGCACCTGCGCGTCCAAAATGGCTGAAACTTTGGTGAGTAACTGGCAACAGATAAACAACGAAATTCACTAGATTTTATTTAGGAGTGCTGCTATCTTCATGTTGAGGTCGGAAACTTTTCAGTAACCCTTAATAGAAATTAATAGTTACATAGGTTATGAACAGACAAGGAAATCTTGTGCAAATTTTCATGCTGCCAGACCCTCCGGTTTAGGCCGTGCGTTGTCTGTCAGTCGCTCAGTTTAAGTTTGATAATTAACAAAAGATCCGTGCTCAACAATGACCCGGTTAAAATTTATTACTGCTTTTTGTTTGATTGAGACCTTAATCTGAATTTATCAGAAGCATGTTGCGTCTTGTAAAGCAGTTTACAGACAGTTTTTCCTGTTTGTGACGTAGCTTGATTCGTTTCATATATGTTGAAAAGGCATTATCAAATCGCTATTGAATCTCTTTATTGAATTCCATAATCCGTAAGCACTATAAAAGTCTGAAGTTTCGAAAATGCCCTATATTATACGATAGGAGATGAGCAGCAGCATCTTTCTGGAACGTCTGAATAAACAAACTGCGGTTTCTAAAACTCCTGCAACGCGAGGCAACCACGGCAAAAAAATTAGAGCTACAAATGATGAAATGATGATGATGATGATGAATAAATTTAATATAACAGGCAAAGATAAATTAAGTAAAGTATACGTAATTCCCTTTTAGTGCAGACAAAGACTGCGACTTATTAAAATCCATATTTGGTTTTTGGCACTCGTACTCGTACGATAGCCGTGGTAGTCCAGGGGCTAGGCGCTCGCTTTAAATTTCATAGTACGCGAGTGACCTGGGTTCGATTTTCGGTGCCGGCACCACTAAAATTGTTAATTGCAATTTTAAGCGCTGATTTACCACGTGCTCGGCGGTGAACGAAAACATCGGGAGAAAACCTGCATGTCTTAGAAATAAAACATATTTCGAAGACATGTGAAGTCCGCCAACCCGCATTGGAGCATAGTGGCGGATTCTTCCTAGCTCCAAAATCCTCTTGGAAACTAGAGGAGGCCTGTGCTCAGCAGTGGGATATTTATAGGCTGTTACCTTACTCGTACTGAAAGACAAAAATCTTATGATTACTAAAAATAGATTAAAAATATGATCAATGAAGCTAGGCTTGATACAAATGAAGTCCGCGTGACCTAGTGGTGAGAGTTCCTCACTTCTAAGCTGCGGTTCCTGAGTACGAAACCTAGCCGGAGCCAACATTTGTGCATGTAAAGTTTATGTCAGTGAAACCCGCCCACGAAATAAGAGAAATCCTATATTTTTCTTTATTAATTGGAAAGGAGTTTGGTTACTCACTTATAAAAACACCATGATATATGAACATAAGCAAAATTACACTACAAATCAACGCCATTCTCATTACAAACAGCAGTTTTTTGTATGACAACAGTTCTTAAGCTTGACAGAGTGCAAGCCAAGCAAGCAAAGTGGACGATATTAATGCAATGTTCGTTGATACAGTCTCCAGGTCAGCTGCAAATTTTTTTAACACCCGAAGCACAAATTTATGGTTGGCCTTCAACCACTGTGCGCTTTTCGCAGAATTTTCTGCAACGAACCCCGACTGCCCGACTACTCTGTAGAACTTACTGTCTCCAGCGGCTTTTCCGGATCGATACGACTTAGAGACCATCAAGAAAAGAGCCTATTCCTTTCTCAAAGGCCGGCAAAGCACCCGCGATTTGTCTGGTATTGCGGATGGTTATGGGCGGCGGTAATCACTTACCATCAGGTGAGCCATTTGTTCCTTTGCCCGCTCCTGTATAAAAAAGAGCCAAAAAGCTTTCTTATCAAATTCTTAACCTCATGAAATCTAGGCTTGTATAAGGAAGCTGTTGCAACTAAACTACGTATTGGTAACTAAACCAATAGATCTTTTTATGCAGCCCGTGTTGATGAATCGATAGAGTGGAGCCAAGAATTCGCCAGAAACTTGTGGAGTGCTGTGAGCTGAAGACCGAGTTCATTGCTAAACTTCATTATCCTAATCTACCCCTACCAAGTTGTAAACAATATTTCTATAACTCATAAATTATTTTTTAAATTTAACGGATTTCATCGCGTTTAATTTTGTTATATAAAAAAAAAACCCGACGTTTCGAGTGCTTTACAGCACCCATGGTCACGGGGGGACTGAGGTGACAGATGTCCTGATGTCATAGTTAACCCGGAGTACCTTCAGCTTTTAATTATTATTTGTGGTCCGATCTACGCAGAATGAGCTAACAGTGTCTTGAAGTCTTGCAGTGGTATGCTTGGTTTTTGTCTTAATTTTATTAATTATAGGATCCCAAGCTGGTGGTAATACTCAACCATCTTCTCTATTAAAATTAGGATCTTTTTTAATTTCAATAGCCTCGCGAATCATCCTTGGTAGGAATCGGTGTTTTTTTGCAAGGATTTGGGGTTTATCAAATCTGATGTAATGGTTGGGATGATCCAGAACATGGTCACAGACTGCAGACTTCCTGGAGCGGCGATGCTTCACATCAGCTATATGTTCTTTAATTTTTTTTATATAACAAAATTAAACGCGATAAAATCCGTAAAATTAGTTTCATTTAAATGTGTAGTGTTCGCGTAAATATAAGAAATCATAAATTATTAGCTTTGTATTTAAATGATGTGTCAGAGCTATGGTTCACGTGGCTCTGACACACCATTTAAACATAGTTAATAAATTGTTAGCGGTGTGAACGGTCGGAGATGAGGAAGACGTATTAATAACTAATTAATCCCATAAAAATTACGTTAGTAGTTAGTAAACTACTTTACTACACGGGGACCAGATCACAAATGGGCGGCCGATTGCACTCAGGATGCCATTGGAATTGTCCCGGAGAGTTAGGAATACGGATACCGTCCGCTTACGCATAATAGTCGGAAATTCATGTAGGTACTCCAGTCTCCGCGAACATGTCTGATTTGCTGAAGAATCGTTGCAACCACAACAACTTGAGTGCATTGTTTTTTTGCACTCGGAATAGCTTAGGTCTAATTGACTCATCGTCATTAAATCACAAATCCATTGCTGAACAAATATGTGAGGTACATAGATTGCAATTAAACACGATCCTGAAGCATCTGTGTTTATCGACTTCCCGCAAAATCGTCGCTTCATCTAGTGAAAGATCGTCCTAAACTGCGTTTGCCGATACGAGTTCGCTACTCAAGTATTTTCATTAATTTATCATTTAGTCGATTGCGTTGCTCTTGATTTTATAACATAAAACACAGTTGAAATTTCTGTTAAATATAATGATAGAAAACATAAATCGTAACCTAATTTCGCCCGTATTGAAATGTGTAGTCAAAGGACTCAGGACTGGCTTGTTAGCGGATTACTGTTTTGAAAAACATTGTGCCCTTTGATGTTGAACAAGAATGTCTGAATTAGATAAAGTATATAAAAATGCCTGACTTATAATTCAAAGGCTTGTAGGATATGAAAAATTATGAAATGATTATATTTGTGTAAAAGGTTTTATACGGATTATAAGGATACGGACACTGAAATATTTATTAATAGTTATAGATGAATAAGTTCTGTGACAAGGGGTACTTTCGCTATGGCCTAGTAGCCGCGTAGCTATGGTAGTTCAGTAGCTGGGTGCTCACCATAAATTTATTAATAGTTATAGATGAAAAAGTTCTATGACAAGGGGTACTTTCGCTATGGCCTAGTAGCCGCGTAGCTATGGTAGTTCAGTAGCCGGGCGCTCACCATAAATTTAATCAAGGGATGCTAGTAACTTGTGTTTTTGTCTCGGTCCCGGTGTTAATAATATTTACAATGTAGTAATTTTATATTCTGATTTAGTACGTACCTACTATGTGTCTGTGACCTAAAACACGAGGAAACCACCGTATCTGAGGGTAAGCATTTTGCAACATATGAAGACCTTAGCTGGTAGACCAGCATATGTATAGGATATTACATTAAATCCCTTATTTCAGAGTTATGTAAGAATAAAAAAGAAATGAATTTCCTTAGTCCTACACAACAACTCGTGGAAAATTACATCTACTTAAACGAAATTACACTTCTAGCGTGTTTACGGTTATTCGGAGCGTGTTCTAATTCATTGTATTTCAAGCAACATAAAAATAAAACAGGTAATGTAATTTAGTATAGAAAGTGCCTTAAAAGGAAGAAAAAGATGATCAAGTTACTAAGGTCGAAGTACACTGGCTCTTAAACAACTTTTTTAATCTTTTAACAACCTTTTTAAGTAATTTCCGCTGGTTAGCTCAATTTTTCTCCAACAACCCATTTAACCCGTGATTAAATAATACGACAGATACTATAGCCTGGGACACTGGATCACTGCAAACCAAATTGATGACGTGGACGTAGAGACGGAGTAGGGCACTAGCAGTAAGAAGTAATATGCTAATACGCAGGTTTGCAAAGTATACTAAAATTGTTAAGGTGACGTTTTTTAGAGCTTCTTACCATTTAACACTAGCAGCCTGTGGATCGAATATTCTAAGAAAGTTTACAGCGTCCTGCGCGTCCAATATACTCGTAATAATGCGTACTGGGCACTGATGGGACTGCCACGAAACTGCAGCGTCACAGGGATGTTCGCGGAAGAGCGTGTGAATGATTTTTACGCGATAATGCGCGAACGAGTAGCATCCCCGTGGAAGCGGGTGCGTGCCAGCCCCAACAAAATTGTACGCACGGTGGCGGATAGAGTAGGTGGCCCAATTTTAAACACTGGACCACAATGCATGCGTCGCCATCATACCTTGTCGCAAAATAATAATGAAGTTCCGGCATATTTAATTTTTATTTAATTTTTACTAACATTAGGTTGTATTGTCCTTGTTACTAACACGAATATGGATGAAAAGTCCGAATTAAATGATTATTATGATTATTATATAGCGATATTTAAACAGAGAGCGGTCATCGTTCAAAATGGTTTCTTTATCATGGTAGCAAAAATTTGTTGTGCGTTTTTTTGCTACTTCCATATTTATCTTAATTAAGTATTAACTTTAAGACGAATAATATAATTAAGATAACACGACAGCAGCTCACAAATTAACCATATGTATGGTTAATTTTACATACATAGAGGAACGCTTTTCCCATTGGGGTAGGCAGAGACCACATCTTTCCACTTTCTACGATCCTGGCACACATCTTTCGCGTCTTCTACTTTCATTAGTGTTCATACAAGCTCCTCAGTTGCGGGTACTTTCCTTAAAATGACTTCGATCTAATCGTAATGCGTTCGCCTACGTCGACCCTTACCGGCTTGCCTATTCACACTCGTCTCATAAATCTGTTTCGTCAATCTTCTTTCATCCTACCTTTCTACGTGTCCAAACAATCTAAGCATTCCTTTCTCTATCTTTGTCACTACATCTTCTACCACACCGCAACGTTCATCACGCTGTTTCTCACTTTGTCGATTAAAGTCACTCCAGCTATACTTCTCAAACTTTTCATTGGTACAGCATTAATCTTATTTTCATTCTTCTTCTGCCAGACCTACATTCACTACCGTACATAAGTGTGACGAAAAGTACTCCCCTATGTACAGCTAGTGGTGCCTTTTTTGATACGTTCTTGCTACAAACAACACGACAGGGGCACACATAAAAACGTTATAACAATCGCTTTTTGACGTAATGTCAGATGTCCGGCGACAGATTCAAAGCAAAATACAGCATTTTGTAATGTATTCACAGTGCAAATACCACAAAATATCAGATTTTTTTTGTTGCATTTGTAATTGTCAGGACAAAGTTTGTATGAAATATTTTTTCTGGGAAACCCCACCGGAAAAGTCGTTCGTATTAAAACCAAAATAAAAACAAAGTGACGTTAAATTTGATAATTCTGGAGATAAGGATATGTTATAAAACATCTTAATTTTTTTTTCTCAACGCACTTGTCGTTTTCTTCATTAGTAATTTGCACCCGTGCGAAGACGGGGCGGGGCGCTAGCATAAACTAATTATAAGCGAGTGTAATTCAAATTACACAATTAATCAGCGTTTTCTGTACGATTACGCCTCTTCGTTATTTTATTGTATTATAATATTCGTTAATGCATTCATAACATTCTGAAATTCCCTGATTACTTGTCCATGGAATGAAATAACTTAGCGGACATTAAAATTTTAACACGCTGTTAACATCCTAATTAGCTAACAGTTGCTTAAGGCTCAGTCGGTGAACTTCGTCCTAAGTATCGGTTGTACATTTTATAAATGCAAATAGTTAACATAGTAAACAAGAGCTACTGGTGGTTGGATTCCTATGCAGGAATGTTGCGAGGTACCATCGCAATGCAAGTTGTTATGCCGCCAAGCAGTAGTGTGCAAACATTTCTGGTTCTATTGAAGGATTGCTAGTGTAATTACTGGGCATATAAAACAACCTGAACACCGGTTACTACCACGGGCATCAGTGTTCAGTGGTAGCTCAAATAATTTTTATTTATTTAAACTTTATTTGCACAAAAAGAGTACAAAAAGGCGGACTTAATGCCTAGAGGCATTCTCTACCCGTCTACCTTTGGGTTTAGCAGAGAACATGCTAAGGGTGCTTATTGCTGAAGATTCAAATAATTTAAGAAAAATTAACAAATGTATGTGTAGGTATATGTGTATGTACATATCTATGTACATACACATACTTATATATATACACATTCACACATAAATATTGACAGGTTCTGAACTTAAACTATGTATAAGTAAAAAAGTAAGGTTTCAGCCTATAAATGTTTATGGGGCGAGTAGAGCTCTAAATATTCTTTATTCTTGGAAGAGCATCTTTAATGATTGTAATTATGATAAGTAAAAAGTAAAAAAAAAAGTTTCAGCCTATAAATCTCCCACTGCTGAGCACAGGCCTCTTCTCATTTCTGAGAGGGTTTTGGAGCTAGGAAGAATCCGCCACGCTGCTCCAATGAGGGTTGGCTTACTACACATGTCTTCGAAATATTTTTTATTTCTCAGACATGCAGGTTACCTCACGATGTTTTCCTTCACCGCCGAGCACGTGGTAATCAGCACTTAAAATTGCAATAACTATTTCAGCGGTGCCGGCACCGGGAATCGAACCCAGGTCACTCGCGTACTATGAAATTTAAAGCGAGCGCCTAGCCCCTGTGCTACCACGGCTCTTTAAGTAACATATATTAAATAAGTAATATAAAATGAAATGGAAGAAGTAGTACGCAAAAATATGAGAAATTACTCTCAGGGTGACCAGTATAGTGTAGTGTCACACAGATATGTTCAACATTTGTTATGGGAAGACGCTGCATATAAAATGATCTGAACGATTTGCAGGTCTCGTCACTTAATTCCATAAACAAAAAAGTAGAGACAGGTTATTTTTCATTTAGGTATTATACTCATAGTCATCATCATCATCATCATCATTTCAGCTTACCATAGTCCACTGTTGAACATAGGCCTCCCCCATAGATTGCCACAAAACACGGTCCTGAGCTACCTGCATCCATCGACTTCCTGCAAAACCGTGTAGGTCGTCGCTCCATCTAGTGGGGGGTCGCCATACACTGCGTTTGCCGGTACGAGGTTGCCACTCGAGAACCTTTCGTCCCCAACGGTTATCGGTTCTCCGAGCTATATGGCCGGCCCTTTGCCACTTCAGCTTGCTAATCCTTAGGGCAATGTCGGTTACTCTAGTTCTGCTGCGGATAACATCATTACGGATTTTATCTCGCAGAGAAACTCTGTAATGTAATCAATATACTCATAGTAATTCATTAAAATAGCTGGAAGACGTTAGCACTATACAATATGTCTAGAGATTAGGTCTAACGACCATTTACCACATGCCGGTTATGTAGTGAATATATAATGTATAGGAAGTTGTCGACTCATTTCATGTACACCTAGGACAAATGAATAAATCGAACTACGAATAAGAGATCGATCGATGAATCGTTCTTGCAAAGATGGGTCAGTAGAAAATATGACTGGCAGGCCCGAAAACTAACAATTTATCTTACGCAAATATTCACTTCGGCTTCGTTTTGAAACCATACCCACGACTCTACAGGCATGTTTTATTATTTCCGCGTCACACAGCATTTGTTAGTATATTAATTATTGTTAAAATATTATAAAGTTCGTGAAATAGATGGTGGTAGGATTCCTATGCAGGAATTCGTCTAGGTAGGTACCGCCCCAGGGCCAGTTATTCTGCCGTGAAGCAGTAGTGTGCAAGCATTACTGTGTTTCGGTTTGAAGGGCACTGTGAGCTAGCTTGATCACTGGGCATATGAGACTTAAGAACTAATGTCTCAGGGTGACGGGCGGAGTGTGGTGTCACACAGTAATTTTCTGGGTGACACAGCATTTGTTATGGGCAGACGTTGCACTTACCATCAGGTGAACGTTTTGCTCGTTTCGTCACTTAATACAATAAAAAAAAAATAGCTGCGAATTTAAATTAAGATAAAATAAAGCCCAGCTCAGTAAATGGTTTCTCATTAAAACAACTTGTTAGTTTGACCTAATGAAGCAATGAAACGAATGTCGATTCGTCTCGGAGTCTGTGCGCGAGGCATTTGAAATAACAGCAGCATAGAACAATACCCGTGTTTGATATCTGTATATCAGATTTTACAATTACGACTCGTGCGTTCAATTCCATTTGGTATATTGCTGTTTGTTAACTGCTAACGAGTTTTGTAACTAAAACTATGACAAAGTCCTTTTACTCTGGCACTGTTGGCTTTCACTAGCTGCATTTCATTGACTGGCATCTATTCACTAACTGCCTTCCGTTGCTAAAAATTCAAAAAGACAAAAATATTTTATTTGTATTAAACAAATATTTTATTTGTATTAAATAAAATTGGAATTATAAAGATAAGGTTAACTCAGCCAGAGGGATTGTATTTGGAACTCACCATGAGTTAGAAGTTGACTTTGAAGTCTGAAAAACACTACAAAGTTTTTAATGCTATCATTAAACTTGTATGTTGTGTCAGCTGTTGCTATACTGCAAATCTCATAAGGAAGCAAAGTCGCTCACCAAATTGTGGAAGGGGTTTTGCTCGTTTTTTTTTATTGTACAAAGTGATGAAACGAGCAAAACGTTCACCTGATGGTAAGTGCAACGTCTGCCCATAACAAATGCTGTGTCACCCAGAACATTTCTGTGTGACACCTCACTGTGCCCATCACCCTGAGACATAAGTTCTTAAGTCTCATATGCCCAGTGATTATTTTTTTATTTTTATTATTTTATTTTTATTTCATAAAAGTGACGGAACGAGCAAAACGTTCACCTGATGGTAAGTGCAACGTGTGCCCATAACAAATGCTGTGTCACCCAGAACAGTGTGATACCACAATGCGCCCGTCACCCTGAGACATCAGTTCTTAAGTCTCATATGCCCAGTGATTACGCTAGCTCTCAGTGCCCTTCAAACCGAAACACAGTAATGTTTGCACACTACTGCTTCACGGCAGAATAACTGGCCCTGGGGTGGTACCTACCTAGACGGATTCCTGCATAGGAATCCTACCACCAATAAATTGTTTCTTTTTGAGATAGAATCCGTAAAGATGATATCCGCAGAGGTAGTGGAGTAACCTACATAGCCCTAAGGAACAGCACACTGCGGAGGCCGGCTATATAGCTCGTAAAACCGACAACCGTTGGGGAAGAAAGAGTCCTAAGTGGCTGCCCTATAGCGGAAGCCATCTAACTTAAACCCGCTTCTGCAAGTCCTCAACAAAGAGATTTATTGCAATAGGTTGTCAAAAGAACTCTGGAAAGCGCCGAAATGTTAGGTACATTATAGATGTTTTCGAGCAAAAAAAAATTTTTTTTCCTGTCGCAACGTAAAAAGTAAAGTAACAGCCTGCAATAAATTGTCCCGCTGCTGAGCACAGACCTCTCATTTTCGAGACAGGGCTTTGGAGCTAGAAAGAGTTCGCCACTCTGCTCCAATGCGGGTTGGCGGACTTCACATGTCCTCGACTATCTTAATTCTTCGACTATCAAACTATTTTAATTCTTCAAACATGCAGATTTACTCACGATGTTTACCTTCACCGCTGTACCGAAAAGCATTTGGTAAATCAGCACTCAAAATTGTTGAACAATTTTAGAGGTGTCGGCCGGTGATCAAACTCGGGTCACGGCGTACTATTTTAGGGCAAGCACCCGGCAACTGACCGAGCACGGCACTTAAATGTAACCGAGCTGGTTGTAATTGTTCAAATTGACCATTAACATAGCCAGAGACATATTTTGACGGTTATTGATTGGCTTCTATTTTAGGTATTGACATTGGTTACAAAATAATTATATTTATTACAGATAGGCTCAGATAAGTATTAAAGTCCTGAGATATCTTTATTTATATCAACCCATGATAAGTATCAAGTCTTTATTGTGTACAAGAATAAATTAATAAATCATATTTATTTATTTATCAATAAACTACAAATTTATTTAAAACAAAATATTAATATACTTACGCTATACTGCATGACCAGCGTCGGAAATGCAGCAGTTTCCGTTGCACCCGTTTGATAATCCTTCCTCCATTTTGAAGCTTTTATATGTTTGTAAATAATTTCTCCATAACTTTGTTTCCTTTTTCTTGTATTATTGGAAATTTTGTTGCACTTATTGTAATAATAGAATTAATAATTGTATATTTAATATAATAAAAATAAAAATATATTATGTAGTTAATATATTTATTACATTAATTTTAAAATAATAATCAGTATATATTTTATTGTATGGTAATCCTAAACTTCCCAGCTTAAAGTAAATATATTATCAATGTGCGTTGGAAAATTTTTACTTTCTAGATAAATATATGAATGTATATCAAAGCCATAAGGAAATCGGTGGAGGTCGGAAATATTAGAGTATAATGAAAAGAAAAACAAATAATTTGAAATTGAGTGAATGGAATTTATTGCTTAAAATTTGTTTAAATGGCGCACAATGGTTGAGGATATTGTTAGGCATAGTATTCCATGCAGACGAATAAATTACTAAGTTTAAATAATAATTAATTTAGTTTTATTGACGACTTGCTGTGCCCCGGGCATTCGACCGCGTAAAATACCGACTCCGATCGATGATACTTTCCTATTTGAATCGGATATGGTTCACAATTTCATAGGCTTTAAGTTTTTGCGCAGAACACTATTTATTTCTAAAATTAAAGTAGCCTGAATTCCACGGTATAATATCAGTTATCTGTCAGTGAAAGTCCCGTCAAAATCGGTCCAGCCGTTTCGGAGATTAGCCGGAACAAACAGACAAAAATTTTAAAAATAGTTTTTTTCTTATAAATACCGTATATACTTTCATAAGCATTAAGTAAAAAGCCGTCATTTTTTAATACAAACGGACACTTCAATTTTATTTATTTTTATTTATAGATATTCATACAGAAAGAAGACTATCCCTTTATCGAAATATGAGGAAAGAAATCAAATAATTCTGATCAAACGTTACATAAAATTCAGAACAGTAGCAAATACTCGTATCATTGAATTAAACTAGAAGACTACGCCATTGCGGGAACATTTAAATTAATGGCGCAATTTATTCCCTCTAACAATGACTAGCGACGATTTGTACACAAAATTCATTCCTAACTAAAGTAAAACATCCTTTGTACACACTGAAGCATTTGTTAATTACTTTATTTACCCAATCATCTGTTATCAAAATTTAGAAATCGACGATTGAAAATCAAGAAAAGTCAAAATCTAAATCTAAATAAAATATCTTTCAAAGATAAAATGGAAATGTTATGATGTACTAGTATTTTTTTAATAGATAAGTAATACAAGAAAAAGTATAAATATATACCAATGAAATTAATTAAAATTATTAATTATATCTTCTATATACGTAGCCGTGGGAAAAGAGGCGCGACGGGTGGCGAACCACGTCGCCGCCATTTTAGTAAAAGTAAAAAAAAAAAATAGTCCCCTTCAGCGTTGCCATATGCACCGTAATTACGGTAGATTTGCCGTAATTTTACTTTTTGTTTTTAAATCTGCCAACTACAGTAGTCATAAATTACGGTGTATGAAAGTTACCGTATTTTCGAACCTAAACCGAAACTGGTATCCCGTCCAAAAATTCAGAAAAAGACCATTGTCGTGACTTCGTCGAACACTCTCTAACCAATGGTATTCAATACTGCCAATATAACACCGAAAATTGACTTATTTATATCAATGGAATAACAAGTCTACTAAGTACAGGGTACAGCGCTCTAATACCAAAACATGCATACTGGCTAAGAGCCATATTTGTCTATGTTTACGTCAGTAAGTTAAAAGTTTTTTTAACTACGATAACAAGATCTAAAATTGATAAAAAAAATATGTAAAAATATTTTATTGTTATTTTGATCCCCCTTAAATGAATAATTTAAAATTTTATTTAACGTATTAGAAAATAATTTTTATGTCATTTTGATGGTTGTCATTGGTTACGATATCACGAATAAGTAAGGAAAATAGCGTCACAGTCTAAGTTGCTATATGTAGACGAAAAATAACTTAGATAATCTGAGTGTCTAACTTTGAACTTAACCTGGATGCCAAGCGTGCCAACTGTGGCAAAAACCACCAAAACGAGAGGTACAAGCTTTTGTGGCAATCTATGGGGGAGGCCTATGTTCAGCAGTGGGCTAGTGTTAAGCTGAAACGATGATGATGATAAACTTAGCGTACTCAGAATTTTGTTTGCCCAGACAAATTGTTCATGTTTAGAGTGCATGTTTGTAGATTTTTTTTAAATGTCATTGTTTCGAAGTAATAGCTAATTAACATGAATAGTGTCATGTCACAATTACTATTAGTAACATAAATATTAATAGTGTTTCTTTATCTGATCCTTCAACATCTAAGAAATAGCAGAAAAGAAGACTGTACAAAAAAGAGACTGCAAACAAAAATTTCGCAATGAGTGGTTAAATCTCATTGAGTCTTCGAATTTATTAGAACCTATAACCTAAAGAGAGGGGGCTATTATAAAAAAAACCTGAATAAATATAAGTAAACTATTTTTTTTTTTCACTAAAATAGGCAAATGTAACACCGTAATTCTACCGTAATAATTAAAACTGGTACACCGTATTTCTGGTAATTTTGGCCCATCGTGCACCGTATTATTGTCATATCCATCTGGCAACACTGGTCCCCTTTACGTCCCTACAGTACGAGTACACTGACAGCATTGAATATTATGGTATTATTCTGCACGAATAAAGGCTGTCCGTGCAATACATTTGTTGCCTCTTACGTCACCTCAGTAGTAAATAGGTAGGTGTTATTCTACTCTGCCGGACACCTATCGGCTAGTGGAACAAATTTCCTTGAGCTTCATGTTAATCCTAGTACTTGCAAGTTCTTTCGATAGCAGCTCAATGGAAAAACGCCCAATTAAATTATTGAGTTCATTGACTATGACTTTTAAGCAAATTCTTAAAGTCGACTTATCTCCTACAGGTATCACGCTACGAGGCTCATTATGTTTTTGGGGCATCGACCCTAAACCCAGCCTGCCGGGATGTATAGGACATTACGAATGACACTGTATATACAAGTCAAAGTCAATATTTCTTTATTCAATTTA
Source organism: Luehdorfia chinensis (assembly GCA_019845155.1). Taxonomy (NCBI): domain Eukaryota; kingdom Metazoa; phylum Arthropoda; class Insecta; order Lepidoptera; family Papilionidae; genus Luehdorfia; species Luehdorfia chinensis. The sequence goes on along the minus strand of JAHVAK010000003.1, from coordinate 6,687,259 downwards.
GGCTTCTTTAAAGCTTTTTACTATGAATGACAAAATCTATAACGGTGCGGAAAATAAGACCTTATCAGAGAAGAACCGGCAAGAAACTCTGGGAGTGTTCTTTTTAAAATTCCATGTTACATAATGTAATTTATAAATTACATAAAAATTATTACTACATCATAAATTTGTTTCCACACGTCTTTGTCCTGTATACTATGATCTATTTTATAATACACTTTATCAAATAATGTATTTTTAACAAGTTTTTTTAAAATCTATGTCTGATTTATGTGTCGCCCTTTTAGGAATTGTATCGTAATATCCTATATCACCTCTAGACCTCGACCCATTCTATACAATATCCTATAGGATACAGTCACTTTCTTGTTAAATAAATAAATGTGTTTCCGTACATACTTAATATTTTCAAAAACAAACAACGGAAGAGTCAAAATATTAATCTATATGAATAGTTCTCGTAGCGACTCACGAGATTCCATGTTAAAGATTACCCGAAATGCTTGTTTTTGCAAAATAAATATTGTTTCTAATCCAGCTGCAGATCACATAGACAAACTCTAACAGAGTAGACATAATACTGTGTAAGTATGCAAATTATACTAATTTAGCTGTAGCCTCATCAGATAGCATAATCGTTTATCTCTTGGCGATCGTGTAACTTTTGAACGACTTTACCGTTTGAGGCCATTTGTTTTTTGAAGACGATTGCTTGATAGAATCCGATAAGTAGCGCTGTAATCAAGTTATTAACAACTTCTATATTTAGGATTATATTTAGGGACAAAGATAACTCATATCCACGATGTATCTTGGTTTAAGGCATAAAAAAGAAAATCATTAAATTTAGACCAGATAAGTGGCGCTGTGGTTGGCACCGTCACTCCGTGTGTCGGATCGTTAAACAACTTTTAATCCATACTAATATATAAATGCGAAAGTAACTCTCTCTGTCCCTCTGTCTGTTTGTTACCTTTTAACGGTTCAACCGCTGAGCCGATCTTGATGAAATTTAGCACAAAGATAGCTTGCATCCCGGAGACAGACATAGGATACTTTTTATTCCGGATAATCAAATAGTCCCCACAGGATATTTAAAAAATCTGTATCCACGTGGACGAAGTCGCGGGCATCAGCTAGTACAATATAATTACATTAACCGATGGTTTTTTAATTTTGTACTTAAATGTAATCAGAAATCAAAGTCAACGCATCTCCTACCGTAAATGGCAGAACAACGTCTACCGGGCCAGCCAATTATAAGTTATGCGGAATGAGATAACATTAAGAAAAACCGGGCACGTTCTAAAAAAAGCAACGTGGCATATACTACATCTCCATTTCTATTAAGATATTGATTTTACTGTCAGGCTTATAAAATATTATCACGCAAACAAGAAGCAAGAGTTTCTACCAAGAGACAATGACGAGAGTTATTAACTGTAAGTAACGCTTAGTTCTAGCGACCAATTTCTGAAGCTAGTTGTTTATGATTCTTATGCGCGGTCGAAGTGCTCTATGTCGGAAGCTTTTTAGCCGATTGGCCTGTTGGTAAACACAGCTCGCATAGCCATTTTACCGAATTTTACCGCAGAGCGAAATCGGCTAGACTATTACGTCCGGTTCTTCGCTATTCTCCAATATTTTCATGAGTAATAAGTATCAGTTTAATGTATTTTACTGGAAACCTTGTTACTTTTGTTTACCTTGGTACTCTCTTGATTTTTTTTTATTTAATTAAGTGACGAAAAGAGCAAAACGTTCACCTGATGTGCAACATCTGCCCATAACAGATGCTGTGTTACTCAGAATATTTATGTGTAGCACCACACTACCCTGAGACATAAGTTCTTAAGTCTCAAATGCCCAGAGATTACACTTGTGCTCTCATTGCCCTTTAGACCGACACACAGTCGTGTTTGCAGACTACTGCTTTACGGCAGAATAACTGGCCCTGGGGTGGTACCTACCTAGACGGATCCCTGCATAGGAACCCTACAACCATTCAAAGCTAAAATGCCCATAATGCCTTCATCATATTTCTAAGATTGTATATCTTTCGAATATAATGCATCTGCATTTTACTGCCGTAAATTTCACAGTGACAAATTCCCAGACCTGTACATTTAGACAATAATATTTGTTCCGTGCTGGAATCGAACCCGCGATCGGTAACGCAAAAGCTAATCGCCCAAACAAGAAGTCAATAATAAAATAACATCCACACTTGTTCTATGAATATGTGATTTGTTGTTTTATATTGGGGCATGAATGTTTTGATAGGTAACAGCCGATAGGTGTCCGGCAGAGTGGGAAAGCACCTTCCCCTTTGCTACCTAGGTGTCGTAAGAGGCGACTAAGGTATTGTACGGACAGCCTTTATTCGTGCAGATTAATAATATGCAATGCTGTCACTATATTGCAGGTGGGACTCTCCGGTGTCAGGATTTTTTTTTGACTCGTACCAAAATGGCAGTGATGTGGTTCGCTAACGGTCAATGCTCGTTTCCCGCTGGTACGAAAAGTGCATGTCTACTACATGTGTAGCCTTTGCCTACCCCTTATATGGGGAAAACGCGTGACTATATGTATGTATGTTTTGATACATAAAGATGAAAATATAATAAGCATTAAAATCACTTGTGATCAGTCATAGAGAGGTCAGATTTAGAAGCCTAGTAACACGATAAAACGTTTTTTTGTTTTGAAAAAAAAAATTGTCAAGATTGTAGAAATAAGATTTTTTTTTTGTTTCGATGATCCTTTTTTTCCCCATTTTTTTGTGATTATGAAGTATGTCAGGAAGAAAGATTTTTTCAGTAATCAGAATTTCATCAGTAAATGATTTGAGTATGAGTACAGGCCGCAGTGAATAGCGTCAACAATGATATTTAAAACCAAGTGCTTTATGAAAATACTTAAACAGATTCGATAATCAGCCTTAACTAAGACCGGTTACGAGACAATTACTAAGAATACATAGGTAGACAATCGGATTGTTTTAATTCTATTAACGTGTATATACACAAAGTAAATAGTTGAAACTGTTCAATGTTTTAGTTCTTATAGCTCAGCTTAAAGAATAATTCAATGGCTTATATTATGTAGAATAGTTTTCTTTCCGAGGTGTCGTAAGAGGCGACTAAGGTATTGTACGGGCTGCATTTATTCATGCAGAATAACACACTAATATGCAACGTTGTCACTAAACTGCCACAGGGATAAGGAGTTAGATGTTTTCCGAGGTTTCCCGTAAGGGAGGGCTACGTGCGTGTGTATGTACAGAGATGACCTCTAGATTAATTTCCACCTCAGCGACATCAACTAAATAACAATCAGATGTCTGCTGACCAAAATTTAAAAAAAACTACGCTATACACTAGGATTTACCATATTTCGTGCGTTTTACAGAAATACATTGCAGATGCACAAAAACCACGAACTTGGAATTCAAAATTTCGGTGTAGCATTGCACTTCGCTCGGTACCTTCTAGTATCATATGCCAATTCACACAGTCACAGTGCCCCTCAGACGGTGATACAGTAAAATAGTATCTAAGAGCTAAAACATTAAGGTGTTATTTTGTTCGAGATGAGTATGGGTATGTACCATACACATACAGTAGTCCGAGTTGCCTCGAAGTCTGGTCTGGACTGAAAACAGTGCTGTGGTGTAACCGCTTTCTGTAAGTTCGGTCCATTTCGCGATTATATGCTGCAGCACAGATAGTTTTTTGCAAGATTTTTTTTACGTAGTAGCTAAATTATATTGTTTTCGTTTATTTTATTATATTTTATTTTCTAGTTTTTATTTTGTGCTGTGTGTTCTTTAAACGCGATTAAATGTATTACTTACTTAGTAACATAATGCGTCTTCCTAGAACATCTTAAGAAATAAAACTGCGGTTGCCAACCCGCCTGCCAAGCGTGGCAACTTTGGCAAAATCCCCCCACAACGAGAGCTACTAACTTTTGTGGCAATCTATAGGGCAGACCTAGGTTCAGCAGTGGACTAGAGATAGGCTGAAATGAATGAATTAATGAAATGAAACGTAGACGTAATAACTATCAGCGTGTAAGTACCATACACTATATATCGATGTCAAGTTCGTTAAGTACGGTCCAATTCATCATTGTTGCTAAATTTAAACATTTGCCTCTTTATCAGAATGTTAAAGCAAGTCTCATGATTGGGTGCTACAAAAACGTACATGTATGCAAATGCTGAGTACGTAACTAATTTCGATGTACACTTTAATCATAAACTGTATGTTGATACACACTACAAGGAGGACAAAACTGACAACGGAGCATAGTAAAAAAAACTTGCATACTTAAACAATATCTTTTGCCTTATGATTTAGGTGTAGGTTATAGATTTTTTTTATTTATTTAATCACAAAACAGAATGACAATTTTACAAAAATAAGATATGTGGTATATTTAATACAATATATGGACTGATTGCCATTCCAAAAGCGTTGACACTTATCTAATCTAAAGTATAGTATAGTATATATAAATCTCTTATCTAAAGTAATAACAATTATGGCAAAAATTAACTTTCTAATCAGGGGAATCTGACTCAATATGTTTAAGGTATATTAAGAATCCAGCTTTTCCCCAACACAAAATTACTTTAAACAAACAATATATAGGTATAACTAGTTTTTTCTTGAACGAGACGATTTTATCATGGATTATGTCCAATTCTGGATATTTCATTAAAACACTGTTATAAAGGTCACATATCCTTACAACGGGACTGTTTTTAGCCCTAGATTTGACAAAACTGGGATTGGAATTGTAAAGTAAAGCTTCATACTATTTAAAATATACTTTGTATGGCCTAAAACCTCTTTTTACATTCTTATAAGCAATGAAATTAAGAATTTTTTAAAAAAAAATAATTTTACAAAACCCCGCTAAAAAGCGTAAATATAAATGTCAGTGAAACTAATTCGAAAAGCATATTTCAATTTGTTTCGTACACTGCACTCTCTATGTCAGAGTAGTTCCACTCCGAACTTATGCTGTTAATTCATTTCGTTTAGCTTATTTCTAGACGTACTGTCAAATGCTTTTTAGGACTGTTGATGACTTTAAATAGTTTTTTAGGTGTATTTCTTAAGAAATTTCGAAGATTACATTTGACTTGATATATGTTTACATGTTATGGCGGCATATAGGCGGTTATATGGCATTGAGGTAATTTGCGATCGTAAGATACTCTAAAGCAAGACAAGGTGTAGAATAAAAGAGCCACTGATCTTCTCTTGTGCCCATTCAGGGCACCGGGAAACTATCCGGGGCTTCTTGACCCCTTAGTGAAGTTCTACGTTCTACGGACGTTCTACGTCCAACGGGTCCATGGGGTTGCCTTTAGGGCAGATGGTGTCTTGTTCCATTACCTGCCAAAACGGTCAGTACCCTGGTGGGGTGCTGATCTTCCCAGCGCCCTCCGCGGACCGGCCAGGCGGGTGGAACCCCGTTGGGGGAAGCCCAGCCAGCTTACCAGCGGGCAGGCGGTGGCTTAGCAGGTCTTGCGGAGCACCGGAGACTGTGCTTCGGTGCTGGTTGTCTTGGCTTGTACTCCCGGGGACGGCTGCGCAGTTCGTGAGGCAGGCGTTTCCCATCGGGTGGTCGGGCGTGAAGTGGGGCAATGTTTGCCACGTGTTCATGTGAAGACGTATCTGCACGCTTGAACATATACAACATAAGAGAATTATCCGATCCGTACTTATATGGTAGTGAGACCTGGCCGACTTTGGCCCAACGTATTCAATAGCTTCACGTCACGGAAATTAAATTGTTACAAAGGATGTGTGACGTTACTAGGCGGGATAGCGTAAGTATAAGGCACGTTGTACGCAAGCCGGTAGAGTACGCTGAGGGGGTATACTTTGACACAGTGCCCAAAAAAGGCCGGTGGAGACACCGCTGAAAAAGCCAAAGACGGGCAAAGCGGAGACGCCTGAACCGCGAAGCGGTCCCTTGAAATTCGCGGGAATAACGCGAAGGAGAATAAATAAAGTATCTTCGATTTATCTGAAATGATAATATTTTCAAATATCTTATAATATCGAATTGTTTCTTATTCCGCCTGCAAAATCTAAAAAAAGGAGTGAACGAGGAAAAATATTTTTTTTAATATTACTTAAAATGATAAAAGGAAGACGTTGTTTCATCTTACATATAAAAGTAACGGTAAAAATAATAGACAGAACAAAATAAGAAGTTTTAAAGGCAACGAATATTAAGACATCCGCGTGCACGTTGGAGTCTGGGAGACGGTAGCTCGTCATTTCCCGCATGAGTGAATTATAAAGAATGACAGTGCTTTGGATAGTACTTTAAGTTTGTTTTGCTTTCTGAGTCATTCTAAATCTAAATATCACATAGTCGATTTGTATTTTTTGGCCTTGAGTAATTATATCTTATTATGAATTGA